>CM024757.1:4638626-5838626 GCA_014218235.1 Colocasia esculenta
AGGGGGAGCTACTAAGGTGGGGGGTGCAGGGTGGGGGAAGGGGGGGCAGGGGGGTGGGGGGGGGTGTTCGCGGGGGGGGGGGAGTTGGTGTCATAGAGGGGAGGGGGCCAAGTATGGATAGGAAGGAGAGAGCTATGTGTGTAATTTTGAAAAAAAAAATGGTAGTACTGTTTTTATTTGAGAGAAATTTATATAGAATAAATTTTTACTTTAAAAAAAAAAACTTACCAAACGTGTTAAGATGTCTGTCCTTCTTCTTTTTTAAATTTAAGAGAAAACAACTGTTAAAAAACTATAACCAAACACCCTATAAACCCCCTTTAATGGTTAAACTATGCCTATATGCATGCCCACTGTATCGGCTTCCTTGCGAAACATATATATTGTACATATCGCCAAGTCTATGAGAATTTAGAGAGAGAGAGAGAGAGAGAGAGATGAGACTAACCATCTCACTCCACTTTGAGATGCCGAACTCTTCAATAGCGAGATGGTACACTATTAACCCAATTACGTACGTCGTGATCATGGGGTACAATTCACACTAACAAAATGGGGAGCAGGTTCCTCGAACTAAAAAAATAGCAGTTTTGGCACCAAGTTAATTCCTTCGTACCCATGGAAAAGCTAGAACTGCGTCCTCTTCGCAACGTACGTACGTGCATGATCAAGTGTACAATGTACAAATCGCCTGAGTTAAGAGCCTTACGGCATGTCATTCATAATTCGTGGCCCCTTTCTTTAACCATCCTGCTCCCCGTTTAGCAAAAATGTAAATCTATGAATCAGTACTTGTCTGGTCTTAGAAAAGTTTATTTAAAAGCTAGAATATTCAAGCAGATCTGATATTTATACCTAGGTATCTAGATCTGCCAAGACAGTAGAAGAAAATGTTAAAAGCTCCCCGCACCCTATAATTATTACTCTTCCTCAAGCAAAGAGATCAATAAATGATGGAATAAACTATACACATTCGAATATATCTTTTTGTATACTACTGGTTGGTAAGGGAGAGCAAGATTCAAACTTGTTATGGTCACTTGCGCCTACGGCCATCTAAAAGCTGCCGAGGCCATTTTGTGCAAACTCTCGAAGTCCCTGGCCAGCGGCATCATCATTCGGAAGAAGAAAAGAATTAGATGACATATATAAACAAGATTCCACCCTGCAACACGCCACTACTATATATGAAATCAACTAGCTAGCAGTGGACATGCCGGTGTGTGAAGCAGAGGGGCAATATTGGCCGCACGCAGAGGGAGCGGATCGAGGGGAGGTTTACCAGTTTAAATGCATGGAGAGAAAACAGATCAGAGGCCGGCCGGGTGTGATTAGAAGAACATGGCGTGTCGGCAAGCACACGAGGCTTTCCATGGCTTCAACTCTACCTCCCAGTATAGAAGATGGGACCAACGCGCGCCTTCCCAGTCCAGAACGGCTGGCAACGGGCCGGGTACGCCATGTCTCCCCCTGTGCATGGCCGCCCAATCCCCATCTTCTTTGCAATCAATAAAGGGGAGTACAACTCTGTTACTTGTGTATGCGTTGGTGTTCTACAAATATACAGGAGCTCGTTTTGAACGTTCAACACCTCATTTTGAAGGGCGTCGGAAGTCATATAATCGTAAGGCAACGTTGGATGAACGATTAATTTGTTTGTGATTTTAGTATGAAAATGGCCTTAGGATTTGGGAAACGAAGGTACGTAGCGATTTTAGGCGTCAAGAAGAAGATTTTCGAGAAGGAAAAAAGGATTAGGAAGAGCAAGGATGGAGATCTCAAAAAAATATCTTCCAATACCTAAGTTAAAATTAGGCAAGAGTTAAAACAAGAGAATCGGTGATTCGAGATCGTTTTCCATAGTATAATGGGTGTAGAATTTTACATGATCTAATCGAAGGATTTTCTCTAAGATTTATTGTGGTGATTGAATCTCTCCAACGACCCATATGATATGGCTGTAGTTATAGCCAAAGGTCATGGATGTAATCACAGGGTAGTGGCCATAATGAGCTTTTATGTCAGCTGCGAAGATTGTGGGTGGTAATCGTGATCAACTCATCATTATCCTCTTTAAGACAACCATTGTTTACGCGTGATCCGCGAACATTCATATCAAATAAGAGTATCTGACGCTTCATTTCAAGTAAGCTAAGACTCCACCAGATTAAGGACTAGTCAGGCGAAGTACTCTTCAGATTATAAAATATCGAAATAAGATCTACTGGATTAGGACTAACCAAGGTAAAGTGTGAAGCGTGAGCCGAGATACTTTCTATTTTAACGCATGTCGAGACTTATCTCAGGAATTACACTATCGTCTCAGACTATTCTCTTAGTGTTGACGGCGAGATAAAGGCTCTCCTCAAATCAAGTGCTCATGATGTTTTATAAGCGCTCTTTGATATATTGAGCTCTAATGAAAGGGCTTTTAATTAGTAACTAAACTTCGTCTATTAGGTTAAGTTTTAATAACTAAACTTTATGAATTGAGTTAGAAGGTCAAGATTTTCTCTCTCCACATGCACACATATATATAGAGAGAGAGAGAGAATGTGTGAGTGTGTGAGTGACTGAGAGAAATTTCTCATTACCATCGGTGGCAAAATAAGATGATGTCACCTACTTCAAAACTATATGATCCAACCTCTTTCTTGAAAGAAAGTGGTAAATCACTAGTCAAGATGTGGGGTTCCATATAGACCTTTTCTCTTCACTATGGTGTATATGGTCCATATAGACCTTTTCTCATGCTCTTGGAGTTCACAGTCATCAAATTCTCCATTGAAACTGCACACAACCTACATCGAATTATTGACATTGCCGACATCAGTAAGAGTTACTCATATCTCATTTAAGACCAGTGATCATGAAATCTTGCGCAGAGGAGAATAGAACATCCATCTTGGTAGGCCGGGTAATTATCCGAGTTGAACTCGAATTCGTTTAGTTAGATAATTGTCAGAACAAAATATTTGATGAATAATTAAATCACATACTAGATATCTAATTATTAATTGGATACAAATTGAAATATTATAGTACCCCCTTCGAATATTATCTGACCTAATATAAATATGGATTTTTTTATATTCTTTCCATTATCACTTTAGCTAATTGGCTCTTATATATATTTAAAAACGAAAAAAATTATGAACATATAACATATTTTTATACCTAATCGGATAGTTAGATATATCCGAATCCAAATACAAATTCAGATAGTGACAAAATATATCCTAACAAATAGAATGTGTCGGATTCAGATATCCAACCATTTATAATCAAATACAAATACAGATATATATCACCTCCGTTTACAAGTCTACATCTGGGTCATCTGTTCTAAACCCTCTCCGTTTTATCGACCTTCCACTTTCATCAATGTGATCTGCGTCTTTACTCTTCTTGCAGCCGACCTCGGGGCGTGGCTTCAAGTACAACACAGGTAAGGGGACAAAACAGCCGGTCTTGTTAAGAAGTGGGAGTTCACGTAGCCATGCATCTGATTCCTATGTCAGATGGTATCGAAGCACGGCTAACTTAATTTTATTTTAAAAAAATGCGTTAATTAATGGAGGAGTTTTAGTGGGAGCCCTCTTGTCACTCTGTGCTAGTTGCCAAGCTGCAACTTTCATTGAGGACCTATAATTTCGAAAGAGAAAAGTTTAGTGTATTTTTTATTATACTTAAGTACAATATGATTATGTACTAAATTTATGTGGCACCACTCACATAGAGAGTGATGAAGTGGCAACTCAATTATTGAGTGGCACATAAATTTAGTGTCTAGTTAAGTGTAATATGAAAGTACACTAAACCTTTCTCATTTCGAAAAGGATATATCTCCGAACAAGTAGTTTTCTAGATGATGTTGTTTACATTCTTAAGACGTCAACAAAACGACATCCTGACGCAGCTAGCTAGGTAAGATAGCTGGCTGAATTGTGGATATATCTCGGAGGACATAATAGCCAAAATCGAACGCTTCACATAAATTTGTATTAAGGCATAGAAAGAATTCAAAATTCTAGAAGAAGAAGAAGAAAATTCAAATCGGGTGAAAGAAAAGACCATGGACCGCCAGTAGCACTTCGAGATCACCAACAATCTACAACACTTGAAACAAGAAGGAAAAAGTATACCTACTAACTCCACAAAACAATATTGATATCATCAATATTTTTCGGCTCACCAAACCGACCTGTGGTTATGTCGATAGTCACCCACATTCAATGCGCTAAAGCTAATGAAACCGACACATGAGAACGACAACCCCCACACACTTAAACGAGCTAAAGGATAGAAGCACTAATGGCTCTCATTTCAGGACGGACCAGGCGTGGTTGTGCCAGCAGCTAGGTCAGGTTTAGATTTCCCTGCAGGTAACAAAAGAGAAATGCCGGTGAGCAATCCCCCACCCCCTCCCAATCCCAAAACAAACATCAAGAGGCTAACTTAATTTCAGAAGCGTTACCCCATCAGCATCACTCACCCAAAACTCCTAAAGCTTCCACAAACATCCGATTCCTCTTCGTTTGCTATATATCCATGGCCATGATCACGACAAGCCTAGTATAAATTAATTACCCCCTCAAAACCAAAACCTGGATCAAGTAGCTACGTACCTTCCGAGTTGCTACATACATATACCTTATGAATTCTTGTATTATACTCAACTCCAGGGATATATATATACCCGAACTTATGTCAGCTAAAACGGTACAGAAATGTGACATATAACCTTTTACTGATCATAGTTCATCTCGCAGTAGCCCTCCACCGGAATGTACTGCTTGACGACGACAGAACAAGAGATCTTTGATCATCCATATTTACTGAGAGAACATGTTAGCAGTGGATGTGGGTTGATGGGGAACAGATAGGACAACCATTGTCGTGCATGTTTACTGATGTGTCTGAGCTAATGTTAAAACTTATATACCGTGCTTGTGGTGTGTGGAAAGGCATTTATCTGTACAAATGCAGTTGCCTTGCTTGGCCAATACATAACCTTGGTTAACAAGTTTAATCAAATGGGTAAAAGGCATGCATCCACAGTTGGGAAGAAAATTTAAAGCATCCATGCACATGCTGCTATTTCTGGCCACAACATGTCCCTGAAGCAGCTCACGACAACAGTACTTGCCAATAGTTGAAAGAGTAAGCACAGTGGCCAAAAGATTATGTGCTAATTTTAGGAGCAATGCTATATCAATAACCTGAATTCCCAAAACCCAGTTTCGGGAAGAAGTAGATTCCCATTTGCTCGTTATATATATTAGCATGATTCAGACCTACAACCATAAACATTATTCCCACCATGGATAAGTGGATATATACCTGCATTTATATATAGTTCTTCTCATACACTCAGTCTTGAGGGTCACCCTGTTAACAGTAGTTTGGAATGCGATGTCTAACCAAGAGAAAATTTCTCCCGATGTTCACACTTTGTCAAGACCCACATGCACTGCCTCACACCTATAAGAGTAAAATATCATAACAAAGAGACTAAACTAGCACCCATTACAGGTTAGGACACATCTATTGCCTACTGATATGATGGCAGGAAATTAAAAGATATTTTTCAAACTATCATAAATGAAGGGATTGTAGTCTTCTTATTTCTTAATTCAGAAAGGGAAAAAAAACCCCTCGTATATATAACTGGTTACAACGTGATTTATACCCAAGCAGGTACACAATAATGACATAAACAGAAAATTCTCAAAATTACAAATATTCTAACACTCCCTTCAAGTTCGAGCATATATGTCACACATGCTCAGCTTGCTACGCACAAAATGAACACCACCAACAAGAAATAGGAGTAATATCAAATGGTCGAGGTCCAAGGGTTCAGGTACCATGAGATTATAATAAGGTAGACATTTCCTCATCCATAGCAATCTTCCACTTAGGTTTTGACAATGCTTCAGAAACAAACCTAGGAATATGAATAACAGAAATAGATAAGACAAATTGGCAGAAAGATGGAGACAAAACATTATAAGAAATGAAGTCTGCAAAAAGATACTTAGTACTGAATCTCTTTCCTTTATGAACAGAAATATGAAGATGTAAATCAGGAGGGGTGGAGAAGTCTCACCAGTGCGTGGAGGAGCCTCCACAACAGTGCAGCAAGTGATGTATTGGGAGACCATCATTGATAAACTTGTCCAAATCTATCCTCAACAAGAGACTCAACGCAATTGTGAGGGCCAAAAGTAGGTACGTGCATAGAAATAAGATCAAGGAAAACATGTGAAGGAGAGATGTGTGCAATAGAGGTTTGTGGAGGAGGAGCATAAAAAGGTACATATTCAAAAAGAAGGTTACATCAGACTGAGGGTCAAAGTAGCAATACTTTTTTTGAGTGCAAGAACATTCTAGAAAATTACAAAAGAATAGATCGGGGAGACAATTTATCATGTTTAGGTCTAAAAACATGAACAAAAAAACTTACATTCAAAGACATGAGTAATAAGAGGAATAGGATTGTCATTTGGATATAAACAAGAAAAAAAGACTCTTTCTATCAAACACCCTAATTAATTGAGACATGATTAATAAGATAATATAAGGTAAGAACGACATCCTCTCAGTAGTATGTGGGAACAATCATGTGAAACATGAGAGTACGAGTAACATCAAGTAAGTGTCAATTCTTCCATTCAACGACACCATTCTGTCGAAACTTATAGGAGTAAGATGTTTGATGAATGATTCCATTCATAGAACAAAAAATCAACAAATGATGAGTAAACATACTCCTGGGCATTGTCTATGAAGAATTTTAATGGAGGTTGAAGATTGAGTTTTTATTTCTAAATGGAAAGATTTGAATACATCAAAAACATCTGAGCAAGATTTCAAAAGGAACAATCATGTCATTCGTGAAAACTCATCAACAAAAGTGACAAAGTAACGAAATCCTAATCTAGAGATAACTGAAGACAGCCCCCAGATGTCATAATGTACAAGATAGAATGGAGTAGTGCTCCTTTTGTTGTCACTAGGAGGAAAAGAAATCCTATGGTGTTTCTCAAGCCTACAAGCCTCACACTGAAGATTATTCACTAAGGAAGAAATAGAAATAACCATGGCCTCGGCCACACCCATGACCATGACCTGAACTACAAGAGTAGAAGCACTACCAGACTCTTTGATCTTACTAAATATAGTCCCATTCAGATTCACTTTGGTACTTGCCCGAAGGACATGGGAGTAAGCACCAACCAAGTTATGAATCTAAGTGCCTATAAGCAAATTACCTCGAACATGTTTGAGATTATCATCCATTCCATGAAATTTCACAACAATAAACTCTTCCTTTTGCTTCTCCAATTCGGCGACATCAACAACAAGCTAGTACATCTTCAATTCACTCCATAGACCTTGAACTTCAACAAAATATTGAGAAATGGATCTTCCTTCTTGTTTGAAGCTAAACAAACTTCAATAGATGTTAAAAATATGAGATATATTTTGCTCTGTAGATTTTTTTTTTTTTTAGAGCATCTCATATCTGTTTAGAAATTTCCATAAAAACAATATTATTAAAAATACTTTGTTCACAGTTGTTATTCAAAATCAAAATTATCATTCCATTATCAATTTCCTAGACTTCATATGCCTTTCTGTCCTCCTTAGTGGGTAGACCTTTCAGGCGGCTTTGTCCCAAACCAGGAGACGTCCATGGCGGCCTCAATCACGAATCCGTATCTTAGTGCAGGAGAGAGAGAGAGAGAGAGAGAGAGAGACCCTCTCACATTTACCTGGTAATAACCGTGAAAATCCTATGAATTAAAGCTAAATGGCAAGGTAGTCCGTGGTCTTAGAATTGTCAGAAGGAAAACTAGATGCTTCAAATCTAGGTGTAGTTGAAATGATAGTAGCATAAAACATAGTCCAAAGCAAAAATATATTGTTGTGATCTCTCCAAATTTTAATGATAACAAAATCCATATATGTTAGACTAATCAAGTTTTCAAGTGTTTGTACAATCAACAGATCAATCTTGAAATTCTAAGTATGAAAGAGCATGAAAATTTAATTTTAGATGGATGATTAAGAAAAGTTTTTGTTGGAATTTTAGTTGTTTGAGATCTTTTAGAATATTCATCTTACTCTTCTCAATGAATCTAAGTTCCAAAATTATGATTGTGCGTGGTGAAAATTATAACGTCATCACATTGTGAAATTGTAGTAAAGATGCCAACACTCCCGGGATATATCTACGATCTGAAAAAAAAATAATTGGAAAGATATTTAATCATATCAAAGATGGATTTCCAACAAAGATCTCAACCCTTCGTTTTGAGAAATAGTGTCATATTACGGTTGGAAGGCTCTAGAGTCGCCTTGGAGTATAAAAACATCTTATACAGGTTGAAAGAATGTAGACAGCTAAAAGAATCCCTGTGTACTTTGTTGGAGAAAAGTAGACGAACCTGTTATTACACGATGTGATGATCCAAAGTTTCTCAAACGTGTTGAATCTGAAAATCATCTTGAAAGATGCATCTACTGCACCTATTCTTCAGATTTGCAATATCTCACATATAAACTTGTTATTTTTATTATGTAATTGAAAGTTTGAGTGTAAATTGTACTAGATTACTTTGGTTTCTTAAGTCTATATGTTTACACTGTAAAGTAAAACCAAATTAAGTGCCCACTAACTTATCCTTCCAGAATTTCAGTCTGGATAGACAAACTTACCAAATACCATAACATAACTATGCAGACCTCAAGAACTTGCATATGGAAACACCTGAACATTTTCCTTTTTACTTGTTGCAGAAAGGTTGCATGAACTGTTACACCATGCATCAGAGATACTTCTATCAAGGATTCATTCGAACAGGTGCTTAAATCCATACTTTGTGGCCCAAACACAACGCCCATCAGATAGATTTTTCAGCATGAGATTGCAATTAGTTAGTCTAGTCTAAGGTGTGCTAAAGAACACTAATTGCATTGGTAAGAACATGTAGAGGAGTTGGTTTTATTTGCATCTGCGCTAGTTGATTTAGGTGCCACTGCCATATGATACCTTACTACGTAGCAGACCTTCTGGAATTGACGAAAAGAACAATAGAGGCTTCCCTATCTATTAAGATCCCCAAGGATGTGTCTCTTCGGTCCCAGTTCCCTTTTATAACAAAAGCATATATCAGAGACACTATTGATCTGTCTTGGCTAGAGAAAGAGATGAGTTTCGACAATGTAACTTCCAACTTCCCTGACAAAATAGAAGTAATTCACACATGAAACCCTGACATCCACAGTATGGTTATTGAGATATTGTAATGAGTCAGTAATGATACTTGTCCAGATTGGATGTCAACATGTGCAAGATTTTGTTATCGACAATCATGGGTCAACTCTCACCAATGAAACAAAAAGACTAGTTGTTTCTTTAAAACAATGGATAATTAAAACTTTATATGGCAAATGCAATATATACAACTCTTGGTATGGCTGTTAATTAAACAGAATTTGAGTCTGATACTATTCACCAATCCCTCCCTACCTCCATCCCTCCTCTAGAAATGAAGTTTAATAATATCCACAAGTTCCCTCCGCCCAACCACAATTCAAGTAATAGCAAAGAGATTATTTTACCATCTATAGTTAAACTTGTGTGACCTTTTAAGCAGCCTCACTGATTCAGATGACATAAGCATTTTGAGAGAATCTTTTAATAAAAGGTAAACTGCCCATCCTTTCTGACAGTGTCCAAAATTATCTAACAGAAACGATATCCATGATGCTTAGTTCGGATGTTTCATCTGTCTTATGAGAGTATGGTAAATGGTAGTCGGATCTCCCCATCCTCCAAGGTAAAGGAGAAAGGTGCATGCATGTCAACACACAAAAGAAGGCACACAACGAAACATGCACAGGAGATACATACAACAAGAACATGTATAACACCTAACATATATACATAAGACATAACAATGAATTTATATGCCTACTCTGGATCCATCTTGTTGATCTAGATTCAGGTCAAAGTTGTTCATTACTGTATCATTTTTTATCATGATTTAATTCTCACTAGTTACTAATAGACTAGATGATATCATTGCAGAGATATTGAATATCTGCCTGCACAAAGTAGTAGTAAACAAACTATTATTATTATACACCAGAAAGCACCACTTCTGCTTCATATAAATAAAACCCAGTTGCCATTGCTATGTCATGAACAACATTATACAAACTAATAAACAAGATGGTATAATTGCCAATTTGGATATCTGCTTGAACATTGAAGTGATGAACAAACCATATTTATTCCCACAGCAGAAAGCAACAATTGCTCTAAGGATTCTACTCCAAAAAGTTAATGGCCCACATTCTTATGAATGTCTTGCTTTTCTCTTAGATTTGGGCCTCATTTTGGATTCCCATTCTAAAAAAAAAGATGTTTTCTTACTTTCAAAAAAAAAGGATGTTTTCTTTTTTCATTTTTGACAACTTTACAATCAATTCCCATGAGGGGAAGAAAAAGGAGACATAATCACAAAAATTGGATCAGAGAAAGGTAACATGCTCACTAGCTTAGCTTTGCAAAAAAAAAAATTTCCTTTTTTTAATTTCCTAAGCATGCATTTGACAAGGTTATCCCACAATCAATCCAGGTTGTCCTGGAGTTACTCTCATTTTTGCTTTGAGTAGGAGAATTAACTTGTTTATAACTCAAGAACTTTAACTTGACAGGCATTTCATGTTCCAACTTGAGAGATGGAATCTGTATTCTTGGCTAATCCCTCTAGGCTTGCCTATTCTCTATCAATGGAAGTAGCACTGAACCCAGTATAATTTGGTTCAGAAACATTCAAAAAACAGGGCGAAAGATATTCAGGCTGTCTTGGGTGTTGAAACCTGGGAGTCTCGGACCTTGCCTTCTGAGGCAAATTAATAGTGCAACCATCCTGCAAAAGCAGGACGGGATAGCAGGTGAATCCTCATGGAAAAACCCATCATATTTCTCAACTTGAGATAAACAATTGCTGTATATCTGATATGAACAAATTTTTCTCCCACTTGGCTCACCAACAAAGACAGGTGAACATTTTTTTTTATCACAAATCTTTTGCTCTCGAACTCCCTGCTACTGAGTTAATGGAAAATGCCCATAAAACATCCATCTGCTTTGGTACTTAGCAAGATGCTCAGAAAATGCAAACAATATTCATCCTTCCATAGTTCCATATACAGCTAAAATACTGAAACTGAATTCATCATGCGCCAGAGGCCCAGAAAGTTCTTCAGAGATATGCAAACAAAATTGATCCACAGAAATATGCTTGCAGCCATTCCCATCCAACTCGTCAACTGGAGTACTTCCAGTAGCAGGATACAATTGAGGTTTTGCAGACAAGTTTGCATATATACCCACCTCACTCCTATGAATTGTCAAAAATACCCCTCTTTTTATCAAAATACATTTTATGCACATCCTGCTTTTATGCAATTCAAATATGCTATTAAAAATGTAAGAAAGTTGAAACAACTCCTTAGTATCTTATCTTCTCATGGCAAAGTCATAATTTCAAGTTTTCAACATGACATGCTGCAAGCACTTTTGATATATTTGGGGTATTTTTGAAAATTCATATATATGAGAGGCCTATATGCAGATATAAAGTTTAAAGCATATGCAAAAAAAATCCAATTATAAAATATTGCCATTGCCTCACCTCACTTGTCACCTAAGAAACACCTGTAATATGAGAGTCATTTGCTTTGTAAAAGGTTTTAGTCATTATTATCAAGGATATTATAACATTATGTAGACTGTTTATGCTGTCTCTTAAAGATAGACATTATGTGAGCCCAAGTGTCACTAATAAAGCAAAGAGGAGTCTAAAGGTTACCAACCTTTGGGGTGACCTTTGAAGTGCTTCAAGGATTGAAAGGGGAATGACAATAAGTCCATTATGTAAATTAGGATCAAACAGTTTTAAATTACTTACTGGAAACTTAGTTTATGTTTCTTTACAGGTGTATTCCTCTAGCTATCCTGTTTCTTCCCTTCTATCTTCCTTCTTATGTTTCCTTCAAACAAATTTCTGATTTCTTTTCGTCCAGTTTTCTCCAAGATTATCACAAGATCTGTCCTGCTCATCACCAAAATAGATGTGACTTTTCAAAAAAAAAAACATCACCAAAATAGATGTGTCATTCTTGAGTGGAATTCAAAATTACGTAAGATATATTTCGTACCCCCATTGGTAGATATCAACAACTTAACGACTTCAGTATACCTTTTTTGCAAAATAGATTTTACAATGATGCTAACATGAAACTTAGGATGGTATTAAAACATTCCTTTATCAGAAATGCTAGAAGAAAAGCAGCTTAAGATATTGTCATTGTCTGAAAGGAAAATAAAATGGAAGAAAATACTTAAGGTGTTCCGGTCAACAGGTTACTTCCAGTCTAAACAATCTATGGACTAGTACATTATCTGTCGAACATATGAATATTTATAAGCAGATATTCTAATCTTTTCAATTTTCCTCCAGGGTCAGGAAGAAACATAAATCAAGAAACCTAGAAGAAAGATGTCCAGCAAACACAGCCGCAAAGTACTATAGTAAGCATTTCTTAACAAAACAGCCAAAATACCTCGATACAACCAACATCAGAGACCAACTACAAACAAACAAAAATTTACACTTTGGAGAAACAAGAGTTCAATAAAGTAGAGGAACAAGCTTGTACCTAACCTTACTCATATAGTCCGTATATCTCTGACCAAAAGTTTCTAACATCATCTTTTCCTCCAATTCTGCCTTCCAACCGTAGTAAACCAGGCATGTAGCAAGCAGAAACAGGAAGCTAAGGGGTGCACGGAGCGCAACGCAGTATGCTGAGAAAAGGAGCATCGTGGAGGCATAGATGGGATGCCGAACCCACCTGTATGGACCAAATTGCACGACGGCCGTTGGCACTGCTACCTTCTCCGAATACTTAGAGAGGTACAGGATAGAATGATAGCGCATAAAAATGGCGGTAACAATCAATGCCCAAATCCCAACATTGGCCCACCCACCGGGCACCAGGTGCAACTCTGGTCCCTCCCATGCGGCAATCCAGTGCCCGCCCAACACAAGGACGGTGAACACGATGCGGAGGGCCTCTGGAAGACGGACGTCCCACTTGTGGTCGTGATCACGGGTATAGAGATCACCATAGAGCCGCCGGCGGACGGTAGACTCGAAGAAAAAGAAGTAGTGATACACGAAGAAGAAGGCGACAGGCCACCCCTCCAGGTAGCCGTTAAAGTGGGCGGGTGGAACAAGCGTGAGCCACAGGATCGCGGAAGTGACCACGGCAAGCTGCTCGAAGACGCTGGCGTTCCCGGTCGCGTGCTTGCGGAGGCAGTACAGGCCGTAGACACCAAGGGCAGCGGCGAGGATCCAGGGCCAGAATAACCACGTCCAACTGAAGTACATCCAGAAGAAGGGGTTCAGTGAGAGGCCCACCACCTTCCTGGCGGCCGCAATGGCGAAGCAGACGACGGCGACCCATTTGCAGGCGGTCAGAGGGGTCACCCGGGAGAGGTCGAGGTGGAAGACGGAAGGAAGAGCAAAGAACGAAAAGGGTGCAGGAAGGTTTCCGGCTTCCTGAGGCGACGGAGAGTGGGAATGGGAGAGGGAGCGGAGAGGGCCTAGGCAGAGGGGTCTGCAGCTGGGTCCAACGGCCAGGCGCAGAAGGTGTTTGTTGTTGGGTCTAAAAGAGACTGCTCTGGGGCGAGCAACGGGGTCGAGGACGGAGTAGCGGGAAGAAAAGGGTTTGGCCCTGGAATTGGAGGCGGGGAGGGAGGGGTTGTGGAGCGGGGCGTGGGCGAGGAGGGCGGCGGCCGCCATCCTGTCGGCGGATCTGCTCCGGCGCAGGGGCCGGGGCCCGAAGGGGAGTGTGCTCTTTTCACTCCGGGAGCTGCTCCCCGCCCATGCCCCTGGTCTCTATCCTCTTCTCCCGTAAAAAGATGCCCTTTTTGCTGCTTCCATTCGGGATTATAGAATCATAGATGATAGACTACCACTTGTAGAATTTAAATTAAAGGTAATTGTAGATAAAAATACCTTGCAGTATTTTTTTTTACTTTTTAGGTGTGCTAAAAGTACCAAATAATTTAAGGAAAATTATCGATCAGTTCCTACTTTTGAGACTTATTTTTAAGTTTTCGGCTCTTTTAAAAAATTATGTAGTTACATATTTATTTTTTAAAAAAATATGTAAATTATGGATCTAAAAATAAGTCCCTCGAAAATAAAGATTGATAGGTAATTCTCTCAATAATTTAAGCAAAAAAAATTATTCACAGTCTTTTACATAAAAAAATTGTAATAAGAAAAAAGATAAATGTACAAACCTTTATTTCATGGTCTTACATAATATTGATTTTTTGTAATAAGTGAAAGAAGGATAAATATACGAACTATCAGTTTGTAAATTTTAATGTACAATTATTTATATGTTGCAAATCCTAAAAGCAAACTAGGCTACATGTGGGCATAAGAATAAGATGGATGGAATTATTCCACTGTGGAAGTGGATATATAAGGGGAAATGTCATATACGTGGTGCTGTCAAAAATTATTTATGATATTCTATACACTACAAAATGTTTTTATTAGATTTTAATATTTCAAAAGTCTGACCCTTTAATCTTTGGTACACACAATCGTAATAATTTTTTTGATGTTTTTATTAGTTTTTATAATATTTTATGATATTCTATACACTACAAAATGTTTTTATTAGATTTTAATATTATTAAATTATTTATGATATTCTATACACTACTATAATAATACAAGAAAAGCATAAAATATTAAAGACTTTGTGTATAAATACCTGAATATTATTTAAGTAAATGTTAAAATTTATAGTTTCATTTACTTAAGATATTACATGTAAATAAGGAAGTACCTCCAATTTGAATCTAATAAAAATATAAAAAAATAACATCTCTTACCAATAAAAAGTAAACTCTCCTATCCAAGAAGAAAATCGAGATTTTGATGATTCTATTAAAATAGCGACTTACTAATCTCTCATAATTTGACATATTTAAAAATTTTATAATTCAAATAAATTTAATAGAATACTAAAAATATAAAATCTGATAAAAAAAATCAAACGTGCATATGACTTCTCTAAGAGAGCCACTCAACTTTTCTGATAGCTCGAGCCTCCACCGAGATCAACACCAGAGTAGAAACTTTGGTTTTAGGGGACTCTTGTCATAAGAAAGTAGATACTAGTTCTTTCTTAATCAACACTATGAAAACTAGAACGGGGAAAGCGCTCTTGGTATGAATTTGAGTCGGGGGGACGGGGGGTTCTCAGACGTCCGAACTCTTTCTTTTTTTGCCCTCTTCGTGTGGGACACTCCAGCTTGAACCCATTGTGGCATGCCAAGTAAAATAGTCCCATATCGAATCCGAGAAAAGCGAGTTCCACAGGAAGCCATAAATACACAAAGCGAACTATTCTTTCACCTTTCACTAATTTCCTGGTGAACAATTAAATTAAGAAAGGTGGTGGGGAAGCTGATCTCAGTGGAACAAATGGCATTCATTCCTGGTAGATCTTGTTGATAACATCCTGGTGGCTCAGGAATTGGAGCAGGCAATGAAAAGAAGGAAGAATCCAAGGGATCTGGTTCTTTTGAAACTGGACATGGAGCAAGCATATGATAGAGTAGAATGGGAATGCATAGACCAGGTTCTAGAATTGATGGGGTTTGGCTCCAAATGGAGAAATTGGATTCAAACATGTCTAAACACAACAAGCATGGCCAGTGCTGCTCAATGGGAGCCCAAGTAGATGGTTCAAAACCTTCTAGAGGTCTGGATCCTCTATCTCCCTATCTATTTGTCCTCATGTTGGAGTTACTATCTGTCGAACTTCACAGGGCTTGCAGCCAAGGCACTTGGGTAGGATTCAAAGGAAGGAACAACAATTTGGCTATCAATCACCTTTTATATGTATGCAGATGATGTTCTACTAGTGGCCAGAGGTATTGAACCAGAGATTGGCACTGTCAAAGAAATAGTTTGAGGAGTATTGTGCTCAAACAGGCCAGTCCATCAATTATAAGAAATCCAGACTTAGTATCAGTCCAGCAGTGAGTCCATGTGAAGCAAGGAAAATTGAGTCTACTCTTAACTTGAGAAATGAAAGGAGCATTGGTAGGTATTTAGGGGTGGAGATTAATACCCACATCAAGCCAGAGGACAAAGCGTTCAAGGATGTGATGAGAATAGTATATAGAAAGTAAACTGCAAGGATGGAAAGGCAAGAGCATGTCAAAGGCAGCAAGGGGTCACTCTTGTGAAGCATGTAATTTCAACTATCCCAAACTATTGGGCTGCAGTTTTTAATTTCAGAAGGGGTTCTCATACAGTAAAATTTGAGAAAATTTGCAGAGATTTCATTTGGAAAGGCAACAAAGAAACCAGAGGGCTGTATTTGGTGGCATGAGAATCTATCAAATTACCCGAGAAATTGGGAGGCCTTGGCATCACTGATATATATATGACAAGAATTCAGACTTGATGTTGAAGCTGTTTGACAGGATTTAATTCAGATCAGGAGAGCTTGTGGAAAGAAGTGGTGAGTGACAAATATATGAGGAAGAGAAAATTTCAAGATTTATATTCCTCTATTCCCATGTCTGACACATGGAGGAGGATTGCCCAAGAATTTAAGAAACACAAAGATGAGTTCAGATGGATTCCTAGTGATGGTAGAAGCATCAAAATACACCAAGATAATTGGAGGCATGGAAGGGGTCTCAATAACTGGCCTCTAGAATTTAACTCTGAAGCTCTGGTAGATAATGAAAAAGTTGGAAATTTTCATTAACAACGAAGGAAGATGGGATGTGTCCAAACTCAAGGGAATCTTCCCTAACTCTGTTGTATTAGACATTTTAAAAATAGCGATTTCTAGTGGAGCACAGGAAGACAGACTTATCTGGTTACCTGGAAGACATGACAGATCTATCTAGGCTGTTCAAACAGAAGAACTGAATCGGACCAAACCGAATTAGCCGGTTCGATTCGGTTTGATTTCACATATTATGAAATCGAATTGAACCGTTTAAATCGAATAAATTAAATTTTAATGTAATTATAATAATAGTTATATAATATATATATATATATTATGTGTATTTTAAAATAATTATATGACTAAATTTATATATATATATATATATACTTTTATTCTTATTTTTAATGTATAAATATTAATAAATTTAATCATATTTAATTAAATAAAAAATTAGTTTGAACCGAACCGAAATAATTTCAATTTGATTTGGTTCGGTTTGTCACCCCCATTCGGTTCGGTTCGGATTGATCAAAAGTGAACCAATCCCGACCGAACCGTTGAACAGCCCTAGATTTACCACCAAGCAAGCATATGACCACATCAGGAAGAAAAAAAATTGAAGATCACAAGGAAAGTAACTTCTGTTGGACAGAGATATGGCACTGGCCAACATTACCCAGGATCAAGATTCTGATATGGAGAATGGTTTGGGGCAGAACACCCACTGGATCCCAATTTGAGAAAGTGCAATATGGAGGCAGTTCCAACATGTCAAATTTGTGGGGAAGCTGTAGAGGACCTACAACATGTCTTCATGCTCTGCAGAGACACAAGGCAATTATGGTTAGTTATTGCCAATCACTTGAAGTGGAGGAGGAGGCCTGAGACCTTGCAGGAACTGTGGGAGATTTGCACCAAAGTGCCCAGATGGAACACACCTCAAATCTATATCAAAGCTGTTGTGGCATTTAGCTTTTGAAGAGATATGGAAAAAGAAGAAACAAGTTCATATTTGAGGGAGGTTCTAGGCCACAGACTCTCAGTGGCAGGAAATTTTTTTGATGATGCTGTGAACTTCCTCAAAGCAAACAAGGGGTATAAGGAAAGCCAAAGACAGTGGAACTCAATCCCTAGCACTGTTAGGTGGTGTTGTAAAAGATTTATTTTGTACTGGTCTGGCTACAGGCAAGGCCCTTTAAATTTTTAATACAATCTTAAATGTTGGGCCATGTTTTCGTATTCCTTCCCATCATTGCTGGGATTGTCTAGAAATTCAAAAAAGTAAGACAACTTGTCATATTAAACTGAGTGTTTGAGAACGACTAAGAATTTTGTAGAGCATGTGAGTAATAATTTTTAAACTCGAATTTGAATTTCATTTATGAGCCGAGTTCGAACATTCCGAATAGTTAATGAGTTGAGTTTGAACAAATGACAAATACTCGACGAACATCGAACCAAATTCGAGCTCGCCAAAAATTGAACGAGTCGAGTCTAAGAAGAGTGCGACTCCGCTCGACTCGTCTGGAGTTCTAATTCAAATTACATGGGTTATTATGAAATATAAAGATTACATAGTGTGGTGGCTATTTTCCGCCACCTAGGCCCATCATGTCAAAGCCCATTAACTCTGTCCCATCCGGTAGTGGCCTCTTCGTGCGAGCCCACGCCTTCGTACGGAGCAGGTGAAAGGAGACCCATGCGTTGGTCATCCTTCCGAAAGGACTGCCGAGCTCGTCAGCAGGCAGCTTCCGAACAGGAACAGTAACCCTACTGCGCGGAATAACCTTGAATATCACCGAACAGCGTGTTCGACCTCCGTGTAGGTCACCTGCTCGGAAGGTGTATTCGCAGGGTTCCGAGCAGGCCCTTTGGCTCGCGGAGCGGTTGTAACCGTCCCAGGCCACGTCCTCCACCATCAAGAGGCACGAACCGCCTGGCAGCCCAACGGGCACCTGGGCGCGTAACTCCTCCCGTTATGAGTGTCCATCAAGGCGCCTCGTCAGGCACGATCCACCTTACGTTACGCACGTTGACCTTGGCGTCGACGCCTATAAAAGACATAGGTGCAGTACCATGCAGGGGTACGTTCTCTTCTTCACGCGAATACGCTCTCATACTCCAAAACCCCCTGCCTCGCAAGTTCTTCACTGACTTAGGCATCGGAGGGTTTCCCCGGTCTTCATCGGGCCCCCCTGATCCCCTTCTGGTTTTGCAGGTCTTCGTCCTCACCAGCGATCGTCTTCCCTATTCTTTCTAGTGGAGGCCCGTTTGGTTCAGGCCCAAACAGGATCATACCACCACATTTGGCGCCGTCTGTGGGAAACGACGCTGCCATGGCTCGAGGACGATCCTCATACCAGAACGTAGGAAGCAGGGCGACGAGGTCTCGCCAGTCGCGAGGGGATTCCCGTCGTCGATCCCCCCCTGGTGACGTCGCCGTCGCCACCGCCGGCGCAAACCACGACGCCCCAGCACCAACAACTGCCGCACCTGCGACTGCCCTCGAAGTAGCAGAGCTTCGGGGGCAAATGCAGCAGTTGACGGGCGTCTGCCTCGCCCTACAGGCCCAGTTGGCGGGAGCAGCAGCCCCGGCGGTTTCCCTGCCGCGCGAGCGGCAGGCGGAATCGTCGCATCGCCGCTCCCGCGTCCCCCCGGTGCCTCAGGAGCAGCAGGCGGAGTCGCCGCGCCGGTCCCTCCGGGCCCCGACGGAGGAGCGGGCACCAGAGCATCGCGGGCGTTCGCCTCGCCACTCTATTGTCTCCCCCCGTCCGCCGCGATCAGTTGTGGGAGGCAACTCCCACGCCTCTGGACGAGGGGGCCCCGCCAACTCCGAGCAGGAGCTCGCCAGGCGCCTCAAGCGCGTGGTCGATCTGGAGCGCCGTATGGACGCGATGGTCCAGCGGGCGGAGGGGAAAGCTCCAGCGGAGGATGACTTGGACTTCCACTCCCCTTTCAGCAGGGAGATCTTGGAGGCCCAAGTCTCCTCCAAGCTCCCTCTACCCACCATCGCTTCCTACGACGGCACGACCGACCCTGCCGACCACATCCACGGCTTCGAGTCGCACATGGTGTTCCACGGAGCATCAGATGCGGCTAAATGCAAGGCTTTCCCTGCAACGCTCAAAGAGACCACCAGGGCCTGGTTTGAAACCCTCCCTGCGGGCTCTATCACTTCCTTCCGCCAACTGAAGAAGTCTTTCAGGGACAACTTCCTTGGCGGGAGATCGCAGCCGCAAACGGCGGCTTCTCTTCTGGCTGTGCGCCAGAAGAAAGGCGAGGCACTCTGGGACTTCGTCAAGAGGTTCCGAACAGAGGCGCTTCGCATCTCGCGCCTGGACGTCCCTCTGGCCACCAGTGCCCTCATCCAGGGCACTCGCAACGGCTTTTTGCAGAGGACCCTCGGCGTCCAGCAGCCTGCCACCCTCGCCGAACTACTCTCCATCGCACAGCACCACGCAGCTTGCGAGGAGAGTCTGGCGGCGAGCAGGGCCGAACAGGGGGAGCAGTCGGACAAGAAGCGGCCTTCCGACAACGGTTCCGACCGAGATCGGAAGAAGGGATGGCGCAACTGCGATTCTCCGCGCCGTCCGCGCCCCTTCACCAACTACACCCCCCTCACCGTGGCTCCCGAACAGATTCTGGCAGAGATCAGGACCGAAGCTTTTGTTCGGTGGCCCCAGAGAATGCGCTCCGACCCCCGGAAGCGCGATCAAAATAGTACTGCCGCTTTCATCGCGACCACGGCCACGACACCTCCGAGTGCCGCCAGCTTAAGGACGAAATCGAAGACCTTATCAAGCGCGGCTACCTTGGACGGTTCGTGCGCCGGAACGAAGAGCGCCCCCGACGCCGAGACCGCACTCCCGAGCAACCGATCAACAACGAGCCCAATGGGCAGGAGATCAACGTAATCGTAGGTGGCTTCGGCGCGGGCGGAGAAAGCACTCGAAGCCGACGCGATTACGCAAGGCGAGTGCATGTCGTGGACAGGCCTTCGGCTGTTCGGTTGGCTCCATACCCTGCCAGTCCTGCACGCGCACCGCCCGAGGAGGCTATAACCTTCTCGGACGAAGATCTTGTAGGGGTTACGACCCCACACACTGATGCGTTGGTCATTTCGGCCACCATCAACCACTGTAATGTGCGTCGGATTCTGGTAGATAATGGAAGCGCCCCCGATGTATTGGCTTACGACTGTTTTGTCCTCATGGGTCTGCGAGCCGATCAACTCACCCCTGTAAATTCGCCATTGTTCGGCTTTTCGGGAGTTTCGGTCCAGCCCATAGGAAGGATTCACCTTCCGATCACCTTGGGAACAGCCCCAAGGGTTGTGACCAAGATCGTTGACTTCTTGGTCGTCAACAACATGCCTGGATACAATGCTATCCTTGGCAGAGGTCTGATCAGGCGTATCAAAGCAGTACCTTCGTCACTCCATCAGAAGATGAAGTTTCCTACCCCGAGCGGAGTAGGCGAGGTGCTCGGCTGTCAGCGCGAGTCTCGTCGTTGCTATGTCCTCTCCTTAAGGGACAAGCAACCACTCGCTGAGGCAGCCCCTCCAACCGCCGATCAGCCTTCCACCAGCCGAGGGACGCCTGCGGAAGACTTAATCCCCATCCAGGTGGACGAGGACCCCGAACACGTTTTGTATATTGGTGCCTTGTTAACAGAGGCCGAGCAGCAGCGCTACACAGCTTTCCTGCTGGCCAATTTGGACGTGTTCGCCTGGTCTGATGACGAGCTTCCAGGCATCCCCCCGGAGGTCATGGTGCATCGCCTCCGGTTGGATCCCCGGATCCCACCAGTTCAGCAGAGGAGGCGACCTGTGAACCGAGAACGGCAGACCGTGATCCAGGATCACGTGGTCAAAAGCCGAACTGTTGGGCTCCTCCGAGAAGCCCAATACCCAAGATGGATCTCCAACGTGGTCCTCGTGCGCAAGGCCAATGGCAAATGGCGTGTGTGCGTGGATTACAAAGATCTTAATAAGGCAACGCCCAAGGATAACTTCCCGTTGCCGCGCATTGATCAGCTGGTAGACGCTACTTCCGGGCACGAGCTTCTCAGCTTTTTGGATGCCTACTCGGTTACCACCAGATCAGTATGCATCCCCCGGATCAAGACGCCACGACGTTCGTTACAGACTTAGGCTTATACTGTTTCACCAGGATGCCTTTCGGTCTGAAGAATGCAGGCGCGACTTACCAGCGGCTGGTCAACAAGATGTTCGAGCAGCAGATCGGGAGTAATATGGAGGTCTACGTTGATGACATGCTGGTCAAGACACTTCCAGGTGCCGACCACATTTTCGACCTCCAGGAAACTTTCGCAACCTTGCGAAGGTTCAATATGAAGCTCAATCCTGCCAAGTGCGCATTTGGTGTTCGGTCGGGTAAGTTCCTTGGGTTCCTCGTATCCAATAGAGGAATAGAGGCAAACCCGGAAAAAATCCAAGCCGTACTCGAGATGAGCAGTCCAAAAACAGTGCGCGACGTCCAACGCCTGACGGGGCGTCTGGCGGCACTGAACCGGTTCATGTCCCGAGCAGCAGAAAGAAGTTTTTTTGCTCCGAGGCCCTAAAAGCTCCTCGAAGCAAGGGGGGCAAGTACGGTGGACTGATGAGTGTGAGGCTGCCTTCACTGAGCTGAAGGCATATTTGGCAGCCCCTCCTGTTCTCTCAAAGCCTGTGCTCGGAGAACCTCTGTTCGTGTATCTCTCGGTCACTGAACACTCCATCAGTGCAATCTTGATCAGAGAAATAGGAGCGGCGCAGCATCCAGTGTACTACATCAGCAGGGTCCTCCAAGAAGCTGAAAGGAGTACCCCAGAGCAGAAAAACTCGCCCTTGCTCTCGTCACAGGCTGCACGGAAGCTCAGGCCCTATTTTCAGGCCCATTCCGTTACAGTGCTAACCGATCAACCGCTGAAGTCCATCCTGCAGCGTCCGGAGGCTTCCGGTAGGTTGGTTAAGTGGGCGATCGAGCTGGGAGAGTTCGACATCAGCTTCCGACCGAGGACGGCGATCAAAGCACAGGCGTTAGCAGACTTCGTGGCGGAATGCACCCTTCCGACCGAGCAGGATCCACCGTTGGCAGACGAGCCCCCATGGGAGCTTTATGTTGACGGATCCTCTTGTGTCACCGGAAGCGGAGCAGGCTTGGTCCTCACCTCCCCAGAGGGGTTAGAGTTCCAATACGCCCTCCGGTTCCGCTTTCCAGCCTCCAACAACGTCGCCGAGTACGAAGCTTTACTGTCCGGTATCCGCATGGCTAGGCACCTCGGGGCCATTCGGCTTAGAGTCTTTAGTGACTCCCAGTTGGTCGCCAGCCAGGTGAGCGGACAGTTCGGAACAAGGGAACCTCGCATGGCTCAATACCTCCAACAGGTCAAGAGCCAGACAGAGGGCCTCGTATACTTCGAGGTTATACATGTTCCACGGGAGCAGAACGCGCGAGCTGATGCACTGGCCAAATTGGCATCTTCAGGTGACATCACCCCTTCTCGCTCTGTGTTCATTGAAGAGCTCGCCTTGCCGAGCACGGAGATTGATGTAGCCGCCATAGAAACGGGCCCACCAACCCCAAGTTGGGTGGATCCTCTCATGGCGTACCTCCTCCGAGGCGAGCTTCCTCCCGAACAGGACGAAGCTCGGAAAGTCAGGATGCGCTCGCAGCATTTCACCCTCGTAGAAGGCAAGCTGTACCGGCGGTCCCTTGCAAGACCTCTTCTGCGTTGCCTCAACCCTGAGGAGGCCCTTGCGGCCATAGAGGAAGTTCACGAGGGGCTGTGCGGAAGCCATCTGGGGGGCAGAACGCTAGCGCGCAGCCTCATCCGAGCAGGGTTCTGGTGGCCTTCTCTTCAGAAGGATTGCATGTCCTTCGTCAGGAAGTGTCCAGAGTGCCAAAAGTTCGGAGTACTCATCAAGCAACCAGCCGAACAGCTTCACAGTCTGTTCGAGCCGCGCCCTTTCGCCAGATGGGGCATTGATATCTTGGGTCCCTTTCCAGAGGCCCAAGGTCGGAAGAAATTTCTGTTCGTAGCCATCGATTACTTCACCAAGTGGATCGAGGCCGAACCCGTTACCACAATCACCGAACAAGCCGCATGGAAGTTCGTATGGAAGAACCTTCTCTGCAGGTTTGGTGTCCCAAGGGTGATTACGTCCGACAACGGGAAGCAGTTCGACAGCACCTTCTTCAAGCAGAAGTGCGCCGAGCTCGGGATCTACAACCACTTCACCTCCGTGGCTCATCCCCAGGCTAACGGTTTGGTCGAAAACGCCAACCGAACACTGCTGCATGGATTCGCACGAGGGTTGAGGCCGCAGGTGGATCATGGATCGATGAGCTCCCAAATGTTCTTTGGTGTCACCGAACAACTGCTCGGGTAGCCACAGGGGAAACACCTTTCCACTTGGCCTACGGGTCGGAAGCAGTTGTGCCTTTGGAAGTAGCCCTTCCAACCATCCGAACAACCCACTTTGACGAAGCCGCCAACAACCGTGCTCTTCGAGAGAACTTGGACATGTTGAGCGAACGACGAGGGGATGCCAGCATTCATCTCGTTGCCTATCAGCAACGACTCGCACGATACTATAATGCGCGAGTTCGGGAAAGGCGGTTCAATGTGGGAGATCTGGTTCTACGCCGCTGTTCGGCTTCGGACCCCCGAAGAGCAGTAGGCAAACTAGCCATCAAGTGGGAAGGACCTTATCAGGTCACCCACGTCCTCGGAAAAGGCTCATATAAGCTAACTACTCCTAGTGGCGAAGCCATACCTAGGACTTGGCATGTTTCTAACCTTAAGGCTTATTATTTATAAAAGCCTTCCTTTCCAGCATCCTACCTCTCTTCTCCCAACTCCTGTTGCTACACAAGCATTTAGCATACACCTGATCGGAATCTCCTTTTCGGTTCCCAACGATCTGCGTTTTATATGCAATGCTTATGAACAGGAACAATCATAAAGGGAAAAAGATAGAGAAAGTGAAGCTACAAAGCAATTCTATGAACAGAATACTTCATTCACAAAAGTTTTTTTTTTTACAAGAAAGCTCTTATCGGCCGCGGTTACAAGAAGGTGAGTACAAGAAGCATAAAGTTCAAGGGGCCTGCTGTGAAGGACCGGCGTCGTCATCCGAAGGAGGCATCCTCCAGACTGGAATTGTGCGAACCGCACACCATCCAGACGAGCGTCCTGAGTACGACGTCGGCACTCCCGAACAGCAGCCTCGAAGGCTTCTCGGGCGCGTTCAACCCAAGAAAGCCGCTCTCCAAGATCCTTCCCAGCGTTAAGGCCCACTCGGTAGCACCGGGCCCCGTATTGCTCCAAGTCTTCCTTGTACTCTGGCCCGGCCTTGTAATCGGCAACGGCGCGAACCCCGCGTCCATTATCACCTTGGTTAAGGCTTCCTTCTCGGGCCTCGCCAAGGTGGTCTCAAGCTCCGAAGCCTGGAGGGCAGCTTTGAGGTTTTTCACCTCCTCCTCCAGCGCCGTCTCGCGAGCCTTGTGCCTCGCGGCGAGGTCCTCACAGAAAGCCACCTGCGCCTCGTTGACATACTTCTGCTTCTAACCCCGAACAGCTAGAGCCTTTAGGGTGCCCAGTGATTTGGCCAGGCCATCCATGAGCGCCTCCAGGTCAACATCGCTTGTTCCATCGTCCTCTAGCCCCTCCGGTTGGTAACCTTCAACGGACCTCTCCGGAGTCAGCTCGGAAGGGAGGTCCAAGCACCTAGCCAGCTGTTCAAGTCGGGAAACAGTGGGGCTTGCGGGCAGCTTCCTTGGTGATACCTCGACACGGAGAAGCGATGCCTCCAGCGCTGCCACCGAGGGCACTTCGGGGATTCTCCGGTGTAGCACCTCAGTTAGAGGCCTGGTGTCGTCTCCGGAACTCTCGTCCCCAGCTGTAGCAGACGAGATCGGAATGTCATCAGTTACAAGGCCTTTCGGACGGCCCAACTCGGAAGTCGTGGCAGCAACGTCCCCGGAAGCCGAAGTTCGACTTGTTCCGGCGGCCTCTTGTCGGGTCGTCGGCTGCACCTCCCCACCGTCCTCGGCAACGGAGGCTACAAAGGCTGCATCACGGCCCTCCTCAGCATCACCAGTAGCTTGAGCGCCCTTTTCCCCGAGAGCGGCTACACTCTCGCCGACTACAAAACCCTCAGCAATCACCTCGGCTGCATCCTCGCCGACTACACGGCCTTCGGTGATCACCGAGGTGGGGGGCATGGGGGGTAGGATATCTTCACTCCTTTGCGAGATATCCCCCCTCGGAAGAACTGCCTCGCCAGTACCACAAACGGCCTCTGGCGTAAGAATCAGGTCTGGGGCGACCACCCC
Organism: Colocasia esculenta; assembly: GCA_014218235.1. Classification (NCBI taxonomy): domain Eukaryota; kingdom Viridiplantae; phylum Streptophyta; class Magnoliopsida; order Alismatales; family Araceae; genus Colocasia; species Colocasia esculenta. Next base: position 4,664,837 of record CM024757.1, read on the forward strand.
GTCCTCAGAACCGAGTTGTGCACCCTTGTCAAGCGCATCGCCCTGCTCGGAGTTCCCTTCACTGGGCAGGACCTCTTGGGCTTCGCACACTGGTCTGATTCATCGCTGACCATTATCAGGCCCAGCTCGGCAGACATCTTCATGACCGCCTCCGAGCGGTCCACGGCGGTAGTTGCGGGCGTCCTCTCCTCGGACGTCCCCGTTCGCGAGCGAGATCTTCGAGCCAACAAAGGCTCAAGATCCTCCTCTGCTTCTTCCTCCACTATCGCAGCCCCTTCTGCAGCGCGCAGCATCGGCTTCGTCATCTTCTTTTTCTTGCGAGCTCGGGGCTCGTCGGACACCCCTTCTTCGGGAGAGCGCCCCCCAGCCTGCGACTCCACTACGGTCGCCTTGCGCTTCTCCTTCCTCTTCGTCTGAGGGAGAGAAGTCGCTCCTGCAGCTGCCACCGTCTCAGGTGCCTTCTTCGTGGCACCTCCTTTCGCCACGGCCTTCACCTGCTGCGCGGACCCCTTCGTAGAGCCTCCCTCGTCCAGCCTTATTGAGCATAGGCTAACAGGATTAGCTCGGCATAATCGGCCATTTCTTTCCGGTCCCGACCAGCAGCTTTTTCTTCATCATCTAGAAGAAGCAAAGAAGAGTTAAAACATGAATGAAGGAAAAGAGAACGAGCAGAGCAGCAGAAGACTCACCCCAGGCGCGGCTAAGCTTGTATTTCACAAGCTTGTACTCGGTCAGGTACCCCTCGGCGTGGTTCACCCCGACCGTATTCAGCTGCTGGGAGGCCGCGGCCGCCTCCCTGATCAAAAAAGGCGGGATGTCCGCCCTCCTCAAAGGCTCCATCACCCTCACGGGAAAATCCCACTCAGGGATGTTCGCTCCTTTCCGTCGCCCCACGGAGAAGAGGCGCCCTGTCCACCCCTTGTTGTTGGACAGCCGGGGTGAGAAGTTGACCCGCATCCGGTTTGTACGATGTTTCACGTACACAATCCCCATCCCGGACTGCGGAGAGCACGCCAGACTGAAGTGGTTGCGGAAGATCTCTGCAGTCGCTTCGATCTTCTTCTTCCTGCATATAATGCAGAAGACGAAGATGGTCCTCCACGAGTTGGGCGTCAGCTGAATCGGCGCCACTTTCCAACTTCGGAGTAGATCCTTCGCAATCTCCGGCATCGGCAGCCGGAGACCAGCCTCTAGCAGATCTAATGAGAGCACAAAGCACCCCGGTTTCAGGGTTAGATACGACTCGTCCTCACGCATCAGGACGATGTCGTACTCCTCGCCTATCCGGAAGCGCTCGCGGAGGCCCTCGAAGCTCCGGTACTTTGCCGCTTTCGCTGCCACCGGCGGCATCCCGCTGGCTTCAACGACCTCCTTTCCCTTCTGAGCCATTATCAGGGAGCAGACGACACAACACAAGAAGAAGGAGAACAGTAGCGGAGGAAAAAGCTCAAGGAAGAAGGAGGTGAACGATCTGAGAAACAGCAGACTCTGGAAATCCTTTCGGAGGTAAAGATCCCGTTTTCGTCCCCTCCCCTTCCTTATAAGGAAGGTGAGGCGCGAAATTCGAAGCGGGGCTGGAAACGGCGTTTCCCTCCACTCCAAGTCTCCTCTCGAATGACCCGCGGGTGACCGTTCGGGCCTGCTGCGTGACATTCTGGGTATGACATGACCCACGTGGTCATCATGAAAGCCACATCTTCGAGGCGAACCCTTCTGCAAAAGCGTCACTATAGGTCTGTTCGGATCTCCGAGGACGATACCGCAATTATGGTGGAGGTGACATCCGAGCAGGGCACCGCCCACAAGCACTCTGGCTTTTGAGACACTTGAGGGCGTGGGGGGCAAGTGTGGTGGCTATTTTCCGCCACCTAGGCCCATCATGTCAAAGCCCATTAACTCCGTCCCATCCGGTAGTGGCCTCCTCGTGCGAGCCCACGCCTTCGTACGGAGCAGGTGAAAGGAGACCCATGCGTTGGTCATCCTTCCGAAAGGACTGCCGAGCTCGTCAGCAGGCAGCTTCCGAACAGGAACAGTAACCCTACTGCGCGGAATAACCTTCAATATCACCGAACAACGTGTTCGACCTCCGTGTAGGTCACCTGCTCGGAAGGTGTATTCGCAGGGTTCCGAGCAGACCCTCTGGCTCGCGGAGCGGTTGTAACCGTCCTAGGCCACGTCCTCCACCATCAAGAGGCACGAACCGTCTGGCAGCCCAACGGGCACCTGGGCGCGTAACTCCTCCCGTTATGAGCGTCCATCAAGGCGCCTCTTCAGGCACGATCCACCTTACGTTACGCACGTTGACCTTGGCGCCGGCGCCTATAAAAGACATAGGTGCAGTACCATGCAGGGGTACGTTCTCTTCTTCATGCGAATGCGCTCTCATACTCCGAAACCCCCTGCCTCGCAAGTTCTTCACTGACTTAGGCATCGGAGGGTTTCCCCGATCTTCACCGGGCCCCCCTGATCCCCTTCTGGTTTTGCAGGTCTTCGTCCTCACCAGCGATCGTCTTCCCTATTCTTTCTAGTGGAGGCCCGTTTGGGTCAGGCCCAAACATGATCATACCACCACACATAGTGATATTTGGAGGGGTTATTATCAAATACAAAGATTACATAGTGATATTTGGATTATCAAAAAGATTTTAGGAGGTGATTTGCAAAAAATATAAAAAAATTACTAACAGAGTTTTCAAGCAGAATATGATCTCTCGGTTGATACTTCTTTTGAATGGCAACTAACTTTACCGGATTAGTTATGAATCCAAGTAGATTACAGGGGGTTATTAGAAAATATGAAGATTACACGATGGCATTTGAAATATGAAAAGATCTCAGAGATCATTGTAAAAAAAAAAAATTTTAAAAAATCCTTCTTGTATATTAAAAAATCCTTCTTGTATATCTATCATGATGCATGCATGGTCATCGTCCATGGAGTACTCTCAGTACAGTTCAGATGATGGGGACTGTATCATATCTTCCTGGTTTGCTCAGTCAATTAATAAGTTTACTTCTTACACAAAAACTAATGGGCCAGTTTCTACGCTTGACGTTACTTTTCTCTTTTTATATACATATGAAGATACGAGATGGGTTCTCCGTCAATGTAGCTAGGAATAAAAAATGTAAAAAGCAGTGGTCACCGGAACTTATGAATGCATTGCAGGTTTGTGTCTGAATGTGCAGTAGGGTTTGGAATCGCGAGTGAGTCATAAGTCATTCTCTACGGAAAAACGTGTTCACGTATCTCCTTTTTAATCTGCAATTACACCAGCTAGCTTTTGAATTTTCGAAGACTGTCCTCCGCTTGTCGGTGGAACCATGGTTTGACAGATCAGATCGAATCGATACGATTTGGCCGAATTAAAACGTATCACGGAATTTTCGATTCGTCCAATTTTCATGTGAATCGGATCAATTCTCATCGATTCCTATGCAAATCGGCCTGATTCTACTGAATCTGAGCGAATTAGAAAAAAATCGATTCAGAACGAATCGACGATGCGGCGAACCTCGGGTGGGACGAACATTGGGCTGGGTTGGGTGGAGAGAGGGGGTTGAGTTTAGGTGGGAGTGTTTGTACGTGACTTGAGTCAAATTTTTTTATTTTTTATTTAAAGACTAGAGTCATCAGATCAAAGTTTTCTCCCTCCCTCCTTTCTTTAGGCAACTAGAATTCAAATTAGTGTGCGGTCAATTAATTAGAAGGCAATGGTTAAGAAGTTTCCCTGCAATTACCTGTGTGGATTCCAAGGCTTGTAAGGACCTTCCACGCGCTTTACTTGTCTGAAACTTCTTATTCAAATCGATCATCATGCAGATAGCTCTCGTTCCATTAATGGCAATAACTCCCACTAGCTAGCTACGTACTAGACGTGTGCAATCAACCATTCATGCATGTAACATCCTGACTTGACAACATTGACGTATTCAACGGGGAGGAAACTAGCTACCCCTGGTGCTAGCTTGTGATGATCTGAAAGCAAGAAACACCAATGAAGTATATATATTTGAAGGCTGGATATAAAGAAAACTATTGTTTCATCATCAGAACCTAAGAAAATTTTCAGATACTATCAGAAAGCTCAACCCAGAAAATCGATGTAATTACTTAGCGTGTTTGATATTTGGATAGATCCGGAATAGAGTGAGGATATCTTCAAAATAGTGAAGATAATTGAAGATATTCTCGTTATTTTGAAGATATCTTCACTCTATCCCTGATCTATCCAAATATCAAACATTGTCAAAATGTTCAAATTACAACACTCTCCCTCAAAATTAAGATGGACTGTAGAGAGTAATTGGGTAGAGGTGGAAATGAGCGGGGTTGAGTCCAGACCCATGCTCTAATATCATATTGAAATCACAAAACCGCGGTGCTAAGATTCATAGATCTAAAATCATTACCAACAGGAATCTCAACTGAGAAATCGATGTGAAACTAAATACCTAAGTTCCAACTAGGGGTGTAAACGGAACCCGATATTCCGATATTCCGACCCGATTTCGATAAAAATTATCGGTTTCGAAATTGAAAAATGACATCGATAGCTTATCGGAATCGGTATCAGATATTCCGATAAGCTATCGGAATCGGAATCGGTATCGGTTATTCCGATAAATTATCCATAAACTCAGAAGAAAAAATTATGGTAAACACCTTAACTTATCGGAATTTCAGTTCCGGTAATATTATCGGAATCGGAACGGAATCGGAATTAATTCCGATTCTATCGGAATCAGAATCGGAACCATATTTCGGTTATCGGAATCGGAATCAGAATCTGTGTTTCCGGTTCCGAACCCGACCCGTTTGCAGCCCTAGTTCCAACATATACCATTTGGGTCAGCCTTCACTTTCATTTTTAAGATGACTGATGTCACCAGATTCTTGGATTCTTTTCTCCTCCTGTTTTTTTTTTTGCCCTTTTTCTGGATCCACTTGACTTCTTAGTACTATATATGTATGAACAGAAGGATGCATGATGACGACTAGGAAAGATGCTTCTCTGCGACTACTTGCCTAGATTCCAAAGTCTGCTGTTGGGATATTCGACAGGTTCTTTACATGTCCGGAAAACTTCTTGTGCAGCCACCTTCTGACCTCATTACACACAACTCTTGTTTCCATGAACAACTTCCCACTCAGTTACCAAAACAAAAAAAAGACTTCCCAGTCTCTTGATCACTATTCCATCAGCAAAGTTTAGAATAATTAAAGCAGGTTTGAACACGTAAATCCCTCGTCAATCAATATCTAAAAAAGTTTGGGTAATAACCCAACCCAACAACTTCAATACACAGAAACACCCTTAACTTTCAGACATGACAAACAGACGTATTCGACTGAGGAAAGTGCCCGGTCCTTGTGATGGTCTGCAACATGTAGATCATCACAAAGCAAGCAAGACTTTTGCATGCAAATCATACTAATAATAATAACAACAACAGTAGAAACCTTGCATGAACTGCCCCACTGAATGCTAATCTTGGGAACTTTCCATCCAATGCATTCGTTGATGATAAGAGGTGGAGGCAGGCAGCTGGAATAGCCCCCACCAATGGCGTCGCGAGGTTCCATCCCGGATGAGCTGACCTGGCAGGTTCGAATCAGGTGGATCCGAGGGTTCCAAAAGAAAGGGGAGGGCCCGGATTCGAATTTCGACCCAATAATGATACACCCTCGAGCAAAAGTCGCTTTCCAGAACAACTGTTCTAAAACAGAGGAAGCCCATGATTGAGAGGGTTGGTTTTAATTTTTTCAATTATTATTATAACCCAGAAGAAAAGAGTGGGAGTTTTTTTTTTTAAACTATTAGCTCTTAATCAGACGGAGCTTTCAAGAACAGCTGCCGTGCCAAACCCCATTATTAATCACAAGGTCCTGCTGCCCACCTTCTAAAGTTGCTAATGCCAGTATTAATCTCTTCTGTGTGTGCTCCAGTTGGCATCGCTGTCTTGGTAGCACTCACTCCACATAGATACTCCCCATAAGATCCTCATCACATCCCTGCCAACTCCCCTAATGGTGGTTGTATGATGTGGTGATCTCCTTGACCTCATGATGAGGGTGCATCACTCTGTGGAAGGTAGAGATGAGCAAGGAGCAGCTTGTGCCATGAGGAGTTTTAAGGGCTTTAGCATATGTATCCCTCTTAGAGGGTGAAGACTCATCCTAAATTTGTATTTGCATGCATATATATCCTTGATATGTGAACTAATTGGAACACTTTCTGTTAATTTCATACGCCAAATCATGCAAAAGAGGATATTTTGTAACAAAAGTCTGTGATCAGATGCATGTATCCGGAGCGGAGGGTACATAGACAAATACAAAAATAGTGATGATCTCATGCAATTTTCATTCTAAGAAAAGTGTACACATGGAAAAGAAAGAACCCTTAAGTTAATGGCTACGTGACTTACCTGCAAACCATAAGTTTTGGCATTGTTTATGGGGCATATATAATTGGACGGTTTAGTTTGCAGGAAGGGGCATCACACAACGCACATTAGGCACAGGTTCCTTCGGTGGGTCATGGTAGACGCAACGTTGTTTGGTCGCCTTCAGAAGTAGCATTTCTTTATGCTTCTCGCTACTGGCATTTCTTTATGGCGAGCTGAACACTCCTATGCACATACGTTACACATCGGTGGCAGCTTCCTCACAGGTTCTTCACACCCCCAACGCTGTCCCCATCCATTTAAGACCTGATAAGAGAAAAAAAACAAGTCGGTGGTCACATGGTAGAACCAGTCGTAATTGCTTGGGGAAGGTGATGTTTATGACATCCTCAAACAAAAGAGAGAAGAGATGGTGGGGAGGTCTACCCAGGGGGGGAGTTGGGTTTTCCTTCTGAGGCCACCATGGCCCCCCAACAATCAGCAGCTCGTGAGGCGAGCTAGCTAGTGAAAGATATTGCTGGTTGGGAAAATATCTCGAACACCTGGCAGGGGATTGGCGAGGTGGCGTTGTCTTCCCAAGTACGCGGCTGCCGAGCGTTGGCCGAGCTTGCGCTGGAGGCGGAGGAGGACCCAGCGTGGCTTGCAGCCACCACCAACCACAAGAACGCACACCGGGGAGACCTCGATGCCAGAGACGCGTGTCGTCTCTACTCATCAACGGACAGCTTCGGCCTTCAAGAAATCTTTCAATTATTTGCCCCGGAGTAGATAACTAGCTAGCCATGCACAACTTCGCTTGTGACTGGTTCACCTTTTTGAAGGCCAGGTCTCTTCTGCCGTGGTGCACTGCACCAAGTAGAGATAATGGGATTTCTTTTACCAGAACATATTTACAAATTTTTAAATAGTACTCCTGTGATTACTTTATTGTACAATGGACAAGATTTGTTGTCCATCTGTAAACGTCCAGCCCAAACATAAGAGACTAATTTCAGTGTTTAGATGATGAAAAATATTAGTTATTTGGACGGTCGAATAACTCGTATGATGTAGAATGGGCGCGAGCCCTCACTTGCGAGCACGTTGTGGGGCTCGCTCATCCAATCAATCACATCAGACGCGCGGTCATTTTTGATCGACAAGTTATTCGACCGTCTAAATAACTAACATTTCTATTCGATAATTGCAGAATCTATCTCATTTTTGATAAAAATAGGTGGGACAGCTACTCCACATCAAATAACAAGAGTTTCTCTCGTATAATTAACTATTCTTAAACTCAAAAGTTCTATTACAGTGCATAAGTTCCCTATAAACTCCATCACTTGCATGATGGTTTACAACCTTGTAACTTTCTGTTCTACCTCCCATGGTTGGTGAGAGGAGAGATTTAACTTGTCGATAAGTGAGATCCCTGTATTCGAATGTTCCTCATGTAGTGAATTTTTCTTATTTTAATAGCCACCTAAATAACAAGACTAGTAATCCAAATGTAGAAAAAAATCTCTCACGTAAAGCAAATAATAGACGGATTGCTTAAAATTGTAAACAACCTAATAAAGAAAATAAGAATAGAAAAAGGAAAAAAGAAAGAAAACTCTCTCCCTCACGGATTAAAGCCAACGATGATAGTGAGATGTTGTTGAAGGCTCAAAAATCTTATAAGAAAAATTCTTCACTTGTTTTGGGAGCGGATGAGTATTATCCAATTTAGATATATATAAAGATAAAATTTGTTAAAACTTACACTAATATATATATTATATATATATTATATATATATATATATATGTTTGAGACGGATATTATTCATCTAGAAAGTGTTTGGGACGAGGGCAAGTGATCAATTTCATATGCAAAGGGCTCGAGTTTTAAGACAGTGGTGTGGTTAGGGCTGCCAACGGGTCGGAGTCGGAATCGAAAATGGTACTTTCTGCATCCAATTCTATAAGAAAATCAGAAACGAGTCGGAAACGGAAAATAATCGAAAATATTTGGTACGATCAAATGGTAGATGTATGTAGCATTATGAGTAATGGTAAAAGAGATGTCCTTGATAATAATAGGTATAATAAATGCTACGAGATAGATAAGTTAATTAGATTCTATTTACAAATTAAGGAGAAGGTAAAAACTTAGTCTAAAACTTTTTAATATTAAGAAATAAGATTTTAAAAGTATATATTTTGTAAATAAAATAAAAATTATATCTTATCAAAAATGAAAAAATAAAAATAATCGAAAACAAAAAAATAGATACGAAAAAATCAAAAATAAATCAAAAAATCGGAAAACGAATATCCATTAACAGCCCTAGATGTGGTCGAGTTGCCACGCTTGAGTCGAGGCCAAATTTGGTTCATATCTACCGATGATGTTACACCCATCTTGCGAAATTGCATCAGACGGCCACAGGGTCATCAATTAAAATGACACGGAGGAAGAACGAGGGATTAAGGCAAGAGATCAGGCAGTTGGATACAATTTTTTTTTTCCCTTTTTTACCTTTTCCGTGCTTCTTATTTTTTGATTGGGAGAAAGCAAAGGTGGATGCGGCCTCCTTTCTTTGGTCCAACACTATATTTATATAAAGATAAATATTTATTATTCAAATAGTCAACATAAAAATATTTTATTGAAACCCTTATTTAGAAAGTCATTAGATCACATATGGGTCCAATCATTTTTTCTCTCTCTTCTTTTTTATATAAATTTATTTCTTTAATATAAAAGTTTATTCGTCTCAATTAATTAACTATTATTACCCTTAATGTTAAGTAAGATAAATACTAATTAGATAGAGATAAAATATTTCTATATATATGCTAAACCTATCATTCATTATTTTAGCACTAAAAGATAACAAATAATGAGTTAAACATGATATTAGTTTGATGATAAATGATGTATAACATTTAATATTTTTGTTAGGATAATATAAGAGTATTAAATACTCTTGTGGGTTGAGGTTCTTACTTGTATCTACTGCTTCATAAATCATTTGTCTCCCTTATTATTTGTCAACATAATTAATTATTTACTATCTTTAACTTATTATTTGTCAATCTTAATATTTAAAATAAGGGTGACAAAAAAACTAAGAAATGTTTAATTCTTATTGTGTGAAGCTCACTTTATAATACATACTAATACATAGAGTCATAGACCAATATATTATTGGACGGATATTTTTTTTTTGACACATGCAACTAGTATTCATCTTATATAAATATGATCTCGTGTATCCCGTGGTGGATTCTGACTGTTGGTCCAGTGTACCCGTTCGATTGATGGGCCTCCCCACGCGGGGAGTCCGGTCACCGCCGTCTCCTCCACGCGCGCCTAATGAATGCCAAATTATTGCCGGGCGTTCTTCGGCGGCGCAAAGCGTGCGGAACCGCGTCCGCGGGGCGCGTATCACGTGGGGGTTTCTTTATAGAGAGTCTTGGTGGAAATTTGATGGTGTCTGCTTCGATTAATGTTAACTATCATAAAAATTTACTCCTACGGATTTTTAGGTCTAAAAGTTAATATCTTTAATTTGTTCGATAACTTTAAATAAAATAATTTACATATCTACATCTATAAATATAATGTGATAGACCATCGCTGATATATCATGCATAAGAGGTTTATTAACAGAGTTCAGATACCCGGGTTATCAAATTCAATTTTTCAGTTAATCATGTAGTCTAAAGCGCCTACTCAATTAGTAACTTGCAATGTAAAGTTTAACCAATGACTTAGATTACATTTCATCTCTCTCATTTATTAATCTGATCTCTAATATATTAGGTTAACGAGGAACCTAACATAATTGATTAGGACTCAAGATAAAGTATCTAATAATTTAAGTTTTAGTGGAGTCATTTTTATTTGTGTTATCCTTTTAACAACATCTATATTAGCAAACTTCGAATATATCATCCCACGTATGAGTGGGTCTAGTCAAACCCACCTCATTGATGCAATTATAAAAATTGCTACTATTTTAGTATATATTCAATGAACTTAGTCCCCTACCAATAAAATCTTTGGTAATTGAGATGACCATCCATGATGCATATTTGATAAACCGTAGAAAAAAGAATCTAAAATTGGAACCAAACATTAGATATTTTCACACTGCAAGAATTTGAGGCGTGAGAGACTCATGACACATGAAAGTTGTGAACTTATGAGAGCCCCCCCCCCCCCCCCCCCAACATTAAGTACAAGCTAGTTGATGGGCCTCTGGTATTATAAAAAAAGTGGGATGATGGCATAAAAAAACTAATTTGTTAACATCCATCTCTATTATGACATTTTTCTTTCAATTGACCTGTTTCAAAGTTATCTCCAAAATTCTAAAATAATATCTCCACCGGACACTGCCCAATTTTAGTTATGTAGACAGATATATTTAAAATTTACTCAAAAAAATGCCACCTACCCTAAATTATATAAGGTGGTGAGGAAGAGATCAACAGGAAAAGTCACACGTTTCGAATCTTATTACTGTAGGGATCTATATTTAAAATTTAGTTTTTATAGAGAAAGATTTATTATACTTGTGACTAGATAATAATCTATGTAACACTTTTCACAGGAGGAGTGATAAAATGACAATCTAATTATTGGATGTCATATAGATTTGTTGACTAATCAAAATACAATGCGAAAGTGTAATAAAATTTTCTTATTTTTATAATATTTTGTAGAAAATTTTCATTACATAGAAATATTTAAAATTTAGTAAAAAAAATCATAAATGCTAAGGAAAAAGAAAAAGACAAGAGGCCGAGAGCGTTCTAGAGACGACCAAAGGAAAGCGTCCATTCACGGTTACCCTGTCGTCCCTTCTCCTCCACGTCTCTTCTACAGGAAAAAACGTTAATAAAAAGTAATAAAAATTTTTAAATTATTTCATTAAACCTATGATTGTGCGGTCTATGTTCAAACTGTATGGAATTAGAAAATACCAACTCCTTTTTTTATTCGATAAAAGGCGGCCAGGGAGGCCACGAATGGTCCCTCCCCTGCGCCTATATAAACCCACCTGCGCCTCCTCTACTCCTTCCCCCTTCCTCCTCTCCCTTCGCCTTCTGCAAAGATTGCAGCTTTCTGGCACGAGAGGCCACCGCGGTCTCTTCTCCTCCCTGCCCATTCGTCCTGATCCCCTCGCCGTCCCCTTCTCTGCATTTGCTTCTTACGTCGCGGTCCGGCCTCCGGTAATCTTCCGTCCTTGGATCATCCCCCCGAACCCTCCCGGACACGCACGCCCAATCCTCCCCCTCTGGTGTTCTCGGAATTGGGTTTTGGAGGGCAAAATCCTCGGTTTATCGTGGTTCTTGGTCTGCAGTTGTGTTGCATTTGGACTTCTTTTGCTTTATCAATGTTTGGGTTGTGCGCCATTGCTTGAGACCTCCGCTGGTCGCGGTTTTGATGCCTATGGACTTCGTAAGCTCCAGCGATTCGATGCTTTTTTAAGACATTGGAACCGATGATAAGTACATTCTTGGCCGGATGACCTCGAGATGGTCACGCCTTCTGGGATTTAACAGTGGGATAAGTTGTTCCGTTCTGTGGTTGTTCTCCGTTTCAAAATCGGATGCTTCTTTTCTTCTCCTTTCTTTTCGGATTCGTCGAGTTGCATATGATCTTTTTTTACTCAAATAGTGTGCGTAAAAATCATATTTGGCAATCTTGAAGCCGTTCTTTTAACCATTTGGTAAAGGGTAGCTGGTTGCTCGATATTGTTTGGTGAATCGATTGGTTTGCGTTCCTGCAATCCTGTTGCAAAACGGTCACACAGATCGCTTTTTTCGCATGGTAAAACTATGAATGTGATAGATATCTGGTTATTTTCTACTAAAGACTGGGTCCTTTCACTGTTGCAGATCTTTAGAACAAGATGGAAGCATATAGACAGAGCCAGATGCCCAGGTTCGACTGCCTTCTCTTTGGTGAGTGTTCCATCCTCGCAAGCATCGTGGTTTCTTCTCTGTTCAGAAGAGGTCATTAATGCGCCTTTTCTTTTCCTCGGGAATTCCAGATCTTGACGACACCCTGTATCCCCTGAGTTCTGGAATCGCAACCGCGTGCCGTAAGAATATTGGAGGTACACGATTGCCCAACACTTGCAGCGACTTGAAGCTTTTAAAGTTCACTTCTTTCCTGAAGCAAATTCTTGGTTTTGTACAGATTACATGGTTGAGAAGCTCGGAATTAGCGAGGACAAGGTGCCGGATTTGTGCAATCTCTTATACAAGAACTATGGAACAACGATGTCTGGCCTCCGGGTATGATATCTCATACTCACTTTTTTGTATACCTCTCTTTAGTGTTTTAGAGAAGTAGCTCAAATTTGTAACCTGAGGCATTTTTTTTCTTGGAATAGCATCTTCATTTTTCTCTGTTGTTTGATTCGTTCTCCTCTTCTGTTCGTGTTGCGCAGGCTATTGGATATAATTTCGACTATGATGAATATCACAGGTTCTACTCCTTTCGCTCTCTGTTCTGTTTTCATCTCAATTCTTCATTTCAAAGCAGTCTTGTCAGTTTTGTTTTCCTCGGTTTTCAATGTAGGGCCAGGTCCTTTTTTCTCTTTGTTTTGTTCTTGTTCTGCATCTGACAGTTTCTTTTTCTCGTGTTCTACAGCTTTGTTCACGGAAGATTGCCATACGACAACTTGAAGCCAGACCCCGTCCTAAGAAACCTTCTTCTGAGCTTGCCCATTGGGAAAGTGGTAAGCTTCTGAGCCGGCGAAATCACCTGTAATGGTTTGATGCCATTCTCACGGTCTTGCCGTTGATCTAACCAAGTCATCATCTTTCCAGATCTTCACAAACGCAGACAAGGTCCATGCTGCCGAAGTGCTGAGCAGGCTCGGTTTGGAGGGATGCTTTGAAGGAATCATCTGCTTCGAGACTCTAAACCCAGGCGCAGACGCATCCGAAGGGCACACATCCGACAGCATTTTCGACATTGTGGGACACTTCGCGCGGCCCGACGCCGGCACTGAGCTTCCAAAGACGCCAGTCCTCTGCAAGCCATCCGAGGACGCCATGGAAAGAGCCCTCAGAATCGCCGGTATCAACCCCCAGAGAACGGTAAGATTTCTTTCTTGCCTGCTGTGATAAAAAATTATAAAACCCTATGCAGGTGTTCCTCAAGCATCGATCTTTCTGCCTAAATAGTAAAAATTGCCAACTTTGCCTGCAGATTTTCTTCGACGACAGCGCCCGCAACGTCCTGGCAGGCAAACGAATTGGCCTCCACACCGTGCTGGTAAGCCCCTCTGAAACCAAAGACCCCATTTCACCGCAACCCCTCTTTGAGTGCTCGGACGCCATGATGGCTGTTGATGGGACCTCTCAAGAACCGATCTTGGACTGTTTCCTCGCAGGTGGGCACATCCCATCGGATCAAGGGTGCGGACCACGCGCTGGAGAGCATCCACAATCTCAGGGAGGCCTTGCCGGAGCTCTGGGAGGGCGCAGAGAAGGAAGACGTCCGATACTCGGGCAAGGTGGCGATCGAGACCTCTGTCACTGCCTAGCTTTCTGAAAGCGTATGCGTGTGTGGAGGCGGAGGGGAGGTACAAATTTGACATGGGAAGGAGGTGTAAACCCGGTTGGGATTTCGTCCCCCCTCCCCCCATCTCTGTTGTTCACACCATGTGTAAATCCGTATCCTAGAATCCAGTCAATAAAAAGTAGTCCCTTTGTCTCAGCATGTTGTTCCACAGGCTTAATAGAGTACTCAGATGCTGTGATATGTATAGACACATGTCATGGCATCAAGTTTTCAATCAGATTACTACATGGGCATATGCATACCACCAGAGTTTTCAATCAGATTACTACATGGCATATGCTCATTTTCCTCCTGATGTGGCAATGAGAAAGAAGCAGCCTGGTTCAGGGAATTGCTTGCTTGTGCATCCCTTCGAGGGTTGACATCAATAATTTGTAATCCATGAATTTCTTCATCCAATCTCTGTGCACCAATTTGTCTTTCACATAACAATAATGGAGATCTATCCTAAGAGGGAGAGTGTGGCACAAATCTCATCTCTCATAAGTGTGTGATTAGATGTTTTAACTAGTGACTTTAGAAGACCTATGTTTGAGTGTTCCGGGCTGGTACGATGTCATATTTATTTCTCTACTCTGCATAGCCACTTGAATAAAAGGAGAAATGAAATATCACAGTTGTACAAATCACTCAAATAACTTCCATCAAGTCCAACCACGTAACTCTTGGTGGTTCCCAGGAAACTCTTCAGCTGGAGCCGAGGTGATCCACAATTCCCACCACTGTCTCAAACCCTCTTAATGCACCCAAGACCCTCCAGACCAGACATATGATTGGTGGAAAACTTATACAAATTTTGCGGCGTCTCTTATGTGTTAAATTAAAGAAGGAAAAAAAAAAAGAAATCTTGCAAAGTGAAGAGACGTGATTTAAGTGTGTGTGGTGGCCAAATCTGGTCACCTAGGCCCATGATGGCTCGTTACGGCCATTCACGTCCTGTCAACCAACGTGGCACCGTCATCGAAGGGCCACGCCTCTCCAGGATGGCTCAAAGACCTCCATTGTGTGACTCCCGTGATCGGAAGCTGTCCAGTTCCGCTGCGGCGTACCTCTGAGCAGATCACCCGCCTTCCATTACCGAACAAACTATGAACAGCTTCCGAGCCAAGAACAGTGACTCCGCTCCATGAAACTACCCTCGATGTTACCGAACAGCATGTTCGAGCCCCCACGTGGGTCACTGCTCGGAAAGCATTTCCAAAGGGTTCGAGCAGGCTCTCTGGCTTACAGAACGGTTGTAACCGTCTCAGGCCACGTTCTCCACCATCAAGGGGCGTGAACTGCCTGGCAGCCTAACGGGCATCGGAGTCATAACTCCTCCGTTATGCGCGTGCGTCAAGGCGCCTCTTCAGGCACGATCTGCCCAACGTTACGCACGTTGGCCTCTACACCAACGCCTATAAAGGCAGGTACAGTACCATGCAACGGTACGTTCTCTTCCTACGCGAAACACATTCTGCATTCCGAAACCCCTACCTCTCAAGCTCTCCACTGACTTAGGCATCGGAGGGTTTCCCCGTCTTCACCGGGCCTCCTGATCCCATTCTGGTTTTGCAAGGTTCGTCCCCACCAGCAATGTCTTCCCTCTCTTATTCCAGTGGAGGCCCGTTTGGTTCAGGTCCAAACAGGATTACACCACCACATTTGGCGCCGTCTGTGGGAAGCGACGCTGCCATGGCTCGAGGACGATCCTCATACCAGAACATAGGAAGCAGGGCGACGAGGTCTCGCCAGTCACGAGGGGACTCCCGTCGCCGATCCCTCTGGTGATGACGCCGTCGCCCACTGCCGGCGCAAACCACGACGTCCCGGCACCGCCGGCTGTTGCGCCTGCAACTGCCCTCGAAGTAGCGGAGCTTCGAGGACAAATGCAGCAGTTGACGGCGTCTGCCTCGCCCTACAGGCCCAGTTGGCAGGGGGGCAGCGGCCCAGCGGTTTCCCTGCCGCGTGAGCGACAGGCGGAATCGTCACATCGACGCTCCCGCGTCCCCCCAGCGCCGCAGGAGAGCAGCAGGTGGACTCACCGCGCCGGTCCTCCGGGCTCCATCGGAAGAGCGGGCACCAGAGCGCCGCGGGCGCTCGCCCCGGCGTTCTATGTCTCACCCCCGTCCGCCACGATCGGTCGTGGGAGGCAACTCCCACGCCTCTGGACGTGGGGGCCCGCCAACTCCGAGCAGGAGCTCGCCAGGCGTCTCGGCGTGTGGTCGACCTTGAACGCCGCATGGACGCGATGGTTCAGCGTGCGGAGGGCAAGGCTCCAGCGGGGAGGCGACTTGGACTTCCGCTCTCCTTTCAGTAGGGAGATTCTGGAGGCCTGGTCTCTCCAAGCTCCCTCTTCCCACCATCGCGCCCTACGACGGCACTACTGACCCGGCCGACCACATCCACGGCTTCGAACGCATATGGTGTTCCACGGAGCATCAGATGCGGCCAAGTGCAGGGCTTTCCCTGCAAACCTTAAGGAGACCGCCAGGGCTTGGTTTGAAACCCTCCCTGCGGGCTCCATCACCTCCTTCCGCCATTGAAGAAGTCCTTTCGGGACAACTTCCTTGGTGGAAGGTCCCAGCGCGGACGGCGGCTTCCTCCTGACCGTGCGCCAGAAGAAAGGCGAGGCACTCTGGGACTTCGTCAAGAGGTTCCGAACAGAGGCGCTTCGCATCTCGCGCCTGGACGTCCCCCTAGCCACCAGTGCTCTCATCCGGGCACTCGTGACGGCTTTCTACAAAGGACTCTCGGCGTCCAGCAGCCCGCCACCCTCGCCGAACTACTCTCCATCGCGCAGCGTCACGCGGCCTGCAAGGTAGAGCCTGGCGGCGAGCAGGGCCGAACAGGGGGAGCAGTCGGAAAAAAAGCGACCTTCCGACACGGTTCCGACCGTGATCGGAAGAAGGGACGACGCGATGGCGATTCTCCGCGTCGTCCGCGCCCTTCACCAACTACACCCCCCTCACTGTGGCTCCCGAACAAATCCTGGCAGAGATCAGGAATGAAGCTTTTGTTCGGTGGCCCCAGAGAATGCGCTCCGACCCCCGGAAGCGCGATCAAAATAGGTACTGTCGCTTTCATCGCGACCACGGCCACGACACCTCCGAGTGCCGCCAGCTTAAGGACGAAATCGAAGACCTTATCAAGCGGCTACCTTGGACGGTTCGTGCGCCGGAACGAAGAGCGCCCCCGACGCCAAGACCGCACTCCCGAGCAGCCGATCAACAACGATCCCAATGGGCAGGAGATCAACGTGATAGCGGGAGGCTTCGGCGCAGGTGGAGAAAGCACTCGAAGCCGACGCGATTACGCAAGGCGAGTGCATGTCGTAGACAGGCCTCCGACTGTTCGGCCGGCCCCATATCCTGCTAGTCCCGCACGCGCACAGCCGAGGAGGCTATAACCTTCTCGGACGAAGACCTTGTAGGGGTTACGACTCCGCACACTGATGCGTGGTCGTTTCGGCACCATCAACCACTGTAACGTGCGCCGGATTCTGGTAGATAATGGAAGCGCCCCCGATGTCTTGGCTTACGACGTTTTGTCCTCATGGGTCTGCGAACCGATCAACTCACCCTGTAAACTCGCACTTTTCGGCTTTTCGGGAGTTTCGGTTCAGCCATGGAAGGATTCGCCTTCCGATTACCTTGGGAACGGCTCCAAAGCTGTGACCAAAATTGTTGACTTTTGGTCATCAACAACATGCCTGGATACAATGCTATTCTTGGCAGAGGTTGATCGGGCGAATCAAAGCAGTGCCTTCATCACTCCACCAGAAAATGAAGTTTCCAACTCCGATCGGAGTTGGTGAAGTGCTCGGGTGTCAGCGTGAGTCTCGCCGTTGCTATGTCCTCTCTCTAAGAGACAAGCAACCACTCGCTGATCCAGCTCTTCCGACCTCCGATCAGCCTTCAACTAGTCCGGGGGACGCCTGCGAAGACTTAATCCCCATTCAGGTGGACGACAACTCCGAACACGTCTGTACATTGGCGCCCTGTTGACAGAGGCGAGCAGCAACGCTACACAGCTTTCCTGCTGGCCATTTAGACGTGTTCGCTTGGTCTGATGACGAGCTTCCAGGCATTCCCCCGGAAGTCATGGTGCATCGCCTTCGGTTGGATCCACGAATCCGCCAGTGCAGCAAAGAAGGCGACCCGTGAACCGAGAACGGCAGACCGTGATTCAGGATCACGTGACCAAAAGCCGAACTGTCGGGCTCCTCCGAGAAGCCCAATATCCAAGATGGATCCAATTTGGTCCTCGTCCGCAAGGCCAATGGCAAATGGCGTGTGTGCGTAGATTACAAAAAGATTTAATAAGGCACGCCCAAGGATAACTTCCATTGCCAGCATCGATCAGCTGGTGGACGCTACTTCGGGCACGAGCTCCTCAGCTTTTTGGATGCCTACTCTGTGGGTCCCACCAGATCAGCATGCATCCCCAGGATCAAGACGCCACTACGTTCGTCACAGACCTAGGCTTATACTGCTTCACCAGGATGCCTTTTGGTCTGAAGAATGCAGGCGCGACTTACCAGCGGGCGGGTCAACAAGATGTTCGAGCAGCAGATCGGGCGAAACTGGAGGTTTACGTCGACGACATGTTGGTCAAGACTCTTCCAGCAGATCACATTTCTGACCTCCAGGAAACCTTCGCAACTCTGCGAAGGTATAATATGAAGCTCAATCCGGCCAAATGCGCGTTTGGTGTTCGGTCGGGTAAGTTCCTCGGTTCCTCGTATCAACAGGGGAATAGAGGCGAACCCGGAAAAATCCAAGCCGTACTTGAGATGTCCAGTCCGAAGACAGCGCGCGACGTCCAGCGTCTAACAGGACGTCTTGCCGCGCTGAACAGGTTCATGTCCCGAGCACCAGAAAGAAGTTTTAACTTCTTCAAGTTGCTCCGAGGCCCTAAAAACGCCTCGAAGCAAGGGGGGCAAATACTGTGGACTGACGAATGCGAAGTTGCCTTCACTGAGCTGAAGACATATTGGCAGCCCCTCCTGTTCTCTCAAAGCCTGTGCTCGGAGAACCTTGTTTCGTGTACCTCTCGGTCACTGAACACTCCATCAGCGCGGTTTTGATCAGAGAAGTAGGAGCGGCACAGCATCCTGTTTACTACATCAGCAGGGTCCTCCAAGAAGCTGAGGAGGTACCCCAGAGCAAAAAGCTTGCCCTTGCTCTTGTCACAGCTGCACGGAAGCTCAGGCCCTACTTTCAGCCCATTCCGTTACAGTGCTTACCGATCAACCGCTGAAATCCATCTTGCAGCGGCCGGAGGCTTCCGGTAGGTGGTTAAGTGGGCAATCGAGCTGGGAGAGTTTGACATCAGCTTCCGACCAAGGACGGCAATCAAAGCGCAGGCGTTAGCAACCACCTCGGAGGGGGGCAGGGGGGGCAGGATTCTCCCGGTTGAAGTGGCAACCTCTTTGGACGCCCTCGCCGTTGCGGCCGCCTCCGCAATGGTCCCTGTTGCAGGAACCATTCCTTGCTCTGAAGGCGCTGCTGTCACCGCGCGCTGCTCGGAACCACCCAGCAGGGGCGGAAACTCCCGTTGCGCAAGTGTCCTCCTCCTGCCGAGCAGGTGACGCCGTAGCTTCTCTGCTCCTCCTAGAGGATACCTCCGCAGTTGCTGGAAACACCGCGCTCGGCACCTCCAGCATTGGAAGCACCGGAGGGCGCCCTATCTCTCGCGCAGGGAGCCCCCGGCTTCTCCCCGACAGGACTCTCAGACCCTTCGCTCACCAAGATGAGCCCCAGTTCGGTCGCCATCCCTGGCGACCTCGGGGCGAGTCGCGGAGGCCACCCGCGGCGCTCCCTCATCAGCGATTGCACGGCCCTACGTTCTTCTTGCGCAGCAGCAACTGTGCCCCTTCCTCTTCCGCTGCGGTCCCCTCCTCGTCACTTGGAGGAGTAGCCCGGACTGCCTTCTGCTTTTTCCGAGCACGAAGCTGTTCTGCTTCCTCCGCGCTCTCGTCAACCAGAACGGGCCTCTTCTTCGCAGAAGGTTGGCTCGCTTGGTCATCTTTCTCCCGAGGAGCTCGGCCCCAGCCGTTACCACCTCCTTAGTGGCCTTCTTCTTCAAACGAATCTTTCCAGGCCCCTTCTCAGGAGCCTGCGCCTTGTTCGGGCGCCCTTCGGCAGTTGATGGAGCAACAAGTGCCGTTGTCACCCGCGGCACCAACCCTCACCGCGGAAGGAACCCGAACAACAGCGGCGACGTCGTCACCTTCATACACCCTGTGCGCTAACACAGGGATCTGTTCGGCGAACTCATCATTCCCCTCTTCATCTCTTCCTGCCTCCAGCTCTGCAGCCGCTGCGCACAAAGAAGATAGGAAGAAGAAAGGTTAGTATGAGGTCACCAAACCTAAGAGTAAACCACCGAGAGACAGTATACTTACTCCATGTTTGCTGAGCCCATACTTAACGAGCATGAACTCGGTCACATACCCTTCTCCATTCCGAACACCTGCTCGGAGAAGTGCATCTGATGCCCTCGCCTCATCCTGGATAAGCTTCGGAAAGCTATCCTTCTGTGCCGGGCGAATGACTGTGGGGAACCCCCACTCGGCACCACTCCGGTGGCGCACGAAGAACAGCCTGTCCATCCCACCCCTTGTTGTTGGAATACTTGCTGGACAGGCCGATGTGCATCCGGTCTGTTCGGTGCTTGGCGTAGTAGACATCTGCTCCCGACGCCCGCGAAGCAGACAACTTGAAGTGCGCTCGGAGACGTCCGCCGAGCCCCGGATTCTTTTACTTGCAGACAACACCAAAGATACAGATGTATCTCCAGGTGTGGGCGTCAGCTGTATTGGCGAAACGCCCCAAGTGTTAAGAAGCGCCTTCGCCACCTCCGGCAACGGCAGCCGAAGCCTGCCTCCAGATGGTCCACGGATAGGAGCAGGCAACCTGGTTTATTCACCAGGATCGTGTCGCTTTCCCTGGCGTCGACGATCTCGTACTCGTCCCCAATCCGGAAGCGCTCACGAAGACCACTGAAGTGGCGTATCGTGGTCCGCTCGGCACTGCGACAGTCACCCCGCTAGCTCCGGCAGCGGCTTTCCCCCTTGCTCGCCATCACCGGAAGGACTGCAGAAAGCGGCAACGGCGCGAGAGGACGAAGCGGAAGACAGGGAGAGGAGAAGGCAAGGAAGCACGAAGATCTCAAAGATGGAGGTTTCTGGGAGGCGTAGCTCCCGCCCTCGTCTCGTCCCCTCCTTATAAGAAAGAGGAGGGAACGAAATTCGAGGCGGGCCCTAAAATGCCGCTCCTTCCGATTTTTGAAACGCCCTTCGGTATACAGCGTTGGCAACCGTCCGAACGCAGCGGCGGCACCTCAAGTATGGCGCGGCTTTGCACCCATCATGATGGGTTAGCCGTTTGACAGGACGCTAAGCGGCGGCATCCCGCAACGGGCCCTCGCATTAAATGCGGAAGCGACGCCCTCGAGCCCTCGTTTCACCCGAGCCATTCGAGGGCGTGGGGGGCAAGTGTGGTGGCCAAATCTGGTCACCTAGGCCCATGATGGCTCGTTACGGCCCATTCACGTCCTGTCAACCAACGTGGCCACTGTCATCGAAGGGCACGCCCTCTCCAGGATGGCTCAAAGACCTCCATTGTGTGACCTCCCGTGATCGGAAGCTGTCAGGTTCCGCTGCGGCGTACCTCCGAGCAGATCACCCGCCTTCCTTCCCTTAAAACAACTATGAACAGCTTCCGAGCAAGACAAGTGACTCCGCTCCATGAAACTACCCTCGATGTTACCGAAACACAACGAGCATGTTCCCCCACGTGGGTCACCTGCTCGGAAAGCATTTCCAAAGGGTTCCGAGCAGGCTCTCTGGCTTCCAGAACGGTTGTAATCGTCTCAGGCCACGTTCTCCACCATCAAGGGGCGTGAACTGCCTGGCAGCCTAAGGGCATCGGAGTCATAACTCCTCCCGTTATGCGCGTGGCGTCAAGGCGCCTCTTCAGGCACGATCTGCCCAACGTTACGCACGTTGGCCTCTACACCAACGCCTATAAAGGCACAGGTACAGTACCATGCAACGGTACGTTCTCTTCCTTACGCGAACACATTCTCGCATTCCGAAACCCCCTGCCTCTCAAGCTCTCCACTGACTTAGGCATCGGAGGGTTTCCCGGTCTTCACCGGCCTCCTGATCCCATTCTGGTTTTGCAGGTTTTCGTCCCCACCAGCAATCGTCTTCCTCTCTTATTCCAGTGGAGGCCCGTTTGGTTCAGGTCCAAACAGGATTACACCACCACAGTGTGTTTTTTAAGAGGCATTGTCTCCATACTTAAGGTTTTGTCTTTTAAAAGGGTACTCTTGGGAGAAGAGGTGAGACTCTTACTGATAAATACACACTTGTTCTCACTATCTTTCAATATGGGAATAAAAATATCTCTACACAGCCCCCCAGTGAGGATAAGATTACGGGTCTCATGAAGATGAGAATAAACACACACTTGTTCTCACTATCTTTCAATGTGAGACTAAAGAATATCTCTACACAAAAATTTTAAAAAAACTTAACAGAAATTTTATGCCGACAAAAGATCCGGCATGTCAATGGGTATTCCCCACTCTTCAACTCCAATACAGCATGTCATTAATGGCAGCTGGCTATTAGGTTGGATGCATCCGACCAAATCGATTCAGTACACTATACCGTCTTATGGATCAATGGGACCATGGGGTAACACTACATCCTAACACACCAATCAAACCAATATAGTATCGGATCCGAACTGCAGCTAAGGCTGTTCATGAGTGAGTTAGATTTAGTTTAGTCCATTTTTTTTCCAACTCGAATCGAACTCACTTTACAACTTGAAAATTTATAATTAATGTGAGTTCAATTTAATTTAAATAATAATAATAATTAAAAATAAAAACCTATTTTTTGGCCCTCGAAAAACAACTATCGAAAAAATAAACAAACAAATTAAAGAAAAGTGGCTTTCTCTTTCTTCTTCTTCCTTCCTCTTCTGATCCCGGATCTACCCATCATAAAGCGACAGGGAAAAGGGTCATCCTATTTTAAAACATTAATTTCTTCTTTTATCACAAGAAGAATGGCTTCTCCCGTGAGACACGAGTTTTTAATCTCAATCATGAGGATGTGAGTTGTAGGTTTTGTCTTTTGTCGCATTCTTTACATTTGTGGGATGGGGGTGGGCGGCCACCGTGGGCTCTCCTTGGCCTTTGGTTTCCATGGCAGTAAACTGTTACTAAGCACCGCTACAAACATATCACACACGTACGGACCAGGCACTCGCATTCGTTGGCTGATGCTGATGTGCCAATTCCCACGTCAAATTTACGTGAGAAAATAAAAGAAAGAAAGAAAAAACTAGAGACCTCACATTGGATGCACACCAACAACTTAAAAAATAATAAATAATAAATGAGAAGGTATTTGTTGGGTAATATATATTCTCTCTATTTTTTATCGTTTAAGGCATTAAGATAGATCAAGAATAAATTAATATATTTTAAAATTTTAAAGATATCTCACTTTATTTTCAATATATCTTAATACTAAATATATTATTAAAGAAAATTATAGTTTTTTTCTCTTAAAATTTTCTTTATAATGTCTTGACCCTCGCATAATAATTTTTTGGGTAATGAAGATGGAGAATCTCAAATCTATAGTTGACCGTTAGATGGCCTTGAGATTTGAGAAATTAGATGGCGATCTTTGATGTCAAGAAGAGTATGTGCAAGAAGGGAAAAAGATCAGTAAGACCTGGGATTGGGACTATAAGGAAAATATTTTGATGTCTAAATCAGAAATTAAGTAAGAGATAGAGCATGAGGGCGACTGATTTGAAATCATTCTGTATAGTGTTCGGTGTAAATTTTTGCATCACATATCTCTAGACATAGAGAATCTTCTTAGATTTATTGTAATGGTCAAACATCCCACACGCAATTCATGATCGGAGTTATGGTCATGGTTGTGAGTATAACCGTTGGATAGTGGCTATCATAAGCTTTAGCGCTGTCAATGGATGTTCAAAATCCGAAATTTTGATCCGTTTTCGTAATTTTTATAGGACTCGGAGCTCCGAAAAATGGGTCTGTTTAATTATCGGATACGGATTCGGGTTTCCGAATCTTATTGGAGTCAGAAACAGAAAGAGACGTTTCCGGATCCGACATTCCGTTTCCGAATCCGAAGTGGCGAGAGGCGACGGAAAGGCCAAAAGGGGTTACCGAAAAGGGGAAAAAAAAAACCTAATCGCTCACAGGCTCACAGCCGTCCCCCCACTCCCCAGTCGGCAGCGAGCACGCCGACGTCGCCGAGCAGCCGCCTTGCCGGCCCTACACTAGTTGCCCTCCGATCGTTCGGAGCTTCCCTCCACGCCGCGCAACTACCGTCGCTTCGCGGGAAAGGCTCCATGCCACACCAGTTGCCCTCCGGTCATCCGTCCCCACTCCCTAGTCGGCAGCAAGCAGGCCGAGCAGCCCCCTGGCCGGCTGGCCCTGCACAAGTTGCCCGCCGGTGCGCCGAAGCTTCCCTCCACGCCGCTGTCGTCGCTTCGCGCTCTGTGGGAGAGACTCACATAGCCGTCCCCCCACTCCCCAGTCGGCAGCGAGGACCTGCACCATTTGCCTGCCAGATCTTCCCTCTCCACCGTGCAGCCGCTTGGCCCTGCACTAGTCGGCGACAGCGCTGCTGCACCCTTGCTTGCCAGAGCTTCCCTCCATGCCCTATCTGACCTCCTTTCTCCTCAGCGGCTCAGGCGGTCGGCGACGGCGACCAAGGTATCTGCTGCCCCCTTGCCCACCAAGGTATCCAAGCAATCGGTATCTGCTACCCTGCTAACTCTGCTCCCCGATTAGGCGGCCAAGAAATCGATCTGCTCCAGGATCCCCCGATTAGTTCAGATTATTTGGCTGCTGCAAAGGCAATCAACGTGGATAAAATTTTCCTCTCGAGAAAAACATTGATGCTATTGAGGATGTGTTGGATTCTGTGTTAGATTTTTGCCCAAATCCATTGTTGATTCCATCTGTAAAAGTTTCTTCTTAATTCCTATCTAAATTTTCTATGCTATCTCTTGCAGGATTTTCTGCAGTATATTTTCTACAGGATTTGTTATTATGCTTGTAGTATTTCTTCCTATTGAAACTAAGCTCCACTCCTAAACCAAGCTCCACTCTTCTTTCTGCAATATTTTCTTTTCTTTTGAATGTGTTATATTTATCAAAATGTTATTACAATGTGTATTAGTATATTTATATTTATACTTGTATCTATTCATATGTTAATGTGACATAGATGTTTCCGAATTACAGATTGTAGATCCGTTTTCGTTTTCGATTTTTCGATTGAAAGCGGAAATGGATGCGGAAGCGGAAACACTTTTTTCTGTTTCTGTTTCCGACTCAAAATTTTTTTATAGAAAGCGGAAACAGAAACACTCATTTCTGATTCCAACTCCGACCCGTTGACAACCCTAATAAGCTTCCATATCTCTCTTGGTGAGGATCTTGGATAATAATTGTGTTAATCATGGGGCAACCCATCGTTATCCTCTTTGACTTTATCATCCCTGAGTAACCGCCATTCAATACGGGATCAGCTGGCCTTGATATCAAGTAAAGGTGACCATAGCTTCACTTCCACTGAGCTAAGACTCCACCAAGTTAAAGACTTGTGGTCATCACTAAACGGATGGCTTGTCAGACTAAGTACTCACTAGACCATACACTGTCAGAATAATTATGTCAAGCCAAGTCTTCCAACATAAGAGGTGGAGTGTGAGTCGAATTAACTTCTCATCTTATCACAAGACGAGAGATTAATTATCTCAAGAGCTATACTACTGCATCAGATTATTCTCTTAACGTTAACACCAAGAAAAGAGTTCTTTATTAAAGTGGTGGATCGAGTATTGCTCGTGACACTTCATGAATGCCATTGGATATATAATTAGGTCTCCGATAGACAGACTCTTATTTGGCAACTGAGTTTTCATCTATTGAGTCAAAGTTTAGTAATTGAGAGGATTACGAATTGAACTAAAAAATCGAAATCAATATAAAATTATTTCAGCTTGCCAACTTCGAATTCCCAATCTTCACATTATGTATCAAGGAAAACGATTCATGCATGAACAGCCAAACACCCGCCTCTCTCGTCAGACCCGAGGATGGGAATTGGCCCATGCATATGAACGAGGTCCTCCCTTGTCACGATTGGGAATCATTTGCATCATCTTGAAGATATGATTATGCCCATGATTATCCTCTCAGATCATATATAGTTCCAGGGACGTGGATCAATTATATGCGGTTGTATCTTTTCAAAGCTAGCTTTTTTAAAAATTCTTTGAAAAACTTTTCTCCACGGGGAGCAAGAGTCACATCTTTCTTTCTCTCTCTCTCTCTTTCTGATTTGAGAGTATTAGGACAAATACTAAGATAAAAACACAAATCAAGAGTACTCGAGAATTCGATTACCAATGTTTATATGCAGAGGTCTGTGGGTGCACCATTAATTGTCGTAAAATATCGTAGAAAGTGCCGTGGAACTACATAATGCTTGTAATGTTGTAACTTTATTATCATGTTTGAAATGTTGTAAATTATTTGAGTGCTGCGGCTTGGCACCCCGCCGGGGGAGGGGAGGGGGGCCGAGTAAGATTATTGTCGGATAGTAAATTTTTGGGTATAATAATTAAGAGTTTTTAATAGATATTGATTTATTTTCTAGTTCTTGATAGAATTATAACTCATTACAGTGAGAGTTGTCTCTGGTTACAGTATATCTTCAATCATGTTACAGAAAAATTCTCTCTAACGGTTAAGGACTTCTAATTAATTTCTCATAATCTTTTTTCAAATTATTTTACCATATCTCTCATATTTAAAGTGCCACAAATTGATAGATTCGAAAATCAGCATCTCACTCTTTGTAATTGATTTAAGTTTTCAATTTGAAATAATTGAAAACGAAAATCAGATATTTCAAAGACATTAGTTTCAAAATTATCACTTTACACTATTTATGATAATCAAATAACCCCCTTAAATCAGAATCCAACAATGACGCCTGCATGCAATAGGTTATTATAGCCTCTGGATCTTGATGAAGTCGGTTCTAAATCTGTAGAATATTTGAGATTAAGATCTCGGATTTTAAGAAGTTGAAGTTGTCACCTTTGTTGATGATGTCCATGCTATTGAACTTGCAAGAAAGTTGGGCCCATAATGATATTCTCGGGGTTGAACTTACGTTGTTCAAGTCAAAATTTTATCTGTAGAGGAAACCAAAAAAGAAATGAGTGTAGATTGAACTGAGATCTCTCCCAAAGACCTAGATCTTGGACCCTTTATCTATAGCCATGAGGCTACTTTTATAGGTGCTCATGTGGTTCAATTGGGGTTCTCAGTAGTAGATGAATTGGGAGAGAGATTTTTGGCAGGTTGCTCTCTTACCTCAGGGTTTTTGGTAGGAATCAAGGAAAGATTTCCTTGAAAGAGTTTATTTTAAAGAGTGTTTCCTTTCAAGATAGAGTATGAGTCGTGATGGTTCTCAAAGATCTTAGACTAGTTGTAGTTAGATTTAGAATGCTGACATGGATCCTGATCTGAGTAAGACTTGACTTGGGATGATCTCTTTTGGGTTGAGGTGGTAACAGATGGATGGTCGGCCTAAGTAGGCCGAGTTGGGTCGACCTTGTAATAGGACCAACCATGCTGTTGGGCCAACATTTTGTTAGGTCAATCTCATTGCTGGGCCATTAGATCTTGTCAGAATTAAAATTATTCAACGATTCGATTCGATCCGAATTGACTAATGTTTGACCAACTCGAATTAAATGAATAGGGTGGCAAATCAAATCAAATCGAACCGAATTATTTCGATTCGGTTCGGTTCAATTGATTTTTATTTAATTAAAATGATTAATATTTATACATTAATATATATATATATTTTATTTTATAGTAAATTTTAATTTAAACGATTTCGTTCAATTTCATAATATGTGAAATCGAACTGAACCAAACTTCGGTTCAAACCTAATCGAACAAATCAATTTGATTTCGTCTGGTTCAGTTCTTCAATTTGAACCGAAATTTGAACACCTCTAGTAAGAATATTACTCCCATCAGTTCTCACATCATGTGATTATTAAGAGACACAGGACTAATCTTTATTTTAGATTAATCCTCTGCCGGTCTGATAACCGGATAACTAAGCTTTATTAGAAGGTCATATTTAAGGTTTTGTTTGGTTAAACAAATTTAATAAGAATAACATTATGTTATCCTAATCATAGCTCAATTAGGGATGGAATAGTTTATTTATCTTGTTAAAATAAGTAATCTGAATAAGACATATCAAGTCACAAAATTATTTAGTCAGATATTACTTATCCAGTTGCCATCAAATCAAATCCTCAAGATTTTCATATAATGACTTGATTTGTTATTCTAAACAGGGACAGACGTAGAAATTTTATTTAGTGGTGTCACTCAAATTACTTTTTATTCATCAAGAGCAGGAGCAAGATTAGAGTTAAAAAAAGAAAGAAAAATTAAAGTCTTAGACTCTTGGGCTGGACACTGTCGATTTCAATGAAGTCATCATCTTGTGAAAACTTTTAAAATTTAAATTTTTATTTAATTTTTTTTAATAAAATTACGTGACCCCACTAAACACATACTACATCCATCCATGATTCTAAACATGAAGAGGAAACGATCAGATCATCTCAAAATTTTCAAACAGAGACTCGAGCTTGAACCCTTAACATGATCAATGCATCAGTCGAGGCTGGAATTTATAGAAGAGAGATCATGCCTGATAGACGCAAACATGCCGCTGAGATCTGCTTGGAACTCTTGAAGCATCGAATAGCTTCTAATTCTTCAGGTGCTATGGGAGAGGCAGAGATGGCGGTGCTCGGAGAGGGCTCAGACACCAAATTATTACGGACCATTTCCCCTGTTCTGTATACTTCGAACCATGCATGATTCGTGACAAACTACCTAAACTACACAAGAATTAGAGAAGTTTTGACGGAAGAAGAGTCTACCTATTCTACAGAAGAGTTGGAGGGTATGTGAAGAGATTCATGTTCTAACATATTCAAACGACGAGAGCTTTAACCGGCATTCCCATCACCATTTTAATGTTATGTAACCTGCCCGGTTAAAGAAAGAGGGCCGAGCCATGCACGAAGAACTCGCCTTCGCCGCCGGTTGAGTTGACCAGTAGTGCCGACACGGAGAGCTGGGGCGGTGGTGGCCGGGTCCCTGGTCACGACACCATCACATCAGATGGCTGGATGGGTAGAGGGCGGGGCATCAATACAAGCGATCGATAGGCACTGGTTTACGGCCGGCATGATACACACATCATGATAGGAGAGAGAGAGAGAGAGAGAGAGAGAGAGGGAACGCCAAATGCCAACTTGTGAACGTACGATCTTGGAGTTTGTGCGGTTTGGTGAAGAGTGTCCAATAAAAGAGGTACATGGACTATTCGTTGGTAACGCCAAATGCTAATTGTGAACGTACAATATTCGGGTAGGGGTGGTAATCAGAGACAGATTCAAAAATTTTATTGAGTGAGATTATTTAAATAGTTTTTAATATTTATATAAATAATATATTATATATAATATTAATAAATATATTATACATAAGAGGTGACCTCAATAAAACAATTCAGTGGGGTCATCCCTTACACAAATCCTCCTCAAATCTCCAATTTAAATGGCTATTTAAGAAGAAAAAATTTTTGAGTGGGGTCACGTGACCTCAGCACAAGTTGGATCCGTCTATGGTGTTAATGGCCCAAGTCTAGATCGGATTTGGGTTTGTTCAAATTCAATTCGATTTTTAATTGATTGATTTGACTCGAGGTGAGATTCAATTTTTTAAAAAATTTGATTTGATTTAGGACAAGACTCTGCTTATATCCGGCTCGATCCGATTTTATTTTTTAAATATATTTTATTATTATTATTTATTTTTATAATAAAATTAATATTCATTAAATCAAAATAATATAAAATAAATATTAGACTAATCTAGATAAACTTATTTTTAGTTGTTATAAATATGAAATAAATATTAAGTCATTAAATATAATTTTACAACATAATTTTTAATCTAAAATTTTAGAATATTAAAATTATCGTCACATCTTTTATTTTTAAAAAAATTATCAAGCCACCAGACCATTCGGGCCGGGCGAGCTAAATCTGTGCCTGCCCCATTCTAACTCCAGATCGAGTCAAGTCTGACTCAAAATTAAAAAAAAAATTAAAATATTCGATCCAAACTCGTGTAAAATTAAAATCAGATCATCTGACTTTTGAGCCGACCCGATCCAATTGACACCGCTATATTTAAGTTTGAGAGGTTGAGAAATATTTTAGCAGCCGATTGAAATATTGGATCGTGTAAGTGTCGACATATATATATGCGGACGTGAACTCACCAGATTGTGTGTGTAGATGGACGGTCACATATTTCTTCGGCCCACCACAACATATTTCTCTGTTAGATTCTATGAAGAGTGTGTAATAAGAGAGGTACGTCCACAGGCTTCTGTCTTTGGTGATTATTAAATTGTTGGGACAAAATGTAAGATGTATATTTTATTCCATCACTCTGAGTTGAAATAATGAGAGGTCTTAAAAAAAAATACATTTAGTACCCATCTTAAATAGATATTTCTGTTGCAGGATTATAATTATGGTCTTACAACAATTTAACCCGGCAAAAGTGTAATATTTCTAGATGAATAAGGCAGATTACTAAATAAGTCTTAATAACTTCTGATAAAAGGAGTTTATCAATCTTGATAATCATTATGTCACTTTGATAAATTAGATAATTTATCAAATGTTTATCAGTATTTTATTGGTGATAAATTCTGATAAATCTAACTTTTATTTTTTAGTTAATAAAATTATTTGGACTTATAAGAGGTTCAAAACATCTCAAAGTGGAGATAAATTTTATTAATGACACTGATGTGATATAAAATGACTTTATTAATGATTTTGATATGATATAAAATGATCGATATGACATAAATTTATCATACTTCTAAATGTTGCAATAAAGAGCGACTATCAGAAGTTATATTATCAATAGATATCCATTTATCTAGTTATCAAATATTTTCCACCATGTAAATATAAAAAAAAATATTAAGACAGTTGGGCCATGAATGTTGAGAGAGAGGGAGAGACTTTGTATGATGCTAGCTGTCTGGGGAGCGTGGGGAGTAGGGGTTTGTGGTGCTGCCAAATGCCAAGTGTGAACACATATGCTTATATTAGTTGGAAAATCTGATAAATTTTTTCTCTTATTTTTTTTAACCAATAAAATTATTTGACAAGTAATCTACCTCATATTTATTGCCCTTTTTAGAAGACACTAAATATTTCTCGAATTAGATAACAAAGGCCCTTCTGATAATTGATAATCCACAAATAAGATATCTTAGTTTATGAATTTTTAACTTTATAGAGTCTAATGACGATGTTAAAGCTTGTGATGCTCCTAGATTGGTGTCTACGGTGTCATAAATGACAACCCGAGATTAATCAGACTGTAGGTAAGAGATCAAAACTTTCCCTAGTATGAAGTGTGCACAACGGTGGCATCTTATTCGTTTTTAGTAGATAATATTGAGGCAGAAATTTAAACCTAAGTTACTAAACTATACTTTGGAGAACTTTAATTATTGAACCGTTCCTTATTTATTGTTACCCAAATGCCATTCCAAAAAAGAGTCCCTAGGTGGATCAATGAAATCGAAGTATAGATACCAGTGCAGAAGATCCGAATCCATACATGTATGAATGAGAGAAGTCATATTGGTCTTCCATGAATGGCTTGAGGTTTCCTTTTGAATTTCCTTTTTTCTTCCCAATTAAATGTTAGATACACAAACAGATGAGACGTTGCTCCTGACAGAGCTAGGTTGTGATCGGACCAGTGAGATGATGGCTAAATAGTTAAAAAAAAAAAAAAACAGAATGTAAACAAAAGGTGATGGCATAGATAGCGAAGTGCAGGGAAAGGAACCCACTTTGATACTTTGGGTTCCGGTTGCTGTATTGTATTTATTGAGAGAACTATTTTGATGATAAGATGAAGTACAACAGGGATAAATAAGTTACAACAGATATAACAGCACTTCCTCATTTACAGCACGGAAGGTCGGTGTGATAATGACCGTGGGAGCCGGATTCACGGGCAACAGAAACAGATGGAGATGAGACGTTCATGGCAGGGGAGTTCTGTGGACTTTGGAGTCTGCATGGCACCAGAGAGGCCTACAGGCTGAGACTTCTGCATGATAGTAGGGAGTCCGTTGTCATGCCCCCTCAAACTGAGCGGACAGAGGCTCAGTTTGCCCTGAAGGACTCGAACGCGCCGTGGGTGGAGCCCCTTGGTGAAGATATCTGCAGGTTGGTCGACGGTGGAGATGTAACGAATGTCAAGAACTTGACGAGTTAGCAATTCCCGCACAAAATGAAAGTCCACCTCTATGTGTTTTGTGCGTGCATGGAACACAGGATTGTGCGCCAATGCGATAGCAGAGGAGTTGTCGCACCAAATCGTGGGCCGGCTAGTGAGAGAGATACGAAGCTCTTTGAACATGGAGCAGAGCCAAAGAAGCTCAGCAGCAGTCTGGGCGAGACACCGATACTCAGCTTCGGTGGAGGATCGGGAGACGGTGCTCTGCTTCTTGGCACGCCAGGAGATAGGATTGTCCCCTAAGAAGACGCAGAACCCGCCGGTTGATCGCCTGTCGACGGGGCAACCAGCCCAGTCGGCATCACAGTAAGCTTTGAGGGAGAGTGGGCCACGACGCAGAAGGATGCCGTGATCAATAGTTCCCTTGAGGAAGCGGAGAATGCGCTTAACAGCTTGAAGGTGAACTTCTGTGGGCGCATGCATGAACTGGCACACCTGGTTGACTGGAAAAGCAATGTCCGGTCGTGTGAGTGTGACATATTGCAAGGCACCAACAATACTGCGATAGTGATGCGGATCATCAAGGGGCTGGCCAGAGTTGTCTAACTTCTTGATGGCGGCAGGAGAAGCAACCGGCTTGCACCCAAGCATGTCAGTCCGAGTGAGAAGATCGAACACATATTTGGACTGGTTGAGGTGTAGTCCATCGGCTGTGGGAGACACTTGAATGCCAAGAAAATAAGAGAGCCGCCCCAGATCCTTCATGTGAAACTGTTGTTGGAGAGTTTGAATGATAAGCCGTGATAAGGAAGAATCTGTGCCAGTGAGGATGATATCGTCGACGTAGACAAGGAGATATGCAGTATGCTGCCCATGGTGAAGAATAAATAGAGATGGGTCAGAGGTGGATGCCTTAAAGCCCATGCCGAGGAGAGCATTGCTGAGACGTTGAAACCAGGCTCATGGTGCCTGTCGAAGACCATATAAAGATTTGCTGAGTTTGCACACATGCTCTGGGAACTGTGGATCGACATACCCAGGCGGTTGTGTCATGAACACCTGCTCAGTAAGCTCACCATGGAGAAAGGCACTCTCAACATCTAGTTGGTGTAGATGCCAGCCGAAGGAGGTGGCGAGGGAGAGAAGTATGCGAACTGTGGTGTGCTTCACTACCGGGCTAAATGTTTCCAAGAAGTCAATGCCCGGCTGTTGATGAAAACCCTTGGCAACCAGACGAGCTTTGTGGCGGGAAATTGAGCCATCTGGATTGTGCTTCACCTTGTACACCCACTTGCAGCCCACTACATTCATCTGTGGAGCCCGAGGAACCAGGGTCCAAGTATGTTGTTTAAGAAGTGTTGTAAACTCATGATCCATGGCTGTCCTCCACTCATGGTGTTTTGCAGCCTCTGTGAATGAGGATGGTTCACACACAGTTGCATAGGCAATAGGTAGAGGATGTTTGGTTGCAAGATAGGTTTTTGGCTTAAAAATACCTAGTTGAGAGCGGGTGACCATGGTGTGGGTACGCTGGGCTGCAGGTTGGTCAATGAGAGGTGGCAAAGCAGTAGAAGGCTCAGGTGTGGAGGTTCTGGAGGTTGTGAAAAGCAAGGTTGACCTGGGGGCGGTGGGGAGGGAAGAGCGAAGGTGGGTGTAGGTAACACAGAGTTGATTGAGGAAGGTGACTGTGAGGAGGATGAGACAACGCAGGTAGGAGGGCTAACACCGCTGCACGTGGACGGCATGCCAGAGACCCAAACAGTGTCTGTGGGCTGGCAAGGAGGTAGAGGCGAGATAGGTAGCCAGAGGGAAGGGGAGTGAGTAGATGGCAAATCAGCAGTGGTAGAGGTGAGAGAGGGGTACGGGAAACAAGACTCGTCGAAGACAACATGGCGAGTGATGTGGACACGACCCGTGGATGGATCAAGACAACGATATCCAGCATGGCTAGAGCTATATCCAAGGAAGATACAACGAGCAGAGCGAAAGTGAAGTTTATGAGGGGAAGAAGGACGTAGCCATGGAAAGCAGAGGCACCCAAAAGACCGAAGCCTGTGATAGTCGGGAGGTTTGTGGAAGAGACGTTCAAATGGGGATTCAGAGTGAGAGGAGAGAATGGGCATGCGATTGATCAGGTAGATAGCAGTGGTGAATGCTTCAAGCCAAAACTTTGTGGGTAGAGAGGCGTGAGCAAGGAGAGACAAGCCAGTTTCAACAATGTGGCGATGTTTTCGTTCGGCAACACCGTTTTGCTCAGGGGTATATGGACAGGACAGCTGGTGAACAATGCCATTGGAAGATAGAAAAGATGCCAAGTTAGTGTTAACAAATTCACCACCGCCATCGGAGCGTAAGATTTTAATCTTGTGATTAAGAAGATTTTCGATCTGAGTTTTGAAAGTGACGAAGACATTCACAAACTCAGACTTGTGTTTTAAAGGAAATAGCCATGCATAACGAGTGTAGTCATCCACAAGGAGAGCATAATAGCGATATTGAGAAATAGACAAAACAGGGGAAGGACCCCAGAGATCACAATGGAGCAAGTGCAGTGGGGAGGGGGAAATGGATTGCGTCAAACGAAAGGGAAGTTTATGACTTTTCCCAAGTTGGCATGACGCACAAACAGTAGATGAACTCTTATTTGCAATAGAAAGACGGGAAAGAATGCGGGACTGAATGTCCTTAGACGGGTGGCCAAGACGCTGGTGCCACACATTATTGGAGATGCTAAGAAAAGCTTTTGGGGAAGATGCTGGCATGGCCGTCAGGTGCAGCGGGTAAAGCCCATCCTTAAGAGGTCCGCGGTGCAGGGTCTTGCCCGTTCTCTTGTCCTTAACACAGAAACCGGTTTCGTCAAAGAGAAAATAGCAAGTGTTATCTTTGGAGAACTGAGAGACAGATAAAAGGTTAGAGGAGGCAGTGGGGCAATGAAGAATGTTACGCATAAGAAAAGAAGAAAGGGGGGTTGAGGGGGTGGAGGAGCCGATGTGACTGATTTGCAAACCTTGCCCGTTGCCAACGCGAACTGTGTCGGAGCCATCATATGTCGAGGCGAGAGAGAGATTACCAAGATCATTGGTAATATGGTGGGATGCTCCAGTGTCCGAGTACCAAGTGGACTCATCAAAAGAAGAGGATGCTGCCATGGCGGCGAGTTTTTCTGGAGGGTGGCGTCCTTGATAAGCGTAGTTCATGCGCTGATAGCAATCAATCGCCTTGTGCCCGCGCCGCTCACAAATCTGACACCAAGTATTGGCCAAGGACTGTTGGCCTGCAGGTAAGACAGCCTGCTTATCTTTAGGTGTCTGTTGGATGTTTTGGGTACTAGGTGCAGCAGGCGTATGAATGGGACGTCCACCACGTCCGCGGCTACGACCTCGACCACGCCCATGGGGCTGCCGCTGCGACAAAAGAGCTGAGATGTCCACAGCAGGTTGTTGTTGAGAGAGGGTAAGTTCCTCATCAAGAAGAAGGCTAGCTGCCTCCTCAAAGGTGAACGTCGGTGTTAAGGCACGATAACGGATGATGCCGCTGACGACGTTGAAGGTGGAAGGCAGACCATCAAGTACTGCAAAGAAGAGCTCATCGTTGGACACCTTGGATCCCGCAGCCCCAAGGCCATCGATGAGCACCTTGAACTGATCTAAGTACTCCTGCATAGACAGGGTACCTTTCTTGATGGTGTGCAGTTTGCGGCGAAGAGTGATAACGTGGGAAGGCGAGGAAGTGCCGAAGCGCCGCGTAAGAGCATCCCAGGCCTCCTTAGCAGAGGAGGCCCCAACAATGTAGGGAAGAGCAGAAAGTGAGAGGGTTGCATTGATCCATGAAAGGATCATCTGGTCCTTCTCATACCAGGTGGCGTACTCCAGGGAAGACGCAGAGGGTGCAGCAGCGGAGCCATCAATGAAGGACAATAGACGGTGTCCACGCAAGATGGGCTCAAGGAGACTCTTCCATACGCGATAGTTGGTGCCGTCTAGCTTGACGGGAACCAGGTTGGCGATGTTGGAGATAACAAGAGAGGGAGCGGGTGTGGTAGAAGAGGTGGGTGGGGTGACTGGGGTCGAGATGGTGTTGCTGCCAGTATCTGCACTGGTCGACATGGTGGAAGGACGAAAGGGAGAGAGGCCAAGATCACTGCTCTGATACCAAGATAGCGAAGTGCAGGGAAAGGAACCCACTTTGATACTTTGGGTTCCGGTTGCTGTATTGTATTTATTGAGAGAACTATTTTGATGATAAGGATGAAGTACAACAGGGATAAATAAGTTACAACAGATATAACAGCACTTCCTCATTTACAGCACGGAAGGTCGGTGTGATAATGACCGTGGGAGCCGGATTCACGGGCAACAGAAACAGATGGAGATGAGACGTTCATGGCAGGGGAGAGTTCTGTGGACTTTGGAGTCTGCATGGCACCAGAGAGGCCTACAGGCTGAGACTTCTGCATGATAGTAGGGAGTCCGTTGTCATCCAGATCATCACCACCAGCTGCAACTGGATTTGATACTTGAAAATTTATCAATCTTTCAACGAATATTTTCGCTCCGTGAACACTTTAAACTTGGGTTCTTCCTCCTTTTGCGGCTGCGAACCGGATTCCTTCGCCACAGCCTACGAAGAAAGAGAGATCAGTAGATCAGACTTGTGTTTTCTAACTCTCATGTTCTTCACCGGGCCTCCTTATTGGTAGAGATGGAGAGAGGCCTCTATAATTGAAGAAGGCGTACCTTTCCTGTTTCTTTCATCCTTTCACTTTTCCTAAGGTTGATCCAAAAACCAGCTTTCCCGAAGGCTGGGAGGGTGATGCACTTGTCGAAGAAGAGACTGTTCCAGTAGCAGTACTGCATGGTTGTAGTTCTTTTGGTGCTATATATTCGAAACCTCAAACATCAGACAGATTTATAGACGAAAGTTATGTCAGTTGCTGAACGTGTTAAAGTTGAGAACATTTTCATGTCTGAATTTTCTTTTTTTTCTAAGGCATCCGAAATACATTCAGATGAAGATGAAATAGAGAGATACTTATGTCGACCGGGCTTATGTATTCGGACTATTCTACGGCGAACTCACTCCTGAGGTAGATCCTCTTTAGATTTTTAGTGATCTCTTACTTGGGTTTTCTTTACTGCATTGGGCTATATATTGTCTATGTTTCTCTCCATTTCAATTGATCAATAAAATTCGACCTCCTTTGGCTTGAAAAAAAAAAAAAAGACTACACCAAGTTAAAAGCATATGGCCATCACTGAACGGATGACTTGTCAGACTAAGTACTCACTAGATTATACACTGTTACAATAATTATGCCAAGCCAGATCTTCCAACATAAGAGGTGGAGTGTGAGTCGAATTAACTTCTCATCTTATCACAAGACGAGAGATTATCTCAAGAGCTACACTACTGCATCAGGCTGTCCTCGTAACGGTAACATCAAGAAAAATGTCCTTTATTAAGGTGGCAGATCTGGTATTGCTCGTGACACTTCATGAGTGCCATTGGATAATTAGGTCACCGATAGACGGACTCTTATTTGACAACTGAGTTTTCATTTATTGAGTCAAATTTAGTAACCGAGGTTTACGAATTGAACTAAGAAATTGAAATCAATATAAATTTATTTTAACTAGTTAACTTCGAATTCCCTTCTTCAGATTATGTATCAAGAAAAACGAAAAAAAAAAGTTCATGCATGAACAGCCAAACACCCGCCTCTCTCGTCAGACCCAAGGATGGGAATTGGGGTCCATGCATATGAACGAGGTCCTCCCTTGTCCTGATTGGGCATCATTGGCATCATCTTGAAAATATGAGTATGCCTATGATTATCCTCTCAAATCAAAGTTTTCGGGTGGAGAGGATCTCAGTTGGGTCGATCGGTTAGAATTCTTACTTAAAAGTAGGAGATTTCGAATTCGATTCCTGGTGAGAGTTTACTTAATTTACATGTAATTTTCGAGGTGTGTAGATTCGAATTTTTTTTCGATCAAGTGAGGTAATGACAATACGGATATACGGAAAATAGGAGTTGTCAAGTCCTAATCTTAGAGTTTACGAATACCAATATCTAAACCCACAAAACCACGCCAGACGGAGTTCCTTCGTTACTAAAAAAAAAGTTTCCGAGTGGATCAATTATATGTAGTTGTACCTTTTCAAAGCTTTTTGAAAGTTCTTTGGAAAGCTTTTCTCCACGGGGAGCAAGAGTCACATCTTTCTTTCTCTCTCTCTCTCTCTCTCATTTGAGAGTATTAGGACAATACCAAGATAAAAACACAAATCAAGAGTACTCTAGAATTCGATTACGAATGTTTATATGCAGAGGTTTGGGGGTGCACCATTAATTGTCGTAAAATATCGATCGTAGAAAATGCCGTGGAACTACAAAATATTTGTAATGTTGTAACTTCATTATTATATATGTTTGAAATATTGTAAGTTATTTTATCATAGTGCTCTCATATTTAAAGTGCCACAAACTGATATATTCGAAAAACTGCATACTCGCGTCGCACTCAGCTTTGTAATTGATTTAGGTTTTTAAACTGAAATAATTGAAAACCAAAATCAGAAATTCCAAAATCATTAGTTTTGAAGTTATCATTTTACACTATTTATGGTACATCAAATCAAGATTTGTCGAATCGGAATCGGAAGGCGAATCGGGTTGCTCCTGATTCGCCCCGATTCCCCCAGAATCGGTCCGAATTGGACCGATTCGCATGGATATATTATATATATAATATATCATATGATATATATATTGCATATATATTACATATATCATATTTCAGACACATTTATATTGATTAAATACATATATGTAATATATATCATATTTATAATGTATAACATATATTACAAATATTATATATATATATATATATATATATATTATATAAAGGGAATTGGGGCGAATCAGGCGAATCAGGGATCGGGTTTCTCCTGATTCGCACCGATTCGGGGGAATCGGGCCGATTCGGCAAACTATGCATCAAATAATCCCCCCCCCCTCAGAATCTAACAGTGACCTTTGCAATAGGTACTTATTATAGGAAACCGGATCCTCTCGCAACGCTGCAGGAGGGGACTCAAACAGTCACCAACCGGCGTTGGACGCGTGGCCATCCCTCCTCTCCACTTCCGTCCCTCCTCCCCCACTGCTCAGTTAACCGGTCATCCGGTTGCCTCCCCCCCCCTCCCCCCCCCCCCCCCCCCCCCCACACATGTCTCCACTTTCCCATTTCCCAGTTACTGTTGCGCAAATGCGCAACAGTAACACATGTCTTGTTTTTTTTTTTCTTAGTTTTAAATTTTTATTTTAAAATTCGATTGTGAAATTTGTTATTTGTTATTTTTTATTTTTTATTTTTTTCTTAAATATAAAAATAAATATCATTAAAAAATAATATTAATATATGTCGGATTCAGGACTGTAACATCTTGAAAATTTTTAATAGTTGAAAAATATGAATAATATAGTTATTAGACCTCATTATTATTATGAGATTGAAATAATTAATATCTGAAATTAATTGATACTAATAAACGTTACCTTAGTGCCGTACAGAGAGATGTGCGCTCCAACAAGACGACACCGAAAAACTGTAACGAAAATAAAATTCGAGAACACCATAATTTCTAAAAAAACATGGTGACATCAGAAATGTAAATATCCGGATTTGTTGACGTACGGATTTCAAAATTAAGTCGATGCAACTATTTTACGGACAATTTTTCACCTAATACAAAATAAACTCTAAAAATTAAACTAAAATCACCATAATCCATAAAATGATTACATTAGCCTATGACTGCAATTTTAAGACAAATGTATATCATTTGAATGTGTTTTGAATAGGATCTTTGGGCCAACTAATTTTTAAGCTATTTACGGGAACCATTTTAACCAATTGATTTTTTCCCTTAGTTTTAAATTTTTATTTTAAAATCGGATTGTGAAAGATGTCATTTTTTATTTTATATTTTTTAAATATAAAAATAAATATCATTAAAAATATAATATTAATGTCTATCCAGTTCGAGACTGTAACGTCTCGAAAAATTTTAATAGTTGAAAATTATGAATAATATGATTATTAGACGCATTATTATTATGAGATTGAAATAATTAATATCTGTGATTAATTGATATTAATAAACGTTATCTTAGTGCCGTACAGAAAGATGTGCGCTCTGATAGGGCGACACCAAAAAATTGTAACGAAAATAAAATTCGAGAACACCATAATTTTCAGAAAAATTGGTGACATTAGAAATATAAATATCTGGATTTGTTGACGTACAGATTTAGAAATTAAGTCGATGCAACTATTTTTCGGACGATTTTTCACCCAGTGCTTATGGTTGCATTCAGGTGCCTATGGTTGCATTCAGGTGTATATGGTTGCATTCGGGTGTATATGGTTGCATTCAGGTGCTTATGGTTGCATTCAGGTGTATATGGTTGCATTCGGGTGCATATGGTTGCATTCAGGTGCTTATGGTTGGATTCAGGTGCTTATGGTTGGATTCAGGTGCTTATGGTTGCATTCAGGTGCATATGGTTGCATTCAGGTGTATATGGTTACATTCAGGTGCTTATGGTTGTATTCAAGTGCTTATGGTTGCATTCATGTGCATATGGTTGCATTCAAGTGCTTATGGTTGCATTCAGGTGCTTATGGTTGTGTTTAGGTGCATATGGTTGCATTCAGGTGCATATGGTTGCATTCAGGTACTTATGGTTGCATTCAGGTGCTTATGGTTACATTAAAGTGTATATGGTTGCATTCAAGTGCTTATGGTTGCATTCAAGTGCTTATGATTACATTCAGGTGCTTATGGTTGCATTTAAGTGCATATGGTTGCATTCAGGTGCTTACGGTTGCATTCAAGTGTATTGCATTCAACTGCTTATGGTTGCATTCAGGTGCATATGGTTGCATTCAAGTGCATATGGTTGCATTCAGGTACTTATGGTTGCATTCAGGTGCTTATGGTTGCATTCAAGTGTATATGGTTGCATTCAAGTGCTTATGGTTGCATTCAAGTACTTATGGTTGAATTCAGGTGCTTATAATTGCATTTAAGTGCATATGGTTGCATTCAGGTGCTTATGGTTGTATTCAGGTGCTTATGGTTGCATTTAACTGCATATGGTTGCATTCAGGTGCTTATGGTTGCATTCATGTGCACTTGAAAGCAACCATATACACTTGAAAACAACCATATACACTTGAATGCAACCATATGCACGTGAGCGCAACCATAAGCACTTGAATGCAACCATATATACATGAATGCAACCATAAGCACTTGAATGCAACCATAAGCACCTGAATGCAACCATATGCACATGAATGCAACCATAAGCACTTGAATGCAACCATAAGCACTTGAATGCAACCATATGCACTTAAATGCAACCACAAGCACCTGAATGCAACCATAAGCACTTGAATGCAACCATAAGTACTTGAATGCAACCATATATACTTTAATGCAACCATAAGCACCTGAATGCAACCATATGCACCTGAATGCAACCATATGCACCTAAACGCAACCATAAGCACCTGAATGCAACCATAAGCACTTGAATGCAACCATAAGCACCTGAATGCAACCATATGCACATAAATGCAACCATAAGCACTTGAATGTAACTATAAGCATCTGAATGCAACCATATACACCTGAATGCAACCATATGCACCTGAATGCAACCATAAGCACCTGAATACAACCATATGCACCTGAATGCAACCATAAGCACCTGAATGCAACCATATGCACCCGAATGCAACCATATATACCTTAATGCAACCATAAGCACCTGAATGTAACCATATGCACCCGAATGCAACCATATACACCTGAATGCAACCATAAGCACCTGAATGCAACCATAAGCACTGGGTGAAAAATCGTCTGGAAAATAGTTGCATCGACTTAATTTCGAAATCTGTACGTCAACAAATCCAGATATTTATATTTCTAATGTCACTAATTTTTTCTGAAAATTATGGTGTTCTCGAATTTTATTTTCGTTACAATTTTTCGGTGTCGCCCTGTCAGAGCGCACATCTTTCTGTACGGCACTAAGATAACGTTTATTAATATCAATTAATCCCAGATATTAATTATTTCAATCTCATAATAATATTGAGTCTAATAATCATATTATTCATAATTTTCAACTATTAAAATTTTTCGAGACGTTACAGTCCCGAACTGAATAGACATTAATATTATATTTTTAATGATATTTATTTTTATATTTAAAAAATATAAAATAAAAAATGACATCTTTCACAATCCGATTTTAAAATAAAAATTTAAAACTAAGGGAAAAAAATCAATTGGTTAAAATGGTTCCCGTAAATAGCTTAAAAATTAGTTGGCTCAAAGATCCTATTAAAAACACATTCAAATGATATACATTTGTGTTAAAATTGCAGTCATTGGCTAATGTAATGGTTTTATAGATAGGTGAAAAATTGTCCGTAAAATAGTTGCATCGACTTAATTTTGAAATCCGTACGTCAACAAATCTGGATATTTACATTTCTGATGTCACCATATTTCTTTAAAAATTATGGTGTTCTCAGATTTTATTTTCGTTACAGTTTTTCGGTGTCGTCCTGTCGGAGCGCACATCTCTCTATATGGCACTAAAGTAACGTTTATTAGTATCAATTAATTTCAGATATTAATTATTTCAATCTCATAATAATAATGAGGTCTAATAACTATATTATTCATAATTTTCAACTATTAAAAATTTTCAAGATGTTATAATCCCGAATTCGACATATATTAATATTATATTTTTAATAATATTTATTTTTATATTTAAGAAAAAACTATAAAATAACAAATAACAAATTTCACAATCGAATTTTAAAATAAAAATTTAAAACTAAGAAGAAAAAAAAAACAAGACATGTGTTACTGTTGCGCATTTGCGTAACAGTAACTGGGAAATGGGAAAGTAGTGTGTGGGGGGGGGGGGGGGGGGGGGGGGGAGGCAACCGGATGACCGGTTAACTGAGCAGTGGGGGAGGAGGGACGAAAGTGGAGAGGAGGGACGGCCACGCGTCCAACGCCGGTTGGTGACTGTCTGAGTCCCCTCCTGCAGCGTTGCGAGAGGATCCGATTTCTTATTATAGCCTTTTAGTACTTGTTGATGAAGTTGATTCCAAAACAGCGAAGGACGTGGCAAATCGATTTCAGAATATCCGAGATTAGGATCTATTTGTAGATGAGACCAAAAGAAACAAGTGTGTAGAGGGAGAGTGGGTGCACGACTAAGATTTCTCCCAGAGATTCGGAACTTGGATTTTTTTTCTTATAGCCATGAGATTGTTCTTATAGGTATGGAGTTAGGGTTCAACTCGGATTCCCAATAGTAGATGAACTAGGAGAGACTTTGACAAATTGCTCTCTTACCCTAAAATTCCTAACAGGAGTTAAAGAAGGTTTTTTTTTGAAAGAATTTGTTTTAAAGAGGGTTTCCTTTCTATACTCCAAGACGAAGTAGGAATCGTGATAAATCTCAAAGAGTTTGGACTACTTGTAGTAGAATTTGGAGTGCTGATATAGATCATGATCCGAGTAAGACTTTGACTTGGAATGGTCTCTTTTGGACTGAGGTGGTGACAGATAGATTGTGGGCATAAGTAGGTCGAGTTGGGTCGACATTGCAATAGGATCAACCATGTTGTTGAGCCAACATCGATCCTTGTTAGGTCAATCTGATTGTTGGGCCATCGGATCCTGTCAAAATACTACTCCCATTAGTTCTCACATCAGGTGATGATTTAAGAGACACAGAGATCATCTTTATTTTAGGCTGCGTTTGGCAACATCGGTGGCGGAGATTTTTATGTTAAAATTTCTGACAACCTC
This sequence comes from Colocasia esculenta, assembly GCA_014218235.1. Lineage (NCBI taxonomy): Eukaryota > Viridiplantae > Streptophyta > Magnoliopsida > Alismatales > Araceae > Colocasia > Colocasia esculenta. The sequence goes on from CM024757.1 coordinate 4,709,204, forward strand.
GCAAATGTTTGCAAATAAATTCAGACGATTTTGATTTTCATGCAAGTTGGGTTTTGGGCTGAGAAGAGAGACAGAGAGAAGTCGCATCTTCTCTCCTCATTGTCGAAAAACGGGTCTTCAATTGTTTTTGAAACATTTTTGGGCAAAGTCAATGGAGAGAAGAAAATGGGCGACGAAAAGACTTTTTTTTAATGTTTTTGTCGTCTGTTCGCAAGTGCGCATGAATGACGAGACTTCGTCGCCCGTGCCGCACGTCACAGTGCTTCACGCCACCGCGTTGTTTTGCAAAATTAAATTTTTTCAATTTTTACTTTTTGACAATTGATACCAAACATTGACTTAGATTCCTCTGACGTCTGATCATAACCGGATAATTAAGCTCTATTAGAAGGTCATATTTGGGGTTTTGTTTGGTTAAACAAATTTAATAAGAACAACATAACGTTATCGTAATTATCAAAACTCAATTAGGGATGGAGTAATTTATTTGTCTTGTTAAATAAGTAATCTGAATAAGACATATCAAGTGATCAGAAAAGAGAAACTCGAGTAATCACGAGATTATTTAGTCAGATATTACTTATCCAGTTGCTATCAAATCGAATCCTCAAGATTTTCAGATAATGACTTTATTTGCTGTTCTAAACATCAAGAGGAAAACGATCAGATCATCTCAAAATTTTCCGACAGGGACTCTATATATTCATGTTCTAACATATTCAAACGACGAGCGCTTTAACCGGCATCCCATCACCATTAATTTTAATGTTATGTAACCTGCCCGGTTAAAGAAAGAGCGCCGAGCCATGCTCGAGGAACTCGCCTTCTCCGCCGGTTGACTTGACCAGTACTAGTGCCGATGGAGACCTGGGGGCGGTGGTGGCCGGTCCCTGGTCACGACACCATCACATCAAATGGGTGGAGGGCGGGGGAACATTACAAGCGATAGGCACTGGTTTACGGTCGGCATGATGCACACATGATAGCAAACCCCACAAGCAGAGAGAGAGAGAGAGAGAGAGAGAGAGAGAGAGAGAGAGAGAGAGAGAGAGAGAGAGAGAGAGAGAGAGAGAGAGAGAGAATGTGAACGATGGTGTAATAAAAGTCCGATGGGGAGGAGGCACCAAATGCCAACTTGTGAACGTACGATCTTGGGGTTTGTGCGGTTTAGTGAAGAGTGTCCAATAAGCGAGGTACGTGGACCATTCACTGGTAACAGTGGCGGATCTTGAACATTAGTTTAATAGAGTCACTTGACTATAGAGGGGTCACTCTTAAATTCAGTAGGGTCACATTTTATTAACTTACCTAAAATTTTGACCTATATAAACAAAAAAAAGAAGAACTTCTTAAGACTCCTATCCAAGTCAGTGGGGTCACGTGACCCCACTGACTGCACTGAGGATCCGCCACTGGCTGGTAATGCAAATTGTGAACGTATAATATTGAGTGGAGATCCTCTCCACCCGCCGATGGAGGGGACTCCGTCAGTACAAGGGCGTTGTCAGATTTTTTTTTTGACCTTGTGTTTTTTTTTTACCTATGTGCGGCGCCCTTGTACTGATGGAGTCCCTCCACCCGCAGGTGGAGAGGATCTCCACTCTACAATATTTAGTAGGGGTGGTAATTGGTGAGGTCTAGCTCGGTTTGGATTTGTTCGGATCTAATTTGGTCTCTAATTAATTGATTGGACTCGAGGTGAGATTTAATTTTTTAAAATTTGGTCCGACTTGGGATGATTAGATAAGACCCAACTTAGACCCGGCTCGACTTAATTTTATTTTTTTAAATTATTTTTTTTATTTTTATAATAAAATTGATGTTTATTAAATCAAAATAATATAAATAAATATTAAACTAATCTAGATAATTTTATTTTTAATTGTTACAAATATGAGATTAATATTAAATTATTAAATATAACTCTACAACATAATTTTCAATCTAAATTTTAAAATATTAAAATTATCATCGTATTTAAAAAGAATATCACCTGACCTTCGGGCCGGGCCGGCCTAGTTGACACCATACATTCGGATTTGGGAAGTTGAGAAATATTTTTGCATCGGATTGAATTATTCGGCCGTGTAAATATCGACATATATATGCGGACGTGAACTCACCAGATTGTGTGTGTAGATGGACGTACGGTCACATATTTCTTCGGCCCACCATAAAATATTTCTCCGTGTAATCAGAGAGGTACGTACAAGGCTTCTGTCTTTCGTGATTATTAAATTGTTGGGAGGTCTATAAATGTAAGATGTAATATCTAATTTTATTACGTCACTCTGACTTGAAATAATGAGAGGTCGATGTATTTTTCAAAAAAAAAAAAATAGTACCCATCTAAAATAGATATTTCTGTTGCAGGATAATTATGGTCTTCCAACAATTTAACTCAGCAAAAATGCAAGTCTAGAGAAATAGGACATGTTTGATAATTAAATAAGTTTTGATAATATCTGATAAAAGAGATTTATCAACTTAATTTGATAATTGTTTTGTCGTTTTGATAAATTAGATAGTTTATCAAACACTTATCAATATTTATTGGTGATAAATTCTGATAAATCTAACTCTCATTTTTTAGCTGATAAAATTATCTAGACTTATAAGAAGTTAAAAATATCTCAAAGTGGAGATAAACTTCGCTAATGACGTTGATGTGACTTCATTAATGATCTTGATATATGATAAAAAATGATCGACAAGACATAATTATCATACCTTGAAATATTACACAAAAAACAAATCACGACTATCAGATGTTATTTTATCAACAAATATCCTCAGTGTAGATAACTAATCTGATTATCAAACATGTCCTAAATATTTTCTTATTTTCTCTATGTAAATATAAAAGAAATATTAAGATGAAAAATCTGATAATTTTTCTCTTATTTTCTTTTAACCAATAAAATTATTTGACAAGTAATCTACGTCATATTTATTGCCCTTTTTAGAAGACACTAAATATTTCTCGAATTAGATAACAAAGGCCCTTCTGATAATTTGATAATCCACAAATAAGATATCTCAGTTTATGATTTTTTTAACTTTATAGAGTCTAATGACGATGTTAAAGCTTGTGATGCTCCTAGATTGGTGTCTACGGTTGTCATAAATGACAACCCGAGATTAATCAGACTGTAGGTAAGAGATCAAAACTTTCCCTAGTATGAACTGTGCACAACGGTGGCATCTTATTCGTTTTTAGTAGATAATATTGAGGCAGAAATTTAAACCTAAGTTACTAAACTATACTTTGGAGAACTTTAATTATTGAACCGTTCCTTATTTATTGTTACCCAAATGCCATTCCAAAAAAGAGTCCCTAGGTGGATCAATGAAATCGAAGTATAGATACCAGTGAGGATTGTGGTGTGCAGAAGATCCGAATCCATACATGTATGAATGAGAGAAGTCATATTGGTCTCCCATGGTTTGAGCTTTCCTTTTGAATTTCCTTTTTTACTTCCCAATTAAATGTTAGATACACAAACAGATGAGAAGTTGCTCCTGACAGAGCTAGCTAGGTTGTGATCGGACCAGTGAGATGATGGCTAAATAGTTTAAAAAAAAAACAGAATGTAAACAAAAGGTGATGGCACCCAGATCATCACCACCAACTGGATTTCATACTTGAAAATTTATCAATCTTTCAACGAATATTTTCGCCCTGTGAATGCTTTAAACTTGGGTTCTTCCTCCTTTTGCGGCTGCGAACCGGATTCCTTCGCCACAGCCTACAAAGAAAGAGAGATCAATAGGTCAGACTTGTGTTTTCTAACTCTCATGTTCTTCACCGGGCCTCCTTATTGGTTTCACAAAAGATATGGCAAGAGAGATGGAGAGAGGCCTCTATAATTGAAGAAGACGTACCTTTCCTCCTGTTTCTTTCATCCTTTCACTTTTCCTAACGGTTGATCCAAAAACCAGCTTTCCCGAAGGCTGGGAGGATGATGCACTTGTCGAAGAAGAGGCTGTTCCATTAGCAGTACTGCCTGGTTGCAGTTCTTTTGAAGCAGATGAAACTGGTGTTTCTGATATCTTTCCATTTAGGCGCCTAGCTACACCTGTGAATGGGCTGAACTTGGGTTCTGATTTGGCAGGCTCCTCGACTGAAAACATCGGAAACGGCCGCATTTCATATTATTAGTTGATGAATGATCTGAAGCATATCCAGTGAATGACAATTGTCACCATGTGATACTATCTCAAACATATAAATAGATGTTAAGCCAGTTTTAGTAACATGAACACCACCACACAGAAGAGAGACAATGAGGCAAGAGAATACCTTGGGATGGAGCTGCAACTGGCGCAGATTTGACCTGTTTTTCAGGTTCTTTGTAGTCAAGCGGAGGTGCAAAATCCACTTCACAGTCTGTCTCAATAATGCTCACTGCAGTAGAGGGCTTTGTTTCGACTATATCTATGTAGTATTTCTTATTGTTATAGGCTACCATAATAGTGTCACCAGTTGTCAAACAAGAAAAGCTTCTCAATGATATCTCCAGGCTGCAAAAGGAAATTGGCAATTTCACAGTCAGTGCTGTCACATGACGACACACCGACACATACAGAGAATACAAGCTAAATCAAAACTCCGCAGAATAGGACACTAACATGGCCTTTGGGTTCGAAATATCTAAGAAGTCTGTGGTATGAGGCTGCAGTTTAACGTATGTGCCCTTTGGAAGAGTTGCACTCTTTATACACACAACATCTCCTTCTTGGAGAAGCAGGTTTTGCATCATCTTGAGGTTCAAAACAACAGCAAGCCCGTCAATCACATTATACACATGGAAGAGCTACCAAACTCTGTGTAATTTGACTGGCTAACTAGGATACTCACCCAGTATGGCAAATAGACCATGCCTTCCTCTGCAATAAACTCGAGGACACCACAATGAGAAACTCGCTGTGTTGAGGAGTTTGTGAGTTCAAAGAGCATCGGATACTCGATGTTCAGGGAGGCTGCAAAGCATAACCATAAAGATTTCACGAAGAGTTAGAGCCATCCCCTTTCTCCAGTCCATGGAATGAAACTCTGTCACAGTCACATCACTGCAGAAGTGATTATCAACCACTGAGATGCAGGTACGACTCTTAAGCCATTGAATCAGAGAGAAAGTTAAAAAGGGAACTTACCAAGGCGATCTAGGGCTGATGGTGGCATTATAACTGGAAAAAGAATGGCGTCATAAAAAGCAGTTAAATATGAAGCAAAATGCAAGAAAAAGAAAGAAAAAGGATTAAGAGGCCACATACTTTTGTCACCATTTTCAAGCTGGGGCTGCAAAGAAAGAAAAGAAAGCCAACTATCAACTGAATGAAGATATCAACTGAAATTACAGAATAAAGAACCAGAAGCAACAAAGAACATATCATCACAAAACAGATAAAGATGGAAGAAAATCACCCATCAACTGAATGAAGATATCAACTGAAGTTACAGAATAAAAAACCAGAAGCAACCGAGCACATATCATCACAGAACAAATAAAGACATATAGATGTGGAACGGTGGAACCAAAATCCACATTTGGGCAGCTAGCCGGCCCGACTACAATTAGGTGACAACATCACAACCATCCCATGTACATGAGCAGATATACGTATACATACATGTATTATATATAAAGGTGTCCACATGCATACACACATATACACAAATACTCTAGTATAAGTTATAAGTATGATCTATAAGCTAAAAGATGCTTTCAATCAACTCATCACAGTCTAGTCAGAAAAATACAGCTAGAATGAAAGGGGAATTTAATTGCTCTCCTTTTGGGAAAATGAATCAACATTTTTTTATGCACTACTGTGCAAGGACAGAAACATAAGTTTGATTTTAATGTCATTCTTACTTTCTTAAGTAAGCTGCAGAAGGAGATACAACATTCTGATTAAAGATTAGGTTGGACTGCATGGACATGATAAAATTGGAAGAGTAATATTTGCTGCAACTACACGAGTGCACAGCAGTATTACTCATTATAACAATAGCCACCAGAATTCTAGGGAGTTAAGAGGGAAAATATTACCAGTCAATTTCAATGCATTCTGTTTGATTCAGTAGACAAATTATATGGCAGAAACAAAATATTGAGAATTAATGAACCTTCTTTTCTGATTTGTTGATAAGCAGGTGGAGTAGTAAAAGGAAAAAATAATAACAAAGAATGATTATTTGCTTCTATCATGAATGGAAAAGGTCACAAGTGATCATTATCATAAACTCTTTTAAGAGGGCGAGAGGGAAAGTGAAATGGGGAAGAAAGAACCAAAAAGGTAACAGGACCAAGCTTGTGAATGATGGTCGTAATGAAGCATCACGTCATTTCAACAAGGAGTCTTTCCCAGTTTATCTTGTTTGGCATAGGCATTCACATGGATCATATTCTCATTATATTCAATCCAACCTCCATTGAGGTACTAACAAGCATCTAGCTACTGGTGCACAGGGTAAATTTCCAAAGCTAACAGGAGAATATGAATGATGATAACATTGGTTAGATATGTTGGTAGTCATGCCAAGACTTGCACAACAGCCATGTGAGACATACAGGAGACCAGCTTAGCTATACTGTTGAGCAGTGTGAGATGTGCATATGATATTTCTACACCTCTTTTGGTAGGACATGGCAGAGGAAATGTATAGCCTTGCATCTAGAATGAACCCTCTCAGGGGATACCGCGTGTCATTCTATTTTGTCTTCTACAAATTACACTTTCATCTAAAGCATATGTGGTATCAAATATTTCCTGGAAGAGTGATATCCATGGTAACCAGATTTCTAATGGACAAACAAATAGCAATACATGGAGAATAGAGGCCAACAATATGAACAGTGAAAATTCCATGGAGTTTTCCAGTACAGTTCTCATAAATTTGATGCCAAAACATCAAAGACAACATAGTATGATCAGTCATTTAGCTCATTGCAATAAATAAAGTAGAACATAAGCATTATCAAAAAATTTCATGAGAGATGACAAACCTTATCAATGAATGTTGTAGGATAACACCGATAAACCTGTTCAAATGACCTTTGACGGCCATCATAGTCGTCAAAGTACTGCAAACACCAGCAATTATGAGAAATATAAAAATGAAAAAGGGGGTTTGGTCTTATTCCAGATAAACTAAGCTTAACACAACAATTAGCAAATACTGAATTGGATGCATAGCACTAAAACAGAAAGCCAGGACATCATGCTCTTAACAAGAGCAGAACAAAAACAAAAGGATGATCTGATGAAGCAAACAATCATCAACCTGATGATAAAATGCAAAAATAAATAAATAAATAAACTACGCAATTTGACAATCCAACCCCCATTGGCAATGCATAAGAGGCTCTAATATTGGATTATCTAGGTCATAGTGCCAAGATTCATTTAGGAACCAGACCATTTAAGGGTTGGAATAGTCAACTGAAATCCCAGATAACCAGTGATTTTTCTTTGGGATCTCTAATCAGATGGGAATTCAGGGTTCAGTTACTCTTATACAATCTTTCAAAATAGTTGCCTCTGGCGACACACATGGCATCAGATATCACTTGACAATGAGAGTTTCTCGCTAACTCTGGAATCCAGATCGTTAAGGAGGTCACTGCGCTAGACTGTAGGAGGCCACTCGCATTCCTAGCAACTCTTTGCCAGACAATCACTAATGGCTGGAGCACCTGCACCGGGGGCACCTAGCACTCCCTTAAAAAATTTAGACTACGGTTACATTTTTACCAAATAACCATGAGAGGAATCATGAATCTTATCTGAAAGAGTAACGGTGAACAAAATAGTTAAAGAAAAACTGGGTTCTAAAGCCCCTGACAATGAATGGAACAGAAAATGTGAAAGCAACCATCCAAATGGAGAACGATTCTGTGTGCATGTGCTTAGATAAGGAAAGCACACGATAGGATGCAAGATGGTAGGATGTAAGATTCGCAAGACATCCATGCAGACAAGAAAAGCTATCCAGCTTTTGTTGATATTCAGGCAAACACGCAAGGAAATTTCCTATAGAGACATTGGGGAAGTTATCAATAACATTCTGGAAGTTGACTAAATGAAGAATGCTGAACGGTGTGTCAGGGAGGAAAAGATATCTAGTAATACTTATGCATTTGCATTATAAAATTGCACTAAGAGATGAGTCAGTAGATGATTTAGAACATGACAGATGCATCCCAATTTCCACTAGATGGAGGCAGCATTGCCAAGTGGCAAGAGACAAATGTCACCCTAAAGAATTCCTAGCAGTTCTCCAAGGAAAAAAAAAATGCAACGAGAAATTCCATATCAGAAGACAAGTTAGATACTAGATTAATCTTTTGACAATTGACATTGAATTCTAACTACTACAAGGAGGAGACTTTTGTAAAGATATAGTCAGAATCGAATGTCAACCCTCAGGATCAGAAAAATTGAGCTCTTCCAACTTCAGATTGGGGACCTGTAATATACACATACAGTTGGCATCCCAACAAGGCAACTAAGCCTACCAATTCACTATTTTTTATAACTGCAACCAGTCAGTGTACATACAAGGGCCTATCGAGGCACAAGGATTCCAAGCTGAAGAACCTTAAGAGACACTTCAAATCTTCCTGAGCGTATTAACAAACACCACGACTGTAATTCATGAGATTTCATCATCTAAACCCTCGCAAAAGCCTTGCATGTCCGCCACTTACTTACTTCATTGACCTTTTATTTGACTAAAATTAATCAGAGGATCAATGCCCACAACGCAGAGCAGTATTGAAACAAGCAACCTCAGGTGAGGAAAAAGAAAAAAATCGTGATTCAAGCAACAAGACCATGATCCTAAGGTTGCATGTTTTCATCCCTCTATTGGAACCGCAAAATCAGCAAAAGAAGAATTTAAAAAAAAAATAGCAGAGCATAGTCGCTCGACATACCATGTTGACTCAGCCCAGATTCCGAGCGCGGGACGAACACCTTCTACAGCACCTGAAAAGAAACACCGGCAACCCGCAAGGAATCATAATTCAGAGCCCATATTGGAATCTAAGGAAGCAACATAATACAGCAGAATAGCCCATGATGCAGAGGGGGGCGAGGCTAAACCGACCTAACAAGCATGTCATCACCAGCACAGAATTCAGTAATCAGTACAAGAACAAAGCACACCCAAACAAAGGCGCGAAAAGAAGAACCCACCTGAAAGAAACGAAATTGTGGCAAAGAACAGAGATAAGACGATCTGGGTCGGCGGGAGGAGGAAGAAGAGAGGAGGGCAAGGGAGGGGAAGGTGAGAGGATGGAGAGGAGAAAGGGTGGGGAACACGAAAGGTCTCGTCTTTCTGTAGATTCCAGTTCCCTCCGGGACTGTGCAAAGTATAACAACTCGAGCCGGGCCCCGACTCGGAATCGGACTCGGACGGCGTGTTAACTTGCCGCCCGGCGATCGGAACCGGATCGGAGAAAATTTCACGTAGATCCAAAATTTATTATTTTAAATTTAAATTCTTCGTTATATGAAAAGGAACACCTTCACATAATTTTGAAATTTATTATTTTAGATTCAAAATTTTCGTTATAACAAAAAAAATAGATGACAGTTGATCAGATTAGACTAAGATGAGTTGAGTTATACGAAGAATATAACTAAGGTGTTTTCCATCTTCTTCGATTTAAGGTCATAATATCATGAGCCCTACATCATTTTTTTAATCAAGATGAGTTAAGTGGAGTCATACTTAAAACCTAAATATCAAATTAGGTCAAATTCGGATGTGACGGTGACCTAATGTTGACTCAAACTTTCAAGAACCATAACCCTAGATTCGTTTCTATAAGGCACAGATCGAGAAGTTTGATTAGATTGGTTTTATGACTAAATTATATATATATATATATATATTAAAAATAAGCATATACATGCATAAATGTAAACATAAATACTTCAATTTCAATGTTAACTTGAAATACAATCCATTATAAATAAAAGTGAACTTTCATTTGACATGAACCAAAAAGAACCAATTTTTTGTCCTATTTGATTCAGCTTGGAGACAAATTCTTCTAAAATCGAAAATATTGAGTGATAACTTGTTAGTGGTGGTTCTTGTCACGTAAGTTTGGCTGAGCTCAAATAGATCAATATGGGTCGAGAGTAGTCTAATTTACCCAACACGCTCAAATTATTGCAAGTTGAACTAAAATATTGGGTATCTTGTACAAGTGGATCTAAATCATCCATTGTTATGATATAACTCCCGACTTCAAAGCTATCATCTCTACTCTTGGGTTTTTGGTGGTGACAATTAAAATATTAATGAGTTTTTTACATAAAAACTTCTGTTAGAAGTCTAATTGTATGAGAATATGTCTTGTATTTGTATTTTTATATATACCACTCTTACGTATTAAAACCATCTTGAAGACCCTAATGTCACATCCCGTGAAAAAAAATGAGACATTATGATTATACATCTTTAACATAAAATGTCTAAAATAACCCTCACTAATTAGAAAAAAAAAGTTTCTTTTATAAAAATAATCTTTTCATATATACCCTCTCCTCCCTCCCCCCCCCCCCCCCTCTCTCTCTCTCTCTCTCCAACACCACAAAGGCCAACCCTCGCTCTCTCTCTGAATCCGGTCCATCCCATTTTCCTCTTCTCGGACAAACCTCCTTCAATTCCTCTACTCCACCAACTGGGCCTGCGTCATTGCAACTGTCTCTTTCACCTCTAATGACATGGTGGCCTCTAGTAAGCCCATGAGTTAGGCATAAAGCCCGCATCGCCCTCACCACCATGTCTTGAACTCCTTACCTTTGGCTAGCGCAAACCAAACTTGCCACAAATGGAGATAATGTCCAAAACTTCCTTATGAATGCTTATGTCACTAGAGTCGAGGAAGCCCACCAGTTGAGTGATAGCATCCAATGACTTAGTCATGGCAGCCCCTCAAGCTTCTAATTGTCATGAAGGACCTTGTGAAGGGTCAATAGAGTGTGGACGCTCATGGCCGCACCCCCCCCCCAACCTTCATCGTAGAGAAGAGATCCCTCATGTAGAATCTTCAGGCCTCCTTGCCCGTGTTGCCTCCGAGCGTGGTCACAATAATAGCCCTGACATGGGATAGCAACCTTGAAACATAAATTTTGAAAAGGGACCTCACACGGAGCTCTAGCTTGGTGTCAACCCTACCTAGGTTGCCCTACATAGCTTCTCACCCTCCTATGTATCACCAGAGCAGTAAAGGACAAGGCTTTGGGCCTCTTGCAGTACCATCGTTGTTATTTGTCGCGGGAGGTCTCATAGCACCAAGTTGTGTTGGGTCGCAACAGACAAGGTCAAGCTAAAGTTGAGCTAGGCGAGCTTGGTTACGACCAATTGCCATTTTTCTAGGAATGACTTGATGGAATAGGAGGAGATTATAGACTCCAATTTTTGTGTGTGTCTCTGTGAGAGAGAGAGAGAAAGAGTAGGGTGAGGGATATATAATAAAAAGCTATTTAAGATATTTTACATAAAATATGACCTCTGGTTGACGTCCATTAATGTTTTCTTCTATTCCGTCACGAGACGTGACAGTAAGGTCTCTCATGATAGTTTCAATGCATAAAAGGGGTATACATGAAAAGGCAAATGCAAGATAGGTTTTCACGCAATTAAACTTCTAACATACATATATATATATATACACAAAAAGCCCAAGATTAATTGCATGCACCACGTATAGAAGGTGATGTATGTTTTTGGGAAGAGAAAGACTTATTGCACTTGCACATTGCACTTTAAGTGTAATGTGACTAGACAATAGCTCATGTAGCACATAAGGAGTGATAAAATGGCAATCCAATTGTTGGATGCCACATGAGTTTGTTGTCTAGTCACATTGCACTTAAAGTACAATGGACAAGTGCAATAAGCCTTTCTCTTTTGGGAATCAATTGGATGACAAGGTTTTGTATGAGAAGATGGAATTTGTAGCGTCATGATGTTTCAGATTCTTATTTAGTAGGTTTTATTTAGTTATTGGGCCAATGTGTGACCAATGAATGTTGTGACTTGTACATGTATTTTGGGTTAGAGATTTAAGCCCATTATGCATTTTGTTCTCCGGTCGAAAACATCATGGACTTGGGAGGCACATTTAAAATGCAGCCATACCCTACGGCACATTCTCAAAATCAAAATTACCTCCCAAGTCTTCTCAGTGGACTTTCTACTATTGTCTTCCTTGTTCGATCTTGTGATCCATATTGAGATCACAGCCTGTGTACCCGTAGAAGTTGTGATGGTGCTATCAGGTTTTGGGTGGCGTCTGCTCCTGTCCCCTCCACCTTACCATGTACTGTTTGCTAAGTGACTGACATCATATCTTATTGCCCAAAAAAAGCAAAATTGCCTTTTTCAATCTTCAGGTGCATGTGTGGCGTGTGCTAAGGCTATATGTGGCACCGTTTTTTAGAATGTGGCCGTCTTATAAGATGCGTTTTGAACTGAACACGGTGCTCAATCCAACAACGTTTTGTTTCTCTGTGAGTTGAAGTCCGTGCTCGCCGCCTAAACAAAGTTTCAGGAGAAAGCTCCATAGGTAGATTTGGGGAGATTTTCATTCAGGCTTGGTAGATTTATGCTATTTCGATGCTCAAGGAATGATCGGAGCATAGAAAATGTCCGACGAGCTTCTTTCTTCACGTTGGTAGGGAGATTCCCCTTTTTCCTTATGATTTTTTTGTGTGTTTTACTTGTTAGTGTGATGTTGGATAATATGACTGGGATTGATTGATCTTTTTAGATTCGTGAAAGGTTAGTTTTGTTTTGTTGATTTTTGTTTAGGAGTTATAATCCATGCTAGAGATGTAATTTGGCATATTAATGATTTATTCAAGTATTCAAGCTTGTTTTTAAGCATGCTCGGGTGGATTTGAGGTGGTTTGAGCATGTGCAATGGATTGGGTCCATTGGAATGGATGGATTTGAGGGTTTTTGGGGGTGAAACCTGTGAATTGAGCATTTTATGTGAGAATGTAAAATGTGATTTGGACCCCTGGCGCATTCTCATTTGGGAACACAGTCGGTCGGCTAGGTATGTTCTAATTTTTTGTGAGTAACTTGTCTAGCAGTGTTTAGAGTTTGACTTTTTGGCTGGTTACACCCCAGCTAAGTCATTTAAGGTTCTAACATGGTTTAGTATTGCAAGTAGTGGTTAATTTAGTGTTGATGATTTCTTTATAATTAAATAGTAAGGTTAAGGTTGATTATGGGCTCTATGATAAAGTTTGGATCGGTGGTAAAGGAAATGAGCATCGATGACTTGAAAAATGAGGGTTGGCTTGGTGGCCATGGTTCACTGTGTTTAAGGGCTTCCACGCTTATTCCTAGAATATCTCTCTAGTTGAATACTCCTAGTTCTTTGCGAGTCAAGTACTTATAATGTGCTCGAGGTTAGTTCCAATATAGTAGTACTGTCAATTATTTTTTCGTCTATCTAGACTCCCTCAATTTTTTATGGTGAGTTGTATGTCTGACTTAAGGAAAGACGATAGTGGGACAGTGATTTGTGATATGTGATTGTTATTATTTTCAATAGTTTAGAGTGCACTCGTGGGTGGGGGAGCGAACATCAACAAACGTGCTGGGCCCTAACTAGTTCATTGTTTCTCACTTGCCTCACTCTATGGGTCTCGGAACCCTTAGAGGTGTGATAGACATGAGACTGTAGTCCGGTCAGACCGTAGATAGTGGTTGGTTGGTTTCCATATATAATTCTTTGACTTTGTTGAGATAGAACAACAGTTGGACCTTACATTCATGAGTGTGAAATTGAGAGATTTTTTTTGTGTGACTTGTTCAATTCAGAGTCTGGTGTTATGAGCCAGTACTCTCTGTGACCCGAGTGATGGCATCATATTTTTTGGACCGAACTTTTGATAATTGGTGTGCAATTCGAAACTTGGTGTATTTATGTATGCACTCCACCTTGTCTCTTGGTGATAGTAGGTTACTTTTAATCCCTAAATAGCAATGGCTTAGTTAGCATAACGATATTTACTTATACCTTGTGGTTTTGAAGCTTCTTTAAGGAGTTGGCGACTTGTGAGACACATCTACTCTTCTTCCCGTTGTTTTAATTGCAAGATTGGTGTGCAGGAAGTCGAGTCCCTTGTTGGGTTCACCCGGTTTGTTTCCTGTGACACAAGGCATCGAGCTATAAATAGAGATTGTGAGAGTCCATTGTTTAATTAGCATTCAATGATAAAAGTTCTTAATAAGTATTCTAGTATAATAGTTAAACTGTTTGTTAGGGAATGCTATGGAGTTACATTTGGATAACATGTTCTTCATCAAGTTCTGCCATTATAGTTGCCTTTAAATGGACATATTTCACTAGTCTTCATATCCCTTGAATAGTGATATTGTTCTTTCACATTGTATCATGTTTTACGAGACTCTCTACTGAACTTATGATTGTTTGAGGCTCACTCCCTATCCCTGTCAAGTTATTCAGTGGTGTAGAGTTGTTGTGATTTGGAAGTTGAAGAGTAAGCTGTAGCACCGTTCGCATACCAATAGTTGACATCAGTGTTTCTTCTTGGGGATTTTCCGTTGTAGATGTATACACAAGTTATAAACTAGAAACATCTCATCTAATTATTGATATTTATTATTTATTTTAATTATTGTAGTCACTTGTTTATCTCTTTAAACAGTCTAATATTCATTCCGAGTCTCAAACTTGTAGGAGGCAAATCTAGATATGGATTCTTTTGGATATAAATATCTAAAGCCGTTACAAAATTAATCCTCAAAGCCATGACTTTGATAAAAAGGAAGTTGCAAGTGAAGACTCTTCATAAGAAGGATATGAAATGAGATTAGGATCTCCTAGTTCATACTATTAAAATGTTCTATAATCCCAATTGATCTTTTTATTGGCATTATCAATTACATTGAAAGATAATAATTTTCTTGCCCGATTCATGGTCAATCTTAAAAAAAAATATCATCTAAATTCAACAGAAGAAAAGAAAAAAGAGTCCTTTATTTATGGGCTCTCTTACTCAGGGGCAAAAATACAACTGAAGGATGATCTAAATGCAATTTAATTTCTTCACAAGGACAAAGAAAGCAAATATCGAAGGAAATGGAAAAGGAGATAAGATAAGCTGAAGGGAGCCGTTTCAGGAAGGAGGGAGACGGGTAAGTAGCAACGCCGAAGGGAGGCGACCGAGAGGTCTCCGTCCGAGAAGGGCTCGTGCCTCCGGGCTGCCTTGCCGGCTGCAGCTCGGCCGATGGATGCGGATTCCCAGTAATGACGATAGCGACACGTGTCTTCCTGCCGCGTTGCCCTAGTACAACCACCGCATGCCCTCGCAGGAATTGTAGTGCTGCCGGAACCTGCAACCTGTACTGCCTTCCCCGAAGATTCTTCTCGCCATTTCCGGGCAAGACCCAGCGGAAGGGCTCCGGTGCTCTCTCTGCCGCCGTCATGTCGAGCACAGTGTTGGTCACGGGCGCCGGCGGCCGGACAGGTGGGCTCTTTACCCCTCTGGCTGTTTTCTCGGCTTCTGTTCTGGTTCTTACCCGTTAACTCAAGGGCGGACTAGCTGCTAAATTTTCATGGGTAATTCGCTTGTACCCTCTTTAAGGTTGTGTTCCGAATTAAATACACTTGGTAAACTGATCTGGGTGGTCGAGAGTGCTGCGAAATTCCGGCAAAGATTCGTCATTTTCCCAATTTCGAATGGTATAGAAGTTTTTCGTGAAGAACTTCATAGGACAGAGACGAGAGAGATTGGGTTATGGATTGTTGTGGATCTTGGTGTTCTCTCCATCCATGCACCCATCTGTGAGCTGTCTGCCATCAACTGTCACAAAACAGCAGGATTCTCTCTATCAATGTACCCATCTCTGAGCTGTCTGCTTTCAACCTGTCTGACAACAGCAGGAATTATTGTTTGGCCGATGCCCAACAAGAAAATTCACCGAAGATGTTTAAGAACCTCACGTCCTTCTCAGCAAATCATTTAAACATTATGGTTACACATGTTGTTACAAGAAATGATGTCTTTTTGTTGGGAAGCTTATTCACCTTGTTGTCAGTCTGAGCAAACCTTATGACACCCTGTCGATGTTCCACTTTACGAATGCCTCTGTGAAGTACGCTTTCTAGGAAATAACCAGGTTCCAGTCTTCCAGGTAGGACACTGTGACATCGGTAGATGTTTGTATCACATGCATGGATTTGTGTAGATAATTTGGGTGCTAGTAAGAAGAGTCCAAATGTTTGCGAAATTGGCTATTGGAGGTGCCTGTGTTCAGATGTATGAAGAGTCCAAATACCATCTAGATTGCTAGCTAGATGAGAAACATGATGGCCTCTTTAGGTTGGTACTCACGAATTTCTTATGTCGGTAAACTGTCCTGATGAGTGAAATTTCTGTCAAATGTGTGAATCGATTTTGCAATTATCGCGGTAAATATTCACAGCCATGACTTTGGACTGGATTTATGCAGCACAACTTTATCCCTCAACTAGCACGCACATTCAATTTGTCTATGATGTGAACCTTTTTTTTTTCTCAAACTTTTATTTTGTGGGGGTTTGGGAATGCCAGGCCAAATTGTTTACAAGAAGCTAAAGGAACGCACTGACCAGTTTGTTGGGAAAGGTCTGGTGAGGACACAGGAGAGCAAGGAGAAAATTGGAGGCAGTGATGATGTTTTCGTAGCAGACATAAGGGATGCTGATTCTCTAGTTCCTGCATGCGACGGCATTGATGCACTCGTAATTCTTACAAGTGCTGTGCCGAAAATGAAGCCAGGTTTTGATCCAAGCAAAGGTGGACGACCAGAGTTTTATTTTGAAGAAGGGTGCTATCCAGAGCAGGTAATTTTAGCTTTGTATCTCAGTGCTTTGGTTTTTCAACCCCTCACGTAGTCTTTTGATTGAAATTTCTGTATTTCAGGTTGACTGGCGTGGTCAGAAGAATCAAATTGATGTTGGTAAGAATATCATGCTTCTGAATATGATGATAATTTAATTTCAGGATACTTATCTTTCAACTTTTACACTATTACCCTTGCCAGGATGCTCCATCAAGCCTTAATTTATTGCTATTGCATGATCATTCCACTGGATGATGAAACCTGCTTAAAATACATTATTTTGTTGAAACATATTCAAGAAGTCATGGAATGCCTTTGAAGAGTACATTATGATGAATTTCATTTTCCAAAGATTGTCCTAGTTAAGAGTGAAATGATTTGTGGTTCACAATTTTGGAAGCTTGTTAAAAAAACCCTCACGAATATCACTTGTTTTGACTTTTGTGGTTATCTTGCAGCCAAGGCAGCCGGAGTTAAGCAGATTGTTTTAGTTGGTTCCATGGGTGGTACAGACCCTAATCATCCTTTGAACAGTCTTGGAAATGGAAATATCTTGGTGAGTAATTGATCAGCACCTTGAAGGTGATCACTCTATTTACATGTTCCTTTCCTATCCTGCATCTTCACTGAAAAACTTATTAGAAACATCTCCTATTAATT
Organism: Colocasia esculenta; assembly: GCA_014218235.1. NCBI lineage: Eukaryota > Viridiplantae > Streptophyta > Magnoliopsida > Alismatales > Araceae > Colocasia > Colocasia esculenta. The sequence continues at coordinate 4,726,758 of CM024757.1, forward strand.
TGTATGACAGCCATTATCGAACTCCAGAGATCTTTATCTCCTTTGACAGCTCCTATAGTGAATCATTCAAGAAAATAGATGACAAGTTCAAAAAAGACATTAACCTCTAAATTTCAACTCTAGACATACATGTCTAGACCAGTAATCAACTTTCCTATTTGAAATCTGAGATTCTGAATATGGTGTCCAAGTTTAACTCCCTGGCCAACACATGGAGGATAATTCTTTTTATAAAAACATTATCGTAGCAGTTTAACTCCCTGGCCACCACATGGAGGATAGTTCTTTTTATAAAAACATTATCGTAGCATCCGGACCTCCTTTTTACTTCCACTGTGGCCTTCTTTTCTTGCCTTGAAAGCTCAGAGGCAAACAGGCCAAAAGCTCATCCCTCCGCCTTACCGGAGTGGATACCGTGGGGGTATGGAAGGGAAGGGCCCCGGGTTCGGCTTGGGCCACTGGGCTATTCCAACAAAAAAAAAAAAGGGGCCAAAAGCTCTACTGTTCTCTTGTTTCAAGAACGAACATTCATTCAGCAAGTAGTTTAATGTTTTCAGGTGTGGAAAAGAAAGGCTGAACAGTACTTGGCAGATTCTGGAGTACCATACACAATTATAAGGTATGCCTTGACAGCAGAATAAAGACCCATTTCATCCGCTTGATGGAACTCCAGCTTCTTGAGTCACACAACTGGAATTGAACATGCACATGCTTGAATTCATCCTTCTCCTCACATTCTGTGAATCATAAGGGGTCTCACTGGCAGCTAGGTCTGTTTATATTTCTTGACTCGCAATTTGACATATAAGAAATTTTTGCATCCATTCATCAAGCCAGTGTATTGAATTCACTTGAGTTTTCTAAGTTGTTATTTTTGAGTGTGAAGAGCATGGTACAATCACCAATTGGTTATGCTGCTTGATCAGAGCTGGGGGACTGCAAGATAAAGATGGCGGGATAAGAGAACTACTTGTTGGGAAAGATGACGAGCTTCTTCAGACCGAGACCAGGACGGTTGCCAGAGCCGATGTCGCAGAAGTCTGCATTCAGGTACTTGATCCTCTGTAATGCTCAAGGTTCCACAGCTGCTGTAGTTTCAATTTCCTGCTCATCACACAACCTTCAGACATGCCCACTAATTGCTCTTACCATTCTTGTTCTGTGGGCAGGCCCTGCAGTTTGAGGAAGCCAAGTTCAAGGCCTTCGATCTTGCTTCCAAACCTGAGGGGGCTGGCACGCCCACAACCGATTTCAAGGCTCTCTTCTCCCAAGTCACATCTCGATTCTGAACTTTGGTACCACGACTATTGTACTGTCTCATCTCAGTTGATGGCATGGATGGTTAAAAAGCCTGGATCATGGACATGTAGAAGGGTGTAGGGGGAGACAATAAAACTATCTATTCACAAACTGAGATGTGATCTTTTATCGGCTTGCCTTGTTGCTATGTCAAGAATGGATGGCTTTGGATCTTGTCTGAAGCTCTCTCTGTGAAAATCCCATCGGTTTCTAATCTTACCCATATGCATGGCTTCTTCCGGCGATAGAGGTAAAGAGGCTATCTTTTCTACCTGCAGATTTGGGTAGTTTCCCCAAAGTGTTCAATCCAACATTTGATTTCAAAATACCCTTTTGCTGTTGTAGTTTTGATAAGTTAGAAAAGGACAGGTCTTGAAGCCCCTCCATTTATAGGCATCAGACCTAGTTAAAAAGGCAAGTTTTGGTGTGAGAGAAACACTTGTTGCCTGAGTAAAAAAATGTCCAGCGGCCCGACCTTAGGCACAAACAGGTGGAACTTATTACAGCTTACATCTCTTTGTGTCTACAGGTACAAGCGCCGGACATTTTGCCTAGGAAAAAATGTTTCTTGTCTGGTGAAGGTTGGCCACACGCACGCACTCGAACACATGAAAGATGTTTGGGTCGGATCTCAAACGGGTCTTATTACGTTGTTGTCGGGCCTGAACTCAGAAACTAATGTCGGAAGCCATGTGTTATGTGTCGGGCCAGTCCTCAAATGGGTCTTTTTATTCTATTACTGGGCCTGGGCTGTGAAACTAAAATCGGAAGCCCATCGGACAAAAAGGAGGACGACACTTTCGTGAATGAGGTGATGATTACTTGTTAGGGATTCTTGTAGTAAACTATACGTATAATAACATATATTCCACTCCCACGAATTACTAAAACAACTATCTTTGAATACATCAAAATGGTTGCAATTATGCATTAATTGTTGGTTCTTATACTATCAAATATATACATTATAAGAAAATATTAATAAATATGAAGAATTCTAAAAATGCCGTCAGGGCACAAGTTCTTAATCAACATGAGAGCCCTTTCTTTTGGAGGACATTTTATTATAATGTGTGACCTCGTTGGTAATTAAGAAGACAGAGGTTATCCTGGTGTTTTTTTATTCCTTCTTCTCTTGGGTGTTCAGCTACTGTCAAAGACCTTAATGGTTGCCACTGTTACGTTATCTGTGCTTGTTTGGATGTGCATCAAATAACAGAGATATCCATCTCTTTCTACTGGGTATGTGTAGCTTGTTGGTTCATCTAACAGTGCTCTGGAAGTGGATAACATCATATAGACACCTAACACCTGTCTTATATATGGTCTTCCTCTTAAATAGGCAAACCATAACTAGTTATTCTGCTTCTCATTCCTTGTAATATGTGGCCAACATGTCCCTATATCAACAAGGTTCTCTCAACATGATTTAATACATAAAATAGGAGATATTCGGATTTTCCATTGTTGTTTCCTCATCCAGTCTTGAGCACCACTGATACTAGCATGTTCTGGACAAGAACCGAACCCCGGGCCGATTTGGGAGGGGGGTACCCATGGGTAACTTGGAGTTACCCATGGGTAAACCCCCTCCCACGGTTTGGGGAGGGGGGGGGGGCAGGTAGCCCATTTGCAGGTTACCGATGGGTAACGCTGCCCCACCTCCTGAGGTGGGGCAACGTTACCCACGTGGGTAACTTTTTTTTTAATTTTTTTAAAATATTCATTAAATTGTAAATATTATTTTAACTATGTATATGTAAATATTATTTTATTTTTTAATTATAAAAAAAATAATTTGAGTCAAAATTTTAAGTTGACTAAAAAAAATAGAAAGTAGTTAAGTCTACCCAAGTTACCCCTGGTTAGTGAAGTAAGTTGTCAAAGTAAAAATGAGTAAGTTTTTGGTTAAGAAATCTATGGTTAAACTACTCACGAGTAATTTAACCATGAATCAAATTAGCCATGTTGTCTGGCTCCTCTATAATTTGCAGGTGATTTCTGCTGATGCCATAGACGTGCTGGACTAGAAGATGTAGTAGTTAAACGTTTGAAGTCATGCACACTATATATGCTATCATCTTATGGCATATTTCTTCCAACTTTGTCATACTGACCAGCCAAGATATGCTACTTACCCGCGGCCATCACTGGAAATATTTCTCCGCAAGTTGCTGGTGAATGTTGACATGATGCTCTATTTGATGTTTTGATGGCGATATCCCAGCTGCACATTTATGAATGTCCAGTGCAGATTTTGCAGCTGGGAGGCAATTAACTTCTCTTGTGCTGTATTATATCATTCCACAGCTATATATATATATTTGACTCTGGCTGCAGTATTTTGAAGGGGAAACTGGACAAGAAGATGGTTAATTCTGACATCAACTTTCTACCATCTCCACAGTTCTTCAGGAAACATAGACTCAGATACCCAGTCCCTTCTCTTAGTTCTTCCCCAAGGATTAGCAGATCGATGTGAAAAGTATCGTCCCGCTTCGATGAAGTTGACAGGGACCTACAAAGAAGAGAATCCATTCTAGTCTCTTCGAATTCTGGCTCTTCTCCTTGGACTGAAGTTAACAGGAACTCACAGCATCCATGTCTTAAAAGTAGTCTTTTTCTGAACTACGATGCCGTCGTCCTCTGAGGCTCCCGACCACAAGCTCCACTCCTCATGATTCACCGGTCCAGATTGCAGTACGGATGGGATAAGGTATGGATCTTACGGGGATGCAAACGCATCCGAAACTGTTGTCCACTAGCTTGAATACACTATTCTATTACACAAAAGTCAGAAAGAAGAAAGATGGCCATATATGTTCTTCTCATAGAATAAGATGTGGAGCTTTCGTTCCCTTCCAAAGACTCTTGGCTTTGTCTAGGCACGGCTGTGTAGTTTTCTTCTGGGTAAGATGTACACCATCGAACTGAGCTTGCTGTAAAAATATGTGAACTATGCATATGCTGCACGCATCTAAATGATCTGGGCACCTTAGTTTCATGTAGTTTCAATCCTTGTTGATCGAGAGGGACTCTGCCCTGCAGGGCCCGGTGGTGAATGATACCGATAAGGAAAGAACGAGATGTAGATAGATGCCTGCTTCCTTTGGTCTTCATGCCATTGACCAGGCGACGGTCTCCGAGGTGGAACACCATAATGACATGAGATGATACAAAGCTACAAGAAAGGTCTGATGGGTGTATTATGATCACCTACTTCAGCATGGGAAGTTTCAGGTGCCGTGCTGGCCCTGCAAGTTTGATACCTAGGAGTTCAGATCCTGCTGATGTCTGGTGACACCCACCGGAAAGCAGGATGGGTCTAATAAGAAATTAAAAGCTGAGATGCGAATCTGTGCAAGAAGACGGCGGTGGCTGCTTCGTCGAGTAGTCTATAATGTTAAAATTCTCTCAACAATTTAAAGATGGATTTGTACTTATACAGTGGGCGCCAAAATTTTAAGAGAGTAAATTTTTACACAGTATTAGAACAAAGTCTATCCCGATTATAGATATTTTTTACTAATATTCACGTGATATTTAATTTATATATAAAACTAACATTTGAGAAAGTGTTGAAATTATCTAATATTAGACAATTCAAAAATAGGCTTGTGGTTATATAGTGTGACCTTACTCTCCTCGACACCTAAGTTTTGGAGTGTAATCAACTTCTACGTACATAAAACCATTTGGCATTCACCCAAGAAATTAAGTTGTAGATCTTTTTAATAATGTTTCCATTACAGAACATCGTCAATCAATCAAACAACTCATTAGAATACCACAAACAGCACGGCAACAGATTGTGTAAGTTCTCGAAATGACTCGAGACAATTGTGTTCGATCGCCACGCTTTTCTTTGATTGCGACACAGTGACCTACCATATATCGGAAGAACTTTTTAATGACCTTGATAAGTGACCACGCGTCCACCTTAAACAACTGTGATCAATCGAGACGCACGCTAGATTGATATAAACATTATAAGCTGTTAATTGCAATGCAAAAGAAAAAAGAAGAGGTTTGTGATTGTAGAGGCTATTTTTAGTCTCCTAGGCCCATAAACCCATCAAGACCTAGCGAGGCAAAACGGCTATGACCCTCGCGCCACGTGTCGTCGGCTTCAACCAACCGGCTGCCGTACATGCTTCAGCTGCTAAACGCCTAAGGGTCCCAACGGTAGTTTCCGAGCACCGCACAAGTTTGCTTGAACAGGATTTGCCCTTACCGAGCAGACCAGACGGCTCCTACTCGAACCCGCAATCACCAAAGCACCCGAGCACCGGGCACCGAACGGACTCCGCACCGAGCACCCTCCAGGTCTCCAAGGGTAGTCTCCGGACACCCCTCATCCTGTTCGGTTCAGACATTGTTTACCGAACAGGTCCTGCAGGAATCATGCCATAGACCCGCTGGCATAAGCAGCGCCCAGGTACTAGGCACCGAGCAGCGGAGTCAGCTACCGAACAGCAGGTCTAACCCACCGAGCAGGCTACCTGCTCGGTACTTTCCGCTCAGGAGGATCCAAGCAGTCTTTCGCCCCCTCGCGGCGATTATTGCGGCAGCCCCGCACGCGCCCCACGTTCAGGGGAGCAATAACTGTAGAGCCCCTCGACAGGCGCCTCAACGCCTAACTCCCCGCCAAGGGTGCCAACCGGTGCGTCCTTTCTGGCGTCAAGAAGGGATGTTCCGTCCCCCTCTCTCAAGACCCTCGCCCATAAAAAGGCCCAGGTAAACCTCCATGGGGAGGTACATGATCCAAGGCCCTCTTGCTCACACAAGCCTTTGCGCTCCACACACGAGAGCCCTCTTCCTCTCAAGTCTCATACTGACTTAGGCATCGGAGAGTTCCCCCCGGTTCTTCAACTGGGTCCCCCTGATTCTGTTCTGGTTTTGCAGGCTTCTGTCCGCACCGGCAACCGTCTTCTTCCCTCTCAAGTGTAGGCTCAGCGGGTTCCGGCCTAAACAAGAAAAAGCCACCACAGTTTTGGCGCCGTCTGTTGGAACGACAATAGCCATGGCTCGCGGATGTTCCTCTCATCGGAACTACAGCAGTAGGGCGACGAGATCTCGACAGTCGTGCGCGGACTCGCGCATCAGAGTCCCCCCTGTCGACGCCGCCGTCGCCCCCACTGGTGCACTCGGCGACAATCCTGCTGCTGCAGCACCTGCGACCGCCCTGGAGATAGCAGAGCTCCAGCGGCAGAACCATACCGAGAACCTGACATGTAAACGGCTTATTATTTATGAAAAGCCTCTTTGCTCAGCATCCTTCTCTCTTAGCTGTTCTATCGGTTGATGTAAAGCGCGAACGGTACAACCCCTGATCACGAGCTCTTCAGCTCAAAAGACCAGCGCGGTACCCGTCCTATGACAGAGGTGTTCGGTTCAACCCTGGGTTGACGAGCTCTTCAGCTCGACCTGCGCGGAACCCACGAGCCTCTAGACACCGGCAAATTCCTATTCGGACAGAACACAACTAGAAAAGAGAGGAGAAAAGGACAACACTAGTTAAAGAAGTCGGGGGAACGGTACAACCCCTGGTCATGAGCTCTTTAGCTCAGAAGACCAGCACGGTACCCGTCCTATGACAGAGGTGTTCAATTCAACCCCAGGTTGACGAGCTCTTCAGCTCGACCTGCACGGAACCCACGAGCCTCTAGACACCAACGGAACTCACCTTGCATACCACCAGTTCGGCAGCCACGCCCGCCAAAGTGACCTCCGACCTCGTTGACAAGCGCTCCTCAGCAAGACGTCGCCTCGTCGCAATCAACCGGCTGCTCTGCCGCAAGCATGAAGTCATCTCCCCTCTCAAGTGCTCACGATCACATCCGAGCAGACTTGAGAGGGTGGGGGGCAAGTGTAGAGGCTATTTTTAGCCTCCTAAGCCCATAGGCCCATCAAGACCTAGCGAGGCAAAACGGCTAGGGCCCTCGCGCCACGTGTCCTCGGCTTCAACCAACCGGCTGCCGTACATGCTTCAGCTGCTAAACGCCCAAAGGTCCCAGCGGTAGTTTCCGAGCACCGCACAGGTTTGCTCGAACAGGATTTGCCCTTACCGAGCAAACCAGACGGCTCCTGCTCCAACCCGCAATCACCAAAGCACCCGAGCACCGGGCACCGAACGGACTCCGCACCGAGCACCCTCCAGGTCTCCAAGGGTAGTCTCCGGACACCCCTCATCCTGTTCGGTTCAGACATTGTTTACCGAACAGGTCCTGCAGGAATCATGCCATAGACCCGCTGGCATAAGCAGCGCCCAGGTACCAGGCACCGAGCAGCGGAGTCAACTACCGAATAGCAGGTCTAGCCCACCGAGCAGGCTACCTGCTCGGTACTTTCCGCTCAGGAGGATCCAAGCAGTCTTTCGCCCCCTCGCGGCAGTTACTGCGGCAGCACCGCACGCGCCCCACGTTCAGGGGAGCAATAACTGTAGAGCCCCTCAACAGGTGCCTTAACGCCTAACTCCCCGCCAAGGGCGCCAACCGGCGCGTCCTTTCCGGCGTCAAGAAGGGACGTTCCGTCCCCCTCTCTCAAGACCCTCGCTTATAAAAAGGCCCAGGTAAACCTCCATGGGGAGATACGTGATCCAAGGCCTCCTTACTCACACAAACCTTTGCGCTCCACACACGAGAGTCCTCTTCCTCTCAAGTCTCATATTGGCTTAGGCATCGGAGGGTTCCCCCGGTTCTTTAACCGGACCCCTCTGATTCCGTTCTGATTTTGCAGACTTCTATCCGCACCGGCAACCGTCTTCTTCCCTCTCAAGTGTAGGCCCAGCGGGTTCTGACCCAAACAAGAAAAAGCCATCACAATGATAATTTTGATTTTCTTTTGATATTAGGTAATCCATTATCTTTGCGCATGAAAATAATTAATTCCGTTGTTATAATTTAGATTTTATTATGAATTTATGACCACATTCTCCATACGGCAGTCTCATCTTTAGAAGGAACCGAAAAGGCAGATATTAGCAACAACGGGGTTATAACACTCGAGATTTGGACTCAAAAGTAGTATTTCCACCTAAGATAATTCTTTTCTGCATGAAAACTCATATAACACTCTCTAAGATTCTTCCATGCACTTCGTCACAATTTCCCCACATCGTTGATAGAATTCAGACCAAGGACCAGAAGATCATAACACGGACAGAAGCAAGCCCAGATATCAGAAGAATTGGCGCATGCAGGATGAAAGAAGAACACTGCAATAAATACCTATATATGAGAAAATTTCACCAACATTCGGAAGACTACAAACAATACAAAATGTAGACCAACAAAGATATATCATATTCATATGAGCCGGCTGTCATCTCTGAAGTCGGATTTGCATGTAAAAAGGAGCTAAACTAATTAAAGTTGCTGCTCTTGGAATCTCAGTAGGAATCTGGAGTCATCACCTAAGATCTCTGTTGCTACCTGCACCAAAAGAGTAGAAGAACAGGTGCATACATAAGCTGACCATTTCAGGACATGGAAGCGGTTAAGTACCCTTCTAAATGCAACCAATGGATTGAGAGGGAAGATTCTTACAGTCAGAGAGGAGGCATGCGCTGCTATCCCCTTTGGTTCCCCCTGAGGAACACAAATCCAGGAACAAAGAGACCACCTACTTCGTAGCAGCACTGCAGCTTCCCTTACTATGTCAGGCTTCTGAAATTGCAAACTGGGTGAGAGACCCAATCGCAAGATCAACTCTTTTTTGGCTTCCAAGAGGAAATAGCATAGATGATGCGCCCCTTCCAGCCCTGCAACAACCATCGGCTGTCCGCATCTATAACAAAATCCTTGTTGTAGTTGGATCTCACTCTGTCCCTGGACTTGTTCATGATGACCGGGTCCAGCGGCAGCTGCGTGAACCCAGCTCTGAGGTTCCTCACCTGCCACTGCCTGTACGTCTCTGGCCTCTCCACCCTCTCTGCGCCCTCGCAAGCTATGACATTCATGGCGTCCCGGCCAAACATCTCCGTCTCGATCAATAACCTTTCCGGGTGCTCCCGCGGCACGTTGGCGTCGAGCATGTCGAACAGCGCCGAGAAATGGAAGAGGGCCTCCCTGAATCGCGTCACGAAGAACGGCGCACTGAATGCTCCATTGACAATGCCATGAATGAAGACGTCCGGATTCATCTTCCTGATGGTGTTGAGAACAGTGTTCCTGGGGCTGTCCACCACCACAGTCTCGTCCACCAGATTCCGAAACCTGTACAAGGAGTTGACAACAAGCACTTCATCTCTGTCTATCTTAAGATCTCCGACTTGGATGTCCTCCCACTTGGATGCAATGGGGTGGTACTCGAAGTCGACTCCAAATGACTTGCAATAATCCGCCAACCTCCGCCCTGTCTGCTCGATCCGTTCGGTAGGCCGGAAGCCCGGCTGTGGGACGTCGATGCCGGTGATACGAAGCTTCGGCGGGCCTCCCGAAGCCCGGCTGGGGACGTCGATGGCACGGCATTGGAAAAACCAAAATAGATTCCAAAATCTACAATGTGTAGCTTCTTTGCCTTCTCAGCTGCATTCAAGATTGTCTGATTCGCAAAGAAGTGTGAAATCTTCTTGAAAGGGCAGGCAGCAAGATACAGATGATAAGCTTTCAAGATGGCTGTTGCAGATTGGCGTTTCGCTATAAAAGAGTGGTACTTTTCACTTCCTGTCCCGGCCAAGCGGGCCTCGAGCCCGTCGGCGAAGCAATGGGCTAACCTCTGAGACCCATCCCCAAAGGGAGACGAGTGCTGCCTTATCTGCTTCAACAGTTCACCGGCACTCCGGCGGTCGTCGGCGGCGACAGCTTGTGCACAGTGAATAAGAAGAGTCCTCAGATCCACCACTTCCTTCTTGACTTGCCTTTTACCTCGCTTCCCACCGTTGGAACCCTTGGTCGACTGACCAACCTTGGAGCCCTTGCTCACCCCATTCTGTAAGGCTTCTCGCAGGGTGGTGATAGCATTGTTGGGCTTCCCCGGGTGGCAGAGCAGCACACTATCAAACATCTCCGACCGGACATCCTCTTCAGGATTGACCGCAGACTGCTTGACACTCCTCCCTTCTTCCAAATCTAAACCATCATGATGCGGATTCTTCCGACTCTTCAGCCAATTGAGCAAGTGCCCCTGCTCTTCTCTCTCCACCTTGACCTTGACCAACCCAACATCTTGATCCCTGGGCATCTGGAAGTTGCTGGCTTCCAGATCAATAACTAGCTTACTTTGATCTGGGAGAAACTTGTTCGCTTCCTCCACTCCCCTCTTGAACTGCCACACAGGCTGGCTCTCGACAAACAGGTCACTGCTCCTCGCTGTTACAAACTGGGTCTCCTCTATTCCATCTAAAACAGTGTTAATACTGTTGTTGGAGCTGGAAAAAGTCTGAGAAGGGTAATTGACAGGGAAACCACCGATTTGGGGAGATGGCTGCTCAATGTCAAAGGGACAACCACGGTCGAACAACGCACCGTAGCTGCCAGAACTAGAAGAATTCCCATACTGGCCACTGCTGCTGTCATCAGGGCTCCCAGAACTGTCGGGATACAATGGGGGCCGATCTGGGGAGGGTGGGTACTTCTGGCCGAGGATGTCATAGAAGGGTTTCTCGGCGGCCCGGAGGGCCGGGCCACCCTGGTACATGTACACCTTGTCGTCCATCTCCTCTTCCATGAGCATCTTACTGATATAGGTAAGAGCTATGTCGGAGAAGATCTCTGAGTCCTCCGGGGAGTCGCTCCGCGGGTAGAAGCCCGCAGGCGACACAGAGTGGACATTGGTGGTGGCGGTAGCCGGAAGAAAGATTGGTGGGTCAACGAGGTTGTTTTGGGTGAAGAAGTTCTCGGGATCCTCTGGTTTGAAGGTGTTCATGGCCGCCCCATCGGGGACGCCATCCCTAAAGTTGAATCCGCTGATCAGGCCAGACAGCTCCCGTACGCCCGGATCCATAACCATCGAAACTACACACACCGCCCCGCACAGCCAAATCAATCACTAGAAACAGCAGATTAACATATGAATTTCCAGCACCAGGCACCCCCTTCGCATCAAAATCCCACTTTGAGCACAGACATGCTTCCGCGTGGGAATCAAGAAGTCTGATTTCAACATGCAACACCATCAGAAAAGAAAAACCCACAAGAAACCGTAACGAGTTCAGCAAAGTAAACATCCGACACCAACCAAACCGAAGACGGCATGACCCCTCCCGACCCTCCAGATCGTCCCAAATCTAACCCTGGTAGACACTACTGAGAGCACCACAAATAGACAATACCAAGGGAGAAAACCAGAAGTTAGGTATCCAGCAAGGGTCCCGACGGACACACAACAGCCCAGTGATTTCCTCAAGACCCAGATAAGAGATTCTACAGACCTACTCCTCAGGAACCCATCCTCAGAAGGAAAAAAAAAAAAGAGAAGAAAGAAACCGATGAAACCCAGGGCGAAGCAGCTCGAACGGAACCAACCCAGATAAACGCAGAGGTAGAAGAAGAAGAAGAACGACAAAAGCACGTACCTTTATATGCAAAAGAAATCGAAATCCCCAGCGAGAAGAGTAGAGAGAGAGAGAGAGAGAGAGAGAGAGAGAGAGAGAGACTAGAGAGAAGGGTTCGGGTTGTGGAGGCGGCGAGAGGAAGTGAGAGATGAAAGGGAGCTCCGTGGAGACGGGACTTAAAGCGGCTCCCTCTGCCTGCTGTTTAAAAAGGACGCGTAAACGTATTTTAAAAAAGATAAAAAAAATTTCCCCCTTTTTCACCTTGCGGATCGTTCTCGGAAGGGTCGCAGGTTTCGCGGTTATTTTACCGGCCAGCGCCGGTAAATTTCGTGCCTTCCAGGATTCCCGGTAATTCGGAAATAAGGGAAGGAGATGGTGAGATGACGGTAAGAGGAGGACCACTCGGGGCAAAGCCCCCCCCCCCCCCCCCCCGGTCGACCTAGCTTCGTTGCGCCGCTCGCTATCCTCTATCTCTTACGTGGCGGACGTATAATACGCCACGTTCTAATCACAAGAAGAGACAGCAAGTTCAGATGCCACGTGTGTGTATCGTGGCCGTCGTCTGAGCTTCCTCACAGCTATAATCTAAAGTGATGCCACGTTCTGCTGTGACATGCCCCTCGCAAACGTTTCCGGTTATCTCGATTTTATCTGGATTAATGAAAAAACATAATTATGTATAAATGAAAATAATCAATATTATGACATATATATATGTTAATTAATTAAAATAACCTAACCATCCCATATGAATATGAATCCAAAAAGAGAAATCTTCAGTATCATGTAAAAAAGATAATAAAAGTGATGTAAATTATTTGAAAAAAAAAATTTATTAGTTAAAAATTTGACAAATCTTATTCTGATAGTTGATGTAGAGTAACCCACGAGCATATAAAAAATAATAATTTTGTAGATGTATTTATATAATAGGTTATTTTGTTTATCATATTGCTTACCTTGGGAAATATTGATGGGCAGGTTTTGTCTAAAGATAGTTAACTTAAGTAGAAATATTTAACTTGATCTGATTCACATAACGTGACATAAATAATGGTGAAAATAATAATAGCATGATAACGAATGACAAAATGATGATGTGATATGAGCGACAAGCGGTCAAATAACATGATATCAAATTAACTACGATCAAACCACATGAATTTTAGTATTGATTCTGATAGTGAAGCATTTTGTAAAATTATAACAAAGTTATGCCGGATCTTTGGCACAAATAAATTAAATATGATAGGGGACAGTTACTCAATACTTAAGCTAAAATCTTGTAAAAGGAAATGAAGTTGTGTACATTCTTTACAGCATTATAAAGAAAAAAAGTGGATATCACGGCACCCAAAAAAGTCCTAATTTTTCGCGGGGATAAACTAAAATTTGTTAGTTTTTGTTATTAGTTGCACCTTTTAATCTGAAAAGGTTGAAATTGTTAACAAAAACCTCAATTGGTATTTCTTGTGAGTTTTCCTTTAATTTATATTATTGGGATCTTTTAATTTATGTTAATATATATGATCTTTTATTATTTAATATAACTTTTCTAGTTTGTGTTGACTGTTATTCATATTTCATAATTGATTCTTAATTATCTAACAAAGCTAAATTGTGGATGTTGAGAAGCACATATATGACTACCTTGTAAAAGGACAACTACTCTCTCTTCTCTTTTGGTTCTCTCACTATAAATTGTTATATTACAACAAACAATTAATGATAGATAATTTGTGATAGATGATGATTAGCATTAGAATAGATAATAAATATGACAAAATTGGTGGATTGTACTATAAAATAACATAAAAGGATTATAAGGTATCACGACAACTAGAAGATTTCAATCCCCAATTATTAAAGGACATTTGGATCACAAATTACTATTGGTACACAAATTAATAGATCATGAGTTATAAATTACATAACTTATATTGCTCACTTGACATCACACATGCGACAAAGTTACGAGAGTAGTTATGGAGGTAGGGAGCATGGGAAAATTGCTCGTCACATGCGATCGTCGAGTCCATATGTGTAGGTGGCCATGAGTCCCATTTTTTAGATAGAGTAATATTTATAATATCTTATTACACATATCAAATTATATAACAATTGACAAATATAATAGCTGCACTTGTTAATATTACCCAAAAAAAAAGACTTACACGGAAGGAAAATAAAAGAGAAATGCTAATTATTCGGACGGCTGAATAACTCGCATGATGTGGAAACATCACATGCCCGACTGAATTGGTCGGGCGCGAAGACCCCCCACGACGTGCTCATGGGATAACTAGCATTTTTCAAAAGAAAGGGGTAAGATTAAGGGTCCATTTGATTCTATGTAAAATAGTTTAATAAAGAAACAATTTTTCATGGAATAACTTTTACGTGAAAATAAAAATTGTAATTATCTATTTGGTTGTCAAATAAATATTTTCATTGACTATTTGTGTAAATAGAGAAAAAAAGTGAAATGTCAATAATATTAAATGTAAGATTTTACTACAAAGTTGCATAGAGAGGCATGGGATCTTATGATCCACTCAAATGAGAGGAAGTCACATGATTCTTGTGCTCCATTTAATATTATTCATCAATTTTTTATTTTAATATTTTTAATAAAAATAACAAATTAAGATAACTAATGAAAAATAAGTAACTTTGACAAAAACAATTTAAAATGGGAGAAATAAAATAAAAACACAACTTGAATGAATAGTATTCTATAGATATTTTAATAAAAATTAAAATCAAATTAATAAATAAAAAATAATTAAATTTGTCAAAGTCTACTTAAATGAGTGAAAAGAAATAAAAATACAACTTGAATTAATAGTGCATAAAAAATTATCACTAGTTAGAATAAGGAGAATACGTCAGGAAAACGGCGTCCACGGACGTCAAAATCTGAAACTTTTAGGATAATTTTTTTTAAATTTTATTTTTCTTCCTTCCCAAAAAATTTTCCTTTCAAACAAAGGGACCCTTAAATCCCGTCTAACCGAGACCAACCGTCGGACACGGTTTCTCTGAACCACGTGGGGAAGCGTGGCGGGTGCAAGCACAGTGCTCGTGGAGCGCGTCACACACATGGTCGTGTAAATTTACCCGCGTAATCTACCGCCGAGGCAGACCTGGATCTTCCATACAAGACTCTATTACACTCCCACTCGTCGATTTCTTACATTTTTTAAATCCAAAATAATTTAAAATTGTACGGAGAAATTGGTTTGATCCGAAGTGCCATGCTGCTCGCTACATGTCAGTTTCTCCACCACCCAATCCCAGAGATCTATATAGTTCCCCATTTGTTTTGCACGGGGAGCTGGTGCATTGCGTCCTGCAGCAGTATCATATAACATGATTATTTTTTTAAGACAAAGCAGCTTTATGATAGTATGTACTTCCCAACAGCATGAATTATTTATTATTTGATTGGATCTTATCACCAGCATTACTTTAGGAAAGAAAAAATTAGGGTTAACTAATAACCTCTTTTCTAGAGATAAGGTGGTTTGGCATTTATAAGTAGCTTTTCTTAGCTTTATAATTAATATGGGTCATACCTATTTTTCAAAAACTCATATACTTTGGATTTGTCAAAAAAAAAAAAACTATCAGATAAAAACATTGGCATCAGCTAACAAAAGCACGTCAGTCATTCGTACATAAAAAAGATATATCAATGGGACAAAATTAGGAGTCACCTCCAATTATTAATTGTATATCTTAATTTGAAAAGATCGATGACCTTAAATTAACAACTATCTTGACCCACATCTAACTCACATTATTATTTTTTGTTTCCTTCACCAAACCACTTGCTCAATAAACGAGTAGTACTCTAAGTTAAAAGATGTGTTAATCTATGTCTATTTTTGTTAACCAAATTGTTCACTAAAAGTTAGATTAAGCAGACGAGAATGATAAATAAAATTATCAAAGTTGTGGATTTACACGATTTTCGCTCATTTTAGAGAGTAGTTATCAAATTTGCGGATCCTATTATTGCCCAAATAAATACTCCCATGACATTTACACAAATGATGCGACAGTCCCTAACTTCTCAGGAGAAGGCAGTTATTGAAGTGTCCTCAAACTCTCCTTCCAGTGAGTCGTCTTCTGATCGACGAATGTCTCGACCATCTTACAAAGGGGTGTAAAGATTTGTCTCCCACGCACCCGAGAACATTCTCCGAACCCACTGCGTCCGATAGATGCTATTAATTAGTATGCCAGTTCAACCTCCATCATTAGACATGCGGATGAAGGCTTTGTCTGTCGCGGATCTTGTTAAAACAGAAAATATCTTCATGCCTAATTTTTGGTTTCACCAACAGTCATCTGAAATGGAATCGGATGAGGAAAATTTGGAGTGTTGTTCTCGACGACCTGACTTACGTCCTCAAACTATTCTTCTGCGAACTCATTCATAAAATAGATCATTCATGGAGTTTTATATATCTTTTGTTTTGTTAGTTTTATGTATTTAGTTTGCCTCTGATTGTTACAATCTCCTTTTATCAATAAAACTTTGGCCTCTTTTGATCTTTAATAAAAAAAATTATCAAATTTGTCGATTGCTTATAATTTCAAAATTGAGGCCTCCAAGATTACATTAGAGAGTGTGGGGGTTTGCATGGCACGCGAGAGGGCATATGCTCTTAATGCGTTGTTGGAGGGGGTTGGGGGGGGGGGGGTACGGTAACACGACTTTCCAAAGATTCGGATGCGGAGTTCGCTGCCCAAGCGTGACCGCATCTTTGACCCGATCCACGATGGCTCGTCCGCCGTTGGAGGCGGCTCACGGGATTGGGCACCGCACCATTTGCTTGGCACCCAAGTTTCCTGCGTGGCTCCGGTTAACCTAGTACCACAAACCATAGTTCAACATATTTTAGTTAAGTAGTAAAATGTTGGGAAGTACTTGATGTCTGTCTAGATTCACCCACTCGTTGCCTATCTTAGATACAAAGAGGTAAGTTTTTCAACAATATAATGTTTATGAGACTTATCTTATATATGTTTGGGACATATATACACATGATGGTATGGTAGGTTTAGAGGGTCGAAATAACATTACGTGACAGAGGTTTGAAAGGGCTTAATTATGAGATTTGATAAATTTAACCCACTCACAATGTAATTAATTACACCCAAAGTAATAGTAAAGATATTGATTCTTATACGGAACTCTCGATTTTTAATATAATGACATATTTGATCTCAATAATAAATGATATCTAAATAAAGTTGCATGTTTAATATCTAAGAGAAAAAAAAGATTCGATATTTAAAAGGGGGATGAGATTGTTGATGTGATAAATTTAGAGGATCAAATTAATATCTTTTCTGAGATTTGGAGGACTACTTATACAACGGAGGTCTGAAAAATCAAGTCATATATAAGATCTAATAAAATCAACATACATTGTGGTTGACGGTCAAATTAAAGAAAAAAAAATAATTTTCTTAAAAACAACTTGAGTTTTAATATAGTGGTAGCTAGTCTGACCCTAATAAAAACACCCCAAGCGAGCAGTTTGATTTTCTCTAAAATTTTACGTGGAACAACTTAAATCGTTGGAGGAATTTTATAAGATATAGATGATATAAGACATCTCGCACTTATGAAATAAGTACTATTCATGATATAACACTTTGACCTTCGACTAATCGTGTCTCCAACAGCAATTATATATATTTATATATATAAAATTAAGACCAAACTTATTGACCTGTTAAGTTGTTCAAACCAAAGGGGGACAAGCACCATGTCCTAATCCATCAAAGCTTCGTAAAACCATGGGCCTTCCCGTGCTTACATTTGTTTATTTTTATTTTTTATTTTTTATTTTTTATTTTTACTTATCTTATCGTTCTCCATCCGTTCACGTGTGCAACACTGAACAGGGGGGGCTGCACGAGTCAAATTAACGTCCCGACTCAATCAGATGACTCCTTGACAAAGACAGTCTTAAAAAAAAAAAAAAAACTTCTTGATAAAGAAACCTCCTTCTATTGGCTCTTTGGATTCACATGTCAAGTGTAAAAGTCTTCTTATAATATAAGAAGATAAAAATAACATAGAGAAATATTTAATAATCGGCTTTTACAAATAATTATGGACTCTATCATCATGATAGCAACGGAGCCTCTTATTTATTAGTGCCGACGATCCGGTCAAGATCGAGCATTAAATCTTTTTCAATAACATAATATATATAAGAAGTGATTCACTGATTAAAATCTTTCAATCTACATCTTAGATGTAAGTTTAATTTTTTTGCGTTCATATTATATATTAAAAAAGGACAAATAACACAATAATTGCAGCTCCATTAGCTAGTGTGATTTTGTTAAACTTCCTTTGTTGAATTGTCTGGGGTTTAATATATATACGATGGTATTTAATGATTAATTCTTGATTATATCTCCGAAGTAACAATAAGGATCTAAGAGCTAGACGATAATTTTATGATAGTTCTCATAAACGCCTATTTAGTCATCTTAAATTGCTCTTAATTATGTACATTGTATTAATGTTTCTTATTGACCAACAAGTTTAATTAGCATTATAAATTAAACTCTCCTCCGTCTTTATTAACTAAAGGATCTTATTTTCAGAGACGGATCTAATATATGTTTAGTGGAGTCTTATAATTTTACTGGATAAAAAAAATTAAATTGAAAAGATAAATTTTAATCATGAATAACTCCACTAAATTTATATAAATATATCATTAAAACTTTATTAAAATAAAATATTAAATCCGTCACTACTTACCTCGTGAATAGAAGGACTTGCTACATAATTCTACTCAAATCTCCGAGTATAGAGTTGCGGAGTTTTCTTCTCCAGCAACACATCAGGTCACACATCCAGTGATGATGACTTCTCTTTTTTTTTGATAGGAAAATAAACTAGAGAAAATTAATTGGGGGTCCTTGTCAGAGCCTGGTACTTATTTCTTTATCCCTGTCAGAATATTGGTTGATGTAAAATCTCTGCTTTTCTCCAAATTTAATTTTCAGTCCCTGCTTTTCAGATGTCACCATTTACGGCCCTCCACACACGATTTCAATATGGGAGACAACTTTGGTTCACACTATTGAACATGCATAACAGCGACTGAAGTAGCTAGCTAGCTCGGAGCTAGGTTCAGTGGACGACGCCAGCAGGGCTTTGACCCCCTGATCAAATCTCTGTGCATGGCAGCAGCCAGCACCGTGGACCGTCCAAAGGGGCAGAAATTTCTGGGGCGTTCGGAGTTGCTAGCTGATTTCCTCTTCTCCTGTCTCCCTCCGACAAGCTGTATAATCTTCCAATATGGGAGACAACTTTGGTTGGTCGTTGCACGTAGAGGAGCCGAAGCTTCCTCTGCTGATGATATGATCATCGATTCATACATACTCTCCTCTTCGTTGATTCATACTTTTTTTGGACCGTTGTATCTTAATATTTCACCATATATATAATATAAGTGCATATATTATTTTTTCTGTTGATTTGTGAGCTCGGTGGCTGGAAGATCATGCATGGATCCGGGTGAGTTCGGTGGCTGGAAAAGATCATGCAGCCAGCCTGGTCTGACTAACCTTTTTGTCTGAGATTGGGATCCATATGTTCTTATTTTATTGTTTGGAAGTACTTAATTAATAGCGGATTTAGAATTTTCGTTCAACTAGTGTACTCTTAAATATATTTTTTTGATCCAACAAAATTATTAATGATAAAATTTTATATTATTAATAAAAAATTTTCAATTCAATAGAATCACACGACCCCATTGACCCCAAAATGTTAATGACTTTAAAGTTATTGAAATTTTCTTACAAATTCTCCTTTTAAATCTCCTTTTAAAATTTCAACTTTCACCTGTCTCAGACATGCATGTAGCACTCCCTCAACAGGGGAAAAAAACATACTACATAGCAAGTAATTAAAAATTGAAATTACATTAATTCTCTCTCTCTCTCTCTCTCTCTCTCTCTCTCTCTCTCTCGTTCTTAGTTTTGTCGCGATTAATAAAACCAGAAACCAATTAGATGCACTTTTTTTTTGCTGATTTCCCATAATAATCACTATTTCCAATAATCGGAAAGGCGAGATGATATATAATTCTTGTTTCTTCAAAAGCTAGCTAGCTAATTAATCATTAAATTGATAAGGACAAGAATCCTATGTCGCCCGGGGGTCCACCATATGTCCTCCCGATTCGCCGGTGGGTTCGCAGCTGGGATCCACCGATCGGACAGCGAACACGGCGGCGATTGTTCTTTAATAAGATTTTTTCTGTGTCTTTTCCGGGCTGTGGTTTAGCGGCAACGAATATTCCCGAGGAACCATGCCGAATTCTTATCCGTATATCTCCAAAATCTCAAACTATCGAAAGATCAGACACAGGAAGAAATATTCGGAATTCCGATCCGGTCTGATATTTTTCTTGTCCTGAATTAATCCTGTGTTGTTTTCTTCGTCTATTCTGCGATCGGACAGGACCAAATTAAGTTTGTAATAAATTAATTATATATCCTCCACATTAGTCCAGTTTTCTTATATATGTGAAAAAGCTTATTGGAATAGTAATCTTGTTTTTTTTTGGCAGATATGTGAGTAGAAATATTGGAGAACAATGTGACCCACCTAATTACTTAGTTTCCTTAATATTTTTAGGGATGTTTTGATAAGCGAATAAGGATTTGTAAGTAGAATGTAGTATTCCGAAATTTTTTTAATTAAAAATTATGAATAAATTGAAATTTTATCAATTAATTAATTCAACCAGTTAAAAAGATACGCATTATTATCGCATGCGTATAAATCCATATAGAAATTCAGTGAAAATAATAATTACACTTTAAATAATGTTATCTAATGACCCATCATGAAATTTGGACACAGAAAAATTGTTTAGACCGAGTTTAAGAAATTATGTGATTTATTAGCGTAATTAAGGAATAAGTCGAAGAATCTATTATTTTATGATCCAAAGTGGATTATAAATTAAAATAAACGTGTGGGTAGACTTTAAATAATATGTGATGATAGCCCATTATGATATTTAGACCAATGGACAATTTTGTCCCATAAATAAATTCTCTAATAAAAGGATAAATAAAAACTCATTAAGTAAAGTAAGTACATAAATTGTACATTTAAACTCACATGAGTTATTGGGCTAAGAGTAATTACACAAATGATGAATATTAAAAATATTGGTATGAATAATATTTATTTAATTTAAAAATATGAAACTACTTGAATAAGTGTAATAAATAGATTTACATAAGGATAAATGGTGAATAATTGGAATTAAATCAATACCCATTAAGTTAAATTAGTAATGAATTTTAATAATAGACCTAACATAGATTGTTGGGCCCAAATAAGAAGAGCCCATCATGAGATGGGAGATAATTAAGTTAAATTCGTACATAAAATATTAATAAATAGAAAATGGTTAAGATAATGAGTATTTTATTTCTTAATCATCTTAGAAAGAGTTCTAAACCTAGTATAACTCAATATGACTCTATCCTAATCTTAAAAGGAGGATTTAGATGAGAGACAATTGGGTTAAAGAGAGAAGACTCATATTAAATAGTGAAATTCGAAACTAAATTATCTCATAATTAAAAAGAGGTAATTAAGACACTATTATGACTCATATATATATATATAGAAAAGAGACCTAAACTTATACTAACCCATTACCCACGAAATTAAACCTCTCATCTATCCTATTAGGTGGGATAATGTAAGAAATAATAAGATAAATATAGAAATTAAAGAGTTGGAAGGAGAAGAAAGAGTTTTATAGAGGATGGACTCTTGTAGCAACCAAATACATCCTAATACAACCCTATCAACCCTCATTTTCGTGCTTAGACTTTGGGAAATGAAGGGAGAGGGTGGAGAACGAAGGAGCAAGAAGGAGGAGCTTGGAAAGGAGGGATTTCATCTCGTTCTTCATCAAAAACTCTAGCTTTTCATTCTTGCAACGAAATGTAGGCAATCTCTCAAGCTAAAATCATGAAATAATTATCCTAGGTAGACTTCAAGTACCTCTTCAAAAGCCCTATGGTTTTGTTGTATTCCACTTATCCATTTGGGCGAAGTTAATTCGTGAAGTCCTGCTGTTACCCTGAACTGAAATCTCATGTTTTCTCTAATTCCCCATATGTACTTGCTCTCATGCTATGATAAAATTCTCATATATACTGCATCTTATTATCTTTCAAACGCACCTAGTCTTGCTCGATTTTGACCTCTCTTGAGGGATAATTAAATCATTGAATCCCTATCTGTAGCATGTACCTGACTCTTCATGATAACCTTTAAACTTCGTGCACATTTGATGTCCTGTCATGATAAAATTCTCTAAAATACTACATCATGTTAGCTTTCAAACGCCACTAGTTTCATAATTTTTCATTTAGTATTCATCTCCAATAAATTCATTGAACCCTGACTGTGCCTGTTTAGGTCATCAGAATATAACATGTTCAAAGAACGCCTAAATCTTGTCTAATTTCAAATTAATCGTGCATGCTGATAGATCTATGTGTCTACTTTCATTTGAAACTAGATTTGTGATTTTTGGGTCATTATACAATTTTATATTGGATTTAGAAGAGCCCTGTATCAAATCTGATCAATCCTGAAAAAAGAAAAAAAAGGGGCCGGACTCTCCTGATATCGCGACGGCGCGACCCGCCGCGATATCAACTGGGTCGCGTCCCCCCATCATGTCGCGTTAAGAACGCGGTGACCTAAACCACCACGATATCCACCCCGAACCGGGCCAGACCGGCCGGTTCACTTGTCGCGCCCAGCCGCCTTGTCGCGACCTGAAGTTGCGACGGGTACCCCCGTCGCGTTAACAGAAAATCAGCCAGAGCCCGAAATTGCTTATATACCCTTGCTCTACTTATTAATTAGCCGTTGTTTAGTCTTAATTAAACATTGTTATTTGATAATTTGATCTGAATAAATATTAATGTGCAATAAATTACATGAATCTAATTAATTTTAAAAGCTTGTGCACAACCCATCATGCTCTTTTGATTTCATACACTTGCACACACTTAACCATCATGTTGCCATTAAACTTTATTAAATTTCTCAATAATGTATCTGGTAATTAAGTGAAATTAATTACCTAATTTTCTTATTATTTAATGACACATGTCTTCATTTTATTCGCGTGGTTTGTACACCGTTATCGCGTCCCTCTGCCTTCGAGCACTCGAGGCAAGACGGATAACGTTTCGTTACACACTTTCTCTTGACTTGGACCACCTCTCCACCGGGAATACTCTCGACTGGACTAGGGACTCCTTGTCAAGGCCTCCGTAAGTCTTCTTGACTTTGGGGCACGTCTATTGCCGACGAGCTGGTTGTACCTTTAAATCCCGTTACACTCTTAGGGATCAGTACGATCTAAACGACCTTAGTGAGATCTCTCTTATCTTGTGATCACGCCGGACCACCTAGCCAGTGTTCTTAGCACGGCTAGTGGGCGGTGGTGACTTCTTCTACCAGACTGCCAGTACCCGACTTGGTGCTGTGCAACCGTTACTATCACGGTTTATCGTTGTTTTACGATTATACCCCTATATATCTCATCTACTATCTTCGTACTCTCATCTATTCACGTTCACTCTACTATCTCGTCTATTCATCTAGTACTCTCTTGAGACTCTTGAACTGTTGCGGCTCCCATTGCTTGTACTATACATGACTGTCTAGTGCCATAATATGGGTCCGGTGACCCTACTGACTTGAATACACAGTGTGCAGGGCACGGAGAGTGTCCGAGGGGCTCCAATCTAGTTCTGGGGGCAGAGAGCCACCTGAAAATACCTGCAGGGGCTATTGACGGTGTTTTGCATTGTATTGGTTCTGACTATCTCGACATTGACTAGACATCTAATTGTTTTACTTTTAGTCTGAAAAGTTCAGACATATTGTACCAGTTCTGTGGTATTAGTGTGCTAGCATTGACTGTTATAACATTAGTCTGAGGAGTTCAGACGTAATGTACTATCGTTAAACGGCTACTGTCCCAAAGTGACTATTGCCGTACTGGACTAGTGCACCGTGGTGCAACCATACACGTTATCTCATTACATGTTATCTCTTTACACGCTATCTCTTTACATGCAATCTCGTTACACGCCACCTTGATACAACCTATTCTATTACATGTCATTTTGATACACGCTATCTTGTTATACACTATCTTGTTACATGCTTTCTCGTTATGTTGTCATCATAATTTTGCAATACTCTTAAGAAATGTATTATCGTTCACTCGTTATCTTGTACTATTACCCTCTTGACTATACTTGATCGTTCTCTCTGGGTAACCTGCTTTACAAGACATTAATCACTTAAAGCATGCTTGTTCACACGAGATATTAAGTCCTACTGAGCGTTATCGCTCACCCTTCGTTATTTGTTATTGTGTTTTCAGGTAAGTCAAGTGACGACCTTACACACAACAACGAGATTGGACTGGAGTGATGAGCGTCCTAGAGTCATAGCGATGGAATGTCCTTAGTACCTTAGAGTCTAGTTAGATATTTGCTTTAGATTTCTTATCCAATGTAATGAAGTCATTGAGCCATATGTTTTGGCTCTGAATTAGTGGTTGTAATAGATTAGATGAATTATCAATAAAATGATGAATTTTATTACAATTATTGTTCATTAGTTGCTCTGATATTTGCGAATGTATGCGCAATTTTCATTACCATACTCGTTGTTCATGCCTCCCTGATTTATTCCGCTACTAAATTAGCAGGGCATCACATAGGACCTTCTTTATTTATTCAGATGAGGCAATTTATGCTGTGGTAAGTCGGTTGGAAAAATCTAGGTCTACACTGGGTTAAGGGTCTTGTAACTAATTCTGATGTTTCACTGGAATTTATAATTATCTCGCTAGAATAAGAAGTGATCTAAAACAAAAAAAATCTTGGACTACCCTTATCCGATCTAGCTTTTCCCAACTTATCTTATCCTACATATTTGTTGTTGGGGAATCTCTAATATTTAGCTGGATTTTAGCCTTTAAACATCAAATAATTCAAAATAACATTTACTATGATTTTGGTTGATCATATGTCTATCTCTAAGTTGAAACTTCTAATCACAATAATCTCAAATCTATTCTGGGCGAGTTCTTAGGTTGCCCAAATTTGAGAGGTGCAAACAAGTTTAATCGAATCGAATATTGTGCTACTCAAATTTTATTTATTAATTTTTAATTGAGTTCGAATCGAATTCAAATTTTATCAAATATTAAAAATAATTATTCAAATTTAGTTCGTCTAAATATTCTCAAGTTTAAACTCTTAACGAGTATTTTAATAAACAATTACACATATAAGTTCAATCTAATTTATAAATAAAAAATTAATTATTCATAAGATCTATATCTATCTTATTTCAAATTTATATTTCAAAAATATTAATAAATTATTTAATTTAAATATTTTTATAAAATATTTAATATATATATATATATATAATTCAAATTTTAAATAAACTTGTTCGTGAAGTTAAGAGAGTCGAACAGACTTTTACTCACACTCCTTGTTTATGAAATATATTTAAAATTTTATTTAAACTTAACTATCTTGTTAAATAAATTAAATTCGAATAACATTATGAATAACATTATTACTTGTCAAATATATTGGTCCGTTTGTAATCCTACTAAATAGTCAACCCAACTCCCTGATCTTCTTCCCCATGGCGGCCGATTCTTTGCTACACCAACTCTAGACGTTCCGTTCTCTATCCTCTTTTCTTCATAGTTGTACCTCTCCTACCTTCACGTAGGTAAGAAGCTCCAAGTCTAAACTTTTCTTTTATTGAAAAATTAATTAAAAATTCTGACTGTAATAGTAAAATTTTTATTGTAATATGATTTAACATATGTTGTAATCTTTTTTTCTTTCAAAAAATAATATTTACCTATTTATTAATAAAGAAGATATGAAACCGTACAGTAATCTAAAAGACCAACAAACGGGTGGCATCAGTCGAGAGGGTACGTATGCTGTAATCAGTTATAATATTTACTGTAATAAATTAAGAGACTAAAAGTAAATCAAATATCTATTAGAGACTCTTAATTAATTTATCTTTTTTTTTATTTTCTTAAACCCATAAACTCAACTTCCAACTTGCCAATACTCCCAACACGTTATCGTGCATCCGAGCGGCGGGCCACCCTTAACACATCACTGTGCAACCGATGACAGAGAAATTAAGTAAACTAGTTGAAAACCCGTGCCATGCACGGTAATTATTTATAAAATATTAAGATAAATAAAAAATATATTTATAAAAGTATATAATTTTTATTGTAAAAATTTTGTTAAACTAAACAGGGAAAGTTTGTTCTTAAAACAAAAGAAGGTGGACTGTACGAAGGTAGTTTTAAAATTGAATTTTTTCTAAAAAGTTATGATCTACTCGATTTAGCAAGATTTTTTAGATGGTGAGTATCTTACCTTGTTTAGAAAGATTTCTTATTTAGGTGACAATTAATGTTTGAGACTTGCCTTACGGGAGATGTGTTAAAGTTGATAAATTTATTATTTTATGTTAGCTGTTATATGTTAGGATTTGTTTACCCAAATTTTGTTTAACCATATTTAGCTGCGATATAGATAGATTTAGTAGGGAGGTTTAGACAGGAAAACTCTGCTTCTGGTTCTGCCACGTGGCTGCTCCAGAACTGAGTTTTATTATAATAGTATAGATATTCTAACCACCTTTACACACATGTACCAAATATATAGTACATTAACTTAATCTATTATTTAATAATTAATACACAGTTGCCTAACGAGAATCAACACTTGGTTAAATCTACTGTAAAACGTAGAAATCGATTTACTTATGTATAACAAGAAGCTTCTGACCGATCATCGAGAGTATATTTAATCTTTCTCCAAAAGGGAGTATATTAAATCGATTATCTAAAGTTGTACTTTTTTCGGTGGAAACAAACTTTTTTACATAGTTCGAATCGACTATCGAACCTAACACCGAACGTAACATAATAAAGATAATCAATACATGGACCTACAAAAAGCAACCCAATCTATTAAGGTTTTCACTATGTGATATGTTTAGCCATTTAACTCAATACTACATAATAAAGATAATCGATAAAAGAGACCTATAGAAGACAACTTAAACGATTAAGACTCTTATTGTATGGTGCTGAGCTGCTGCTAGAGTCAACACTACATAGTGAGGATAATCGATACACCACAAAAGGCCACTTCATTGATTAAGACTCACTGTGTGGTACTTGATTGTTATTGGGGCCAACGTAACACCACACAACAAGAATAATCAGTACTGAACGAGACCTAAAACTTGGGACAGATAAAACCGAAAAACTCACGACATTAGCTAGGTCATAATTAATCAATTAATGTGGCCATCATATCGATTAGAGTTCCCAATGTGAGGACAGCCAGAAATCATAACTCTTAATAATCACCTATATATATCCAAGAGACTTCTACCTACTAAAAGAGTCATTTAATTGGGCATTCACTAAAACTCTCAAGACGTATTTGGAACCTTCTTAATAGGGTTACAAACGGGTTGAGTTCGGAATCGAAAACATAGATTTCGATTCCGATAACCGAAATATGATTTCGATTCCGATTCTGATTCCGATAAAAATAGTTAGTTCCGATTCCGTTTCGATTCTGATAATATTACCGAAACCGAAATTCCAATAAGATAAGGTGTTTACCATAATTTTACTTTGAGTTTATGATAATTTATCGGAATAACAGATACCGATACCGATTCCGATTATTTTTTCAATTCCGATTCCAATTCCGATAACTTATCGGAATATCCGATACCGATTTCGATAAACTATCGGTATCATATTCTGATTTCGAAACCGATAAATTTTATCAAAATTAGGTCGGAATATCAAAATATCGGATTCCGTTTACACCCCTACTTCCTAACTTGAGATGTTACAGAAAAGCTGTGCATATCTTATTCTTAAAAACAAGCTATCCTAGGCTATTCGCTCAAGTTTATATGAGATGGATGTCTGAGACACTGTGTAATCAAGGAATGGAGCATAAGAATTCGAGGATCCAAATTAAGCTAGCTGAATCGATCCATGGGAGGTGCTGGCTAGTGAACAAGAATTGGAGAGATCCAGCAATTACACGTTGACTGCATCACTCTTTAAAAATACAAATTCTATTCAGTAGACCCACTTGGACTATTCTAATTGACTTCCTTCGGTAGTTTAACTGTCCACATCTTCTTCGCCAAGTTGTTCTAGAAAACAAACATTTACCAATTAAAAACATCACTCTGGGGTTCTTACCTTGAACATATATATAGATATACGTCTATAATATTGGCTCAAGATCTTTACATAATTAGGCATTTGAACTTGTGGCCTTCTAGATGGATCAGCATGCAACCAAAGCACAACACGTGTTCGATCTACATGTGATCTACCAACTTTGAGCAAGGAGAACACATATCAATGCAGCAGCAGCAGCATCTTGAACTTGCTATCTTACCTACTTTCTACTATATTGTTCCTATGTCACTATATGTGCCGTCAAGCTAGAGAATCTCTCATAAATTGGCAGACAAAGAAGGTAACTTAAGTTTAATAATAGATTTGAACTTAAGAGTAAGTTATTCACCTCAAATCACATGGTTAAAATCTGATATTGTGGGTCTCAACCCGACTCTCAGACATGCGGAGAGGACCACCACGTACGACTAGCTTTAGTTTGGGCTCGGGTGAAAAGGAAGGTCAAACGTGGAACATGTGTTTGACTCCTCTTGTCTGCTTCCTCTATTTACAGGTAGTCGAATCTAAGAGTGTTGGTCTTGAAGATGATCTTTGGATGATTAAGTCAACAAGATAAATATTCTAATATGAGCAAAGAGTAGGGGAATTTGAGCGGAGAGTTGGAGTATACTGTATCTTCAGGTGACATTTATCCTTTTACTTTTCTATGATTGTTATTAATCTAGGTTTAAAGATCTCACTATCGATGGGATAACGCTGCAGGTTCCACTATGGGATTCGTTCCTTCTTGATCGTCCCCTTATTGTCTCGAGCGATAAGATGTCGTTTCGGGGTCAAAAAATTTTCATTTCACAATCCAAAACTCCGATTCCAACCGATGATCTCTCTGTTTTCAAGATTTTCTGGCAGTAACATCTCCCTCGATCGGAAGTTGTGTTCAACTCGGCGCGAGAACTCCTCCCCAGGTCGTAAATATGGGTGCAGAAACATCACCGATATAGTCACCCCTTCCGGTTTATTCTCACCCTCTCAACGAAAGAACTGTGTATAACTTTTCGTCCAGGTATCGAAATCGCTTATGTGACCACAATTCAGAATTGACACTCCGAGACGGTCGACAAGACAATGGTTTCATAGAATTCCGTTCCGGGGCCAAAGTTCCGTCGCAGAGCGTGTGTACTAGTACACCGATTGTCATACCCCATGGGTAAGACGTGGATATTTGTTCGTGCGGTGATCGGAACGGCCCGCGAGGCCCTAATTCAGAATCGACACTTCGACCCGGTCGGCACAAGGTTGGATTTGGAGATTTCCAGTTCGGCGGCCAAATTCTTCTCCTGGAGTGTGGTCGCTGGCTGCCAATTTGATCGCATATACACACCCCTTCGCTCAAACGGGCATAACTTTTCGCTCGGTTATCAGAATCGCTTATAAGACCCCAATTCGGAATTGGCACTCAGAGGCGCCCGTTGCCCCCTTATAGTCTTAAGCGACAATACGTCATTTCTGGGTCGAAAAACCTTCGTTTCACACTCCAAAATTATGGTTCCAGCCGACGATCTCCTTGTTTCCAAGGTTTTCAGGCAGTAACGTCTCCCTCGATTTCGTGAATCCCCGGCTAGGCAACCACACGGAGTCGGCCTGTCATGGCGATCGACAGTTGTGTTCAACTCGGCGCAAGAACTTCTCCCCAGGTCATAACTATGGGTGTAGAAGTATCACCGATATAGTCACCCCTTTCAGTTTATTCCTACCCCTCAGTGAAAGACCTGGGAATAACTTTCCGTCCGGGTATCGAAATCGCATATGTGACCACAATTCGGAATCGACACTCCGAGACGGTCGATAAGACGCTGATTTCGCAGAATTCCATTCTGGGGCCGATATTCCGCCGCAGAGTGTGTGTACTAGTACACCGATTGTCGTACCGCCTGGGTAAGACGTGGATATTTGTTCGCGCAGTGATCGAAATGGCCGGCGAGCCCCCAATTCGGAATCGGCACATCGACCCTGTAGACACAAGGTCCGATTCGAAGATTTCCAGTACGGCGCCCAAATTCCTTTCCGGGAGCATGGTCGCTGGCTGCCGATGCGATCGCATACGGACACCCCTTCACTCAAACGGGCATAACTATCCGCTCGGTTATCGGGATCGCTTATAAGACCCCAATTCGGAATCGGCACTTAGAGGCGCCCGTTGCCCCCTTATTGCCTCAGGCGATAAGACGTCATTTCGGGGTCAAAAAACCTTCGTTTCATACTCCAAAACTGCAATTCCAGGCGACGATCACCCCGTTTCCAAGTTTTCCTGGCAGTAACGTCTCCCTCGATTTCGTGAATCCCTGGCGGGGCAACCACACAAAGTCGGCCTGTCACGGTGATCGAAAGTTGTGTTCAACTCGGCGTGAGAACTCCTCCCCAGGTCGTAAATAAGGGTGCAGAAACATTGCCGATATAGTCACCCCTTCTGGTTTATTCCCACCCACTCAGCGAAAGAACTGGGTAAAACTTTCCGTCCGGATATCGAAATCGCTTATGTGACCACAATTAGTAATCGGCACTCCGAGACGGTCGACAAGATGTTAGTTTCGCCGAATTTTATTTCGGGGCTGAAATTCCGCAGCATAGCGTGTGTACTAGTACACCGATTGTCGTACCCCTTGGGTAAGACGTGGATATTTGTTTGCGCAGTGATCGAAACGGCCCGCGAGACCCCAATTCGAAATCGGCACTTCGACCCGGTCGGTACAAGGTTAGATTCAAAGATTTTCGGTCCGCGCCCAAATTCCTCTTTGGGAGCGTGGTCGCTGGCTGTCGATTCGATCGCATATGGACACCCCTTCGCTCAAATGGGCATAACATTCCACTCGGTTATCGAAATCGCTTATAAGACCCCATTCGGAATTAGCACTCAGAGGCCCCCATCGCCCACTAATCGTCTCAGGTGATAAGATGTTGTTTCGGGGTCGAAAAACCTTCGTTTCACACTCCAAAGCTGCGATTCCAGCCAACGATCTCCCCGTTTCTAAGGTTTTATGGCAGTAACGTCTCCCTCGATTTCATGAATCCCTGGCGGGGCAACCACACAAAGTCGGCCTGTCACGGTGATCGAAAGTTGTGGTCAACTCGGCGCGAGAACTCCTCCCCAGATCGCTAATTTGGGTGCAGAAACATCGCCGATATAGCCACCCCTTCTGATTTATTCCCACCCACTCAACGAAAGAACTGGGTAAAACTTTCCGTCCGGGTATCGAAATCGCTTATGTGACCACAATTCGTAATCGGCACTCCGAGACGGTCGACAAGACGCTAGTTTCGCTGAATTTTATTTCGTGGTCGAAATTCCGCCACATAGCGTGTGTACTAGTACACCGATTGTTGTACCCCTTGGGTAAGACGTGGATATTTGTTCGCGCGGTGATCGAAACGGCCCGCGAGGCCCCAATTCGAAATCGACACTTCGATACGGTCGGTACAAGGTTAGATTCAGATATTTCCGATCCGCGCCCAAATTCCTCTCTGGGAGCGTGGTCGCTGGCTGTCGATTCGATCGCATATGGACACCCCTTCGCTCAAACGGGCATAACTTTCCACTCAGTTATCGAAATCGCTTATAAGACCCCAATTCAGAATTAGCACTCAGAGGCGCCCGTCACCCACTAATAGTCTCAGGTGATAAGATGTTGTTTCGGGGTCGAAAAACCTTCGTTTCACACTCCAAAGCTGTGATTCCAGCCGACAATCTCCCCGTTTCTAAGGTTTTATGGCAATAATGTCTCCCTTGATTTCGTGAATCCCTGGCGGGGCTACCATATGGAGTCAGCCTGTCACGGTGATCGAAAGTTGTGTTCAACTCGGCGCGAGAACTCCTCCCCAGGTCGTAAATATGGGTGTAGAAACATCACCGATATAGTCATCCCTTCAGCTTATTCCCACCCCCTCAGCAAAATAACTCGGTATTACTTTCTGTCTGGGTATCGAAATTGCTTATGTGATCACAATTCGGAATTGGCACTCCGAGACGGTCGACAAGACGCTGGTTTCGCAGAATTCCATTTTGGGGTCGAAATTCTGTCGTGGAGCGTGTGTACTAGTACACCAATTGTCGTACACCTTGGGTAAGATGTGGATATTTGTTCGCGTGGCGATCGGAATGGCCTGCGAGGCCCCAATTCGGAATCGGCACTTCGACCCAATCGGCACAAGGTCAGATTCGGAGATTTTCGGTCCGGCACCCAAATTCCTCTCCGAGAGCGTGGTCGATGGCTGCCGATTCGATCGCATATGAACACCCCTTCGCTCAAACGGGCATAACTTTCCGCTCGGTTATCGAAATCGCTTATAAGACCCCAATTCGAAATTGGCACTGCGAGGCGCCTGTCGCCCCTTTATAGTCTCAGTGATAAGATGTCATTTTGGGGTTGAAAAACCTTCGTTTCACACTCCAAAACTGCGATTCCAGCTGATGATCTCCCTGTTTCCAAGGTTTTCTGGTTGTAACGTCTGCCTCGATTTCGTGAATCCCTGGCGGGGCGACCACACGGAGTCAGCTTGTCACGGCGATCGGAAGTTGTGTTAAACTCAACGCGAGAACTCCTCCCCAGGTCGTAAATATGGGTGCAGAAACATCACCGATATAGTCACCCGTTCCGGTTTATTCCCACCCACTCAGCGAAAGAACTTGGTATAACTTTCTGTCCGAGTATCGAAATCGCTTACAGACCACAATTTGGAATCGGCACTCCGAGACGGTCGACAAGACGCTGGTTTCGCAGAATTCCGTTCTGGGGCCGAAATTCAGCCGCGTAGCGTATGTACTAGTACACCGATTGTCGTACCCCTTGTGTAAGACGTGGATATATTTGCGATGATCGGAACGGCCCGCGAGGCCCGAATTTGGAATCGGCACTTCGACCAGGTCGGCACAAGGTTGGATTCATAGATTTTCGGTCCGGTGCACAAATTCCTCTCCGGGAGCATGGTCACAGGCTGCTTATGCAATCGCATACGGACACGCCTTCGCTCAAATGGGCATAACCTTCCGCTCAGTTATCGAAATCGCTTATAAGAACCCAATTCGAAATGGGCACTCAGAGGCGCCTGTCGCCCCCTTTTTGTCTCAGGTGATAAGACATCATTTCAGGGTCGAAAAACCTTCTATTCACACTCTAAAACGGTGATTCCAGCAGACGATCTCCCCATTTTTAAGGTTTTCTGGCAGTAACATCTCCCTCGATTTCGTGAATCCCTGGCGGGGCAACCACACGGAGTCGGCCAGTCACGGCGATCGGAAGTTGTGTTCAACTGAGCGCGAGAACTCCTCCCCAGGTCGTAAATATGGGTGCAGAAACATCGCCGATATAGTCACCCCTTCCGGTTTATTCCCACCCACTCAGCGAAGGAACTGGGCATAACTTGCCGTCCGGGTATCGAAATCGCTTATGTGACCACAATTCGGAATTGGCATTCCGAGACGGTCGACAAGACACTGGTTTCGCAGAATTCTATTTCGGGGCCGAAATTCTGCCACGGAGCGTGTGTACTAGTACACCGATTGTCGTACCCCTTGGGTAAGACGTGGATATTTGTTCGTGCGGTGATCGGAACGGCCCGCGAGGCCCCAATTCAGAATCGACACTTTCACCCTGTCGGCATAAGGTCGGATTCGGAGATTTCCGGTCCGGCACCCAAATTCCTCTCCCAGAGCGTTGTCACTGGCTGCCGATGCGATCGCATACGGACACCCCTTCGCTTAAATGGGCATAACCTTCCGCTCAGTTATCGGAATCACTTATATTACCCTAATTCAGAATCAGCACTCAGAGGCGTCTGTCTCCCCCTCATTGTCTCAGGCGATAAGACGTCGTTTTGGGGTCGAAAAAACTTCGTTTCACACTCCAAAATTGTGATTCCAGCGAACGATCTCCCCATTTCCAAGGTTTTCTTGCAGTAATGTCTTCCTCGAATTCGTGAATCCCTGGCGGAGCAACCACACAGAGTTGGCCTGTCACCGCGATCAGAAGTTGTGTTCAACGCGGCGCCAGAACTCCTCCCCAAGTCGTAAATATGGGTGCAGAAACATCGCCGATATAGTCACCCCTTCCGGTTTATTCCCACCCCATCAGTGAAAGAACTGGGCATAACTTTCCATCTAGGTATCAAAATCGCTTATGTGACCACAAATCGGAATCGGCAATCCGAGGTAGTCGACAAGACACTGGTCGCAGAATTTTTTTCCGGGGCCAAAATTCCACCTCAGAGCGTCTGTACTAGTACACCGATTATCGTACCCCTTAGGTAACACGTGGATATTTGATCACGCGGTGATCGGAACGGCCCATCAGGCACCAATTCAGAATCGGCACTTCGACCCGGTGGGCACAAGGTTAGATTCGGAGATTTCTGGTCTGGCGCCGAAATTCCTCTCTGGGAGCGTGGTCGCTGGCTGCCGATGCGATCGCATACGGACACCCCTTTGCTCAAATGGGCATAACTTTTCGCTCTGTTATCAGAATCACTTATAAGACCCCAATTCGGAATCGACACTCAGAGGCGCACGTCGCCCCCTTATGGCCTCAAGCGATAAGACGTCATTTCAAGGTCGAAAAACCTTCGTATCACACTCCAAAACTTCGATTCCAGCCGACGATCTCCCCGTTCCCAATGTTTTCTGGCAGTAACGTTTCCCTCGATTTCGTGAATCCCTGGCAGGGCAACCGCATGAAGTCGGCCTGTCACGACGATCGAAAGTTGTGTTCAACTCAGGATGGGAACTCCTCCCCCAGGTCGTAAATATGGGTGTAGAAACATCGCCGATATAGTCACCCCTTCTAGTTTATTCCCACCCCCTCAGCAAAAGAACTGGGCATAACTTTCCATCCGGGAATCGAAATCGCTTATGTGACCACAATTCGAAATAGGCACTCTGAGACGGTCGACAAGATGCTGGTTTCGTAGAATTTCGTTCTAGGGCCGGCATTCCGACGCAGAGCATGTGTACTAGTACACCGATTGTCGTACCTTTTGGGTAGGACGTGGATATTTGTTCGCGATGATCGGAATGGCCCATGAGGTCCCAATTCGGAATTGGCACTTCGACCCGGTCGGCATAAGGTTGGATTCGTAGATGTCCGGTATGGCGGCCAAATTCCTCTCCGAGAGCGTGGTCGCTGGCTGCCGATGCGATCGCATACGGACACCCCTTCGCTCAAATGGGCATAACCT
This sequence comes from Colocasia esculenta, assembly GCA_014218235.1. Classification (NCBI taxonomy): domain Eukaryota; kingdom Viridiplantae; phylum Streptophyta; class Magnoliopsida; order Alismatales; family Araceae; genus Colocasia; species Colocasia esculenta. The sequence goes on from CM024757.1 coordinate 4,762,128, forward strand.
TCCGCTCGGTTATCGAAATCGCTTATAAGACCCCAATTCAGAATCGGCACTCAGAGGTGCCTGTCGCCCTCTTTTTGTCTCAGGTGATAAGACATCATTTTGGGGTCGAAAAACCTTTTTTCACACTCTAAAACTGTGATTCCTGCTGACGATCTCCCAATTTCTAAGGTTTTCTGGTAGTAACTTCTCCCTCGATTTCGTGAATCTCTGGCGGGGCAACCACACAGAGTCGGCCAGTCACCGCGATCGGAAGTTGTGTTCAACTCGGCGCGAGAACTCCTCCCCAGGACATAAATATAGGTGCAGAAACATCGCCGATATAGTCGCCCCTTCCGATTTATTCCCACTCCCTCTGCGAAAGAACTGAACATAACTTTCCGTCCGGGTATTAAAATTGCTTATGTGACCACAATTCTGAATTGGCATTCCGAGATGGTCGACAAGACGTGGGTTTCGCAGAATTCTGTTTCGAGGCCGAAATTCTGCCGCGGAGCGTGTGTACTAGTACACCGATTGTCGTACCCCTTGGGTAAGACGTGGTTATTTGTTCACTCGGTGATCAGAATGGCCTGCAAGGCCCCAATTCGGAATCGACACTTCAACCCGGTCGTCACAAGGTCAGATTCGGAAATTTTTGGTCCGGTGCCCAAATTCCTCTCCGGAAGCGTGGTCACTGGCTGCCGATACCATCGAATACGGACACCCCTTCACTCAAATAGGCATAACCTTCCATTCGGTTATCAGAATTACTTATATTATCCCAATTTGGAATCGACACTCAGAGACGTTCGTCGACCCCACATTGTCTCAGGCGATAAGTTGTCATTTCGGGGTCGAAAAACCTTCGTATTACACTCCAAAACTTCGATTCCAGTCGACGATCTCCCCATTTCCAATGTTTTTTGGTAGTAACGTCTCCCTCGATTTCATGAATCCCTGGCGGGGCAACCACACGGAGTCGACCTGTCACGGCGATCGGACGTTGTGTTCAACTCGACGCGAGAACTCCTCCCCAGGTCGTAAATATGGGTGTAGAAACATCGCCGATATAGTCACGCTTTTGGTTTATTCACACCCCCCTCATCGAAAGAATTGGGAATAACTTTCCATCCGGGTATCAAAATCACTTATGTGATCACAATTCGGAATAGGCACTCCGAGACGGTGGACAAGACGCTGGTTTGGCAGAATTTCGTTCCGGGGCCGAATTTCCGTCGCAGAGCGTGTGTATTAGTACACCGATTGTCGTACCCCTTGGGTAAGATATAGATATTTGTTCGCGCAGTGATCGGAACGGCCTGTGATGCCCCAATTCAGAATCGACACTTCGACTCGGTCGGCACAAAGTCGGATTCGGAGATTTCCGGTCCGGCGCCCAAATTCCTCTCCGGGAGCGTGGTAGCTGGCTGCCGATGCGATCGCATACGGACACCCTTTCGCTCAAATGGACATCACCTTCTGCTCGGTTATCGGAATCGCTAATAAAATCCCAATTCAGAATCGGCACACAGAGGCGCAAGTCGCCTCATTATTCCCTCAGGTGATAAGGCGTTGTTTCGGGGTCGAGAAACCTTCGTTTCACACTCCAAAACTCCGATTCCAACCGACGATCTCCCCGTTTCCAAGGTTTTTTGGTAGTAACGTCTCCCTCGATTTCGTGAATCCCTAGCGGGGAAACCACACAGAGTCATCCTGTCACAGCGATTGGAAGTTGTGTTCAACTCGGCGCGAGAACTCCTCCCCAGGTCGTAAATTTCGGTGCAGAAACATCGCCGATATAGTCACCCCTTCCGATTTATCCCCACCCCCTCAGCGAAAGAACTGGGCATAACTTTCCGTTCAGGTATCGAAATCGCTTAAATGACCACAATTCGGAATCGGCACTTTGAGACGGTCGACAAGACACTGGTTTCGCAGAATTTCGTTATGGGGCCAAAATTCTACTGCGGAGCGTGTGTACTATTACACCGATTGTCGTGCCCTTTTGGTAAGATGTGGATATTTATTCGCACGGTGATCGGAACGGCCTGCGAGTCCCCAATTCAGAATCGGCACTTCGACCCGGTTGGCACAAGGTCGGATTCATAGATTTCTTGTCCAGCGCCCGAATTCCCCTCTGGGAGCGTGGTCGCTGGCTGCTGATGCGATCGCATATGGACACCCCTTCGCTCAAACGGGCATAACTTTTCACTCGATTATCGGAATCGCTTATAAGACCCCAATTCGGAATCGTTACACAGTGGCGCCTATCTCCCCATTATAGCCTCATACGATAAGACATTATTACGGGGTCGATAAACGTCGTTTCACACTCTAAACTTGCAATTCTAGCCGACGATCTCCCCGTTTCCAAGGTTTTTTGACAGTAACTTCTCCCTCGATTTCGTGAATCCCTCGCAGGGCAACCACACGGAGTCGGCCTATCACGACAATCGAAAGTTGTGTTCAACTAGGCACGAGATGTCCTCCCCAGGTCATAAATATGGGTGCAGAAACATCGCCGATATAGTCACCCCTTCCGATTTATTCCCACACCCTCAGCGAAAGAACTGTGCATAACTTTCCGTCCGGGTATCGAAATCGCTTATGCGACCACAATTCAGAATCGGCACTCCGAGACGGTCGACAAGACGCTGGTTTCGCAGAATGTCTTTCCTGTGCCGCAATTCCGCCATGGAGTGTGTGTACTAGTACACCGATTGTCGTACCCCTTGGGTAAGATGTGGATATTCATTCGCGCGGTGATCGGAACGGCTCGCGAGGCCCTAATTCAAAATCGACACTTCGACCCGGTCGGCACAAGATTGGATTAAGAGATTTCTGGTCTGGAGCCCAAATTCCTCTCTGGGAACGTGGTTGCTGGCCACCGAAATCACATACGGACACCCCTTCGCTCAAATGGGCATAACCTTCCGTTCGGTTATCGGAATCGCTTATAAGACTCCAATTCGGAATTGTTACTAAGGTGCGCCCGTCTCCCCTTTATAGCTTCAGGCGATAAGATGTCGTTTCGGGGTCGAAAAATCTCGTTTCACAATCCAAAACTACGATTCTACCCGACGATCTCCCCGTTTCCAAGGTTTTCTGGCAGTAACGTCTCCCTCAATTTCATGAATCCCTGGCGGGGCAACCACACGGAGTCAACCTGTCACGGTGATAGGAAGTTGTGTTTAACTCGACGTGAGGACTCCTCCCTAGGTCGTAAATATGGGTGCAGAAACATTGCCGATATAGTCACCCCTTCCGGTTTATTCCCACCCTCTTAGTGAAAGAACTGAATATAACTTTCTATCCGGGTATGGAAATCGCTTATGTGACCACAATTGGGAATCGGCACTCTGAGACGGTCGACAAGACGCTAGTTTTGCAGAATTTCGTTCTGGGGCCGAAATTCTACTGCAGAGCGTGTGTACCAGTAAACCGATTGTCGTACCCCTTGGGTAAGACATGGATATTTGTTCGCACGGTGATTGGAACGGCCTGCGATGCCCTAATTCAAAATCGACACTTCGACCCGGTCGGCACAAAGTCAGATTCGGAGATTTCCGGTCCGGCACCCAAATTCCTCTTCGAGAGCGTGGTCGCTGGCTGCCGATGCGATCGCAAACGGACACCCCTTCGCTCAAATGCGCATAACCTTCCGCTCGGTGATCGGAATTGCTTATAAGACCCTAATTCGGAATCGGCACTCAGAGGCGCTCGTTGCCCCCTTATTGTCTCATGTGATAAGATGTCTGTAGACACGCCAATTTTACCCAAATTGGACAAAATCTCGAGTTGCATTGTAACGCCTCAATGTGATTGTCTTTAATTACCTTTTTAAGTGATTTCCCTGAATTTCCTGTTTTACTTTGAGACTTTTCAGAATTTTCCTGCCTTTTAAAGCTTTTTAGGACCTTTTAGATAAGTCTACAAAAGAGTCTAGAAAAACCCAAAAAGAATCAGCACACTGTTTGAAATCGCGACCAGATTGGCACACGCGTATTAAATGCCATAAGCGCGACGCCCTGAGGCGACGCAATTCAGCTACCGCCTTACAGGACGCAAAGCTTAACCGATGTTAAAGGGCGTCCATGACGGCCACCGTGGTTAAAAAGTCAACAATTTCAGGCTGTGCCAGCGCGCACATGTTCTGACACCTGTGGCAGGCTCTGAAACGCGTCGTGGTTGTATGACGCGATTCTTAGCCGCCCTGCGCGCACCACGCCTCTGCCAGGCGTCAGAACGCTGTCAGTACGGTGTCAGACTCTGAATCGCGCCCAGACAGCACGCCGCGATTAAGAACCGCCAGTTACAGCGTTACACATGTTCAGGCGGTTGTTAATTGCGACTAGTATGATGGACGCATTTTATGGACGCAAATCAGGTCATGGTTGTCAAATCGATTTGACCTTCCAAAATGCGACGACTATGGTCGACGCGATTCTTAAGATCAATGCGCGCCGTCATCATCATATTTTGGCAAGTTGATGGGACATCTGGCCGACCTTATGAATCACGACGTTTCCTGCGGCCGTAATTTTACTTGAAAAATGTCAGCTGGTTTGGACGCGATTTAAAACAGTGAGTCTATATATACAAGCCCCCTCCGCAGCAGTGAGGAGAGAGAGACCTTACCCCCCCAGAGCGGCGAAGCCCTGCCCGTCCAACGCGTCGCCCACCTGCCATTCCGTTCCACGTCCACCGGAGGGTCCAGTGGGATGATCCTGCTACCCAAAAGCTGCCGTTCTGGATCCGGAGGACGATCCACGCCGTCCGCTCCACGACGAGGCGTCGCCATCTGCCACGCTGTTTCCGGGCTCTCACAGCCTTTCTCTCCCCCTGTCCGGGTCACCAGACAACACACACGCACACACGTGCATGTTTCCCTCCCTGTCTAGTTAGGGGTTTTTCATTTTCGTAGTTAGAAGATGTGTCCGCACCGTTTTATGTCCTGTCCGCTGTCTTCTGTTGTCTTTTTCATTTACTACACGTCCACCTAATCCGTTTCCATTTTTGTCCTCTTCAGGTACCCCGAGCTGAATCTCCTTCGCCGGCCGGCCGGTGGAAGGAGGAGGAAAGAACCCGCCCCACACATCCCGCTTCTCTTGTACGGGTAAAAAGGTACACATCACCTCCTTTCCTACCCATCCCTACTTTTGGTACTTTTTAGGAAAAGTACCTGGCGATCACGGTTTGTCTTTATTGCTTTTATTGCCTTTTAATCGCCCGAAGGGCCACTGTTTGTTTTATCGCCTTTTTTTCACGTGTATCCGTACACGTTGTTGGTGTGGTCTGCTTTTTCGTCCTCCCCGTAAGACGGGAGCGGAAAATAGGATCTACAACTTGGCGATCGCGATGGGACGCTCATTTTTTCAGCTCTGGGTACCTCTTTTACGCCCCACGTGGCGTTACATTTCGGCACCCACGTGTACCACTTTTTTCGCCCCACGTGGTGTTTATTTTATTGTGTTTTTATCATTTTTTAATTCCTTAAATCCATGTTTAGTTGAGTTATTTAGTTGTGTCATTAGTGATTAGTTTTGTTATTAGTGTTTAGAGTTTTATTTCTTTTCATTTCATCAGTGTGTGCATGTGTGTTCTATTCGTTCTGTGAAATTTTTTGATTTCTGGGTTGCTGGCATGAATCGCGGCGGGGACAGCTGCCGCCCTTTTGCGCCGTTTGGATTTTTTTCGTCGGGTAGGGTTACTGGCTTGAATCGCGTCGGGTATAGCCAACGTGTTTCACTCCAGTCTTTTATTTTTCTGAATTTTCTGTGGGGAGGGTTTTCTGTATTTATTCGCGTCCTTCAGACTGGACGCGATTTAGTGTTTGTTATTGTCGCGGCGGCAGAAGTCGACGCGTTTCTGTTTACAGTGTCCGTCCACAAGGACCTCGCACGGTGCTGACAGCCTTTTTCGGGGCTCTCAGTACCGCGTCCGGGTGACTAGACGCGATTTGTTGATTCACGGCGGCTGCACTCGCCGAGATTTAAACTGTTTACAGAAACGCCTACTTCTGCCATTTGTGCTAAACTGTTGCATTGTGGACATTTTGCATCGGTCGACGGACCTCCTTCCCTCACATCCTAGGCTCCACACACCTTGCCGGTGAGGGCAAACGCTCCATTGGGCATTCCATCCCTTTGGACCAGGGAACCTTCTCCCGGAACCCCGTAAGACTTCGTACCCCGTGGATTCCCTCACGGCGGACCGAGCAGGCGGTACCCATTCGGTGACCCGGGTTTTAGTTATCCTATTTGCGTGGTGAGGCTGTGATTCTAGTTGATACCCCGGAGTACTCATCTTCCACCCAGCTAGAATCTCCTCTGGAGTGACACCACATTCATTAATCCACTTAATTAACTGTGCCAACTCCTAAAAAAAGTGTCAAGCATTACAACTTGTTTGAACCATATTGATTGATTAATCTCTGTTTAACTCATTTGATTGCTTGTTTAAGATGGACCATTATGATCATGATGATCCTAACAATATAGACTATGAGGATTATGTTCAGTTTCTATCATCTCAATCCCATGTCCGTCCATCTCGCCACCGTGAGGGACGACCGTCCACTTCATACAGTCACGTGCGCACATCACGCACTGACCACTTTGATGTCTACTCACATTCATCACCAATCCGAACCCGGCAAGAGCCTATCCCCCAAGATCCTACTGTGCAACATGTCCTTAATGCACTAGATCAGCTCACACCTCAAGAACTTTGTATGGTACAATCATTGGTTGAGGGTGTGACTGCTTCCACGACTCCTTCTCCAGCTTCTTCCCCTAGGCACCCGCCTATGTATATCCCGGCGACTTCGCCACGTTCTCCTGTACATCCTTCGACACCTCGGCACCCTAGCCACTCGCACGTCTGTGCTCCGGTCCGTACAGACCGTCCCTCATAGGCCCAGCAGCCCCTCACTTCTCCAGAACATGCTCTTCTCCAGAGATTGAACACTCTGGAGAATCAAATCAATGAATTTTCAAATTCCAAGGGTAACCCCGTTGACGCCATGCCGGCTCTCCCAAAAATTTACATTCCTCCTTCGGAGATGCCGTCGTACCGACTGTACAATGGCACGGGTAATCCCTACATTCACGTCAAAGAATTCCTTTTTGAGTCATCGCGCTGGCAACGTGACCCCATCACGTTGGCATATTTATTTAGAAAATCTCTTGACGGCCCTGCGCTCGAATGGTTCTACTCTCTAGAGCCAAGTGAGGCAGGAGACTTCCGCTCCCTTCATAAGAAATTCCTTCAGATGTACAAAGATCGCGCCAGCCCTTATCTCTCTATCACGGATCTAACATCTGAGAAGATGGAGGCTGACGAGGCCTTTGTACAATTTGCTGACCGTTGGAGGTCAATGGCCGCTCAATTGCAGCGTGAGCTCTCGACGTCAGAGCAAATCAAAATAATCATTTCAAACTCTACTCCAAGGTTCAGGCACATCCTGTCCATGAATCAAATCACCTCCATGGAGGAGCTCTACGAGCGGGGACGTTACATGAAGCTCAGGCCAGAGAAGGCAAACCAGCCATCTCTCCAGCTACTTTCCTAGATATGAACTCCATTCATCTTGTTGATGACCCCTTCAAGGTCTGGGAGGAAAGTTACAAAGTGTATGTGGCTATGCACAAGGCTCTTAGAGATAACCACAACCACTATCCTGTGACCATGGACCAATTCCTCACCTGTGCCAGCTTTGGGACTCGTCGTTTCCTCAAGATGAGCTTGGACAAGAATGCATATACTGATCTTCTCTATCAGCACCTAGATCTTCATCTCAAAAGGATGGCTTCCACCATGGGACCATCCTACTCTGTATCCTTTGGAGTCTTCAAAACTCATTTTGAAGAGCAGGAAGCACAGGCATGGAAAACCATATCCCATTTTGCCTCTCTTCTGTCTCCTGCCTTCTATTTACCAGTACCTCCACAAAGTTAATGAAATGACCTTCTTTGTGTACTCCTATTCTCTTTCTCTCTTCTTTCTTTGTCAAAGATTGTCTTTTTGGTCAAATTCATCCTAGTCGGAACGAATCAGTGGACGCCATCCACTATCCACCTCACCATTACACAACATCCACATCATATACGCCTCCGCATACCCCCATTTAGCATGGCATGCCGCCACCCAGGCGTCCACTGATTCGTCCTCCTCAGACTCAGCAACCTCCAACAGGGCCCTACGACGCCCCCATATATGAAAAAGCTCCCGTGCCCTACGTTGCAACTGCTCCGGCTCCCATGCCGATTCCCATGCCTCCACCACAACAACCACAACAACCACAAAAACCACCACTTCCACCACAGCCTGTTGCTCGGGTTAAAGTTGCTAGTTGCCAACTCATCCGCGAAACCACTTGGTGCTATGACGATGAACCTTCCGAGGTCACGTTCGTACGCCATTTACCTACACCTCCCATATTGCCATCCATTGCTATTAAGCCTTCCATAATTAAGCCTCCACCTACCATTACACCAACTATTACACCACCCATTACGCCAACACTCTTGGCAACCAAACCCGAGCAAATCTTCCCCTTCAAACCCATCATGCCGCCACCGGCCATACAGCCTCCCATCACGCCACTACTGGCGTTACCATCTACCACAACAACCGCCTCCCATTCCAGCTGACAATCTCCCCGTTTCCATGGTTTTCTGACGGGGCAACCAAACGGAGTCGGCCTGTCACGGCGATCGGATGTTTTGTTTAACTCGGCGCGAGAACTCCTCCCAAGGTCGTAAATATGGGTGCAGAAACATCGCCGATATAGTCACCCCTTTCGGTTTATTCCCACCTCCTCAGCGAAAGAACTGGGCATAACTTTCCGTCTGGGAATCGAAATCGCTTATGTGACCACAATTCGGAATAGGCACTCCGAGACGGTCATAAGACGCTGGTTTCACAGAATTCCATTACGGGGCAGAAATTCCACCTTGGAGCGTGTGTACTAGTACACCGATTGTCGTACCCCTTGGGTAAGACGTGGATATTTGTTTGCGCGGTGATCGGAGCGGCCCATGAGAACCCAATTCGGAATCGACACTTTGACCCCGTCGGCAAGAAGTCAGATTCGGAGATTTCCGGTCCGGCGCCTAAATTCCTCTCCAGGAGTGCGGCTCCTAGCTGCCGATGCGATCGCATACGGACACCCCTTCGCTCAAACGGGCATAACTTTCCGCTCGATTATCAGAATCGCTTATAAGACCGCAAGTCGGAATCGGCAGAGGCGCGCGTCGCCCCCATACAGTGCCAGGCGATAAAACGTCATTTTGGGAAAAAAAAAAACCTTCGTTTCACACTCCAACACTGCGTTCATTTCACACTCCAACACTGCGATTCCGGCCGACGATCTCCCCGTTTCCAAGGTTTTCTGGTAGTAACGTCTCCCCCGATTTCGTGCGTCCCTGGCGGGGCAACCACACAGAGTCGGCCTGTCACAGCGATCGAAAGTTGTGTTCAACTCAGCGAGAGAACTCCTCCCCAGGTGGTAAAAATGGGTGCAGAAACATTGCCGATATAGTCACCCCTTCCGGTTTATTCTCACCCCCTCAGCGAAAGAACTGGGCATAACTTTCCGTCCAGAGATCGAAATCGCTTATGTGACCATAATTCGGAATCGGCATTTCGAGACGGTCGAAAAAACACTTGTTTCGAAGAATTCCGTTCTAGGGCCGAAATTCCGCGGCGGAGCGTGTGTACTAGTACACCGATTGTCTTACCCCTTGGGTAAGACGTGGATATTTGTTTGCGCGGTGATCAGAACGGCCCGTAAGGTCCCAATTTGGAATCGGCACTTCGACCCGGTCGACACAAGGTCGGATTCAGAGATTTCCAACCCGGCGCCCAAATTCCTCTCCGGGAGCGTGGTCGCTGGCTACTGATGTAATCACATACAAACACCTCTTCACTCAAATGGGCATAACCTTCCGCTCGGTTATCCAAATCGCTTATAAGACGACAATTCGAAATCGACACTCTGAGTCGTCCCTCGCCCCCTTGTTGTCTCAGGCGATAAGAAGTCGTTTCAGGGTCAAAAAACTTTCGTTTCACACTCCAAAACTGCGATTCCAGCCGACGTTCTCCCTGTTCCCAAGTTTTTCTGGCAACAACGTCTCTCTCGATATTGTGAATCCATGGCGAGGCAAACACACAGAGTCGGCCTATCACGGTGATCAGAAGTTATGTTTAACTCGGCGCGAGAACTCCTCCACAGGTCGTAAATATGGGTGCAGAAACATCGCCGATATAGTCACCCCTTCTGGTTTATTCCCACCTGCTTAGCGAAAGAACTGGGCATAACTTTCTATCTTTGTATTGAAATCGCTTATGTGACCACAATTCGGAATCGGCACTCCGAGTCGGTCGACAAGACACAAGTTTCGCATAATTCTATTATGTGACCAAAATTCTGCCGCGGAGCGTGTGTACTAGTACACCGATTGTTATACCCCTTGGGTAAGACATGGATATTTATTCGCACGGTGATCGGAATGGCCACGAGGCCCCATTTCAGAATTGGCACTTCGACCCGGTCTGCACAAGGTCGGATTTGGAGATTTCCGGTCTGGCGCCGAAATTCCTCTCCAGGAGCGTGGTCGCTGGCTTCCGATGCGATCGCATACGGACACCCCATCGCTCAAACGGGCATAACTTTCCGCTCGGTTATCGGAATCGCTTATAAGTCCCCAATTCGAAATCAGCCTTAGGCGATAAGACACCTTTTTCGGAGTCGAAAACCTTCGTTTTATACTCCAAAACTGTGATTCCAGTCAGCGATCTCCCCGTCTCTAATGTTTTCTTGCAGTAACGTCTCCATCGATTTCGTGAATCCTGGCGCGGAAACCACAAGGAGTCGGCGTGTCACGGCGATAGGAAGTTGTGTTCAACTCGGCGTGATAACTCCTCCCTAGGTCATAAATATGGGTGCAGAAGCATCGCCGATATAGTCATCCCTTCCGATTTATTCTCACCCGCTCAGCGAAAGAACTGGGCATAACTTTCCATCTGGGTATCGAAATCACATATGTGACCATAATTCAAAATTGGCACTCCGAGACGGTCGACAAGATGGTGGTTTCGCAGAATTCTATTTCGGGGCCGAAATTTCACCGTGGAGCGTGTGTACTAGTACACCGATTGTCGTACCCCTTGGGTAAGACGTGGATATTTGTTCGCGCGGTGATCGGAACGGCCCGCGAGGCCCCAATTCGGAATCGACACTTCGACCAGGTTGGCACTAGGTCAGATTCGGAGATTTTTGGTCCGGCGCCCAAATTCCTCTCCCGGAGCGTGGTCGCTGGCTGCCGATGCGATCACATAGGGACACCCATTCGCTCAAATGGGCATAACCTTCCGCTCGGTTATTGGAATCGCTTATAAGACCTCAATTCGGAATCGGCACTCAGAGGCTCCCGTCGCCCCCTTATGTCCTTAGGCGATAAGACGTCGTTTCAGCGTCGAAAAATCTTCGTTTCACACTCTAAAACTACGATTCCAGTCGACGATCTCCCCGTTTCCATGGTTTTCTACTGATAACGTCTCCCTCGATTTCATAAATCCCTGGCAGGGCAACCACACGGAGTCGGCCTGTCACGGCGATCGGAAGTTGTGTTCAACTCAGCGCGAGAATGCCTCCCCAGGTCGTAAATATGTGTGCAGAAACATCGCCGATATAGTCACCCCTTCCGGTTTGTTCCCACCCCCTCAGCGAAAGAACTGTGCATAACTTTCCGTCCAGGTATCGAAAACACTTATGTGACCACAATTCGGAATCGGCACTCCGAGACGGTCGACAAGACGCTGGTTTCGCAGAACTCCGTTCCGGGGCCAAAATTTCATCACGAGAGCATGGTCACTGGTTGCCGATGCGATCGTATACGGACACCCCTTCGCTCAAACGAGTATATATTTTTACTTGGTTATCGGAATCGGCACTCATAGGCACCCGTCGCCCCCTTATGTGCTCCGGCGATAAGACATCGTTTCGGCGTCGAAAAACCTTCATTTCACACTCTAAAACTGCGATTCTAGCCGACTATCCCCCTATTTCCATGGTTTTCTGACAGTAACGTCTCCCTCGATTTCGTGAATCCCTGGCGGGAAAACTGCACGGAGTCGGCCTGTCACAGTGATCGGAAGTTGTGTTCAACTCGGCGCGAGAACTCTTCCCCAGGTCGTAAATATGGGTGCAGAAACATCGCCGATATAGTCACCCGTTCCGGTTTATTCCGACCCCCTCAGCGAAAGAACTGAGCATAACTTTCCGTCAGGGTATCGAAATCTCTTATGTGACCACAATTCGGAATCGGCACTCCGAGACGATCAACAAGACGCTGGTTTCTTAGAATTCCGTTATGGGGCCAAAATTCCGTCGCAGAGCTTGTGTACTAGTACACCGATTGTCGTACCCCTTGAGTAAGACGTAGATATTTCTTAGCGCGATGATCGGAACAGCCCGCGATGTCCCAATTCGGAATCGACACTTCGACCCACTCGGCACAAGGCTAGATTCATAGATTTCCGGTCCGCCGCCCAAATTCCCCTCGGGGAGCATGGTCGCTGGCTGCCGATGCGATCGCATACGGACACCCCTATGCTCAAATTGGCAAAACCTTCCACTCAGTTATTGGAATCGCAAATAAGACCCCAATTCAGAATCGGCACTCAGAGACGCCCGTTGCCTCCTTTTTGTCTCAGGCGATAAGACGTCGTTTTGGGGTCAAAAAACCTTCGTTTCACACTCCAAATCTACGATTCCAGCAGACGATCTCCCCGTTTCCAAGGTTTTCTGGTAGTAACTTCTCCCTCGATTTCATGAATCTCTGGCGGGGCAACCGCATGGAGTCGGTCTGTCACGGTGATCGAAAATTGTGTTCAACTCGGCGTGATAACTCCTCCCAAGGTCGTAAATATGGGTGCAGAAACATCGCCGATATAGTCACCCCTTCCGGTTTATTCCCATCCCCACAACGAAAGAACTAGGCATAACTTTCCGTCCGGATATCAAAATCGCTTATGTGACCACAATTCAGAATCGGCACTCCGAGACAGTCGACAAGACGCTGGTTTTGCAGAATTTTGTTTCGGGACCGAAATTCCGCAGCGGAGCGTGTGTACTAGTACACCGATTGTTGTACCCCTTGGGTAAGATGTGGATATTTGTTCGTGCGGTGATTAGAACGGCCCGCGAGGCCCCAATTCGGAATCGACAATTCGACCCGGTCGGCAGAAGGTTGGATTCGGAGATTTCCGGTGCGGCGTCCTAATTCCACTACGGGAGTATAGTCGCTAGCTGCCGATGCAATCTCATATGGACACCCCTTCGCTCAAATGGGCTTAACCTTCCGCTCGATTATCGGTATCGCTTATAAGACCCCAATTCGGATCGGCATTCAGAGGCTCCCATCGCTCCCTTATTGTTTGAAAAGATAAGACGTCGTTTCGGGGTCAAAAAACCTTCGTTTCACACTCCAAAACTTCGATTCTAGTCAACGATCTCCCCGTTTCCAAGGATTTCTGGCAGTAACGTCTCCCTCGATTTCGTGAATCCCTGGCGGGACAACCACATGTAGTCAGCCTGTCACCTTGATCAGAGGTTTTGTTCAACTCGGCGCGAGAACTCCTCCCCAGGTCGTAAATATGGGTGCAGGAACATCGCCGATATAGTCACCCCTTCCGGTTTATTCCCACCCCCTCAGCGAAAGAACTAGGCATAACTTTCCGTCTGAGGATCGAACTCGCTTATGTGACCACAATTCGAAATCGGCATTCCGAGACGGTCGACAAGACGCTTATTTCGTAGAATTCCATTCTGGGGTGAAATTCCGCCGCGGAGCGCGTGTACTAGTACACCGATTGTCATACCCCTTGGGTAAGACATGGATATTTGTTCGCGCGGTGATCGGAATGGCCCGCGAGGCCCCAATTTGGAATCGGCACTTGGACCCGGTCGGCACAAGGTCGGATTCGGAAATTTCCAGTTCGGTGCCCAAATTCCTCTCCGGGAGCGTGGTCGCTGGTTGTCGATGCGATCGCATACGGACACCCCTTAACTCAAATGGGCATAATTTTCCGCTCAGTTATCAAAATCGCTTATAAGACCCAAATTCGGAATCGGCACTCAGAGGCGCTCGTCGCAATGTGGCCTCAGGCAATAAGACATCGTTTCGAGGTCAAAAAATCTTCGTTTCACACTCTAAAACTGCGATTCCAGCCGACGATCTCCCTGTTTCCAAGTCTTTCTGGAAGTAACGTCTCCCTCGATTTCGTGAATCCCTGGCGGGGCAACAGTACAGAGTCGGCCTATCATGGCGATCAGAAGTTGTGTTCGACTCGGCGCGAGAACTCTGGCCCAGGTCGTAAATATGGACGCAATAACATGGCCGATATAGTTACCCCTTCCGGTTTATTCCCACCCCCTCAGCGAAATAACTGGGCATAACTTTTTGTCCGAGTATCGAAATCACTTATGTGACCACAATTCAGAATCGGCACTCCGAAATGGTCGACAAGACACTGGTTTCACCGAATTCTGTTCCAGGGCCGAAATTCCACCGCGGAGCGTGTGTACTAGTCACCGATTGTCGTACCCCTTGGGTAAGACGTGGATATTTGTTCGCGCGATGATCTGAACGGCCCGCGATGTCGCAATTCGAAATTGGCACTTCGACCCAGTCGGCAGAAGGTTAGATTCGTAGATTTCCAGTCTGGCGTCCAAATTCCTCTCCGGGATCGTTGTCGATGGCTGCCGATGCGATCGCATACGGACACCCCTTCGCTCAAATAGGCATAACCTTCCACTCGGTTATCGGAATCGCTTATAAGACTTCAATTCGGAATCGGCACTCAGTGGTGCATGCTTCCCCGTTTTTGTCTCAAGCGATAAGATGTCATTTCGGGGTCGAAAAATCTTCGTTTCACACTTCAAAACTGCGATTCCAGCCGACGATCTCCTTGTTTCCAAGGTTTTCTCGAAGTAACGTCTCCCCGTTTTCGTGAATCCCTGGCGGGGCAACCACACGGAGTTAGCCTGTCACAAGGATCGAAAGTTGTGTTCAACTCGGCGCAAGAACTCCTCCCCAGGTCGTAAATATGGGTGCAGAAACATCGCCAATATAGTCACCCCTTCCAGATTATTGCCACCCCCTCAGCGAAAGAACTATGCATAACTTTTCGTCCGGGTATCGAAATCAGTTATGTGACCACAATTCAAAATCGGCACTCCGAGACGGTCGAAAGACGCTGGTTTCGCAGAATTTTGTTTCGGTGCCGAAATTACGCCTCGGAGCATGTGTACTAGTACACCGATTGTCATACCCCTTGGGTACAATGTGGATATTTGTTCATGCGGTGATCAGAACGGCCCGCGAGGCCCCAATTCAGAATCTACACTTCGACCCGGTCGGCACAAGGTTAGATTCGGAGATTTCTGGTCTTGCGCCCAAATTCCTCTCCGAGAGCGTGGTCGCTGGCTGCCGATGCGATCGCATACGGACAACCCATCGCTCAAATAGGCATAACCTTCCACTCGGTTATTGGAAATCGCTTATACAACCCCATTTCGGAATCGGCACTCAGAGGCGCCCATTGCCTCCTTTTTGTCTCAGGCGATAAGACATCGTCTTGGGGTGAAAAACCTTCTTTTCACACTCCAAAACTGCAATTCCAACCGACGATCTCCCCATTTCCAAGATTTTCTGGCAGTAACGTCTCCCTCGATTTTGTGAATCCCTGGCGAGGCAACCATACGGAGTCAGCCTGTCATGGCGATCGGAAGTTGTGTTCAACTCGGCGCGAAAAGTCCTCCGCAGGCCATAAATATTGGTGCAGAAATATCGCCAATATAGTCACCCCTTCCGGTTTATTCCCACCCCTCAGCGAAAGAACTGGACATAACTTTTCGCCCGGGTATCGAAATCACTTATGTGACCACAATTGGAATCGGCACTCTGAGACGGTGGACAAGACGTTGGTTTCGCAGAATTACGTTCCGGGGCCAAAATTCCGACGCGGAGCGTGTGTACTACTACACCGATGTCGTACCCCTAGGGTAAGACGTGGATATTTGTTCCCTCGATGATCGGAACGGCCCGCGAGGTCCCAATTCAGAATCGGCACTTCGACTCGGTCGGCACAAGGTTATATTCGTAAATTTCCGGTGCGGCGCCAAAATTCCACTCCGGGAGCATAGTCGCTGGCTGCCGATGCGATCACATAAGGACACCCTTTCGCTCAAATGGGCATAACCTTCCACTCGGCTATCGGAATCGCTTATAAGTCCCCAATTCAGAATCGACACTCAGAGGCGCTCGTTGCCCCCTTTTTGTGTCAGATGATAAGATGTCATTTTGGGGTCGAAAAACCTTCGTTTCACACTCCAAAACTGCTATTCCAGCCGTCGATCTCCCGGTTTCCAAGGTTTTCTGGCAGTAACGTCTCTCTCGATTTCGTGAATCCCTGGCGGGGAAATCACATGGAGTCGGCCTGTCACGGCGATCAGAAGTTGTGTTCAACTCGGCGCGAGAACTCCTTCCCAGGTCGTAAATATGGGTGCAGAAACATCGCCGATATAGTCACCCCTTCCGGTTTCTTCCCACCCAGTCAGCGAAAGAACTGGGCATCACTTTCCGTTCGGGTTTCGAAATCACTTTTTTGACCACAATTCAGAATCGGCACTTCGAGATGGTCTAAAGACGTTGGTTTTGCAGAATTCCATTTTAGGGCACCGTTGTCGTACCCCTTTGGGTACGACGTGGATATTTATTTGCGCGGTGATCTGAATGGCCCGCGAGGCCCCAATTCGGAATCGGCACTATGACCCGGTCGGCACAAGGTCGGATTCAGTGATTTCCGGTCCGTCGCCCAAATTCCTATCCGGGAGCGTGGTCGCTGATTGCCGATGCGATCACATACGGACACCACTTCGCTCAAATGGGCATAACTTTCCACTCGGTTATCGGAATCGCTTATAAGACCCCAATTCGGAATTGGGACTCAGAGGCGCCCGTCGCCCCCTTATGGCCTCATGCGATAAGACGTCATTTTGGGGTCGAAAAACCTTCGTTGCACACTCCAAAACTATGATTCCAGCCGACGATCTCCCTGTTTCCAAGGTTTCTTGCAGTAACGTCTCCCTCAATTTCATGAATCCCTGGTGGGGCTACCGCACGGAGTCGGCCGGTCACGGTGGTCGGAAATTGTGTTCAACTCGGCGTGATAACTTCTACCCAGGTCGTAATTATGGGTGCAGAAACATCGTCGATATAGTCACTCCTTCCGATTTATTCCCACTCTCTCAACGAAAGAACTGGGCATAACTGTCTGTTAGGGTATTGAAATCGCTTATGTGACCACAATTCAGAATCGGTACTCCGTGACGGTCGACAAGATGCTGGTTTCGCAGAATTTCGTTCTGGGACCGAAATTCCACAGTGGAGCATGTGTACTAGTACACCGATTGTCGTACCCCTTGGGTAAGACGTGGATAATTGTTCGCGCGGTGATCGGAACGGCCCGTGAGGCCCCAATTTGGAATTGGCACTTCGACCTAGTCAGCACAAGGTCAGATTCGGAGATTTTCGGTCTGGCGCCCAAATTCCTCTACGGGAGCGTGGTCGCTGGCTACCGATGCGATCGCATATGGAGACCCCTTCGCTCAAATGGGCATAACCTTCCGCTCGGTTATCAGAATCGCTTATAAGACCCCAATTCGGTTTGGCACTCAGAGGCCCCCGTCGCCCCTTATTGTCTCAAAAGATAAGACGTCATTTCGGGCTCAACAAACATTCGTTTCACACTCCAAAACTGCGATTCCAGCCGACGATCTTCCCGTTTCCAAGGTTTTCTCGCAGTAATGTCTCCCTCAATTTCGTGAATCCCTGGAGGGGCAACCACACGGAGTAGACCTGTTATGGCGATCGGAAGTCTCCCCAAGTCATAAATATGGGTGCAGAAACATCGCCGATATAGTCACCCCTTCCGGTTTATTCCCACCCCCTTAGCCAAGGAACTGGGCATAACTTTCCGTCCGAGTATCAAAAATCGCTTATGTGACCACAATTCGGAATCGACACTCCGAGACAGTTGAAAGACGCTGGTTTTGCAGAATTTCATTTCGGGGACGAAATTCTGCCTCAGAGCATGTGTACTCGGAATGGCCCGCGATGCCCTAATTCGGAACGGGCACTTCGACCCAGTCGACAGAAGGTCGGATTCGGAGATTTTCGGTCCAGCGCCCAAATTCCTCTCCCGGAGCGTGGTCGCTGGCCGCCGATGTGATCACATATAGACACTCCTTTGCACAAATGAGCATAACCATCCACTCAGTTATCGGAAATCGCTTATAAGACTCCAATTCGGAATCGACACTCAGAGGCGCCCATCGCCCCTTTATTGTCTCAGGTGATAAGATGTCATTTTGGGGGTAAATAAACCTTCGTTTCACACTCCAAAACTATTATTCTAGCTGACGATCTCTCTGTTTCCAAGGTTTTCTAGCAGTAATGTCTCCCTCGATTTCGTGAATCCATGGCGGGGCAACCACATGGAGTAGGCCTGTTACGGAGATCGGTAGTTGTGTTCAACTCGACACGAGAACTCCACCCCAGGTCGTAAATATGAGTGCAGAAACATCGCCGATATAGTCACCCCTTCTGGTTTATCCCCACCCCCTCAACGAAAGAACTGGGCATAACTTTCCGTCCGGGTATCGAAATCACTTATGTGACTAAAATTTATATTTGGCACTCCGAGACAGTTGACAAGGCTCTGGTTTCACAGAATTTCGTTCCGGGACCGAAATTTTGTTGCAGAGCGTGTGTACTAGTACACCGATTGTCGTACCCCTTGGGTACGACGTAGATATATATTCGCGCGGTGATCGGAATGGCCCGCGAGGCCCCAATTCGGAATCGGGACTTCGACCCGGTCGGCACAACATCTGATTTCGAGATTTCCGGTTCGGCGCCATAATTCCTCTTTGGGAGCGTGGTCGCTGGCTGCCGATGCGATCGCATACGAACACCCCTTCGCTCAAACGAGCATAACTTTCCACTCGGTTATCGAAATCGCTTATTACAACCCAATTCGGAATCGGCACTCAGAGGCGCCCATCGCCCCCTTATAGCCTCAGGCCATAAGACGTCGTTCCGGGGTAGAAAAACCTTCGTTTCACTCTCTAAAACTGTAATTCCAGGCGACGATCTTCACGTTTCCAAGGTTTTCTGGCAGTAACGTCTCCCTCAATTTCATGAATCCCTAGCAAGACAACCACATGGAGTTAGCCTGTCACGACAATCAGAAGTTATGTTCAACTCGGCACGAGAACTCCACCCCAGGTCGTAAATATGGGTGCAGAAACATCGCCAATATAGTCACCCCTTCCGGTTTATTCCCACCCCCTCAGCGAAAGAACTGGGCATAACATTCCGTTTGGGTATCGAAATTGCTTATGTGACCACAATTCGGAATCGGCAATCCGAGACGGTCGACAAGACATTGGTTTCGCAGAATTCTGTTTAGGGGCCAAAATTCTATCGCAGAGCGTATGTACTAGTACACCGATTGTCATACCCTTTGAGTAAGACGTGGATATTTGTTCGTGTGGTGATCGGAACGGCCCGCGAGGCCCTATTTCGGAATCGGCACTTCAACCCAGTCAGTACAAGGTCCGATTTAGAGATTTCCGGTCTGGCATCCAAATTCCTCTCCAAGAGCGTGGTCGCTAGCTGCCGATGCGAACGCATACGAACACCCCTTCGCTCAAACGGGCATAACGTTCCGCACGGTTATCAGAATTGCATACAACACCCCAATTCGGAATCGGCACTCAGAGGCGCCCGTCACCCCATTATAGCCTTAGGCAATAAGTCGTCATTTCAGGGTGGAAAAACCTTCGTTTTGCACTCTAAAATTGCGATGCCAACCGACGATCTCCCTGTTTCCATGGGCTTCTGGCAGTAAGGTCTTCTTCGATTTCGTGAATCCTTGGCGGAGCAACCACACGGAGTCGGCCTGTCACGGCGATCGGAAGTTGTGTTCAACTCGGCGCGAGAACTCCTCTCCAGGTCGTAAATATGGGTACAGAATCATCATCGATATAGTCACCCCTTCCGGTTTATTACCACCTCCCTCAGCGAAAGAACTAGGCATAACTTTCCGTCCGGGTATCGAAATTACTTATGTGACCACAATTCGGAATCGACACTCCGAGACGATCGACAAGACGCTCGTTTCACAATATTTCATTCTAGGGCCATAATTCCACCGCGAAGCATGTGTACTAGAACACCGATTGTCGTACCCCTTCGATAAGATGTGGATATTTGTTCGCGCGGTGATCAGAACCACCCCCGAAGCCCCAATTCGGAATCAGAACTTCTACCCGATCGACACAAGGTCGGATTCGGAGATTTCAGAACCCCTTGGGTAAGACATAAATATTTGTTTGTGCGGTGATTGGAGCCGCCAGCTAGGCCCCAATTTTGAATCGACACTTCGACCCGGTCAGCACAAGGTCGGACTCGGAGATTTCTGGTCCGGCACCCAAATTCCCCTTCGGGAGCGTGGTCGCTGGATGCCGATGCGATCGCATATGGACACCCCTTTGCTCAAACGGGCATAACTTTCCGATCGGTTATCAGAATCGCTTATAAGACCCCAATTCGGAATTGGCACTCAGAAGCGCCCGTCGCCCCCTCATAGCCTCAGGCGATAAGACGTCGTTTTGGCGATGAAAAACCTTCATTTCACACCCCAAAATTGTGATTCCAGCCGACAATCTCCCCGTTTCCAAGGTTTTCTGGCAGTAACGTCTCTCTCGGTTTCGTGAATCCTTGGCAGAGCAACCACATGGAGTCGACCTGTCACGGTAATCGAAAGTTGTGTTCAACTCGGCGTTAGAACTCCTCCCCAGTTCATAAATATGGGTGCAGAAACATCGCCGATATAGTCACCCCATCTGGTTTATTCCCACCTCCTCAGCGAAAGAACTGGGCATAACTTTCCGTCCGGGTATCGAAATCATTTAGGTAACCATAATTCGAAATTGGCACTCCGAGACGGTCGACAAGACGCTGGTTTCGTAGAATTCCGTTCCGGGGCCAAAATTTCACCGCGGAGCGTGTGTACTAGTACAACGATTGTCGTACCCCTTGGGTAAGACACAGATATTTGTTCGCGCGATGATCGAAAGGGCCCGTGAGGTCCCAATTCGGAATCGGCACTTCGACCCGGTCGGCACAATGCCAGATTCAGAGATTTCCGGTCCGGCTTCCAAATTCCTCTTCGCGAGTGTGGTCGCTGCCTGCCGATGCGATCACATACGGACACCCCTTGGCTCAAACGGGCATAACTTTCCGCTCGGTTATCAGAATCGCTTATAGGACCCCAATTCGGAATCGGCACTAAGAGGCGCCTGTCGCCCCCTTATAGCCTCAGGCGATAAGACATCGTTTCGTGGTTGAAAAACCTTCATTTCACACTCCAAAACTGTGATTCCAGTCGATATCTCCCAGTTTCCATGGTTTTCTGGCAGTAACGTCTCCCTCGATTTCGTGAATCCCTGGCGTGGAAACCACACAGAGTCAGCCTATCAAGGTAATCAGAAGTTGTGTTCAACTCGGCACGAGAACTCCTCCCCAGGTCGTAAATATGGGTGCAGAAACATCGCCGATATAGTCACCCCTTCAGGTATATTCCCACCCCCTTAGTGAAAGAACTTGTCATAAGTTTCCATCAGGGTATCGAAATTGCTTATATGACCACAATTCGGACTCCGCACTCCGAGATTGTCGACAAGACCCTAGTTTCGTAGAATTCTGTTTCGAGGCCGAAATTCTATCGCTGAGCTTATGTACTCGTACACCGATTGTCGTACCCCTTGGGTAAGACGTGGATCTTTGTTCGCGTGGTGATCGGAACGGCCCGCGAGTCACCATTTCGCAATCGGAACTTCGACCCGGTCGGCAAAAGCT
The DNA here is from genome assembly GCA_014218235.1 of Colocasia esculenta. NCBI lineage: Eukaryota > Viridiplantae > Streptophyta > Magnoliopsida > Alismatales > Araceae > Colocasia > Colocasia esculenta. The sequence goes on from CM024757.1 coordinate 4,784,102, forward strand.
CCGATTTAGAGATTTCCGGTCCGGCACCCAAATTTCTCTTCAGGAGCATGGTCACTGGCTGCCGACGCGATCGCATACGGACACCCCTTCGCTCAAACGGGCACAACTTTCCGCTCGGTTCTCGGAATTGCTTATAAGACCCCAATTTGGAATTGGCACTCAGAGGCGCCCGTCGCCCCCTTATCGCCACAGACAATAAGACATCATTTCATGGACGAAAAACCTTCGTTTCACACTCGTAAACTGCGATTCCAGCCGAGGAACACCCCGTTTCCAAGGTTTCTAGCAATAATGTCTCCTTCGATTTCGTGAATCCTTGGAGGGGCAACCACACGGAGTCGGCCTATCACGGTGATTGGAAGTTGTGTTCAACTCGGAGCGAGAACTCCTCCCCAGGTCGTAAACATGGGTGCAGAAACATCGTCGATATAGTCACCCCTTCCGATTTATTCTCACCCCCTCAGTGAAAGAACTGGGCATAATCTTCCATTCGGGTATCGAAATCGCTTATGTGACCACAATTCGGAATCGGCGCTCCGAGACGGTCGACAAGACGCTAGTTTAGCATAATTCCGTTTCGGGGCCGAAATTCTGCCGCGGAGCGTATGTAGTAGTACACTGATTGTCGTACCCCTTGGGTAAGACGTGGATATTTGTTCGTGCGGTGATCGTAATGGCCGACGAGTCACCATTTCAGAATCGGCACTTCGACCCGGTCGGCACAAGGACCGATTCAGAGATTTATGATCCGACATCCAAATTCCTCTCCGGGAGTGTGGTCGCATGCTGCCGATGCGATCTCATACTGACACCCCTTCGCTCAAACAGGCATAACATTCTGCTCGGTTATCGGACTTGTTTATAAGACCCCAATTCGGAATCGACACTCAGAGGTGCCCGTCGCCCCGTTTATAGCCTCAGGCGATAAGACGTTGTTTCAGGGTCGAAAAACCTTCGTTTCACACTCCAAAACTACGATTCCAGCCGATGATCTCCCCGTTTCCAAGGTCTTCTGGGAGTAACGTCTCCTTCGATTTCGTGAATCCCTGGCGGGGCAACCACACGGAGTTGGACTGACACGGCGATCAGAAGTTGTGTTCAACACGGCGCGAGAACTCCTCCCCAGGTCGTAAATATGGGTGTCGAAACATCGCCGATATAGTAACCCCTTACGGTTTATTCCCACCCCCTCAGCGAAAGAACTGTGCATAACTTTCCGTCTGGGGATCAAAATCGCTTATGTGACCACAACTCGGAATCGGCACTCCAAGACGGTCGACAAGACACTGGTTTCACAGAATTGCATTCCGGTGCCAAAATTCCACCTCGGAGAATGTGTACTAGTACGCCAATTGTCGTACCCCTTGCGTATGTAAGACGTGGATATTTGTTCGTGCGGTGATCAAAACCGCCCGCAAGGCCCCATTTCAGAATCGGCACTTCGACCAAGTCGGCACAAGGTCGGATTCGGAGATTTTCTGTCCGGCACCCAAATTCCTCTTCGAGAGCGTGGTCGATGGCTGCCGATGCGATCGCATATGGACACCCCTTCACTCAAACTAGCATAACTTTCCTCTCGGTTATCGGAATCGCTTATAAGACCCCAATTTCGAATCGGCCCTCAGAAGCGCCTGTCGCCCCCTTATAGCCTTAGGCGATAAGACGTCATTTCGGCGATCAAAAACCTTCATTTCACACTCCAAAACTGTGATTCAAGCTAACAATCTCCCTGTTTCCAAGGTTTTCTGGCAGTAACGTCTCCCTCAGTTTCGTGAATCCCTGGCGGGGCAACCACACGGAGTCAGCCTGCCACGATGATCGAAAGTTGTGTTCAACTCGGCATTAGAACTCCTACCCAGGTCATAAATATGGGTGCAGAAACACCGCCGATATAGTCACCCCATCTTGTTTATTCCCACCCCCACAGCGAAAGAACTGGGCATAACTTTTCGTCCGGGTATCGAAATTACTTATGTGACCAGAATTCGGAATCGGCACTCCGAGACGGTCGACAAGACGCTGGTTTGACATAATTTCGTTCCAAGGCCAAAATTTTTCCGCGGTGCGTGTGTACTAGTACACCGATTGTCGTACCCCTTGGGTAAGACATGGATATTCGTTCGCGCGATGATCAGAATGGCCCGCGAGGCCCCAATTTGGAATCGACACTTCGACCCGGTCGACAACAAGTTGGATTCAGAGATTTCCGGTCCAGCGCACAAATTCCTCACTGGGAGCGTAGTCGCTGGCTGCCGATGCGATCGCATACGGACACCCCTATGCTCAAACGGGAATAACTTTCCGCTCGGTTATCGGAATCGCTTATAAGACCCTAACTATGAATGGGCACTAAGAGGCACCCGTTGCCACCTTATAGCCTCAGGCGATAAGACGTCGTTTCGGGGTGGAAAAACCTTTGTTTCACACTCCAAAACTACGATTCCAGCCGACAATCTCCCCGTTTCCAAGGTTTTATGGCAGTAACGTCTCCCTCGATTTCGTGAATCTCTGGCGTGGCAACCACACGGTGTCAGCCTATCACGGTAATCAAAAGTTGTGTTCAACTCGGCACGAGAACTCCTCCCCAGGTCGTAAATATGGGTGCAGAAATATCGGCGATATAGTCACCCCTTCAGGTTTATTCACACCCCCTCAGCAAAAGAACTGAGCATAACTTTTCGTCCGGGTATCGAAATCACTTATGTGACCACAATTCGGAATCAGCACTCTGAGGCGGTCGACAAGACGCTAGTTTCGCAGAATTCTGTTTCGGGACCGAAATTCCGCTGCGGAGCGTATGTACTAGTACACCGATTGTCGTACCACGTGGATAAGACGTGGATATTTGTTCGCGTGATGATGCGATCGCATGCGGACACCCCTTCGCTCAAACGGGCATAACATTCCGCTCGGTTCTCTGAATTGCTTATAAGACCCCAATTCGGAATCGGCACTCAGAGGCGCCCGTCGCACCCTTATAGCCTCAGGCGATAAGACGTTATTTCAGGGTCGAAAAATCTTCATTTCACGCTCCAAAATTTCTATTCCAGCCGACGATCTCCCCGTTTCCAAGGTCTTCTGGTAGTAACGACTCTCTCGATTTCGTGAATCCCTGGCGGGGCAACCACACGGAGTCGGCCTGTCACGGCGATCGGAAGTTGTGTTCAACTTAGCACGAGAACTCCTCCCCAGGTCGTAAATATGGGTGCAGAAACATCGCCGATATAGTCACCCCTTCCGGTTTATTCCCACCCTCTCAGCGAAAGTACTGGGCATAACTTTCCATCCGGGTATCGAAATCGCTTATGTGACCACAATTCGGAATCAACACTCCGAGACGGTCAACAAGATACTGGTTTCACAGAATTCCACTTCGGGCCCGAAATTTCACCGTGGAGCGTGTGTACTAGTACACCGATTGTCGTACCCCTTGGGGAAAGATGTGGATATTTGTTCGCACGGTGATCGGAACCGCCCGCAAGGCTCAAATTTGGAATCGGTACTTTTACCCTGTCGGCACAAGGTTGGATTCAGAGATTTTCAGTCTGGCGACCAAATTCCTCTCCGGGAGAGTGGTCATTGGATGCCGATGCGAACACATACGGACACCCCTTCGCAAAAATGGGCATAACTTTTCGCTCGGTTATTGGAATTGTTTATAAGACCCCAATTTAGAATTGGCACTCAGTGGCGCTCGTCGCACCCTTATAGCCTTAGGCGATAAGACATCATTTTAGGGTCGAAAAACCTTCGTTTCAGACTCCAAAACTACGATTCCAGCCAACGATCTCCCCATTTCCAAGGTCTTAAGGCAGTAACGTCTCCTTCGATTTCGTGAATCCCTTGCGGGGGAACCACACGGAGTCAGCCTGTCACGGCGATCATAAGTTGTGTTCAACATGGCACGAGAACTCCACCCCAGGTCGTAAATATAGGTGCAGAAACATCATCGTTATAGTCACCCCTTCCGATTTATTCCCACCCCCTCAGCTAAAAAACTGGGAAAAACTTTCCGTCCGGGTATCGAAATCACTTATGTGACCACAATTTGGAATTAGCACTCTGACACAGTCGACAAGACACTGGTTTCACAGAATTATGTTCCGGGAGCAAAATTCCACCTCGGAGCGTGTGTACTAGCATACCGATTGTCGTGCCCCTTGGGTAAGACGTGGATATTTGTTCACGCGGTGATCAGAACAGCCCGCGAGGCCCCAATTCAGAATCGGCACTTCGACCCGATCGGCACAAGGTCAGATTCGGAGATTTCCGGTCCGACGCCTAAATTCCTCTTCAAGAACGTGGTCGCTGGCTGTCGATGCAATCATATACGGACACCCCTTCACTCAAATCGACATAACCTTTCGTTCGATTATCATAATCGCTTATAAGACCCGAATTCAGAATCCACACCCAGAGGCGCCTATCACCCCCTTTTTGCCTCAGGTGGTAATACTTTGTTTCAGGGTCGAAAAACCTTCATTTCACACTCCAAAAATGTGATTCTTGCAGACGATCTCCCCATTTCCAAGGTTTTCTCGCAGTAACGTCTCCCTCGATTTCATCAATCCCTGGCGGAGCAACCACGCGGAGTCGGCCTGTCACGGCGATCTGAAGTTGCGTTCAACTCGACGCGAGAACTCCTTCCCAGGTCGTAAATATGGGTGCAGATACATCGCCGATATAGTCACCCCTTCCGGTTTATTCCCACCCTTTCAGCGAAAGAACTGGGCATAACATTCCGTCCAAGTATCGAAATCGCTTATGTGACCACAATTCAGAATCGGCACACCGAGACAGTCAACAAGACACTTGTTTCGTAGAATTCCGTGTCGGGCCCGAAATTCCACCTCGGAGCTTGTGTACTAGTACACCGATTGTCGTACCCTTTGGGTAAGACGTGGATATTTGTTCACACGGTGATCGGAACCGCCTGCGAGGCCCCAATTCAGAATCGGCACTTCGACCCGGTCGGCACAATGTCAGATTCAGAGATTTTCGATTCGGCGCCCAAATTCCTCTTCGGGAGCATGGTCGCTGGCTGCCAATGCGATCACATACGGACACCCCTTCGCTCAAATGGGCATAACCTTCTGTTCGGTTATCGGAATCACTTACAATACCCAAATTCAAAATCGGCACTCAGAGGAGCCCATCGCACCCTTATTGTCTCAGGCGATAAGACGTCATTTCGAGGTCAAAAAACCTTCATTTCACACTCCAAAACTGCGATTCCAGTCGACGATCTCCACATTTATAAGGTATTTTGGCAGTAACGTCTCCCTCGATTTCGTAAATCCTTGGCGGGATAACCACACGGAGCCAGCCTGTCACGACGATTGGATGTTGTGTTCAACTCGACGCGAGAACCCCTTCCCAGGTCGTAAATAAGGGTGCAGATACATCACCGATATAGTCACCCCTTCCGGTTTATTCCCACCCCTTCAGCGAAAGAACTGGACATAACATTCCGTCCGAGTATCGAAATCGCTTATGTGACCACAATTCGGAATCGACACTCCAAGACGGTCGGCAAGACACTTGTTTCGCAGAATTCCGTGTCGGGCCCGAAATTCCACCTCGGAGCTTGTGTACTAGTACACCGATTGTCGTACCCTTTGGGTAAGACGTAGATATTTGTTCACACGGTGATCGGAACTGCCCCCGAGGCCCCAATTCAGAATCGACAATTCGACCCAATCGGCACAAGGTCGGATTCGGAGTTTTTCGATTCGGCGCCCAAATTCCTCTTCGGGAGCGTAGTCGCTGGCTACCAATGCGATCGCATACGGACACCCCTTCGCTCAAATGGTCATAACCTTCCGTTCGGTTATCGGAATCACTTATAAGACCCCAATTCGAAATCGACACTCAGAGGCGCCCGTCGCACCCTTATTGTCTCAGCTGATAAGACGTCGTTTCGGGGTCAAAAAACCTTCATTTCACACTTCAAAACTGCGATTCCAGCCGATGATCTCCACATTTCTAAGGTATTTTGGCAGTAACGTCTCCCTCGATTTCGTGAATCCCTGGCGGGATAACCACAAGGAGTCAGCCTGTCACGACGATCGGAAGTTGTGTTCAACTTGGCACAAGAACTCCTCCCCATGTCGTAAATATGGGTGCTGAAACATCACCGATATAGTCACCCCTTCCGTTTTATTCCCACCCCATCATTGAAAGAACAGGGCATAACTTTTCGTCCGGGTATCGAAATCGCTTACGTGACCACAATTCAGAATCGGCACTCCGAGACGGTCAACAAGACTTTGGTTTCGCAGAATTCCATTCCGAGGCCGAAATTCCCCCGCGGAGCATGTGTACTAGTGCACTGATTGTCGTACCCCTTGGATAAGATGTGGATATTTGTTTGCACGGTGATCGGAACCGCCCGTGAAGCCCCAATTCGAAATCGGCACTTCTACCCGGTCGGCACAAGGTTGGATTCAGAGATTTTCGATCCGGCGCCCAAATTCCTCTCCTGGAGCGTGGTCGCTGGCTGCCGATGCGATCGCATACGAACATCCCTTCGCTCAAACGGGCATAACTTTCCGCTCGGTTATCAGAATCGCTTATAAGACCCCAATTCGGAATCCACACCCAGAGGCGCCCATCGCCCCCTTATTGCCTCAGGCGATAAGACGTCGTTTTGGGGTCGAAAACCGTCGTTTCACACTCTAAAATTGCTATTCCAGCCGACTATCTCCCTATTTCCAAGGTTTTCTTGCAGTAACTTCTCCCTCAATTTTGTGAATCCTTGGCGGGGCAACCACACGGAGTCGGCCTATCACGGCGATCGGAAGTTGTGTTCAACTTGGTGCGAGAACTCCTCCCTACGTCGTAAATATGGGTGCAGAAACATCGTCGATATAGTCACCCCTTCCAGTTTATTCTCACCCTATCAGTGAAAGAACTGGACATAACTTTCTGTGAAGGTATCGAAATCGCTTATGTGACCACAATTCGGAATCGGCACTCCGAGACGGTCGACAAGATGCTGGTTTCAAAGAATTCCGTTTCGGGGCCGAAATTCCGCCGTAGAGCGTGTGTACTAGTACACCGATTGTTGTACCGCTTGGTTAAGACGTGGATATTTGTTCTCGCAGTGATCGGAACCGCCCGCGAGGCCCCAAATTGGAATCGGCACTTCTACCCGGTCGCCACAAGGCCAGAATTGGAGATTTCAGGTCCGGCGCCCAAATTCCTCTTCGGGAGCGTGGTCGCTGGCTGCTGATGCGATCGAATACGGACACCCCTTCGCTCAAATAGACATAAACCTTTTGCTCAGTTATCGGAATCACTTATAAGTCCCTAATTCGGAATCGGCACTCAGAGGCGCCCGTCGCCCCGTTATTGTCTCAAGCTATAAGACTTCGTTTCGAGGTCGAAAAACCTTCGTTTCACACTCCAAAACTGCGATTCCATCTGACGATCTCCTCGTTTCCAAGGTTTTCTGGCAGTAACGACTACCTCGATTTCGTGAATCCTTGGCGGAGCAACCACACGTAGTCGGCCTGTCACGGCGATCGGAAGTTGTGTTCAACTTAGCCCGAGAACTCCTCCCCAGGTCGTAAATATGGGTGCAGAAACATCGCCGATATAGTCACCCCTTCTGGTTTATACCTACCCCCTCAGTGAAAGAACTTGACATAACTTTCCATCCGGGTATCGAAATCTCTTATGTGACCACTATTCGGAATCGACACTCCGAGACGGTCGACATGACGCCAGTTTTGCAGAATTCCGTTTCGGGGCCGAAATTTTGCCGCTGAGTGTGTGTACTAGTACACCGATTGTCGTACCCCTTCGGTAAGAAGGGGATATTTGTTCGCGTGGTGATCAGATCGGCCTGTGAGGCCCCAATTCGGAATCGACACTTTGAACCGGTCGACACAAGGTCAAATTCAGAGATTTCCGGTCCGACACCCAAATTCTTCTTCTGGAGCGTGGTCGCTGACTGCCGATGCGATCATGTACAAACACCCCTTCACTCAAACAAGCATAACTTTCCGCTCGGTTATCGGAATCGCTTATAAGACCCTAATTCAGAATCCACACCCAGAGGCGCTCGTCGCCCCCTTATTGCCTCAGACGATAAGACATCATTTCGGGGTCGAAAAACCTTCGTTTCACACTCTAAAACTGCGATTCCAGCCGACGATCTCCCCGTTTCCAAAGTTTTCTTATAGTAACGTCTCCTTCGATTTCGTGAATCCCTGGCGGGGCAACCACACGGGGTCGGCCTGTTACGGCAATCGAAAGTTGTGTTCAATTCGACACGAGAACTCCTCCCTACGTCGTAAATATGGGTGCATAAACATCGCCGATATAGTCACCCCTTCCACTTTATTCCCACCCCGTCTGCGAAAGAACTGGACATAACTTTCCGTCAAGGTATCAAAATCGCTTATGTGACCATAATTCGGAATCGGCACTCCGAGACGGTCGACAAGACGCTGGTTTCGCAGAATTCCGTTTTGGGGCCGATTGTCGTACGCCTTGGGTAAGATGTGAATATTTGTTCGCGCGGTGATCGGAACGGCCCGCGTGGCCCCATTATTGAATTGACACTTCAACCCGGTCGGCACATGGTCCGATTCTTAGATTTCTGGTCCGGCACCCAAATTCCTCTCCGAGAGCATGGTCGCTGGCTGCCGATGCGATCGCATACGGATATCCCTTCGCTCAAACGGTCATAACTTTCCGCTCGGTTATCGGAATCGCTTATAAGACCCCAATTCGGAATCGGCACTCAGAGGCGCCCGTCGCCCCCTTATAACCTCAGGTGATAAGACGTCGTTTCTAGGTCGAAAACCCGTCGTTTCGCACTCTAAAATTGTGATTCCATCTGACGATCACCCCATTTCCAAGGTTTTCTGGCAGTAACATCTCCCTCGATTTCGTGAATCCCTAGAGGGGCAACCACACAGAGTCGGGTTATCACGGCGATCAGAAGTTGTGTTCAACTCGGCGCAAGAATTGTAATGTCCCGCAAATTTTATTTAATAGGAAAATGTGAATAATTTGATAATTAAACATAACTATTATCATGAACTGTAATTAATCTTAATTTAAGATTTATTGGTGATAATAAATGTTATTTCTAGTATCGTACTCAGAGGTGCGCGCTCCAACAGGGCGACACCGAAATTCTGTAACGAAAATGAAATCCGAGAACACCATAATTCTTCGAAAAATATGGTAATATCGGAAATGTAAATATCCGGAATTGTTGACATGCGGATTTCGAGATTAAGCCGACGTAACTATTTTCCGGGTAATTTTTGCTGGATGAAAATAAAATTTTAAAATATAAACTAAAATCATCATAATTTGTAAAACCTTTCCATTAGCTTATGGTCGAAATTTCAGCTTGATTAGATATCATTAGGACATCTAAACAAGGGATTAAATGGGCCAGCTAAATTATCATCCATTTACGATGATCATTTTTTTTAGATTTTTCATGCTTGCGTGTTGAGAGCTGAGTGAGCCACCTCACTTGGGTAGAAGGCTTACGCGTGCTTACCTTAGGTGTAAGCCATGGGAGCTATACATGGCAAACATGTCTAGGTAAGGTTAAAAGGAGTCTTACGGCTCCACATGTTTGGCTACGTGCCAACATGCATGGAGAGCCTGGGAGCTTATATAAGCCTCCCTTCACCCATCGTGTGGGTTTTCCCCTTCTTGCTCTTGCGTCTTTCCTGCCCTTGCTGGGTCATAGCTGCTGTTGTGCTTCTGTAGGAGCTGAGCTGCTCCAACTGAAGCTGCCACTGCTACTTCATCCTTTGCACTGTGGTAGCCATTGCTCTTATAAATCCTCCTGTTTCTCTTCTGCTACTGCTGTTGCTGCTGGAGCTGTTGCAGCTGCTTGCCGTGGCTGCTGATGCTGCTTCTTTTGCATTGGTTGCCACTTCCTCACCTGCACCTGCCGTTTTCTTGTTCTCCATCACACTGCTACTGACTCTGCGTTGAGGAGAAGGACCCTTGCTCTAACCAGTCAGGTAGGATTCACTTCTTGTTCTCTTCTTCTTGTATCTTATTCTTGGATTAGTAGCCTGACGTTTAGCTTATCACCATGCTTATACCATTGTTCAGATCTTGAGAATAGCTTCATGATACTTCTTTTCTACCTACCTTAAGCTTGTTTCAGTTAGAGACCATGTTAGTCTCAAGTATGTCTTGGAAAATGATTTGTAGAGGTAGAGAAGAAGTTCTTAGAAGAGTTACTCTTCCAGTAACCCTTCTTCTTTAAGTTCTAGCCATCTATGTGTACAATTTTGAACTCCCTTCATTCATGTCTTTTTGTTCCATTGGCATGGTGTTTTGAGGTTTGGATCTTGTTCGTTTAATGTTATAGTCATGTTAAGAATTGTAGGTGTGCTTGGTAGAATACTCCATGGTAGTTTTGCACGTTTTCTGGAAATCTACATTATACCTGTCGACAGCCATGACCCTTCTATCGACAGGAACCATGCTTCCAGAACCCAGATTGTGCAGAACACCAGTGATTGTCGACAGATAGTCTTATCTATCGACAGATAGCCAATACCTGTCGACAGTCGACAGCCAACCCTGGCCTGTCGACAGGCAGTGGCCAGACTTCAAGAATTTGGTTCTGGAAGGCAGTAGCTGTCGACAGCCCTTCCCTGGCTGTCGACATACCCTGCCTGGTTTAGATTTCTAGCACCTACCTTTGTTCAATCTCTTGCCGATACAACATGCCATCAGTTTAGCAAGTTGCCTATTCATTCTCTTGGGTGTCTACCACTTAAACACTTGACAGGATTATTCAATTTTTTTCTATACTTACTTTGAGTTACCTTTAAGATTTCCAAGTACAATTAACTTCTGTGAAGTCACCATCTTCTGTGGTCAGTGATAGTGGTCTATAAATTCATGTTATATGAGTTATGTTGAGTACTTGTGTACCCCAATCGAATCCTTACAAGAGTGTGTTATGATGACAATTTGTGGGTCTTTGGACTCATTTGAGATATATGTCTGTGCAAATAGGGCTGGTCCAGTCCTGAGAGGAGCACCCGAATTCGTTTAGTGGCCGCATGGAATGATAAAGGATCTGTGGATGTTTGGCATTGCATCAATACATGCTTGATTAGTAATCATGTTATCTATTCATGTGTGGATGTGTACTTGAATCAGAACCTGAATGTCGTCATAAAATCTTGATCATGTTTTCACAAGTCAAGACTCGTACTCTACATGTATTATCAGTTGACATGCTTGTTCATTCATTTTTGATATTCAATGTTGACAATAATCAATTTTCTTACCTTGATGTTGTACATCTTAGTCCTTTCTGATTAGCAGAATTGAATCCTATTGGGCTAGTTAGCTCACCAAATCTTACTTTTTCAGGTAATCTACAGTTCTAGAAGGCGGGACTTTGGGATTTGTGTGTGGAGGGACCAACCTTGGCGGCATTTTATTTTTGAGATTGTAAATTAGGAATCATGTAACACCTATCGAATGGCAAATAATAATTTTTATTTAGTGAAGCCTCCAAGCAAATTTCTGCTCAATTAGTTCAAATTTTACTCTTGATTTCTTATTCATTCATGTTCCGGTAGTTTTAGACTTATTAAATGTCGTGACGTGACAGAATGGTATCAGAGCATCGGTTAAGGATCCAAATACTTTACAGTTATTGGTCTTCAACATCATATAGTGACCTGTGAGAATGGGTAGAAAGCCTGAGGTTAAGGTGGATAAGTAACGTTGGATATAGATTGTGTTGTGTATACAATGAATTTCTAGAGATGGGTGAATAGATATTGATCAATTAAAATTTAAGAGGTTAAGACTATGATTAAATCAGATGAAACAATGTAGTCGGTGCACATCAAACCTGTAATATCCAGTGCGTTTGGATCGAGGTTTACCGGGTTTGGAGGCCAGTGTGTGGCCATTGTTAGATCATGGAGGTCCATATGAATTTTTACAGGTTTTTGGCACAGGTGGGAGGCTGGAGGGCTTGGGCATCCCAGCCCAAAACAGGCTTTGGCGGGCTCATTGAGAACGTGTCCGATACAGAGGACGTGATTCTCTTTGAGTAATGCGTCCACCTAGGTCGACGCAACGTGAACAGGGTCGCGTCCAGTATCTTCGACGTGTTTTAGCACCGCTTTTACGTGAGCGTCGCTGCATGCGCGCCACGTGGCGCATGTAGGGACGTCAGCTTTTAAATGCGGCGGGAAGGTCGGATGCGTTTCTAAACGCAGCGTGAAGGCCAGACGTAATTTAGACTTGGTGTATTTTGGGCTCTTGGCCCTGGCAGAACAGTGCATTCGCACTGCTCAGCTGGGGGAGAAGCCTTGACGGTCTAAAGGTCGATTTAGGGCGATTTCGGTGTATTTGGAGTCTGCTCGGCATATTTTCGACGCGAGGACGAGCTGCAGAGCTTAGAGAACGCTGGGTTTTTGTCAGAATCGCGTTTCATACATTGGTAGTGGATTTCTACCATGTTGCATGAATGTGTGAACTGTGTGATTAGAGAATAGAAGTGTGATTGTGGGAAAAAGGGTTATGCATGATGGGTGAAGGGTTGAACATGTTAGGGAGCATGATTAGGGTTTCTTTTGAGTGGTTATCTTCTGTGTAGCATGCTTGTATGGCCATGTGTGGTGTTTTTCGGAGTGAGCAATTAGGGTGTGTTCCTGAACTCTAAAAGGCATCCGGTACAGTGGACGCGTTCATGAGAACGCGTCGCTTATGACCGACGTGATTCAGAGTTGAATAGTGTTCTGCATACCCGACGCGTTCTTGATGTGTAATGGCGGCGTCTGTATAGGAGTTCTTGGCCAGACCGTTTGGTTTCTGCCTCACGTTGCTTGGGATGTGTTCCCAAGGCAATGTAGGTATTGTTTGGGTCATGTTGGCCCATGTTGTGATCAGTAACGAGGTGTTTTGCGTGGAAATGTGTGCATAGCAAGTTGGGTGTCACACCTTCCGTAGTTGCCTCTCCAGTCGGTTACCCTAGCACCAGGTGCTTAGGGCTTATCCCGGTACGGGAGTACCATCAGAGTTTGTGTCGTCTTCCTGGACACCCTCACTCCTAAGTTTGAGTTGTACGTCCAGCTGAGGGAAAGATGACAAGGGACAACGACTCATGTTTACGGGTGTGCGGCCATTTGTAGCGAGCTCTTGGTTGGGGGAAGGACACTGGTAGACGTACTGGTCCCCAGCTAGTCCGGTTTCCAGTGCCTCACTTCAGGGTTCTCGGTCGGAGTCCCCACAGATGTCAGGCTTGGGCCTGCGGTACTGTAGTCCGCAGGTGAGGTGTTGGTTTGTCTCCACGTTCTTTACTTGTTAAGGTGGAGCGGTAGCTGGACCCTTCATCCTTGGCTGCAAGGCTGAGAGGTGTACTTGTGTTGTTTGTCTGAGTCAGTGTCTGGTGTCGCAAACCAGTACCCGTGACCCGTGTGCAGCGTGCCCTTCTGTGGCTTGTACACATGTGCGCGGTTTGCCATTTATTTACTTACAGTTGTAGCATCATGTGTAGGTGTTTATAATACTATAAATGTTTTACAGCTTTAATATAAACTGTGTTTCACGGCTTTGGGGGAGTTGCCCTACTGAACCAATGACTTGTGAGGCTCACCCCTTCTTCTTCTAGGTGAAGGAGAGCAGGAGGATTCACGTCCCTCCTCGAGTTCTGGTCAGCGCCGTAGTGGAGTCGGGCCCTCGCCACCAGCAGAGTAATGTTTTACTTGTGTAGCCTTGGAGGTTTGTCCCGGGCTGTTGTGCTTTGATAATGGCTATATATGGAACTAAGTATGTACATTTCTTGTGGATATGTGTGAGAAATAAAAGTCTTATATGTGTTCAGTTTGTTCTTTTATGTTTTCACGGGCATTTATGGTTGATAACTTTGCAAGTCTTCGGCTCGATCGCGGGAGGCGGTGTCTTGTCGGGCACGTTATTGGGTTAGTGGGCCTGCACTGCATGGACCGTTACAAAACCACATAAAGCAAGCAAAATTTTTAAGGTAGTTCAATTCCTGTGTGGAGATAAACCAGATCCACTAAATGTTGTCAATTATGTTTGAAATTATAGGTACACTTAGAAGAGTCTTTTGAGATGTTGTAATAGTATTTCTGGAAGTTCAACCCATAATTGTCGATAGATAAAACCTAGGTCATAAATATGGGTGCAGAAACATCGTCAATATAGTCACCCCTTCCGGTTTATTCCAACACCCTCAGCAAAAGAACTGGGCATAACTTTTTGTCCGGGTATCGAAATCGCTCATGTGACCACAATTCAGAATCGACACTCCGAGATGGTCGACAAGATGCTGGTTTCGCAGAATTCCATTCCGAGGCCAAAATTTCACCGCAGAGTGTGTGTACTAGTACACCAATTGTCGTACCCCTTGGGTAAGACGTGCATATTTGTTCGCGCGGTGATTGGAACGGCCCGCGAGGCGACAATTCCGATTCGGCACTTCGACCCGGTCGGCACATGGTCAGATTCTAAGATTTTTGGTCCGACACCCAAATTCCTCTCTGGGAGCGTGGTCGCTGGCTGTCTATAAGATCGCATACGGACACCCCTTCGCTCAAATAGGCATAACCTTCTGCTCGGTTATCGGAATCGCTTATAGGAACCCAATTTGGAATCGGCACTCAGAGACGCCCGTCAGCCCCTTATTGTGTCAGGCGATAAGACGTCGTTTCGGGATCAGAAAACCTTCATTTCACACTCCAAAACTGCGATTCCAACCGACGATCTCCCCGTTTCCAATATTTTCTGGCAGTAACGTCTCCCTCGATTTCGTGAATCACTGGCGGGGCAACCACACGGAGTCGGCCTATCACGGTGATCAGAAATTGTGTTCAACTCGGCGCGAGAACTCCTCCCAAGGTCGTAAATATGGGAGCAGAAACATCACCGATATAGTCACCCCTTCCGATTTATTCACACCCCCTTAGTGAAAGAACTGGGCATAACTTTTCGTCTGGATATCGAAATCGCTTATATGACCACTAATCGAAATCGACACTCCGAGACGGTCGACAAGATGCTGGTTTCGCATAATTCCATTCTGGGACCGAAATTCCATCGCGGAGCGTGTGTACTAGTTCACCGATTGTCGTACGCCTTGTGTAAGACGTGGATATTTGTTCGCACGGTGATCGGAACGGCCCGTGAGGCCCCATTTCGTAATCAGCACTTCAACCCGGTTGGCACAAGGTCCGATTCAGAGATTTTCAGTCCGGCGCCCAAATTCCTCTCTGGGAGCATGGTCATTGGCTGCCGATGCGATCGCATACGAACACCCCTTCGCTCAAAAAGGCATAACTTTCCACTCAGTTATCGGAATCACTTATAAGACCTCAATTTAGAATCGGCACTCAGAGGCGCCCGTCGCCCCCTTATAGCCTCAGGTGATAAGATGTCGTTTCGAGGTCGAAGAACCTTCATTTCACACTCTAAAACTACTATTCCAGCCGACGATCTCCCCATTTCCAAGGTTTTTTGGCAGTAACGTCTCCCCCGATTTCGTGAATCCCTGGCGGGGCAACCACACAGAGTCGGCCCTTCACGACGATCGAAAGTTGTGTTCAACTCGACGCAAGAACTCCTCCCCAAGCCATAAATACAGGTGCAGAAACATCTCTGATATAGTCACCCCTTCCGATTTATTCCCACCCCTCAGCAAAGATGTGTGTTGACATAGAAACTGTGAAAGAATCTCTCATAGCTGAAGAACAAAGATCTAGTGTCGACACCATACTGGTTATGTGTCGACCTGACAGCATTGTAGAACCTCACATATTCTCAACAAATCTGATCAAACATAGTAGCTTGTTCTCAAATACTTCATGTGCACATCTGACTCCTTTGAAACCTTCTTTCAGAACATAATGTCACTTCTCAAACAGTAATGCTCCCCCTTAACATGTGCATTAAAGAAATATATGACTTTCAAATCATACACATTGAATCTCAGCAATCAATTTCAGCAAGCAAACAAACATGATCAATCATGTATCAATCATAATTTTTTTTTTATATTTCTTGACTGTTATACAATAATGATTATTGGTACTTGGCGGAGGATTTTCCTCTACGCATAATGATAGCTATCAAACACGCCGGACTTGTCCTTTGACAAATCACCATTTGATATACCACATAATCTTTGCATAAGAAGTCAAATTGGTTTCAGTTTTTATTCCATGTTGCATATTCCAAGTTCTCTTCTCAAGGATGTGAATCTATCTTCAGCCAATGGTTTTGTAAAAATGTCAGCAATTTGTTATTCAGTAGGAATGAATTCCAGTTCAATGTGTTTTGTTCTGGATTGTTGAATTGGGTTTTTGAAAAGATTAATAGCACTAGTATTGTCACACATGATAGATGGACATCCAATATCAATATGGTAGTCAAGTAATTGACTTTTAATCCACAACACTTGAGCTACACAACTCCCTGCAGCAACATATTCTGCTTTTGCAGTAGAGAGTGCAACTGAGTGTTACTTTTTGGATGCCCATGTTATCATGCAATTTCCTAAGAATTGACAATAACCACTAGTACTCTTCCTGTCAAATTTACACCCAGCATAATCAACATCAGAATATGAAATTAAATCAGCATGACATCCAGCTGGATATCATAAACCCAATTCACAAGTACCACAGAGGTATCTAAAAATTCTCTTGACTGTAAGCAAGTGACTTTCCTTTAGACTACACTGAAATCTAGCACAAAGACATACACTAAATTGAATATCTGGTCTACTTGCAGTAAGATATAAAAGAGATCCAATTATACCTCTGTATTACTTTGCATCAACCAATTTACCTTTTTCATCATTGTCTAACTTGATGCTTGTGCTCATGGGAGTGGATGTTGGCTTGGCTTGTTCAAATTAGAATTTTTTTAGCAATTCTTTGACATATTTGGCTTATATAATAAAGAATCCATCCTCAAGTTGTTTAACCTGCAAACCAAGGAAAAATTGTAACTCTCCCGTAAGACTCATTTCAAACTCACTGTGCATGTGATTAGAAAATTCTTCACAGGGTGAAGGATTGGTGGAACAAAAAATAATATCATCCACATATACCTAAACTACAATGATATGATTGTGGACTGATTTTGTGAAGAGAGTTTGATCCACCTTACCTCTGGAATAATTTTTACTAACCAGAAAACTGCTCAGCCTATCATACCATGCTCTTGGGGCCTGTTTTAAACCATAAAGAGCTTTGTGCATTTTATAAACATGGTTAGGTTTATCATGATCTTCAAATCCAGGAGGTTGAGCAACAAACACTTCCTCTTTAATATAACCATTCAAAAAAGCAGTTTTCACATCCATTTGAAACAATTTGAAATTTCTTGAACATACATATGCCCATAAGATTCTCACAGCTTCTAACCTAGCTACTGGTGCAAAGGACTCTTCAAAGTCAACTCCAAATTCCTGATTGTATCCTTTTGCAACCAGTCTAGTTTTATTGCTCACAACTTTTCCTTCCTCATTCAATTTATTTCTAAATATCCATCTAGTTCCAATTATTAAATTTTCAGGATTTCTGAGAACTAGACTCCAAACATTATTTCTTTTAAATTGATTCAATTCATCATGTATTGCTTCTACCCAAGAGTTATCTTTCAATGCCTCTTCAATGTTTTTATGTTCCACTTGAAATATGAAAGCCATTTGGTCTTGTTCAATGATGTTTTTGAAATGAGATCTAGTATGAATCCTATCATTGACATTACCTACAACATTCTAAAGTGGATGATCTTTGGAATATTTAAAATTACCTCTTGTCACTGTACTTACTTGCTCTGGTGTCGACCTGATGAAATGTTGTGTCGACACATCCTCAAGTTTTTCATTCTCCACTGATTGATCTGATTCTTTCAAAAGAATGTCAGCATCTTCTTCTTGGTTCCTGCAGGAGTCATGGTCATTAGATTTTTCACAATTCTCATCAAAGATGACATGTGGAGTTTCCTCCACTGTTCTTGATTCATTATTAAAAACTCTGTATGACCTTGAATTCTCAGAATACCCTAGAAAAATGCCTACATCACTTTTCTTTTCAAATTTATCTAGATCATATTTATCATTGTTGTGAATGAAGACTTTACTTCCAAAGACTCTAAAATATGCAATGTGAGGCTTCTTACCTTTTAGGAGTTCATAGAAAGTTTTCTTAAGGACAGGTCTTACCATAACCCTGTTGAGAACATACCATGAGGTGTTGACAACTTCTGCCCAAAAGATTCGAGCCATCTCCACCAATGTCATATTCTTCCTTTCCACAATTCCATTTTGTTCAGGGGTTCTTGGGGAAGAAAATTTATGATCAATTCCTTTATTCCTGCAAAATTCAAAAAAAAATTATTGTCAAATTCTTCTCCATGATCAGTAAGAATGGAGCATATTTTATTTATTTTTCCATTTTCAATTTTATTAACAAAATCTTTGAAGTTTTCCAATGTATCACTCTTGTGAGACAGAAAATATACCTAGGTAAACCTAGAGAAATCATCAACAATCACAAACCTAAATCTATGTCCACTAAGACTAAGTGTCATAATAGGACCAAATAAATCCATATGTAATAATTCAAAGGGTTTGGAAGTGATTAAGGGTGCAACAGATTTGAAAGATTTCCTAGTTTGTTTACCTTGAGCACATGTCGAACATACAATTGCATTTTTCTTTTTCTTCATTTTTGGTAAACCATTCACAAGAACATGTTTCATCAATTTATTCAAAACATTTTCACTAGCATGACCTAACCTACGATGCCACAATTGAAATCATGTTGACTAGCAACTAGACAAAGATTTTCATGTTGATGTTTATTCAGGTCAACTAAATAAACATTGTTAATTCTTTGACCAAGAAATTTTATTTTTCCAGAATCCTTTTCAACAATTTCACATGATTCAGAATTAAAAATTACCTTAAGGCCTTTGTCACAAAGTTGACTGATGCTCAGTAAATTATGATAAAGGCCTTCTACAAGCAAAACATTCTCAATAGAGCTTGAAGGATTCTTACCAATTTTTCCAGTTCCAATGATTTGTCCTTTATTTTTACCTCCAAAAATCACTTGTCCACCATCTTTCTCAGTTAATGTAGAAAATTTGTCCCTATCTCCAGTCATATGTCTTGAACAGTCACTGTCAATGTACCATTTGTCTTTCTTGTGGACTGTAAGACATTCCTGCAAAAAGATTTAGAAAGAGAATTTTGGTACCCAAATTACTTTGGGTCCCATCGGTTTTCTCAACTCAACAGCAAGTTGTTTTGGAATTCAGATTTGTTTCATTTTTCTTGCATGTATTTTTGATCTACATTTATCATCAGTATGACTAGATTTCTTGCTGATTGTACATGTCATGATTCTTTGTGGTGTGAAATCTTTATTCCTTTTGAAATGAGAGTTTGATCCAACTGTGAAGTTTTTATTATTTTTTAGATATGAAGTAGACCTAACATTGGACTTCAAGTTCTGTTGATCTTTATTGTAAGCTCTTTCATTTTTGGATTGTGTTTTGGAATTTTTGAATTGATTTTGATTTTTGGATTTTGAATTTATCTGTGGTTTTTTCTGGATGATCTTCTCAGATTGACTATAAGAGGTACTTCCTTGGACAAATGAGGTTATCAAGGTTTGCCCAATTTTCTTCTTATTTTCAGGTTGAAAACCTAAACCATGCTTAGTAGTGTTCATTTGAACTCCTAATATAGCATCTAGGTTTTCTTTGCCTTTGACAAATTTTGACAAGGCTTCTTTCTTGTCATTCAATTCTTTTTGGGCAGTTTTTAATTCTCCCTGAATTACCTCTTTTTCCTTTTTAAGCTTTTCATTTTCGTCTATCAGGATTTGTTTCTCCTTTTCAGTGGACTGGCAGCTTTCCTTAATAAGATCAAGCTGTTCATTCAAACATTCTTGTTCCTTTGTCATGTTAACAATTTCATCATTCAACAAATTTATTTGCTCAGATTCTTGAGAGTTATGCAGTATGCTGTTAGTTTTTTTTTCAATGTTTTATTCTCCGATTTCAGTTTACACAATTTTTCAAATAGTACAGCATATACCTCTTCCCAATCATCAGTTGAGGAATCTTCAAAAGAGGAACATTTGATTCATGCTCATCAGATCCACTTTCTTCTTGCTCTTCATCATCCTCATCGCTCCATGTGGCCAGCTTTTGTCCTTTCGAACATTTGATTCTTCTATTTTTTTCTTCAAATCAGGACACTCCCCTCTCATATGTCCTGGTTTCTTGCATTCATAATAGATAATATCAGTCTTTTTATTTTTTTCCAATTTCTTATTAAAATCATTTTTCTTGAAAAATCTTTTTTATTGGAAGGTTTGAACTTACCTTTCCCTTTCTTTCTCAAGAATTTCTTGAATTGCCTTATCAATAAGGCCAATTCATCATCATCATCATCAGAAGAAGACTCATTAGTTTCATCAGATTTTTCAACAGCAATTCTTGAGCTAGATGAAGCTTTTAAAGCAATAGATTTCTTAGATGTAATGACAGATGTATTTCTCTTCAAATTAATCTCATATGTCATTAGTGAACCTATTAGCTCATCTAATTGCATGGTTGACAAATTCTTTGAATCTTCAATTACTGTGGCCTTTGTGTGCCAAGCTGATGGAAGTGACCTTAATATCTTCCTAACAAGATCACTGTTCGAATAATCTTTTCCTAGACCTCTAAGACTATTCATAATAAACATGAATCTAGCAAACATCTCAGAAATGGTCTCATCACTTTTCATTCTAAACAATTCATACTCTGAGACTATGATACTTACCTTTGTTTCTCTTACCTCAAAGGTTCCCTCATATATATATTAGTTGGAGTTTATCCCACATCTCCTTTGCAGACTTACATGATGATACTCTGGAGTACTCTTTGGGATGAATTGTGCACTGCATCATGTTCATAGCACTCCAGTTGAGTGTGGACTTCTTGATTTGATCCTTAGTCCTTTGTCAACAATCTTCCAGAGCTCATAGTCCTCAGCTCTTAAGAATACCTGCATCCTATTTTTCCAATAGGAATAGTCAAATCTATCGAAAAAAGGAGGCCTAGTAACTGAATGACCCTCAGCCATGAATCCCTTAGAGATTTACATAGCAACAACTCTTGATCACTGGATCAAACACTTATCAAGTGCAATGAGAACCCGCTCTGATACCAAATGAAATGCTGTGGAAAAACAGCTATAAGAAATCTAGAAGGGGGTTGAATAGATTTCTTTGAATTCAAATTTTACTAAGTTAAAAATCACTAGAAATTAAAATGTAGCTTAGATCTGAGGCTAGGAGACAATCCTGAATAGATCAGACAGATCAATTCAATGTAATAGAATTGAGCCTATCAAGCATCTAACGCATAATCAAACAAACCACAGAGACACTGTAGCAACCTGGATTTTTTCGAAAAATAAAAATTTAATAATAATAAAAATAAAAGTAATTAGTAAATCAAATAAAAGAGAATTAAATAAAACCTATTAAATGAAAAGAAGTAATGGGCTTTGTTAAATGGACCCATTAGAAATTAGTGGGTCAAAATAGAGATTTTTAAAAGAAGAATAATAGGAAAATATCTTAAATTCGTAACTTAATTATTACTTAAATAGAAAAGAGATAATTAATGCATTAAATAGGATGTTTGAGTTGGATTTGGATTCCTAAACCTACCCTAGTTGCTTGGCCGCGAAATTACCTCTCTCCTAACCCAATCAGCAGGTCGCATGCTTAGAAGGTTGAAAGAAATTAGGAAATCCCAAAATTAAATAGTAATTACAGTCCTATTAGGAAATAGAAACCAAAGATACATAAATACTCTCTTAATCCCCCATGGCCGGCCCTAGCTCGTTGCCAAGGGTTTCTGGACCAGGAGGAGAGGCCAAGGAAGAGGAAAATTCGTGGGGAGAAGAACTTCTCAAAGCACTCAACCCCGTTCATCAAGTTCTAGCCCTAGAGGAGGAAAACGACTAAAGGTAAGCATTCTCACAAGTTAAATTAATAAAACTTCATTTGTAGGTTGATCTAATCATCGGGATCAAAATCCCTCTGATCTCATATTTTTCCATCGAGCCCATATTTTCTTCTTGATTTTTCATGTACTGCGACTAGCATGAGCTAGACCCTTCATCTTAAATCTTGTTCTCCTTGTATACTTAACTCCATGCCATGAGATTTTTACTGGAGGAACTGATTCATGTTAGGCATCTTTTACCCCTGAAAACCCTAATTCTCATCCACCCTACATCGTGAATTAATTCTTTTACCCTAACTATGTATTGTTCCATGTTCTTTGTGAAGTATCATGATTAAACCATGCTGAAACCATGTTTGTTTTCAAATTCCTATTTACTGGAAGTACCCACATGTCTATAGTCGTTTAAAATTTGTTTCATGATTTTTCATCGACTGTGCAATTAGTTATGATTTTATGAACGACCTTGTGTCAAAAGATGGGAAGCTGGCCCGCAATCCGAGGTTCTGCCCTTTCCCTGTCGGACTCAGGCACAGGACTTGAGAACGCGACGGCCCGATAGGCCGCGTTCTCAGGGCCGTCGCGATAGCATCTTCCGTCGCGATCTGATTGCGACAGGATACCCTGTCGCAATCTGCCTTCCGGTCTGACGAGCCCGTCGCGACCCTCAAGCGACCCCGTCGCGATCTGCCTGCCCGAACTAACAAGGCTGTCACGATCTGTACAAGGCCATGTCACGTTCTTAGCTGACCCCGACGCGACCCTTACAAGGGTGCGTCGCGATATCAGATTTTTGCATGAAAACTCCCTATTTTCGATGCTCTGACTCTCTACAGTGCTTGTACACTTGGTTAATAGTCATACACATAGAAAATTACACTTGTCATAAATTAAACATTTATGTGTGATTAAAATACATGCACATGATCTTTTTCTATCTATAATTTCTCTCACACTAGCGCACACTTGAACCATCCAATTTGGCTTAATTTGGCATGAAAATATTTCATAATGTATCTGGAAATTTATTTCAATAATATATATTAATTGCCCTATTTTAAATGAACTTATCTTCGTTTCTCGCGTTGTTTTGGGAACACCGATACCGACGCTCCACTATTCTAGAATTCCTCTAGAACGACGAGCACTTGTTTCTATATACACACTCTCTCTTGACTTGGACGAAATCTCCGTCGGATACTCCTTCTGTCGGACTAGTGAATCCTAGTTCAAGGCCTCCGTAAGTCTCCTCTGTCCATGGATTCCCACATGGTCGACGAGCTGGTTGTACCCTAACACCTATAATACCCTTTAGGGATCAACATGATCCAAACGGCTATTAGAAGTTCGCTCTTATCTTGAATCACGCCGGACCATTGGACCTGTGCTTAACATGGCCAGTGGAAGGGTAGTGAGTTCCACCTGACTGCCAACACCGTACGCGCAGGTTGTGCAACTGTTACTATCGCCCGTTTACTCGACGTTTTATGTGCATTGACCTATAGTTCTCATCTATACTCTACTCGCTCGTCTATTCACATTCACTCTGATATCTCGTCTATTCATCTAGTACTCTTATCTTATTCTTGGTACTCTCTATTGGCTATTGACTGATTGTCTAAAGATAAACAATAAAACCAATGCCTGGCAATATATAAAGGGCCCGATCTGGTCCTGGGATGTGCGCCCGAAAGTGCTAGTGCCCATGAGAGTTAAATGATCAGAGTGTTTGGCATTACACTCGAGTGCTATCTATCTCGACTATCTAAATGACAATCAAAAGTGCTATATTCTCTCGTTGTCCACATGACAAACCAAAGTGCTATATTGATATACTTGTGCTATTTGTGCTATGGTCATCTTGTTATTATGCTATAGTCGACGCTTGAACTTTATTTGGAAACTTGTGCTATTTCAATCTCGTGCTATCATGCTATCTTTTACATTACTTGACTCTCTCACTCTATCATTAGTTATTCCACCTTTTAAAATATTAATTATTTAAAGTCTGCTTGACTATTGAGATTTAAGTCCTACTGGGCGTTATCGCTCACCCTGTGTTATTTGTCGTTGTGTTCTCAGGTGAGACCGAGGATGACACATACATGCAAGAGGACGGGAACGACCATGAGTGATGTCAAGAGTACCCTAGTGTCCTAGTACTATGATAGAGTCTTAGTTAGTCTTTTGCTTTATTTCAATGTAATTGGGCCCTATAGAATGGCTCTAATATTAGTGGTTGTAACTAGACATTTGAAATGATATTAATGAGATGTATTTGCTTTTAGTATTATTCTTCTCCAATGGTTTGATGTCTAGTACTCGCTCTGTACTCTTTTACTTGCAACTGCCTCGCGTTCCGATATTCCGCATCGGAGCGTGACAGACACAGAGATTTAGGGTGGTTCGGATTACACAATTGTGTATCCTACATCCACCATCCACACACACACACACAAGTGGCTTATGCCGCCAGTTCAAAAAGAATCACAAGTCAACACACACACTCTGAGATAACTGAGATCTCAAATTTGAACACACACACGTGAAATTGGGCACAAGGATTGCACCAATCTCACAAACCACACACTATAACATGAGTATAAAATGAAGAACCAGACTAGACACTTGATTTGCAAATTGGAGATGTCTGGTTCGAATCTCCCTGTTGTGCTTCCAGGTGAGAAATCAACTCTTCTGCTTCAACTCTAGGAAGAAGGCTCTGAAGTCCAGAAATTCCTCTTGAGATGGATCACCCAAGTTGCTTGAAGCTTAAATTCCTTCAGATCTGGACGTTATTCTCCAGGATGAAGCCCTCTTCTGAAATCGCCTGAAGCTTCTATGAGTTGGAAGAACTGATGTGTGTGTATGCCTCCAAGTGTGAGTGGGTAAGGGGCATTTATAGTCCCATGGGTCCACTAGATTCCTCAAAATTTGGGGGCACAAAGATTCCCGCTCAAAAGCCCTCAACCAAAACCATCCACGTGTCCCAAATTTTCAGATCCGGAAAAATAGTCGAGGTGTGCCGACACACTTTGCACTTGTGTTGACACACAATCCACTGGCTTCAAGCTGGGCTTCTGGGAGGGACAGTGAGTGTCGACACACAGACAGACTATGTCGACACCACTGGCCACTTCTTCCTTTACAGATTGCTGGATACATGGGCTGTGTCGACACTGCTCAAGTTGTGTAGACACAACTGGCTTGCTTTCTTGATTAACTGCACTGGAAATGCATTATGTGTCGACACACTATCTGAATTGTGCCGACACCACTATCATCACTTGAACATTTCTTTGAGCTACACATGGAAAAATAGTGTTAAATAACATTGAAGCATTATTTCTGCATTTGTATGAATCATACTTGAACATCATCAAAACAAGAGATCCAACAACCCCAATCGGAATCGGCACTCAAAGGCGCCCGTCGCCCCCTTATTGCCTCAGGCGATAAGACGTCATTACGGGGTCGAAAAACCTTTGTTTCACACTCCAAAAGTGTGATTATAGCGGACGATCTCATCGTTTCCAAGGTTTTTTGGCAGTAACATCTCCCTCGATTTCGTCAATCCTTGGCAGGGCAACTACACAGAGTCGGCCTGTCACGACGATCGGAGGTTGTGTTCAACTCGGCGTGAGAACTCCTCCCCAGGTCGTAAATATGCGCACAGAAACATCATCGATATAGTCACCCCTTCCAGTTTATTCCCACCCCCTCAGCGAAAGAACTGGGCATAACTTTCCATCTGGGTATCGAAATCGCTTTTGTGACTACAATTTGGAATCGGCACTCCGAGACGGTCGACAAGATGCTGGTTTCACATAATTCCATTTCGGGGCAGAAATTCCGCCGCGGAGAGTGTGTACTAGTACACCGATTGTCGTACCCCTTAGGTAAGACGTGGATATTTGTTCGCGCGGTGATCGGAACGGCCTGCGAGGCCCCAATTTAGAATCGGTACTTCGACCCGGTCGGCACAAGGTCGGATTCTGAGATTTCCGATTCGGCGCCCAAATTCCTCTCCGGGAGCGTGGTCACTGGCTGCCAATGCGATCTCATACGGACACCCCTTCGCTCAAACGGGTATAACTTTCCGCTCGGTTATCGGAATCGCTTATAAGATCCAAATTCCGAATTGGCACTCAGAGGCGCATGTTGCCCCCTTATTGCCTCAAGTGCAAAGACGTCGTTTCGGGGTCGAAAAACCTTCATTTCACACTCTAAAACTACGATTCCAGTCGACGAACTCCTCGTTTCCAAGATTTTTTGGCAGTAACGTCTCCCTCGATTTCGTGAATCCCTGGCGGGGCAACCACACTGAGTCGACCTGTCACGGTGATCGGAGGTTGTGTTCAACTCGGAGCGAGAACTCCTCCTCAGGTCCTAAATATGGGTGCAGAAACATCATCAATATAGTCACCCATTCTGGTTTATTCCCCCCCCCCCCCCCTCAGCGAAAAAACTCGGCATAACTTTCCATTCGGGTATCGAAATTACTTATGTGACACAATTCGGAATTGGCACTCCGAGACGGTCGAGAAGATGCTGGTTTCACAGAATTCCGCTTCAGGGCCGAAATTCCACCACGGAGCGTGTGTACTAGTACACCGATTGTCGTACCCCTTGGGTAAGATGTGGATATTTGTTCGCGCGGTGATCGGAACGGCCCGTGAGGCCCCAATTCCGAATCAGCACTTCGACCCAGTCGGTACAAGGTTGGATTCAGAGATTTCCAATCTGGCGCCCAATTTCCTCTCCGGAAGCATGGTCGCTGGCTGCCGATGCGATCGCATACAGACACCCCTTCGCTCAAACGGGCATAACTTTCCGCTCGGTTATCAAAATCGCTTATAAGAACCCAATTCGAAATCGGCACTCAGAGGCGCCCGTTGCCCCCTTATTGCCTCAGGCGATAAGACGTCGTTTCAGGGTCTAAAAACCTTCATTTCACACTCTAAAACTACGATTCTAGCCGACGATCTCCCCATTTCTAAGGTTTTCTGGCAGTAACGTCTCCCTTGATTTTGTGAATCTCTGGCAGGGCAACCACACATAGTCGGCATGTCACAGCGATCGGAAGTGTGTTAAACTCGGCGTGAGAACTCCTCCCTAAGTCATAAATATGGGTGCAGAAAGATCACCGATATAGTCACCCCTTCCGGTTTATTCCCACCCCCTCACAAAAGAATGGGGCATAACTTTCC
Source organism: Colocasia esculenta (assembly GCA_014218235.1). Classification (NCBI taxonomy): domain Eukaryota; kingdom Viridiplantae; phylum Streptophyta; class Magnoliopsida; order Alismatales; family Araceae; genus Colocasia; species Colocasia esculenta. The sequence continues at coordinate 4,811,344 of CM024757.1, forward strand.
TCCCGGGTATCGAAATCGCTTATGTGACCACAATTCGGAATCGGCACTCCGAGACGGTCGACAAGACGTTGGTTTCGCAGAATTCCATTTCGGGGCTGAAATTCCACTGCGAAGCATGTGTACTAGTACACCGATTATCGTACCACTTGGGTAAGACGTGGATATTTGTTCGCGCGATGATCGGAATGGCCCGCGAGCCCCTAATTCAGAATCGGCACTTCGACCAAGTTGGTACAAGGTCACATTCGGAGATTTTCGTTCCAGCGCCCAAATTCCTCTCTGGGAGCATGGTCGCTGGCTGCCAATGCGATCGCATACGGACACCCCTTCGCTCAAACGAGCATAACTTTTCGCACGGTTATCGGAATTGCTTATAAGACCCAAATTCAGAATCGGCACTCAGAGGCGCTCGTCGCCCCCTTATTGCCTCAGGCGATAAGACGTCATTTCGGGGTCGAAAAACCTACATTTCACACTCCAAAAGTGTGATTCCAGCCGTCGATCTCCCCGTTTCAAAGGTTTTCTGGCAGTAACGTCTCCCTCGATTTCGTGAATCCCTGGCGCTGCAACCACACCGAGTCGGTCTGTCACGGAGATTGGAGATTATGTTTAACTCGGCCCGAGAACTCCTCCCCATGTAGTAAATATGTGTGCAGAAACTTCACCGATATAGTCACCATTTCCGGTTTATTCTCACCCCTCAGCAAAAGAACTTGGCATAACTTTCCGTCTGGGTATCGAAATCGCTTATGTGACCACAATTCGGAATCGCCACTCCGAGGTGGTCGACAATACGCTCGTTTCACAAAATTTCGTTTCGGGGCCGCAATTCTGCCACGGAGCCTTTATACTAGTAAACCGATTGTCGAACCCCTTGGGTAAGATGTGGATATTTGTTCGTGCGGTGATCGGAATGGCCCGCGAGGCCCAAATTCGGAATCGGCACTTCGACCCGATCGGCACAAGGTCTGATTCAAAGATTTTCGGTCCGGTGCTCAAATTCCTCTTCGGAAGCGTGGTCGCTGGCTGCCGATACAATCGCATACGGACACCCCTTCGCTCAAACAGGGATAATTTTTCACTCGGTTATCAGAATCGCTTATAAGACGCCAATTAGGAATCGACACTCAGAGGCGCCTGTCGCCCTTTCTTGCCTCAGGCGATAAGACGTTGTTTCGGTGTCGAAAAACCTTCGTTTCATACTCTAAAACTGTGAGTCCAGCCGTCGATCTCCCTGTTTCCAAGGTTTTCTGGCAGTGACGTGTCTCTCGATTTTGTGAATCCCTAGCAAGGAAACGACACAGAGTCGGTCTGTCACAGCGATTGGAAGTGTGTTCAACACGGCGCGAGAACTCCTCCCCAGGTCGTAAATATGGGTGCAGAAACATTGTCGATATAGTTACCCCTTCCGGTTTATTCCCACCCCCTCAGCAGAAGAATTGGGCATAACTTTTCGTCCGGGTATCGAAATCGCTTATGTGACCACAATTCGGAATCGCTGGTTTTGCATAATTCCCTTCTGGGGCCGAAATTCCGCCGCAAAGTATGTGTACTAGTACACCGATTATCGTACCCCTTGGGTAAGACGTGGATATTTATTCCTACGGTGATCGGAACGGCCCGCGAGGCCCCAATTCGGAATCGGCACTTTGACCCGGTCGACACAAGGTCGGATTCGGAGATTTCCTGTCCGGCGTCCAAATTCCTCTCCGGGAGCATGGTCGTTGGCTGCCGATGCGATCGAGTACGGACACCCCTTCACTCAAATGTACATAACTTCCCACTCGGTTATCGGAATCGCTTATAAGACCCCAATTTAGAATCGGCACTCAGAGGCGCCCGTCGCCCCCTTATTGCCTCAGGCAATAAGACGTCGTTTGGGGTCGAGAAACGTTCATTTCACACTCCAAAACTGTGATTCCAGCTGACGATCTCCCCGTTTCAAAGGTTTTCTGGCAGTAACGTCTCCCTCGATTTTGTGAATCCCTGGCGGGGCAACCACACGGAGTCGGCCTGTCACGGCAATCGGAGATTGTGTTCAACTCGGTGCGAGAACTCCTCGCCATGTCGTAAATATGTGTGCAGAAACATCACCGATATAATCACCACTTCCGGTTTATTCCCACCCCCTCAGCGAAAGAATTGGGCATAACTTTTCATCCGGATATCGAAATCGCTTATGTTGCCACAATTCGGAATCGGCACTCCGAGACGGTCAACAAGACGCTGGTTTCGCAGAATTCTGTTTCGGAGCCAAAATTCCAACGCAGAACCTGTGTACTTGTATACCGATTGTCGTATCCCTTGGGTAGGACGTGGATATTTGTTCGCGCAGTGATCGGAACGGCCTGTGAGGCCCCAATTCAGAATCGACACCTTGACCCGATCGGCACAAGGTCCGATTCGGAGATTTCCGGTCTGGCGCCCAAATTCTCCTCCGGGAGCGTGGTCGCTGGCTGCCGATATGATCGCGTACGGACCCCCCTTCGCTCAATCGGGCATAACTTGTCGCTCGGTTATCGGAATCGCTTATAAGACCCCAATTTAGAATCGACACTCAGAGGCGTCCGTCGCCCCTTTACTGCCTCAGGTGATAAGACGTCGTTTCGGGGTCAAAAAATATTTGTTTCACACTCTATAACTATGAGTCCAGCCGACAATCTCCTCGTTTCCAAGGTTTTTTGGCAGTAACATCTCCCACGATTTCGTGAATCCCTAGCGGGGCAACCACACGAAGTCGGTCTATTACGACGATCGAAAGTTGTGTTCAACTCGGCACGAGAACTCCTTCCCAGGTCATAAATATGAGTGCAGAAACATCGCCGATCAAACAGGACTAAACTAACCCCATCGGCGGATTATTATGTTATCATGCTCCTTCTCGTAGTATATTACACCTTATATATGTAGTTAATTTTCACTTTAGAGACACCCCAAGATGGCTGCTGTAGACTTTACGCAGCAATATTATATTATATAAAAAAGATATGCAAGTAGCGAAGGATAGGTACCAATGAAGAAAAAGAAAGGTCTCGCATTTAGGGGTGTCAATTAGATCGGGTCGGTTTGGAGGTTCGGAAATTTGACTTAGTTTTAGTCGAATTTGGGCTAAAAAATTTAACTCATTTAAATTTTTTGATTCAGTCTGGCTCGAAAAAGAATATTGTTGGTATGAATAAAATCTTTATTAAATAAAAAATTTATATTTAGAAAATAAGTATATTTATTTTTTTATAATAAATTTACTCAAAAAAATCTTTTATAAAGTTGAATGTTAATATAAATATAAATATAATATATATCATTTTTATAGATACATAAAAATTATATATAATATAGATAAAAATAATATTTTCTTATATTTTCGAACCGAATCAGGTCAATTTTAATCAAATTTTTTTTGAGTCTAGCTCGGGCCACCTATATCGAACTTATGCTCAAACCTGAACCACACTCGAGCCGACTTTAAAAAAAATAGACCTAAGTCGAGCCGATCCATTGACATCTCTATTCGCACTGCACTTTTCTCCCATTTTATATAGAAAGGATGTATGAATAAATACATATAACTTGCATGCGAGTGCCCTTTAAAAGTAATAAATTTTTATTTCATTTTTTTTATTAAAATGACCCAATAACCCGAGTCACGGACTCACATCTCCATCACCCGAAACGAACAACTTTACCATGTTTGATGGCCTTGGAATACGCGAGAGAGACGATGATCGAAGACGTACGTGCTCCTTCGAACACTAAAAGTACTATTTACTCTTGTGTGATATCCGAGGCAATTTTCTATAGGATAATGCACTTGTACTTCCTAAAACTACATTTTTAATCTGCTCATATCTATATCTAGGGGAAAGAATGAAAAAAAGTAAATATACCCCTTCTTCACACCTCCACCAAACAATAATCAGTGATAGAGGTGAACATAGTTCGATTCGGTTCGATTCACCTCATTTTTTAGGTGAACCGAAATCAAATCGAAATTAAGTTCAAATTGAATTGAATCGAACCGAATCGATTCGATTCAGTTTGAACCGAAATTAAAAAAAAAAATAGATTTTAATGGCCCAGCTGCCCAAGGAAGTGGGAGGTGCTAGTCCACTGGACTACGTGCTCCTCTTTGATATATATTATATATTTAATATATATTCGATTCATTCGATTTTTCAGTGAAAAATCGAACTGAACCGTGGGATCTCTCAACCCGAACCGAATCGAACCAAATTGACCGATTCACTTCGATTTTATGAGTTGGACCGTATTATGAACCGCCCTAATCAGTGATAAATAACATTTTCATCTTCTCAACCTTAATTATTGCTCTTGCAACTCTTACCTCCAAGTGTACGTATTAAATCTTTGAGAAATGAGAACTATTTTTTATGCGACTATCCGAATAGAAAAGTAGATATAATGTGCTCGAACGTAACTTGATTAATCTGACGCCCAAACTCCACAAATATTTGATAGACATGAAAGTTAGGTGTCAACCAATCAGATTGACGAGCATGTATTCGGTCCGTCTGATAGAAGTCATTTCCCTTGAGAAATACTTGATACCCACTTACCTAGTCAAACCAGGTACAAGATATGATATTGATTGCGAGCATGTAATTTATTAGGTCATACATATGGCGCCATATTGATAATTCTATTTTTTTGTGAAAAGAGAAGATGGAAGAGCCGACACCACACCAAATAGCAACGAGCGGCCAACCCTCGACTCCAGTCATCTGTGACCAATTGGCCTTCAATGGCTCCAATCACTAGCAAACATCGCCGAGTGCCAATGACGAGAAAGATTTAGTGTATTTTTATATTGTATTTAAGTATAATATGATTAGTTAATAAGATTGTTAATGGATATTCATTTTCTAATTTTTCGACTCGTTTATGATTTTTTCGTATCTATTTTTTCGTTTTCGATAAGATATAATTTTTATTTTATTTACAAAATATATTTTTTAAAATCTTATTTCTTAATATTAAAAAATTTAGACTAAGTTTTTAACTTCTCCTTAATTTGTAAATAGAATTTAATTAACTTGTCTCTCTCATAGCATTTATTATACATATTATTATCAAAGACATATCTTTTACCATTACTCATAATGCTACATACATCTACCATTTGATCGTACCAAATGTTTTCGATAACTTTTCGTTTCCGATCCATTTTCGATTTTCTTATAAGAAATAGATGCAGAAAGTGTCATTTTCGATTCTGACTCTGACCCGTTGGCAACCCTACTAGGCAATAATCTATGTGGTACCCCTCACATGGAAAGTGATAAAATGGCAACTCAATTATTAGATATCACATAAACTTGTTATTTAGTCATATTACACTTAAGTGCAATATAAAAATACGCTAAGTCTTTCTCGCTAAGCCCGATGTCACTACCAGTCACCACTTGGCACCAAGACCGCCACCTCGTGTATATATATATATATATATATATGTCACATGAGCACCATATAATCTAATCAATTACATGTCAACATTCCACGTCACGTACTCAACAAACATTTGTCCCCAATATATAGTACATGCTTTTCGATTCCCTTTGATCTTGTGTTTCTTATCTAAAGTCTTATGATATTTCAGAGATTGAGGGTGACGTGCTAAAAGATAAGGCTTCCTGAGATAATCTTCTCATATATATCTATAGATCAATATCCTTCACATCGAGTTATTTTATATTAGATATGCAAATGGTAATCGATAACCCATTATTCGAATGATTACTGTATCGAATCTTGCATATATATATACATATATCGTCCGATATATATGGAACATAAAATATATAAAAGATACACTCATGCACCAGATGTCTGAGGCCGCCATCGACCTTCCAACCGGCTTAAATTTTTGAGTTGGGATCCTCTAGAGCCCCCCCCCCCCCGTTGGAGGGGGCTCGGTCAGTATACTATAAGTGGAGTGAATTTTTTTTATTTTAACTTCTGTGTAAAACACAAAAGATATGTTAAAATAAAAAGTTAAAATAAAAAAAAACCCACCCCACCCGTGATACTAGTCAAGTCCCTCTCCGAAAAGCCGAGAGGATCCCAACTCTAAACTTTTGATTTCCTGGACACAGCTAGTTAAATGCAGCCCAATAGTAGTGAGCCCAATAGTACTTTCTAAAAAGGGATGTCAAATTTCACTTTGCATGTGTACGTGTTGTGGGGGGAGGATGCATAGGTAATGCTATATGTGACTCAAATACGCGCTACTTCAAGTAATACTAAAGTTAAAAGCACCATCCCACTCTCCTTATAGAAATTAGTATATTTCCACAACCCGAGAGAGAGAGAGAGAGAGAGAGAGAGAGAGAGAGAGAGAGAGAGAGAGATCCCCTTCAATATATGGGACACTTTTGATGAGGGCCAAAAACATAAAGAAGGGGGTGGAGTTGTGGACAGCACAACAAAGTGCTTCGCGAAGGACAATAGAGAACCTTGCAAGATGGCTGCACCACTGTGAAGAAGACGGCCATGGCGGGACCAGCATCCCTCTCTCTCTCTCTTTCTCTCTAAACACCTGTCCATAGAAGCTGCAAAACTGATGTGGGTACGTGGCATTTCCCATCACTTCCAATACATAATTCCTTATATTCCTCCCACATGCAAGGTATCAGTTAAATAAATTTATCCACCACCAACCTAGCTAGCTAGCCTTTCTGACGTGGTGGGTTCGCCTTCTTTCGAAAAATTATAAAATTATCTTCTTACTTTTATAGGGATATATTCCATATCTGATGATATTCTAAAATATGGATAGGCCAATTCTTATATAATACAGCCTCTATATCCCCACAATACCCAAGTTTTGAGGGTGATTTGCACATCATAATTATAAAAATATCGATCTTATATATATATATATATATATATATATATATATATATATCACTGATTCACTGGTGGAGTTATAATTTATTACAGTAATTATTATCTCTTGTTATAATATATATATGTTAAATTATGTTATAACGAACACTTCTCCTATTACTGTCAAAAACTGTTAATTAATTTACTTAGTTAGAATAATACTCTTACATAAATACACACGTAAAATTACTCCTGCATGCCGATAGCCTCCATCAATAAACACATGATAGCTCATTAATTAGTGGAGAGGAATTAATTTTCACCCTTATGGTAAAGCAAATATAATATAAGTTATAGTTACAACACCTCATTTCCTCTTCACTAATTAGAATATATTTCTAGTAAGGGCACTGCGTGGATATATAATTCGGCTGACGTAGAGTAGTGAATTTGAAGCTGTGTGACGAATTCCCCTCCATTCATATCATCCATGTACATGTAAATTATTATTACTACTCTCGAGTAGGGCTGCAAATAAAATTTTAAATTTTAAATTTTTGATTTGATTTTGATAAATATTTTTAATTTTAGAATTAAAAAATAATATCGATAGTTTACGGAATTGGAATCGGATATTCCCATAAACTTTCAAAATTGGAATCAAAATTAAAAAATAATAATTGAAATCAATTATCCTAATAAATTATCTATTAATTTAAAAAATAAAGTCATGATAAACATCTTAATTTATCAAAATTTTGATTCCGATAATATAATCGAAATCAGAATGAAATTAAAATTAATCATTTTAATTTTATCGAAACGAGAATCGAAATTATATTTCAATTATCGAAATCGAAATCAAAAATTATATTTTAGATTTTGAATTCGATCCGTTCGCAGCTCTGCTCTTAAGTACATATACATATGAAAGTAAACGCTGACAGTATGTAAAAAGACCCCGGGATCATCTGAAAGTAGCTTTTTTTCCAAAAAAAAAAAAAAACAGAGCAACATGATAATTTCATGGTCCTTTTTTTTTCACAGAACGTGAGAACGCAACACGTCATTCGACCATACGAGTAATAAATTAAAGATGGAAATTAAGAAAACCTGATATTTCTCCTCTTCTTTTTTCCGCATGGCATCTTCTTTGTGTCGGCTGCATGCAGCTGACACATGGTGAAGCACCGAGCATGCAATGGGGATTCACAGAGGTAGGAACACGGATAAGAACACGGCCAAATATATATATATATACCGATCGAGCTGTGCCACAGCTCGTCAGTACTGTAAACTTGTTGGCTGCTTTTGCACATGATGACAATATCGCATGATCGCACCTGCAGCAAACAACAGTTCAGGAACAGTAAAAGCCGCCGGCGCCGGCGCCGCCGAGCTCTCCACTTACGTACTACACCTTCCTTTGATCTCCCATCTGCTGTTTCCCCTGTGCTGTCGAGATGCCCTCCGTCCACTTCCTCTCCTTTCTCACTCACGTTCAAAGTTTCGACGGCTATAACGTGAATCCGGATGGGTTCAGGATGGGACGGCATACCAACCCGGCCGCTAGCCCAGCCATGCCTGCTGCCATGATAAAAGAAAACAGTAGTACTGGGAGAATCGAAAGACACATACATATGCCATTCAGATAGAAGAGAGAGTAGTACTAGTACTGACGCTTTGCTTGTCGGAGTGATCACAAAGTAATCGATTTGAAGGTGCTTACAATATGGGAATCTCTATCCTATCTTATAGAATGTGTTTTATCTCGAATAGTGTTGTTCTTATGTACATGTACGTAGTTGAGGAAGATGTGTCCCGTATTCGCCCCAAGTATAAGTAACTTGTGGAGTCACTCTCTTGTGTTTGGAGATAGTCTTTCTCAAATTAATTACATAAAGATATGTTTGAGACCACATTATTAAATTGCTTCTGACCAAAGTGTGTATGCAACAAGTATTGCTATCTAAAGACAACCCACTTGGTGCCCAACACATATTAGGACTATTTGTCTTTCTTGAAAAGACCTAAATTTGAAAAAATAAATAAAAAGCTTTTAAGAAAATATATATAAGGTTCTTGGTTTCAAGATTAAGTATATAGTCAATTTGTGCAGATTGAAAAGTGAATCACAAGAGATTATAAGAAATAAAACCCAAAAAAAATAGTTTTTTAGTGAAATGACTGGAAGCATATATAAAGACAAGAGAAATGTTAAGTGTACGGACTCCCGAGTATAAATTCTACGTTGGAACCGTCGGGGTGCGCTCGATCGAGTCACAACATCGATTTCAACGGTAGACTCTTAACAATATTTACTAAAGGATTGGTGCCTAACCGGATAAGATATAATTTTCTCTCTTTACTCACATTTTTTATTTTTATAATTTTATTTTTGTTATCTCTATTCATCTTTCATTTATGTAATTTTGATAATGGTGGGGATGGAAATAAATTTTAAATAAATTGGTGTGAATTTTCATGTAATGGAGAAAGTATCTTTAAATATCTCATGCGCGGACTCTCATGGGCGTTTGGGTAGTGGAGAAACAATGAAATAACATCTCCCGTCTCCCACGGTATCTACTTTTACGAGGTGTATAACTTTTATCTCTACTCAAAAATAAGGATAATATTATCTCTATTTAACACTCATTTATCTTGACTGCACTCTTTTATCCATTTTTTTTTAGTCAAGGATGATAAATAAGAGATAATCCAGTTATCAAAGCAATCCTTGTACTTTTTTCTTTCTTCAGATCTACCAATTATATCTCACGAATTACATGGAGATTGTCAAACATCAAATGAGGCCTAAAGTTCAGTAATACCATGGCCCATGAAAGCCCACAGAAGCAAACACGCGACCTTGCTGGACCCCACCGTGTAGGCCGTAGCCCGCTTCACACTTCATGGGCCTCTCGACGACCTTCTAAAGTTGGGCCAGGTCAAGTGACGACTCCGCAGTGGCCCAGAACAGGCCCATTAGAACCAGCAACTTCCTTCACAAGCCCACGACAAATCTACAAATTAGAATTTTGCAGTCAGTATTCCTGATGGTGGGAATGACATGAACTAGACGCAAGCATATTAGCTTGCAAGTGGGCAAGTCGATGTGCCTAGAACCACAAAGCTCTAAAATATCAATACAGCACAAGTGTATTGCACCGATATAGGATGGTACATCCGAATATAGTTTTAATTTTTTTTATTAAATTTTAAATACAAACCGAACTAAATTGGACTGGACTATACCATTAATCGCACTTCAGTTCGAACAGAATTTTGAAAAATATGATTTGCTCCAATTCACCAATCCAGCCAACCCTGATACCACCCACCTTAGGCCACCTCCCTTCTTAGCAACTGTGAAAGAGCCTATGACTAGTTGTACTATTTGATGGTATTGTGGTGTTTATATTTGTATGTCTCCGACTGAGAACTTGATTGGGCATCTCTCTGGTATGGTCATATCTTAGTGCTTATGATTATATATTAAGGTAATTTGTAATTATATCTACAGGGCGCCAACCATTTTTTATCGTCTATTCTGAAAATTTAAAATGCTAAATTTTAGTCTTGATGCTCCACCCCTAAGTGGACTCCCATTTCACATAAAACCTTCATCTTTGACCATCTGATTTCGTGCCCACAATGTTAAGACGAATGAGATAAACAGGTACAGTAGTTTTTTCTCCATGTAATCTGTATAATCTTAATTGAAACCGAGCAGAATCAGATATGAACTTTGTAAACAAATCACCAACTATGCTCAGGACCACTTTACCAGAAGAGAAATATTTGATTCCCAACTAGAAGGATAACTTGCAAGGGATTGGTCATTATACTAGAGTGGGACTCCACAAAATAACTTTTGTAACATAGAGTTAACAAAAGTAAGCCGTATTGTGCCATTAGACCGTCCGATACAGCTCGAAGTTTACTATATTGATATGATTTGATTCACTTATATATATATATATATATATATATATATATATATATATATATATATATATATATATATATAATAAAAAATAGAGACCGAATAGAATATGTCGTGCCAGAAATTAGGGGTGTTCAAATTTTGTTCTAACTTGAAAAATCAAACTGAATCGACTGATATAATAAAAAATAGAGACCGAATAGAATATGTCGTGCCAGAAATTAGGGGTGTTCAAATTTTGTTCTAACTTGAAAAATCAAACTGAATCGACTGGTTCAGTTCAATTCGAGTTGGACATTCTTTTGGTTCGATTCGGTTCCACATTGTGGAATCGATATAAACCGATATATATATATATATATATATATATATATATATATATCACAAAAGAACACATAACACAGTGGTTAGTGCATTGTTTTTTCTTTGAGACTGCTTAAAAATATTTTTTTTTAAATTTCGGTTTGAACCGAAATTGGTTCGATTCATCAAAAAATTTGAATTTATTAAGTTTTTTTAAAAAATAAAAGTGAATCGGATCGAACTAAACTGTGTTCACCCCTACCAAAAACTCACCTACTCCCTAACACAATTTGATACGAACAACAAATTTTGAATCTATGACGATGACTAATTTGATGTTAAATAAATAATAAAAAGTACCCATTTAATTGGAAAATGACTATTTCTCTTGCCAAAAACTCTGCCCCCACCAAAATGGAGTGGGGGACTTGAAGTTGGCCAACACCACCCATCAGAGAACTCGAAAAGAGGCCCACACCGCCCCCATCCGCCCCTCTTAAAGTGTGCTCCGTTTGGCCTCTGAAGTGGGTACGAGTCGCTATGTGAGTGTGACCAAAGGGGGACCAAAGTATTCCACCTTGTACATTTTTTTGTAGCATATATACCTCTTCTTAAATAATAATTATGTGAAAATGTACCTTAAGTAATTTATACTCGTATATACACCATTTGTTTGTGAATTAATTGCAATGAACGTTCTATCATTGTCTATTTTCTTTTGTATCAGATTTTGATAGTTCCTAAAAATACATCTACGTATGTATAACTATTAATTCACATACAAAAGACATATATATATATATGTATAAATATTTGTGTGTGTGTGTGTGTACGAATATAAAATTTAAAGAAGACGGGTGTTATCGCGAAACGAAAAGACATGGCCGCGGTATCTTCGCTTTGGGCCGTCCGGGCCGTGATCCCTCGCGGTGGGTCGCTCTCCTGATCGAATGATCAGGTGCCTCCGTAGCCTCACACGTAACCTCACGATCTTACCCTCACAAGAGTGGGTTGGGGTGGGACCCCTTTCCGGATCCGGCCAGTAGACGAATTCGGACTTTCCAATTGGAACCGGATACTTTTCGGGACCAGAAGCGGTCCTCGTTCGGGTGCGCCGTGCGGTTCCAAGCTCTCCATCGTGGCTTAGCTGGACAGCCATTTAAGCGCACGTGCTTGTCCATTCCACGGTACCGAAGTGTTCGTAAGTTGGGTGGGACCTTTTTTTTTTTTGACACGTTAGTTGCGTGGGATTCCCATCTACGCAGAGTTTAAAAAAAAAATTACCCTCAAATCTTAGTAGATGCCTAATTCACGGCATCTTCTATTTTTCAAGATTATCAAATTTTAGACTCGCATCTTTCATGAATTGAATGTATATAAATATTTTTAAAAATAATTGTAAGATGGATTTTTGCTATAAGACTGAAGAAGATTAGTTAAGAAATATCAAAGATAGCTCTCTCCCTCTCCCAACTAATAAAATTATGTTCCTCATTCTTATTACAAGACCCAATATCTTTAAGATAACCATTTCTCTACAAATACAATTACCAAGGAAAAACTGTTATTTATTCTCTATCTTAGAGAACCATAGGTTAATATTTATACTAGTATTTTCCAAAACAATGCACTAACCAACTGTGCCACAAGATTTATTATAAAATTATATATTATTAATTATGTATATATATAATTCAACTCGATTTCACAATAAAAAATCGAATTGAACTTAAGAGATTTCTCAAATCGAATTGAACTAGCTCGACTTGATCAGTTCCGTTCGATCTTTCAAGTTGACCTGAAATATGAACATCTCTATAATTTATTGTAAGAGGAGAATGACTTTGTATTCTCCGGAGGTAGATCTCACCGATTTCCTACCCAATGTGCGGGTGGGATCCACTCACCCATCAGATTAAATTGCAAGAATAAGGACAATGTAGATTTTTTTAAAAAAAATCTTATTGAATATTGAGAAGATGATGACAAGATCTTTCTCTTTTTCCAAGATATTGATAGCTTTCTGGCAACATTTTGAGCACCCCTGAGTAGGTGCATAACTTGGTGACAACTGTTTTGTCTACAAGAAATATTTAACATAAGAAGGATCTTGTAATAAATATGAAATAGAATGTAATTCTATTGTTTGACATACTACATACTTAATATGATTTTTAGGCTAACTCAGAGTAAGCCAACCCCCATGTCCCCATCAGGAAATTGGTCAGAATGCACAAAGGCGTAGAATCACACGCAATCAGAACAAGACCCAATAAAATAAGCAAGTGAAACATGCCCTGCACATAATGCTTAACAAATCACACAAGCAACTAGTATGATACAAGAGGAAAGCAAATCAAATGATTAAAAGAGTTCCTCTTGAAAGCTTTCTTTTCAAACAAATGGTTACACTTGGAAAGGCACCTTCTCCACATACCCCTTTGAACAAATGAACATATTCCATCCAAAAGAATCGTGAGCTTCTTTAATCAGAACCCAACAAATAGCCCCCGGGTCAGCGGTGGGGAAGAACAAATAGCGTTAGATGTGCCGTGTTATTCTCTGTTTTTTTTTTCCGTGTCCTTTTTTTTGTGAGAGTTTCTTCTTCTTATCCTTCATAAAACCCGGATCATCAACATCATGTACAGTGCGCCAAATGCTCGCCCTCTCCTTTGCAAAGTTAACAAGGGAAAAGGAAAACCCTGGCATAAGAATCATGGTGAGACAGAATATTACAAAAGTCGTTCAAGTATATGGTCTTTTTTCTTGGTGGGTCATGCTTTTTTTTTTTACAGGATGATGAGTTGTGCTTCCTTCCCTTGGCTTGGCCACCTTCTTCGATAAATAGGGAGGAGGAGTCGACGAGTTGCAAGGGGGCGAGGTCAGGCGAGCAGGAGCTGCTCAGGCTGCTGCTTGACCTGCAGCTTGGCCTGGTGCTGGGACCAATAGGCGTTGGCAGAAAGCACCCTGTCGAGGAGCTCCTGGGGGACCGGCTCCCCCCTCCTCTGCTGCGGTGAGATCTTCGCGGTGTGCACCAGCGTCTTCCACTTGTCCTGCAGTTAAAGAATTAAAAGAGATGCGTAAGGATTAGCTCAAAGTGCTGGGAAAGAGGAAGGAGAGGAGAGAACAGCGAAAGGCACGGCAAGTTGCTCTTTTGGAAGGAAGTGGGAAGCCGCGTGGGCCTTCCTACACTGGGTTGGGTTGTCCTCGCTTCTAGTAAGATCGGCCGAAAGAAAGCGCAGATGCGAGGACAACGCGGGCTTGTCGTATACGTCTCTCTCTCTCTCTCTCACCTCCCTCCCCTTGATCCGGATAACTCTCCGCCCTCAACACGCCACAGGGTTTTTAAAGCAAAACCGCGGTCGATTGCAACGTGCAGGCTCCAGCGACAGGTGGTCGGCGGTGGCAGTAGTTTCCTGGGGCCATCTCAGCCGCCAGTCTAGAAAGCCAGGACTTGAAATCCCCAACTCCCCATCAAGCTTCACGTTGGAGGGAAGATAAGAGGGGAAGGTTCTTTACAAGGAAAGAGGAAGAAATCATGGGCAAACGGTCAAAGACAAGTTTGGACCAACGCAGTTTATGATTGGAAAGGAGAGCTCAGGAACGAACAGCAAGTGCTTTACCTTCAGGTCGACGTAGGTGCGGTGTTTGGCGTTCTCAAACGCGCGCAGCTTGACATCGCGCCACCTGCAGAGCCGTCAAGCACATGCGAGTTATAAAGGTGATTCCTTTAAGTCACCAAGAAGAGGACAAACAAGCTACAGGAGTACAGGGAATGGAAAGGGGAGATGGTTGACCTTCCGGTTCCGAGCTTCTCGACTGCCTGGACGAGGGCTTCCACCTCGGAGACGGAGAAGGGCCTCCTGATGCGGCGAGGGGCCATCTCGGCCCGCCTGGACGCCCGGTGGAATGGGACTACGGCCAGTGCCTCTGCCTCCATGTGTGGGACGACGACCAAAGCCTTGCAGTCTGGAGTGCTCATCTTTTCTGCGGATGTGGTAGTGTCGGGAGGAGAAGGAGCCGAATCGTGGTCGCTTTCCACGCAGTTCGCGAATGCCGCGAGGCGGGTGGGATCTGTACAGGCATCGAACATGACAGCATCTGAAGCTGGGGCTTCCGGGCGCCTGAAAAAGAAAAGTGATTGTTCAAATTATGAGCAGAAGTCTCGACAGAAACGCAAAGTGGAAGCACAAGTTGCAGATAGTAACGACCCACACAAGGTTGAGAAAAGCAGCTGCAGCTGCCCATGTTCCCCACAACTCAAATTTGATACACCGGGAGGAAGCAGGAGCAAAATGCCCCATCTCAGACAAGACGAGCTGCTATGGATCACCGTTTTTAGATAAAAGAGATCTAATTTATAAAAGGAAGCAGCACTTTCACATCTGAAGATGGTGCTGAAATGTGGTCATTCGATGATCACAATGAATAACTTTCGATCAAATCAAGAACTAGCCACTGTTAGAGGCATTTTTCTACTGTTGTTACATACCCTTGGGGCTGTCCGGGTCCATCGCAGACAGGAAGGAAGGGAGTGTCTTCGGTATTAGCTGTTAGTTTGTTGGAGGCTTGGGAGGGTTTGGGCTCCAGCGTAAAACCCAGGCTTTCCAGCTTGTCACCGCGAGAGATGCCAGCTTGGAGCAAGGTCTTGTTGTCATCCCGGACCTTCTTTCCTTGGAGGAGGACGCCCACTCGGAAACCACCACAGAGTATAGCGGTAACAGCGTCCACCACAGTCCTCTGCAAGTAGATATGGTGAAAAAGGGAATATATGCCCAGTAAGTTCAGATTTCTAGTACCTTTTGCTGGGTCAGAGAAGCACAGTCCAGACACAGATGCCAACATAAGAACAGCAACAGAAGTAATAGCGTACTATCAGGGTCAAGTATCAATAATTATCTAGAACAAGAGACTTTGCAAAAAGTGGGTGCTGTTCAGGAAAAAGTGCATATCTTGCCTGCAAACATTGCCAGGACAAAGGAAAAAGGGCACTAGAGAGGCAACCAAACTGCATGCAATGCCCTCTTTCACATGTTATCCGGCACTGACAGCTGTGTATTGAGATTTGAGATCGTCTAATGAATAAAAAACTTCGGAAGTGGATCATCCGACTTTGTTTACACCTGTGGCATTGCAGATTTGATGATTGCTTTAATCTCTTGAAAATATGTGTGCTGATTTTGCCTTCCCTAGTCCACACTCTACAGAGATGAATGCTCTACGACATGTTGCAATACTTGCTGTCCAAATGAGAGATGGATCACCCAGGTAGAAAGATGATATCACATACCTTCAATGAGCCAACAGTCGCTGTTTCGGGCAACTCGATGAACAACTCCGGTACCTTGAAGGACTTGATGCTGAGTTTCACTGGGAAATCAAAGATAATGTTCCTCAATATGTCAAAAGTTGCGATAGTTTCTACAGTGTGGGGTCACATTAATCACAATGAATCACATCATACCATGGTAATCATCAGATTCAAATGAGGTCTTTTGACCAGTCACAGAGGAAGATGCCCCATTACCTGAGGAAGATCAAAAACACAGATTTAGGTGGAGAAGTTGAGGAGAGAGAGTAAGAAAAGATACAAAAACACGGGGGAAGCTAAAATTAGAACTACCTCCGTGGGCATTTGCAGGTGAGCAACTTAGTTCTCCCTTCATGCCCATTTCAGGTGAACGATAAATACCTTCACTGCTGATTGTCCTATCGGATGTTGAGATCGGTCCATGCTCAAACAGCCTCCTGCGCTTGAAATAACATCTTTGGGACCTCTGACGCGTGTAGCACATCTTCCTGCTGCGGAAGACAGGCTTCACTTCCTCCTCTGCCACAGAAAGGGAATTCTTAGCCACCGAAACCATTGGAGTAACGGCATTTTACCATAGTCATTGACACACAGGAAAAAGGAAAAAAAAAATTTGAAGTGGCGACTCATAATTTGATGAACAAGAAGGAACCAGAAAAGCATACCAGTGTTGGAAAGCTCCTCATCCTTCAGCAATGTTGGACCTACTTTCCAAAATTTGGAGGCCAACTTTCTTATCCTCCGGTCACCAATCCGCTGCGGCCTACCGAACTTGGATGGTATGTAGCAAGGCTGAGTGCAGCCAGAAGATTTTTCGTCATCATCTCTATCTACAGGGAAGTGAGCCATGTCATTGTGACATTTGGGGAAAGAACTGCCAGGCAGAATGTGGCGATTCCCGTGAAAGGGGACCTCCACAGAGCTCTCTGAGCTCGGCAGAGGAGGTTTAACATCCACCTTCATCGGCTCCTCCAAACAGCATGGATCACCAAGCCCAAGAAATCCACCACCTTTGGTGGTTTGACCCTCAAACTGGAGGGGAGATGGGATTCCATCCTCTGCCCTGGCCTGACATGATCCCACGAAAACAGGAGATCGCTGGTCGGGATTCGATTTCCCCTGGGCTGTGCCCGGAAACCTTCCAAAGTCTCCCTTGTTTCTACTGTACATAGATTCCTCCGCAGAAGCCACCTCCTCGCAAGGATCGGGCTTCACAACGAAAGAACTAGGAGCCAAACCAGCGCTGCTCGAAGCCTGTGAGCATTCTTTCAAAGCAAACACCTGTGCCTTCCTCTGGAAGCCGATCTCAGAGGCTTGGGCACCCTCATGGCAACTCCCCTGGTCACACGGTCCAAGTTTGAAAGGCTTCCCATCATCCTGTAGTTCCTCTTTGACACTAACATCAGAAAACTTACGTTTGGAATCTCCTGTTACTGTGTTAATTGGGGCAGAAGAATTTTCCTCTAGCAGTTTACCAGCAACGGTTGCCAGTAAGTCGAAAGCGCACATCTGGATTTCTGTGGCGTTCTTCCTGGAAAAGCGCTTCCCCTAGAATTAGGACAGAAAAGTAGAAAATTTTAAGCACATTCCTGGCGACCAGAAGAGGACATAGTGTTAGGAATGAGCTCGGCGGGCAATATGAACATACCCTAGCCGATCGTGGACGTCGAGGCACGACAGGCACCTGACAGCCATTGAATCCATAATCTAGCCTCCTCTGCAACACCATATCTCAAAAACTCATACCAAAGCGGATCATTCAACAAGCGCAGGCTGAAAGAAGCAACGCATCCATGTCCCCCTCCCTAGATCTGGAAGCTGTAACGCATTTTGTTGCTAGACTCCGTCGATTGGGCAATTGCGTCTGGAGCTTTGGCAGACAAAACCCTGCGAAACAACAGAGACGAAAATTACGAAAAATCCAATCTTTACAAGAGATTTCGCGGATTTGTTACTGAGTTCAATCAAAGATCCACAAGATGAATGTTCCACAGCTCTTAAAAAAAGAAGACGGACAACATCCAGCAGAAAATTCTTTCTTCCAGGTGTTCGGAAAGAAATCTCTTTGTTGACGGGATGTTGTACAATCTTTATTAATTGGCATTATGAACAGTCGTCATGTGTCAGAAGCAAAGGGGACAAATTCAAAACGAAACAAAAATGTTGCCGAAGAAGTAATCTTTTCCACCTATAATGAGAGCTTCGATACTGTAGCCAGATGCACGGAGAATCTCGTATAACTACAAGGGAAGGAATCAAAAACAAAAAGGGGAACGAGTTTACGGCACGAAGTTGTGGACCGTCAAAGAAGAACTCGTCGGAAGAAAGATCCAGAGAAATAACTGAAAGAATCTAAGAAAGCGGCAGAAGAATTGGGGTGGATGGGCAAACCCACCAAACCCTCGTGTTCCCCCGACCATGGATCTTATCCCGATTTTAAATTTGGTCGCCCGGTGAATACAAATCCTCCTCGTACAAGTTCCACGACAAATTTTTCACACTATCTTACGACGAAAGGAGAAGAATTCCTCTGCGTAAGAATCTGATAAAACTTGACAGAAACCTCTGCTACAGAAGAAAATACAGGAATTTTATCTCCACGGTTGCAAATTCCAGAAGCGCCACAAGAACGCGCAACCTGGATCATAATTACTTCCCGATCCGTCGCCATTGGGTCTCCGAGGAGCTCCAAAAGCCAAAAGACCTCAGACGACAAACCTCGGAAACCCCACGGCCGACGAGATGGGCGCGAAATCAGATGGAGAACTCGGGGGAATGTCCCCCACGCAAAAATCCAAACGTCGTCGAATTATCCACAATTTAAAGCAACGATCGACGGGAAAATCGCAAACTTCAAACACATCAGCGGGAACAACCATCAGATCTCAGCTCCTCCCGCAATCAGAACAATAAAAAGACGTTCCGCGGAAAAGGAGCAGCATCGATTCCCGCAAAGCCCGATCGCAATTCAGAAAACCGCCGTCGGGAAAACCCCGACCCGATCCGCAAAACCCAGGAAAAAACCGCAAAACCGTCGGGATCAGGCGCAGGAAGGATGACGGGATCCGATCCGCTCACCACCGATAGAGAGACCGGAAAAAAAAAAAAAACAGCCTTCTTCCGGCAGCAGCAGAGCTCCCCCGCCCACCTCCACAGTATTCCCGATGGCAGGCGAGAGATCTCTCTCCAACCCATGATCGAATTCCGGCAAACCCCGCACAATTCAAGCCGATCAGCGAAGGAAAAACCCATCCACCACAGATCTCCGGAGCCCGGAATTCCCTCCACACATACCTTCATCCGGTGGCCGAGTGGGGAGAACCCTCCTCAACACGTAAACCCTCTCCACCCCTTCCCTGCACACATTCCTCCCCCTCCTCTCCTCTTGCTTCCACCACCGTCTTCCCTCCCTTTCCCTCCTCGATCTCCCCTCCTTCCCCACCCCTTCTCCCCTTCTTATTTCTCTCTCTCTCCTCTTTTTTTTTCTTTTTTTTTTCTCCCTTGCAGACTGCCAAAACCCTGAAAACCACCCCTTTCCGCTTAAACCCCATCCCATATATCCTTGTGAGGCTTTGGATCTCGGACACTGGACCAGCCGGTAAAACCCCACCCGGTTACCGGCTGCGTCCCGCGGGGGGTGGCCCCACGTCCAACCGGGTCCTCCCGTTCGCGCCCCGCCTCCCGGTGACCAGACCCTCTCTCCCGCCCCCCACGCTCGGCTTCGGACCACACCCGCGCCCGATCCAGACACGTGCGCGGTGTCTCAACCCCCGCTGACCGATTCTTCCACGGGCTGTATCGTGGGGACGCCGGTCCGCTGCCGGTTGCCACCCCCACCAATTTGCCTCGCTATAAACAGAAGCCCCCCGGCGTGCGGCAGATGCGAGAAAATGTCCTTTAGATTTACCTGTGGATCCCACAGGAGTTCTCGGCCGTTCGATCGGTGGATCCCCGAGGACACGGACTTTGCGGTGATTCGTGCTTCACTGCGTGATCTCGATTTCCGTAGATTTGTGATCACAGAAATAAACAGTAAACACGTTTAAGTATTAGGATCGGGATGTTAATTGGACGGAACCAATCTCGGAGGCTCAAAATTTTGATCCGATTTTAATCAGATTTGCGTCAAAAAAATTAGTTTAAACTCGGTCCGAAAAAGAATAAGACCGGGCTTGAGTTTTATGAGATCCGGCACATTTGATCTGAAATTTTTAAATATAAATATAATTTAAATTAAATATAAAATTTATATTTAGAAAGAGAGTTATATTTTATTTTTTATATAATAAATCTAATCAAAAATATAATATTTTATAAGTTGAATGTTAATATAGATATAAGTAAAAATATATATTATTTTTATAGATATATTATAGTAGATATATTAAAATTATATATAATATAATAAAAATAATATTTTTCTTAAATTTTTAGACTGAACTGGACTTAATTAGATTTTTTCTAGGCCCAAACCGGACCACCTATACCGGACCTATTCCTGGGCCAGGATCAAACTCGAGCCAATTTTTAGAAAATCGGGCCTAGGCCGAGTCTAGCAAGATTCGATCTAGACCCGGCCCATTGATATGCCTAATTAGAATCGGATTCTCGATTTTCGTTTAGTCGATTCATATTTTATTTTTTTATGAGATGTAAAATTTTAAAAAATTGATAAGTTAGCAAAAGTAGAAATAGATATTCAAATTTTTATAAAATGTGGAAACAAAAATACTCAATTCTACATTCATTTTTTTCATTTTTTTATTTTTGATAATTTTTAAATATATATTATATAATATTTTTATAATAAAAACTCCTCAATCTTAAAATTTTTACTCTTAAATTTTTAACTCAGTGTCCCTCATCTCCAATCTACATACAAATGTCACATATCTTTATGGCAATTATATATTAGCTAGTGGTCACTCTATCATTCCATCATATGTAATATTTTTTTCTCTAATAATCTTTATACCTACATATATTGACTATCTATTACTCAACTACTATATCTAATTATATGAATTTACCATACTTATTTGATCTTGTCATACTTCGTTTAATAAAGGTCATTATAATATACAAGATGGACAAGATATGATAAAAAAGATTATTAAATGTACATTTAAAATTATTCATAATTTTAATAATCAATGTATTTGTAATTAAATTTATAACTTTATTCTAAATATAAATATTGTTGCATTTGAAGTTTTCGTTTTGTTTCTATTTTTTCGACTCAAAGCGAAAATGAATGCGGAAGCGGAAACACTCTTTTCATTTCTGTTTCCGACTCTAAAAAATTTTATAGAAAGTGGAAGTGGAAACACCTATTTTCAATTCTAACTCTGACCCGTTGATAGTTTTATTGCGTACAGATTGCATAAGACATTTTTAATGTAGAAACAAGTAGGAATGTTAGTGTAATTAAGTGCCGTAAAAAAATACACGCCATACATTAAGAGAAAGCCTTTATAGGTGCTCGACGTTCACATCTCATTAGTCAGATAGTCGGACTCTACATGTCATATTTTCTATCTATTTTACAGAGAAAGTATTTCTCATATATTAATAGAGCTTTTATACTTTTTATACTTTTACTCCTACAATAAAATTATTCTACAAAATATTATTACATCAACAATTATAAAGTTTTTACATTTGTGCACATCAT
The DNA here is from genome assembly GCA_014218235.1 of Colocasia esculenta. Classification (NCBI taxonomy): domain Eukaryota; kingdom Viridiplantae; phylum Streptophyta; class Magnoliopsida; order Alismatales; family Araceae; genus Colocasia; species Colocasia esculenta. Next base: position 4,833,427 of record CM024757.1, read on the forward strand.
TCAATAGTTTTCTTTACACTTCTTTGACATTTTCAATAATATATGTACAATATATGTGTAAATACAAATACAATAATATTAAGTTTACAACTTTTTATATGACTGACTTTTTCCACAATCATATTTTTTACAAAAATAAGTCGATATATTATAAATATATTTTAAAAAAATTACATATATATCCCTAAAATCTTTCATATTCAATTGTGTACTTTCGAAATCTAACTATTAAATTGCATACCCCTCAAATCGAAAGAAAGCATCATATCCATTTACCTCAACCACAATTGAGTTAAGAGAAAGAAAATACAAACTTGCCCTATATTTTTAAATATATATATATATATATATATATTCTTTAATTATTTCGTATCACGTGTAACTCTCTCTCACCTATTCTCTCTCTCACCCATCCACCAACGACGTCTGTAGTGAACTGGGCCCTCTCGGTGCTGTGAAACTTGGCAAGGATACTCACCCCCTCCTCTTGCCTCTTCGTCTTCACCACTGGCCTCAAGACCTGTACTTCGTAGCCCTCTGATGATCAATCCCTCTTGGCCCCTGCCACCTCCACATCCGCGGTTGCGAGGATGCCATTGCTAACTGCCACCTTGACCTTGTGGGTCAATGACAGTCACCTAAGATCTTCTACCACCTAATTTCATAAATACAACACCCCGATCCCTCCTCTAATCACGAGATAACTATTAAATCACCAGTTGTGATGTTTATCCTCAACTCCAGGAGACCGAACGAACAAAAACGCAGTAACCTCAAGGTCGATTGCAATGGCAAACCCTGTTAAATAGCAGAAGAACTTATGAGTATCTGGAGAAAGCGTGGAAGATGGAAGAACAAGATCGAGGTGTAGGGAGCGGAGATGCTCACTTATTAGAGGAGTCATGACTCAAGTCCCTGGTAGAGGGCGAAGGAGCAAGCACGGCAGAAGCATCATAGAGAGAGAGAGAGAGAGAGAGAGAGAGAGAGAGAGAGAGAGCACACCCAGTTCACGGACTGAGAGCAAAAGCGGCACCGTCGACTACAACAATGGCCTTCCTCTCTCAACTCCGACTAAGATCTTGTCGGTGAGATAGAGAGAGAAAGAGGAGCAGAGAATAATGGAGAAGAGCAGGAGGCAAGGCGAGAAAAGAGGGGGAGGCATGGTGGAAGTTGGCAGCCACGGCCAGACGTGGATAACGCGGCAAAAGAGTAACCCCCCAATAGAGGAGAACATACGACGATGGCGTCTCTCTCTCTCTCACTCACTCAAGGGTAATTATCTTTTTTTCTCTTATTTTGACGATTCTCTAACCATGGGGATGTAACTAATACTCTACTCTCTCTCTATTGGAGAGATATATAATTTAATAGTCAAATTTTGGGGGTATATTGTTAAATATGAAACATTTTGGTGATATATAGTTAATTTATCCATATATTTTAAACCATGCTTAGAGGCCACTTAAATTTATTTTGGCTTAACTAGATATGGATTGTAATGCCTACTAGATAGGATACTTTTGGGGTATATATATCAATATACATTCAGCAATAAGAATTTTATAATTATACGTATAAGATGGCAATATCTAAAAGTGCATGGATAAGATTCCTGTAGTATTTTCAGTTTTTTTTTTCGTAGATAAGAAAGTGTGGGTGGGAATATTCTCAACGGGAGCGAGTCCCGTCAAAAATTATAGAGTTGCGCCACGTGTCGACAAAAGGCTCTTGTCTGATGCCTCTTGATTAAACCCTCCGTTAATGATCGGATGGATCCCTGTGCCTTAAAGACGAAACCAAGACAAATGTTCCTTCTATTTCTTTTTTAAAATAAAAGGGTGCGTCTTGCCTGGGAACCATTCATCCATCCATCCACAAAAAAATTACAAAACTAACATGCTCAGAATTGTATATATTTGCTGCACATATATCATCAATTGTCTATAATACTGGAAAAATACCATATGTATATCCTATATATCCTTGTCTTCTCTCTACTTAATAAAAGTTATAAAAAAGACAAAAATATTCCAAACTAGGGTTGGACGTACCGTAACTTACCGTACCGATGTAATATGCCGGTGCCTTATCGTGGTAGAGAATTTACGGTTCAATCTAAATGAAAGGATAAATTTCTCACCCACTCTTCACCTCCATTGGTGACTTACTGAATTCGGTCCTCCCATGTACTGGGAGGAACCGAACTCTTCTCACTTAATAAGATAGAGGGGAGGAGAGAGAGAGAGAGAGTTGAGGCTCTAGTGTCATTAATAGACACCTCAATTGAAAGTGTTTGTGTATAGATAAGAGAAAGAAACGAAGGAACATTCTCTTTTAAGAAAAGTTTATTACACTTTAGAATTGTATTTTTTTATTTTTCATTAAATGGACACAATATATACCTAATGTATTGACTAATGAAAAGATTAAAATATATGAAAAATATATAATTCTAAAGTGTAATAAAAATTTTCTCTTCTATTTTTGAGAAATGATAAATACTTGTCTTAGACAAAGAACTGTTTAACTATTATAGCACCACCATGATAACAGCCAAAGCACCACGCCACAATGTGACACATCATTGCCCCACCCCACATGTTGTCACCACCGTGTGGTTGTATCATAAGAGGAATGCTAATAGCAGAATTGGAATGGCCGCAGACTTGACTTGGATAGGTCAGACATGTAGGTCTCGCAAGCTCTTATGCCCGATCAATCAAGTCGGATACACGATTGTTCCACATCATATGAGTTATTTGATCATTCGAATAACTAATATTTCTCTCATCACTAATAACTGAGCTTGCCTACTTAGTGTTTCTCTTCTTCCTTTTGACTGAATGTTCTAAAATATTTTAGAAGTATTTTGAAACATTTACATAAAACTGACAATATGCGTGTATATACGATTTCAGATCATAACATTTTTCAAAAGTTTCATGTAAATTAGGGTTGCAAACGGGTCGGATTCAAAATCAAAAACACAGATTTTAATTCCAATTTCGATAACCGAAATATAGTTTCGATTTCGATTCCGATAAAATCGGAATGGTTAATTCCGATTCTGTTCCGATTCTGATAACATTAACGGAACTGAAATTCCGATAAGCTAAGGTGTTTATCATAATTTTACCTTTTGAGTTTATGATAATTTATCGGAATAATCGATACCGATTTTGATTTCGATTATTTTTCAATTCTGATTCCGATAGTTTATCAGAATATCCGATACTGATTCCAATAAATTATCGGTATTATTTTTCGATTCTGAAATCGATAATTTTTATCAAAATCGAGTCAAAATATTAAAATATCGAGTTCCGTTTATACCTTTAATGTAAACATAATTTCCAGACAGAAAACACCAAAGATAAAAACGAAATGTCCCTTCTTAGAGAGTTGACGTTGGGCATTTGAATTGGACCCAATGGGAGGCCTTTGATTTCTTTATTATATAATAAACTAGACACAATGGCGTATTACGTACTACTCATCTGCGTCACCCCCACTGCGCTCATCTTACGCCTACAATCGTCATCACAGTTTAATTCTCATGATTTGAAGATATAAAATGTACTGTATGGTTAAATATACTGTGCCTAAGATAACCCGGTGTCCAAATATGATTAATTTTTTGCTTTTTTATTTTAATTTATATTATGATATTAACCTCAAATTAATGTGATACAATACAATAATACGCCTTAATTATACCATAAAATTCCGGCCTGGTATCACCTTGCTTCCAACCTTGCCCTCATGCATCTTGTAAGCTACTTTCCTCCCACATTGACAAGTGGGTGGTCAAATTAGCCGGAATTTTCTACTGAGAGAATGAATATTTAGAAAAAGAAATCTTTGAGTATTTCATCAATAGTCACGCTTTAGATCCATCTCTCTCTATATAAAAATAAATATTGGGATGCGACAATGCGATCCGTCGCACTTCAGCGGACGTTGTTGAATCGCCATCCAAGGGCACCTTACATTACGCGCGTTGCAAGTGCGGGCAACACAAATTTTTTTTAATGTCGTTAGATGGCGATCGAACGACGTCCACTAATGTGCGACGGGGCTGTACTACCGCATCTATATATATATATATTCTCCTCTGCAAAATAAATGTAATATATATGTCTTTGTATTTTTGCACTAACAAACATAGATTTGAGAATATTGTTTCAATGTTTGATACAATAATTAAGGCCATCTACATCCACCCAAATCATCGGAGCTCAACTCTCACATTACCTATTAAAATTAAAAAAAATCCAAAGTAACTAGAGCGTATATGTATATTTATGTATTTAAGAATGGGAGTTCGTGCATGACTTCTGAAAATCCCTAGAAATTACGTCAGTAAGATCCATGAGTTCTCTCGATTTTATTTTTATTTTTTTAAGAGGGATGGGTAAACGCTAGCGGCGGGGGCCCAGCGGGGGTTGAGGTGGCGGATTGAACGGCCACAAGCAGTGACGTCATTCCCGGGGGGATAAGGTGGGGGTGAAAAGACTGGCCTGTGGCGTGTGTTGTAGTGTGTAGGAGGAGAAAAAAAAAAGAGAAAAGAGAAAAAGAAAAGAGAAATATTTTTTTTGAACAAAAGGGCGGAACTAAAAGTTCTTTCTACTACTACACAAAAATGATTACGTAGATCCTTCTAAGGGAGTTCTCATAGCACAAAGAATGAATTGAGAAATAACAACAAAGCAATCCATCCACAAGTGGAAAGACTATAAGAAACAACCCAACACTCCAAATTAGGACACCCCCCCCCCCCCCCCCACAAGGGCTAAGTAACAAAGCACAAACACAAGAACTATTCCACTTATTGCAAGGATATAATGGAGATATTCACCAACACTACAAACACCTCTCTGATCCAACGAGTAAGATCAAGTATTTGAGGATGCTTGAGAATGGTTGAGTTGAAGTTGAGAAGAAGATCTGCTCTGAAGGAGATGACTTGCGATGATCTTGAGCAGCAATATATCAGTGGAAGTTCGGATGACATACACAAAATAATGGTGTACGCATGGACGAATCCAGAGAATATTCAGTGGGGTCACGTGATTCTACTGAAATTTTTTTTTTGTTCAAATGACTATGTAAATTTTGTGTCTTGGGGGGATTTTATAGGGGGGTGATCCCATTGATTTTTTTTGTTCAAATGACCATGTAAATTTTGTATTTTGGAGGGGTTTTATAGGGGTGATCCTATTGTAAGAAAAAAATTGATTGCAATGAATTATCTCATTATTATTAAAATATTTTTTATTTTAAATACTTATTTATATTATTTATAATATATATATAATTATATAAATATTAAATATATAATTCGAGTGACTCCACTGAATGAAATTTTTGCGTCCGTCTTTAAATGTACAGGTGATCCACAAGACGAGAGCTTAACTTAAAACTCCACAACTCTGTAACTAGATGGACCCCGGGATCCATCATCTATATAAGGATCCATCATCTATATAAATTTATTTTTTACAAAAATATAATATCAATTTTATAAATATTACAATAACTATGATGCAAAAATACAACAAAATGGTGGGGTCTAATAGAGACGTACGTCGTCTACTTGACACCCCCGTCACGGGCGCCCGTTGGGCTCCCACTCCCCACGTGAGTTAACACAACCAGCTTCACAACCCGAACCCAGTCACCGACCACGTCTCTCTCTCTCTCTCTCTCTCTCTCTCTCTCTCTCCTCTCTCTCTCTCTCTCTCTCTATGTGTGGCTCAGAGATGTATTAAAGCGGGTGTTGGCACACGTGCCAGCAGTTAGTGGTTTGGGACTCCGGTCGGCGCCCCACAACCAACAAAAAGGCCGAAAAAAAACTCGTCCTTGTCCGGTTACGCTTGCCATGGTAAAAAGCTCAGCTGGATGCTCTCGCTGTCTAAATTAATTGGTCTCAGCAGTCCTTTTCACTCTGCCTCTAATAAGTAAAAAAAAAAATTATAATAAATGAAACAAGTACGAAAGTTTTCAATATTCAAAATAAGAGAAATATTTGTGACTTACCAGATAAAAGTAGAATAAATTTTACGGTCTTTAATATACTGTGAAACCCACACTTTTTGTGACAGTGCCTGAGGTAGATGGTAAATTTTGACTCTCCAAATACGTTAGGAGTGGCTAGTCAATTGATTGGACGCTTTATCTTACACTAAAAAGTTGAAGGTTTAATACTCAGATTTTATAAAATTTAAAAGAATTTCAAATTATATATATATATATATCCCACCCTCAAAACAAGGGCTCTAGATTACAGTTTACCTAAACATCACGCACGGGGCGTGGAGGTGAAACACGTCCCTTTCGAGAGTGGTTGGTCACTGTCACTAACTTACATTAGCCACTGCCCTCCTCCACCCCACCAATAATTTGGGTTGGGGTGGTAGCAGAAGAGGAGAAGGTGGTGGTGGTGGTGTTCCCCGGAGAACTTGGTCACTGGGGAAGGTGGTGGGTAGCAGAAGAGGAGAAGGTATAAGTGGTGGTGGTGGTGGTGCCCGGAGAACTTGGAGCTGTGAGAGAGCCACGAGAAGAGGGGGCTTGTTGCCCATACTGCATAGTCTGCATTATCTCCATCTTTAAAAAAACAAAAAAAAGGTAATTGCACATACAGCCTTCAAATTACGGTTACTCCACTTTATATCCCTGTATTGTCCATGTTTTTTTTTGTATGTATACCTCGGCCGTAACGCGGTTCGTCTCAGTGTTATGTGCCTTTGTCTATACATTTGATGAGCTTAATTTTTGAACAGGTTAAGACTAAAAAAGACTGACTTGTCTTCGTTTTAATATTCTCACACCATTAAAATAATAGCAAATAGCACATTATAAAGTACTCTTGGAATCTTTTATGTTAGCTTACACCTCTCTCTCTCTCTCTCTCTCTCTCTCTCTCTCTCTCTCTAGAGTCTTAAATTTTACATGTTTAATAGAATATTATTTTGAGCTAGACGGTGCTAGTCTTTGATGTGTCTAGGTGGGACAGTGTTTTTTTTTCCTGGAATAAAAATGTCTATAACAATATGAAGAATATGGAGATGTAACAGTCAGAAAATGGTCGGAGATGACTTCTCCTACCAACACTTTTAGAGAAGAAGGAACTCGATCGGTGGACGAGCGGGACTTGCAAAATCAGAGAGGATCGATGTCAAAAGACCTCGGTTTGAAGAATCGGAGAAGAACCATCTGATTCTTAAGTCAGTATGAGACTTGACTGAAGATGTTGAGAGATTCAGAGTAGAAGGATTTACATATCTTGACATCAGAGGTTTAGATCCTTTTATATAGTCGAGGTTTAGCCAGTTCACACACTGATAGACTGTAACGGATCATTGAGGACAACAATTAACACCCTAATTATGGAGAGATGTTGAAGATATTGTGGCATGAAAATTGTCCAGATCGTGGGTGCTATTTTTTCGTTACGAGGAGTTGTACATCTCTCAAGGGAAGGGGGGGGTTGCAAACATGGGCACGACGGAAGCAATTACGATACCAACGTGTGCAGCAGGTGCTCGGTGAATGGAGATCGAAGATCCGAAAACAGCTAGCAAAGTCTATACTCATATGCTCGGGCAAGTATCTACTCAGAGATCTTCTAGTGTCTGGGGACACGTGGACAGTATAAGGTAGAGCATGTGATCTTATTAGAATGAGCAGTATTAGGCTTGTGAACCTGATGAATTGGAAATTAATCATCTCCTCAAGAGGTGTAATGTACGTAGACCATGCGATCTTATCATATATAATGTCCTTTAACAATGTCCACCACTGGTACAGACAAGAGAAATCCGACTGTTTAATTAAAACAAAATATTGTGATGGTCCTTACGGATGCTGACGCAATATGATTTCTGCCCAGTGCTCTGATAAGGAAGGATGAGGGTGGTGGTGATTATGATCAGTAGCAGTGGGTGACAAAGCATGTTATGGGTGTATATCAAGAGTGACTCTGTTGGTTGGGTGCTCCATTATATACTAAGCAGAAAGAATTCAATACATAAATTTGTCAAATTTATAAAGAGATTTTCTAAAAAGTTATAAATAGTCAAGATTTAGATGTATGTCTTAAATGTCGAATTCAAGACGTACATGTACAATTTAAAAGACTAGATCAACCGACTTAATTAGCGCACACACAAAAAAAACATGTTACGGGTTACGTAAACAACAACCTAAGAATCTTACAAGGGTAATTAAAGATTAGGATCTAGCTAGTACTCTTTTATGATATACACTACAAGGGCATGCAAAGACCAATTGATACATCTAGAGGACCTCAAAAGCCAAGTCTACACTGCATACTTATTATTGAGGACCCTATTATGTTCACAACTTCACATGCGATATGTTTTGAGATGTCACGTGCCGGGGGTCTCACGCATGTGGCCAGCCGGTATAGACTTTGGGTTTGCCCTCTCCACCGGCACATGGAGCAGCGTCTGCAGCAAGGGCCTGCCTCACAAGGGTCTCACCTACCAAACAAAGACAGGGTGGCAGAAAAGGGGAAGTTGAATCCTGAAGTGAAGCACTTGTGCATGAGATGCATATGCTTTGTGACCTTGGAAGTGATAAGTCTTTACCTAATGTGATCATCGTATATATATATTTATATATATATATATATATATATTAAGAGTAGTGTCTAAGTCATTATTTATAGAGGGGTGCCAAAATCAGCATGTAGTAATTGGTTTTTTTGGTATCTTGATTGAGAAATATTTAATACTTTCTAAGGAGGATAATAAAAGTGATGAATTATCTTCTACGTAATTTTATTAGTTGAAAAAGAGAAGGAGAAAAAAAATCTTGTCAAATTTTTAATCAATAAAATTACTTAGAAAGTAATACACACCGTCTTTATAATTATCTCTTTGGAGGGTATTAAATATTTCTCATTTTGATTTGACTTAGCCAAAATTGATTTTATGATCCGAATCTCGTCTCTTAAGATGAGAAAGTCTCTTTTAGTTGGAATGATTAACAAATGTCTTGATTTGTCGTCTCTCGATATCAATATCAAGATCAAACAAGTTCATTAGAGCTATAGTAGAATCCTCCTCAATTTGGGTAAGATGTGGGTTGAAGATGGTAGATTTGGAATCTGGTTGTAGATCGTAGAATGACTTTGGAATTTGAAAATTTGGATTACATTCCTTCTCATCAAGGAAAGAATATATAAGGAAGAACAAATGATCATGGATCTTAGGATGGAGATCTCAGTAAAAATGTTTCGATGCCTAGGTCAATAAGAGTAAAAACACGAGTAAGAGAGTGAGACGATTCGAGATCACTCTCTACAATTGAATGTAAAATTGTGCCTCAACTCTGGCGAAAGGTCTCCTTTGAGATTTGTAGTGGTGGTCAAGCCTCCAAAATAGTTTCAAACAACATAACCATAATTAGGGCCAGATCGTGGGGGTAATCACAAGATATAGTGGCCATAATAAACTTTTACACCTTTTACGAGCGATGTGGGTGACAATCGTGGAGATTGTGAATGACCTATCGTTATCCTCTTTTAAGGCTCCACTTTTTCTAAATAACTGTTGTCTAAATGAGATCCGTTGACTAGTGTATCAGATAGGAGTGTCAGCCGTTTTACTTTCATTGAGCTAAACCTCTATCGAGCTAATATTTGTCTACTAGGCTAAAGTCAGTCGGGCTAATAGGTGGAGCGCAGGCCGAGTTAGCCTCTTACCTTAGCAGATGTTGAAAGGCTATCTCAGGAGTTACGTTTGTCTCTTATCCTCCGAGCGTCGATGCTGAGAGAATGGCGCTTCTTAAGTCGGCAGACTAGGTGCTTATGCATAGGCGGACCTACATACAATTCAGTGGGGTCACGTGATCCCACTGGATTATTAAGATTTTATTAAGGGGTTCAAAAATTTTCATTATATTAACCATTGTTAGAAAAATTTTAAATAGGATGACCCCACTGATTTTTTAAAATAAATATATAGGTGCATCTTATTTATTGAGGTGATCCCACTGAATAAAATTTTTACGTCCCCCTCAGTGCTTATGATATGTTTCTTCAACCTACTTAGTAACTAGATGATCTCCAAGATGGGCTCCTGTTTAATAGCTGAACTTTCGCTTATTAGGTCAGGCTTCAATAATTGGATCTTATGATTTGAGTTAGAGGACCGAAATTCCTCTTCTATGTGAGTCATTTGCCAGGTTGGGTGGTCGAATTCTCGACCTTTATATAAATTCCAAAATGAAAAGAAGAATCTTGATAAAACTTTTTTTTATATTGAAAGACATCAAGAGTTCACATGCATATAAAAAGAACCCTACTTAATTATCTTTTTCATTTTCTAATGAACGAGCTGCGTACCTCTTCCTTTCTCAGTCATGTTCTTGCCGGCAGAACGGGAACAACTAATATCCTCATGGCCGCATTGAACAGGCCAGCTGATAGGCCTTCACGTTGTGTTCTGCGGAGATACCAAGAACAATTAATCCCTTCATCTGTGCACAGGCCATGGATGCCCCATGGAAACAATCACTACTCCCACCCGTTAAACAAACTATTCAAGTTCTTCCAGCTCCCCAAAAAACAATCAATTACTGCATGTCTATATTATATTGGTGCAGTATATATCCAGTTCAGAGATTATGTTCATGCCCATGTATATATATAATCACACCTAAACTAGGCTAAGGTCTTTGGAAAGGAACTTTGGCCTTCTTTTATTATATTTAAAGGTACATTATTGTCCAATAATCTCGGATTTGATTAGGACAATTAAGCTACGTGATTTGATGTCATGAGCATGATCGGTGAGGGTCCTTCCTTTGCCAATCATGGATGGGTTCGTGAGTTTAGTTTATGGGAAGTGCCATATGCGGCCTCTCCCACTTAATAGGTTGTGTGTGGTTTTTTTTTTTAATTTGAGAAATATTTGTTAGACGTAGGCCGGACATGTTATATATAAAAGTGTGGGACATGAAGGAAGCAGGAGTAAGATTTGTAGTAACGAAGTAGCATGGGAAAAAGTATAAGGCAGCTAGCTGGTGCTATTTACCTAGGTGACACAACCGTGCTCAAAGCAGAGAGGGCAATTGCAGTCATAGACGGACCCAGAAAAATTTTTAGTGGGATCACTCTTTTTAAAAAAAAATTCAACCAAACTAATTTAATAAAAAAATTTAGACTCATCACTAGAGTTTTAAAATTCTAGTGAGGTCATGTGACCCCACTGATTTTTCTCTAGATCTGTCTATGATTATAGTTTTAGCCAATGTAGAAGCAGCATAGGATTTAATGTAGGGGTGAGAATGGGAAAGGAATATGGGTGGAATTAGGGGATAACTTGTAGGTGGTGAAAGCATTACAAAGAAATGAAAACGTCCCACTAAAATTTGTTTCTTGGGTAATTAACTAGGATGCAACATCTCCTCAAAGGTTGGAAGTCACATTGAAGAGTGTCCAACATTATCATAGAGAACAACTTGGTTGTTGATTGGTTGAGAGTGGGAGCTAGAAAAGCAAATTTTAACATTGTTTGGAGCTTGATATATATATATTTCCCCATGAGCTAATGTGTATTGCAGGAGTGGAGACAGGAAAAGGCACAAACAAGTTCGGAAGCACAGCAGGTTTTTTTGATAGCTAGGATGTTTTCTTTGTTTGATAGAAGGTGCTTGGAAGGATTAGTAATTGGCTACTTTTGGGTGGAAGGGTGTAAGTCTTTTAACAACCAAAAAAATAAGAAGAGAAATTGACTTGTGTACTCTTGAAATCTGGTTGAATTACTGTGATACCTCTATTTTTATAGAAATTAACGTGATACGCCTGAAATCGTTTAGAAAGTGTCGACTTATCTCTCCCATGATCTAATCAATTATCCTGGTAAAATGAAGGTAGATTAGAGAGATGAAATCTATAACATAACCCCAAGTAAGTCTCGATTGACTCACGCATAGTTCTCTCTGGAGATCTAATGTCCCACCCCCATTTCAAAACAGTAAGAAGTCGGCCCCCTGCGACGACGAGCTTAACAACATCGAAGAAGTCCAACTAATCTAATGGGGAAATTGGTTGGCAAGAAGTATCCGTAAAGATCCGGAAAAAAATATGCGACGTTACAAAAATAATCAACAATTATGTCTCGTTATCTCTGTCTCCTACCTTTAACCCCCAGGGGCATGATCGGGACTTTGGTTAATATATTTTAAGTATATTCCGATTAATTTTCTTTAAAATAGGGATATAATGGTAATTTGATAACATTTTAGAGATATACAAATAATTTTTCCAAAAAATTTAAATTAGTAGATGATTATCTTTATGATTGATCAGTGTATGAACAACTAATTATGTCTATTTGTGCATTGACCAATTATAACGCCAGACATTTTCTTTTAATTGATGGAACAACCGCAGGCAAACTTGGGTCAATTCTCCTTTGCCATACACTCCAAAATGTTACAAAAGATCAAATGATTATTTTTCACGCAAACTGATAGAATAATTTAGATGGACATTGACAATTAAAAGGTTTTCACACAGTTAAAGTTCATTAAAACCTTGTCGAGTTAATGTGCTGATATTAACAAAAGGACCATTTTCAGTGGACTTGATTCATTAAACTAGCAAAGATTATTTTAAAAAAATAACCCACTCGCCTACTAATTTATCTCTATTACTCAAGCCCATCTCCTCACGTAAAATGGTAGAAAAATGTTAGTTATTTGGACGGTCGGATAACTAACATGATGTGAAATTGTCGTGTGTTCGAGAGTCCCACGGCGTATTTGGTTGTGGGGCCTCCGTGACCGACCAATCAGATCAAACGCGCGGTGGTTCCACCTCGGCCGTCCGGGTAATTACAATTTTTCAAACTAATATGTCTTACACATTGTTGCTCGTGTCTTCCATGCCTGATAAATTTATATTTCTCAAAAATTAAATTCGAGTCAAGTTACATTATTTTAAAAGCCGAACATAAAATCTCCTAGAAGTTTACCCCCAAAGCCGAAGGTACGTAGGGGGACATCAGCACGGTCCTCTATGTTGCCAAATCTCAAACTTGACATTCTCAACTTTTGTCCCAGCGCAAATTATAAATAAATATAAAAAAAACACATCTCAAAATTCGTGTTATGTGTATATAAAATATATAATTCTATTTGTGTTCTCTCGGATCATGTGAAGGAAGAAGCAAGTAAAAGGAGGCCGCGAAGGACGAGAGAGGAGGAGCAATCCGGCGTGCGACCCACCGAAATTTTCTCATCCCATACACTCTAATCTGACGGCGGTGATTGGAATTAGCCGGGTGAGTTAGTATTGGTTAAGACGTCAGCTGGTGGTCCCACGGGTCCACGGGAGTTTTTAGTGCACGCCTACGTGGAGTTTTTAGTGCACGGCGGTGTGGTGGGTGGCAGACGTGGCCGTCAAAGTGGATAGTTTAAGTTGGGAGAAATATTTGGTATTAGGATGAAATATTTGGTTGTTTATATCCGTAAATATAAATAGATGTAAATTATGTTACTATATATCTGTAGATATAAATAAGTGTGAGTTTTCATTATTAATTTGACAGTAAAAATCATCTATTTGTGGGATATTTTTTTACTCGAATATTAATTGTTTCTATTAACTGTGAGAGCATCAAATTAAAATATTTCTTTTTGACCGTCAGTTCTCTATGAGAGTATAATTTTTTTATAAAATATTCATTTAAAGTTTTTTTGCCCAAAATTTGAACATTATTATTCTTAATATGGCATCAATTAAACAGAAGGCCGCAGTTTTCATATGTGAGATTTCCCTGGTGGGCCCCACGTTGTCGAGACTGCCACCACACAGGCGCTCTATTCGGGGAAGATTCGGACCGTCGATTCGGTTACTAACGAGCGCCGGATCCGGGGGCCCATCACAGCCACCTTCTCGTCCAGTAGTAAAAAAACTGTTAGCTACGTCGCGACGCGCTTTTCTGATGGGCTCCTAACGTGCCCACTTTGCCTCCCGGGGTGGGGGGCCCAAAAGGGACAGAAAGCCCCACTTGGCAATGTTGGGCCTGAGTGGACGAGATTGGTTTGTTAGCTACCGAGTGGAGAGGTGTCACTATCTTTGTATTAAGTAAAAGGGAATCCAAAAGGGGGGGAGAAAAAAAGATAAATAAATAAATAAATGAATAAACAGGGCAGCATAAGAGGCCAGGGAAATCTAAACCTCTTCTCCCGTCTCCGGTTCTTTGTCTTTCTTGTTCCCACCACAAATGGTATGTGTCTTGTTATAAAGAAGTTCTTGGGTAGTGGCCAGTGGGACTTGGATGCCTACCTTTGTGCTTAGGTAGAAAGAGATAGGTGTTTGACAAAAGAAATGGCGAACAAAGGTGAGAGATGGGCCAAATTGGAAAGAGACGGGGGAAGAAAATTCAGAATAATGTTTTTTGTTGCAATTTTTCTGACAGAAAAATACAAATACTCCTTGCAGTTTTTAGAGATTGTCGCAAGGAAAGCGTTCAGAGTAGTACTTGTTTTGGTTTAGAGATTGTGGAGTGTTTGATCCCATATTCGCCCCGGCGCCCAGGCAATGCGGCAACGCCAACTCGAACGCTCAAGCATTGAGCATTTCTCATTCAAATCTCCCTTTTTGTTGTTTCTATATGTTTTATGACATAGTTTCTTTTGACGTAGGAGGAAAGGGGAAGGAAAAAAAAAAAGAAATATGTGGGACGCATATTAAAAGTGTATATCTCATTTTTTTTGTGTAGGCAGGTGTCAGAAAAGTGTATTGAATGATCAGAAAGACTCATGTAAATATGATAAGAATGTATAACACTATAGAGTCTCTCTCTCTTTCTCTATATATATATATAAATAGAGAGAGAGAGAAAGAAAGAAAGAAAGAGAGAGAGATGATGGGGTACGACGGTGCAGCCTCGCCGTACCTCAGTCACTATTGTCTCCATTCAACGGCAGTAAAAAAAAAAACACTTACGGCGCATGCAGTGTATGTTGTTATTTGATCTCTATCCAACGGTAGTAATTAGGGTGTGGCGGAGCCGCACCACCGCACCCCAACATTTATGATATATATATTATCCACGTGTCTCTTCCCTTCTATAACCGTGACAGAAACCATGTAAACAACATGCCCACTTTTTATAATTTCATGACATTTTTTTTCCAAAAAGCCCAAAAGGGTCGATTTATTATAAATAAAGGGGGAAATTCTGAAATTAGAAATAAAACCAACTACAAGTCAAGTAAAAATGAGAGATAGCTAGAACTCCAAAGAAGATCTATCCCAAGAATGAGTGCGCCGGAGGACTACCCGAGGTCGCAGTCCTGGTCGTTGAGAACAACGTTTTATTTCATCTTCCTCTGAATCCATTTTAGTTGCTTCTGAATCAAGTTTAAAATCAGGCATAAATATATTTTCGGCACTGGCAAGTTCAGCAACAGAAGTAAACTTCGTCCTCCAATCTGTGTAATTATTATCCGGAGTTGGGTCTGGCGCATTAATAATCTCTGATTCTCGCACCGGACTAGGGGAACGTTCTCTAGCAACTGGTAGAGAAATCCTAATACCCCCTTTACGAGAAGGACGTGAAATATTTTTCCGACGTCTAGAAGAAGAACTACTAGAAAGGGTGTTGGAGCACTCTCCGTTAACTAGCTTTGCCTGAATAATTGGAGACTTTGGAGACTGACGCACTACTTGCGCAAATGACGAGGAGGTAACTACCTTAGCAGCAGAATGAGAATCTCCAATTGCCACAGCTCTCTCAGAAGAAAATTGCTCCACTTGATCATCCTACTCCACATGCACCTGTGTAGAAACAGGAAGAGTAGCCGCTTCACAGGTAGATGCTACCTCTCGGGCAGCAGGAAAGACACCCGGAATGACTAGCAAAGGCGCAGACTCAGAAATACCCATATTGGGCTCAACTTCATCCTGGGCGGCCTGGTTAGAGGAGTCCACCTTAGTGCTCAAAAAGCCCAGCATAACTGGCCTCCCATCTTCACCATCTACGGCAGCAGCAGCATTAGGTGGAAGTGGGTCTTCCGGAAGATGCGAAACATGCCCACTTTTTATAATTTCATGACATAAAAAGTACACCAACCATCCCATTATCCTCTCATCCAAGCACAGAGTTCATCATGATTTCCACACTCTAATCATGCTTCCTGTAGAGGCTATTTTTAGCCTCCTAGGCCCATAGGCCCATCAAGACCCAGCAAGAAAAAACGGTTATGGCCCTCGCGCCACGTGTCCTCGACTTCAGCCAACCGGTTGTCGTACATGCTTCAGCTGCTAAACGCCCAAGGGTCCCAGCGGCAGTTTTCGAACACCGCACTGGCTGTTCGAACAAGATTTGCCATTACCGAGCAGACCAGGCGGCTCCTGCTCGAGCCCGCAATCACCAAAGACACCGAGCACCGGGCACCGCGCGGCCTCCGCACCTGACGCCCTCCAGATCTCCAAGGGTAGTCTCCGGACACCCCTCATCTTGTTCGGTTCAGACACTGTCTACCGAACAAGCCTTGCAAGAATCATGCCATGGGCCCACTGGCATAAGCAGCGCCCGGGTACCAGGCACTGAGCATTGGGCCCAGCTACCGAACAGCAGGTCTAGCCTGCCGAACAGGCAACCTGCTCGGTACCTTTCGCCCAGGAGAATCCAGGAAGCTCCTCACCGCCTAGCAGCGGTTACTACGGCAGCACCGCACGCATCCCACGTTCAAGGGAGCAATAACTGCAGAGCCCCTCAACGGGCGCATCAACGAATAACTCCCCGCCAACCGGCGCGCCCTTTCCGGCGACTTCAAGGGACGTTCCGTCCCATTCCTCCTGCACCTTCACCTATAAAAGGCTCAGGTAACCTCCATGCAGAGGTAGGTGGTCTCGGACTCTCACACTCGCCCTCGCGCCCCTCACACACGAGAACCCCCTTTCCTTCAAGCCTCTCAAGTCTCGTACGTACTTAGGCATCGGAGGGTTCTCCCCGGTTCTTCAACCGGGCCCCCCTGATCCAGTTCTGGTCTTGCAGGCTTACGTCCGCACCGGCGTTCATCTTCCCCATCTTCTTCAGTGGAGGCCCGTTTGGCTCCGGCCCAAATAGGAAAACCCCACCACAGTTTGGCGCCGTTTGTGGGAACAACATCAGCCATGGCTTGCGAACGTTCCTCTCACCAGAACTACAGCAGTAGGGCGACGAGGTCTCGACAGCCGCGCGTGGACTCGCACGTCAGAGTCCCCCCTGTCGACGTCGCCGTCGCCCCCACTGGTACACCCGGCGACAATCCTGCTACTGCAGTACCTGCGACCGCCCTGGAGATAGCAGAGCTCCAGCAGCAGATGCAACATCTGACAGAAATCTGTCAGGGCCTCCAAGCCCAGTTGGCCAGACAACCGGCCCTGACGGTTCCCCTGCCACAGGAGCTACTAGTGGAGTCCTCTCACCGAAGGTCTCGTGCCCCTCCAGCGCCGCAGAAGCAGCATGCAGAATCACCCCCGTTCGCACGCCGAACACCAGTGCGATAGGCCAACTCACCCCGCCATGTCGCGGCGGTTCAGGCCCCCGCACGTTCCGACGCCGATTCCAACGCCCACACGTCCAGGCACGAGGGCTCAACTCCTGCCGACCAGGAATTGGTCAGACGCCTCCGCCGCGTCGCTGACCTTGAGCGCCGCATGGACGCGATGATCCAGAAGGCAGAAGGCAAACTCTTGGGGGACGACGACCTGGACTTCCGCTCCCCGTTCACCGCTGAGATCTTGGAATCCTGGGTCTCCCCAAAACTGCCTCTACCTTCCATCGCGCCCTACGACGGCACCACTGATCCAGCGGACCACGTCCATGGGTTCGAGTCGCACATGGTGTTCCATGGAGCATCAGACGCGGCCAAATGTCGGTCTTTCCCAACCACGCTGAAGGAGGCTGCGCGGGTATGGTTCGAAGCCATCCCCGCAGGCTCCATCTCTTCCTTCCACCAGTTGAAAAAGTCCTTCTCGGACAACTTCCTGGTCGGAAGGTCTCGGCCGCGCACCGCGACATCTCTTCTGTCTGTTCGGCAGAAGAAAGACGAAGCACTCTGGAACTACGTCCAGCGGTTCCGGACAGAAGCACTTCGCATCCTGAGCCTCGACGTCTCTTTAGCCACCAGTGCCCTCATCCGAGGCACTCGCGACGGCTTCCTTCAGAGGACGCTCGGGGTCCAGCAACTGCCTACCCTCGCCGAGCACCTCTCCACTGCCCAACGCCACGCTGCGTGTGAGGAGAATCTAGCTGCCGGCCGAGCCAACCAGGCGAACTCCCCCCGAAACGGGAAGGACCTGATAAGGTCATTTGAGTTCTCGGAAGAGGTTTCTACAAGCTGCCTACCTTCAGCGGCAAAACCATATCGAGAACCTGACATGTAAACGGCTTATTATTTACAAAAGCCTTCCTGCTTAGCGTCCTACTTCTCTTTGTTGTTCTATCGGTTTATGTAAAGGACGAACGGTACAACCCCTGGTCACTAGCTCTTCAGCTCAGAAGACCAGCATGGTACCCGTCCTATGACAGAGGTGTTCGGTTCAACCCCAAGTTGACGAGCTCTTCAGCTCAACTTGCGCGGAACCCACGAGTCTCTAAACACCGACGAATTCCGATTTGGACAAAACACAACTAGAAAAGAGAAGGAAAAAGGACAACGCTAGTTAAAGAAGTCGGGCGAATGGTACAACCCCTGGTCACGAGCTTTTCGGCTCAAAAGACCAGCGCGGTACCCGTCCTATGATAGAGGTGTTCGGTTCAACCCCGGGTGGACGAGCGCTTCAGCTCGACCTGCGCGGAACCCACGAGCCTCTAGACACCGACGGAACTCACCTTGCCTGCCACCAGTTCAGCAGCCGCGCCCGCCAAAGAGATCTCCGACCTCGTTTACAGGCCCTCCTCAACAAGACGTCGCCTCATCGCAATCGACCGGTTGCTCCGTCGCAGGCATGAAGACATCTCCCCTCTCAATTGCTCACGATCACATCCGAGCAGACTTGAGAGGGTGGGGGGCAAGTGTAGAGGCTATTTTTAGCCTCCTAGGCCCATAGGTCCATCAAGACCCAGCAAGGTAAAATGGCTATGGCCCTCGCGCCACGTGTCCTTGGCTTCAGCCAACCGGCTGCCGTACATGCTTCAGCTGCTAAATGCCCAAGGGTTCCAGCGGCAGTTTCCGAACACCGCATTGGCTGCTCGAACATGATTTGCCTTTACCGAGCAGACCAGGCGGCTCCTGCTCGAGCCCGCAATCACCAAAGACACCGAGCACCGAGCACCAGGCACCGCGCGGCCTCCGCACCTGACGCCCTCCAGATCTCCAAGGGTAGTCTCCGGACACCCCTCATCCTGTTCGGTTCAGACACTGTCTACCGAACAAGCCTTGCAAGAATCATGCCATGGACCCGCTGGCATAAGCAGCGCCCGGGTACCAGGCACTGAGCATTGGGCCCAGCTACCGAACATCAGGTCTAGCCTGCCGAACAGGCAACCTGCTCGGTACCTTTCGCCCAGGAGAATCCAAGGAGCTCCTCACCTCCTAGCAGCGGTTACTACGACAGCACCGCACGCATCCCACGTTCAAATGAGCAATAACTGCAGAGCCCCTCAACGGGCGCCTCAACGAATAACTCTCCGCCAACCGGCGTGCCCTTTCCGACGACTTCAAGGGACGTTTTGTCCCACTCCTCCTACACATTCACCTATAAAAGGCCCAGGTAACCTCCATGCAGAGGTAGGTGGTCTCGGACTCTCACACTCGCCCTCGCGCCCCTCACACACGAGAACCCCCTTTCCTTCAAGCCTCTCAAGTCTCGTATTGACTTAGGCATCGGAGGGTTCTCCCCGGTTCTTCAACCGGACCCCTCTAATCCAGTTCTGGTCTTGTAAACTTCCGTCCGCACCGGTGTTCATCTTCCCCATCTTCTTCAGTGGAGACTCGTTTGGCTCCGACCCAAATAGAAAAACCCCACCACACTTCCCAAAAAAACATTCTAGACATTCGATTGGATAGGACGACAAATGAAACATCCGTAAAGTCTCATCTTATTAATCTTTATCTTATTAACCATGTAAGAAACATGCCGTTATCTTCACACTTCCTGAAGTTAAATGATGTGTACAAGTTTACGAACGGACAATGTCAAATAGGGCGGCTGGATAAGGTCTTTGTCGCAACCTTGAATCCTTGGTTACATCCAGATGATCTCAGATTTTAATATATAAGATAAGACATTACGCATGTAGACCACCATGAATTCACAAGCTCTAAGAGGCTGGCAACTTTTTTTAAAAAATACTCTCGTTGCCAAACATTCACGGTTTTTTTTATAACTTTCGTGGGTTGCCAATTTCGATTGAAGGAGAAAGATAGAGAGAGAATATTCTCTCTCCTTAGTGCCAAAAAATAAGATTCATGTCATTTTTGAAAGATTTATGTACGGACGACCAAGACGAATTCGTTCTCGTGTGTATGGGAGGTAGAATTTTTTATTTTTTTATATTTTTTATGCACCTTTCACGCGGGGAGCACAGACAATGAGGCCTCATCATTCGCACCGTAAAAGATACGGACGAAATCAAAATCACATTTTATAACTATTTTACAAAAAATGTGATTTTTTTCTTTAAAAATCACATTTTCTCGTCTGATCCCAAAGATTGCCTTAAATCTATGATTCTATCCAGCGTCGGCGGACCTTGTTAATGGGAAGTCGCTTCAGACTCCCACTATTTGACGCAAAAGCGTTAAAGAAAGAGTGGTATCATTGATTGCCAGCACTTGCATTAATCAAATATCTCTTTACAATCTCTCTTTGTCTAGGCCAAAAATACTCGAATAAAATTTTTTTAGGAGAAATACTTGTTATCAATTTGATTTGGTAATAAATCACATGTGAATTATTTGATAAATAATTTTACTAGTCAAAGAAGAAAAGAAAATCTTCAACTAATAAAATTATTTGATAAATAATTCACATAAGTTATAGAACTTGTTACGGGCAAGCATTTCCCAATTTTCAAATAAAAATCAAAAGAAACACATTTAATGGCTTTGGAGATCCGCACGGTGTGAGAACAGGCAAACCCACTCACCACCACCACCACCACCACCTCCTCCTCCTCTTTGTGCCCGAAATTGCCCAAGACAGTGATGGGTTTCTTTGAAGGGGTCTACAACTGAAAGGAGACTGCGAGATCCCATGTCAGCACCCAAGAATGCACAGTTTCAGCAGGAAGAACTAGAACTGCTTGGTGGTCCTCGAGAGGACCATCCTTTCAAAGTTCAAACAACACTTGGCTCCCCACCCCCTCCCTCAAAAGGGGGGTTGCGAGATCCCAGTTCATAAAACCCAAGAACACACAGTTGCAGCAGGAAGAACTGGAACCGTATGCTTTGCTGGTCTCCTACCACTTTTTCCAAGTTCGAAAACACTGCTCTCTCTCTCTCTCTCTCTCTCTCTCTCTCTCTCTCTCTCTCTCTCTGCTCCACTATAACTCCGGGGGGCCGTGGAGGCAGGATCTGGCATTACTGCCGCACCACCCTCTTCCCCTCGATAGGTGGGGATGATCTATGCATCCAAGTTGAGTTACTCATTCACTAGATTACATGATCCTGGTTTATTAATATAGAGAAACGTTTAATACTTTTTAAAGAGAGCAATAAAGATGATGTAAATTACTTATCAAATAATTTTCTTAGTAAAAAAAGAGTAATTTTGTTAACATAAGCTAAGGCCTAATTCCACTTGATTGGCTCGAAGTATACCAAGAGGGGTACTTGATGCACACCCCTACAACCGATGGAAATGTGGCGCACAAAGCATGTATTGGCTCCATACCAACGGGATGCGCAATAAACATTGCTCGCAAGTCAATATCCATTTTTAAGGATATGAAACAGTAGTATTAAATACTTAAATATAATATAAACAATCAAAGATCCATCAAACACTCAAACTTGTCAAGCTACAATTGTTCTAGGCCTAGGCCCGACTCGGGCTCGAGCAAATCCACTTCTGCCGCATGGGACAAAAGGTAAGGCCCATGAACACTCCAAGTCAAGGCCAGTAGGGTCGAACGTCATATGATGCATCAATTGCATCACGTCAAAAAGCATGATAGAGTGCAGTGAACAAGAGTTTACTCGCGGATGCTTCATCCAAGTTTATTCCTGGTTAAATTAGCATATCCTAGAATTTATTCTTTCCCCTATATTACAAGAATACTCATCGTTAGAATCATATCAACTCTTAAATAGCAGCTTATGTTGAAATATATACGCTAGATAATATTACATGTTCCCTTAAATCAGCGTCCTTGCGGCAGTACTGCCACACTCGTGCAGCGAGTGTCACTCATAACTAATAATTGTAACCAGTTATTATGAAAGCAAAAGTTTACAACCTTTTTACGTTAAAAGAGAAGGGAACCCTCCGATCTCAATCCAAAAAACAGAGAATACCTACCCAGGTTAGACCAAGAAAATGCTCATTTTTTCCGTAAGTGACTGGTGGGTAGGGGATTAACCTGAGTTTGGGCAACAAAGGTTGCCTACCTGATCCCATTTTATTTCCAAAAAAAGGTGGGTTAATTTCTGGGTTAGTCTATACCAAGTTAAGCCAACCATGGGATACATATCTCTGTACTAAAGCGGCCCAATGTAGTTATCCCAATAACAATTGATCCTAAATCCCGATCAGAACCATGCAGGAGAGTTGCATACATATGAACGTTGCCTTTATCATTGTCTTTTCCGGAAAAGGAGAATAAATCAGTAAACCAGAAACAGACAGCTTCCATTAAAATGAGGTTATTAGTAAGCAGAAGGTGAGGACAGAGAGTGCGGAGAATAGCATCTATCTTGATCATACAGACATAAAAAGAAGGGGGGAGGGCGTCCTTACACCATGTATTAACTTAAAATTCCTAAATAAAATTATGCACACAATAATAAGTTCTCAAACAATACAACATCACCAATTAAATAGTTTGGGACTATTTTACAAAACAAGTACCTATCGAGAGAAAAAAAAAAGGTAAAACTCGGAATACCTCATTTTGCAGTTAGGTCTGCATACTGCCATGGATTGAACTCGGTGGACTTTATGTCGACCTCCTCAATGCAATCTGAACCATCAACTGCTGCTCTATGAACGGTATACTTGCCATTATACTGATATACTTCCAAGTCTCCCCAAGGTGTTGCTGTGACCTCCTCAGTCAAGTCAAACCATCTTGGGGAAAACTTCTCTCCCTTGGCATCTCGGCTTCTTTTCTCTGCCCTCTGCCTTTCCTCCAAACTGAAGCAAATCATGCAACATTTAGTATTCTAACAATTGTCCCAGCAGCAATTAACATTTGGCTAGATTTGTTAAATATTGCTACCTCATCTCGAACAAAAGAGAGATGAAAAGGAAAATCAGACAATATAAGTGCTTCAAGACAATAATTGATACCTGGCTTTTTCGGCGCCAGCTTTTGCCATATCACCCTTTTCCAGGGCATACCGATCAGATCTCAACCGGGAGTCTGATGCCAATAGCTTCTTGGGTGCCGAATCAAAACTGTTTATCTTATGAGCAAAATATGTATACTGAAATTTGTCATTTTCTGGAACTGCGGCAACTCTCCATACCTAGAACAAATAAAACAACCACATAAGGAGACACATTTATCACTGATTGTGACCAGCCAGAAACAAAGAGAGAGAAGATAATGCCAATGGTTGAAATTGCTGATCATAATTTCAAAGAAAAGGAGACCAAAGACCAGAAGAAATAAAATAATGCTTACAAAAACATCCTCCATGACATAAACCAAGACTTTTGATTTGATTACACGTTATAGCATCACAATATGACGTAAAGTCCATTTTTCCGATGCAGAACTGTCACCAATATCAAGCCAATTTAAGGCTTATCTGGTCGTGATATCTTGTCATTTCCTGAGCTCAGCTCAAGGCGAGCTTACAGTTCGTAGTTGCTCCTTTTGAGGATGGACGAGGTACAAGGGTGAAATTGGTTGATATAAACTACTTATATTTTTTAGAAGAAGAAAGTTCCAGACATCTGATTGAAGCAATATTATACAAAACACTACAGAAACCAAAAGAGAGGGGGCCTAAACCTAGGCCTCCACAGTCCATTAAGTAGAGGGAACCATACAATGGGATGCAGTAGCAATTCAGGCCAAAAGACCATGCAAAATTAGCTTAACGACAACCAGATTTACTGAGTGTCTTAAGACCCACGATACACATCACAATCCAATCAAACTTTGAAGACTAGCAAAAAGTTTCTTTGTCATGATACAAGACAGTTCATTAATGAGTGATGATCCAGTGCTGATCATGGCAACATCTGTGTTCTCAATAAACAGACAAACATAGACACACCTATGGAGTTAACAATCAGTCAATCTAGAGAGGGATCATAGAAGCAGATGGAGACTCCCTGGTTCTCTGATTTCAAGAACATGTTCCTCATAAACTAAAATAGAAAAGAATATAGAATAAGACATGTCCTATTCTTCTTCAGCTAAGGTACTTGTTACTTAGTTGACACCATACCAATGGAGTTCAAGTTATAACTGTATGCAATCAAGGATTAGAACCAATGGCTAAGAAATGGACCTCTTTCAACTCAGTGCCTGGAAGAGGCTCCCCCTCCACGTCACATGGCTGGAAACTGATTGACTCATTCCATTTTCCAGTCATTAGTATTTTAGGTTCCTCAGATGCATTATACACATAGCCATCCACTTCATAACGACCAGCCCTGAAAGTAATAAAGACATCCAAAAGTTAACTTGTGCTGATTTGAATATTTGATAAAAGAAGGATATAGAGGAAAAGAACAAAGAAAACTACTTTACACCAAAAAAACAACTCTCAAGGAACACCAAAAAGATAAAGTGAATAACTCTGTCTGAGGTTTCATATAGTGTGCATTTTGATAGAAAGCTAAGAAATTGATGGTAAGTGATATCATATGATCTATAAACGATCAAGAAATGTGCAATAAGTTGAAAAAAAAAGTAGCATCTTCTCTGAGAAATTGACATACCCAAACCAACCACATGGCTGAAAATACAACACTACTTTATCCCCAGTTGTCATGTTCGTCATAATCATCTCTCCTAGTGAGTCAACCCACGTCCGTCCGAATATAAGATTATTAGCCTTGGTGGGGGGTGGAACCAGATCCAGAGTGACACCATCTCTTTTGAGGGTAACCCTTGTCCTGCATAGTAGGAAATAACACCACTCGAACTTTTACTGCAAGTAATGATCAGGGAAAAGACTGAAGATGATGACTAACCCACAGAATTTGAAAAGGAGAAGAATTGATGAGCTAAATGAAGAGACAAGGATGACTGATTCAAGAAGCACACGAGAGGTTTAATGCAATTTTCTAATCAAGAATACGCACTATATAACTGGAAGTCCAAAGATCATTTTCTACATCAAATACACTTGAGACTTCAGCTTTTCATTTAATAAAGATATATTACTGTGATAAGAAATATTTGGAAATTCATATTCACAGAAAAAGAAATGAAATGCCAGATTGTATCCAAGATAGGAGAGAGGTCAATAATCACATCTATCCTATGCACATTGTGCCAACATTTTTCTTAAGATGACCAATGGAAGCCATGTGAATCTTCCATGATTTCCAATACTAGAAATGTTACCCAAGTAATTGGAGCCACAACAAAGAGCAAACATAAATTGATCCCAAACCAACATGAAATATCAGAAACTTGTCATGTATAAATCCAAGAACTACCTAATGAATAGTTTCAAGCAATCCAGCCTTACCAAGGAAGGCCTCAATAAGACTACAATATTGGTTAAGGTCCACATCCAAACCAATGAATGCACTTAGTATTCAGGATATGATCAGGCACATGCCTAAAGGTAATTAAAGAAATAAAAGCCATACAACTTGATACAACACCAAAATCAGTTGGCTCAAGACAAACTGTGTTCAGCTTCATCCTATGATTGTGTCATCTTTCTAGTTTAGTCCAGGGGTTCCTTGAAAACACAATGACCAGTACAATAGAATATAACCTAAACTGTAGTTGACAGCCTGGTCTGTTTCTCTCATTCCTCACAGTAGCATCCATATGCAACACCCACTGCCACCAACTTCGCTACTGCACCATTGATGGATGACAGGACTGCTAATGCAACAAAAGTCTTTTCCCCTTAACATGCCTTTTCTATCTTAGTTACTTTTCTTCTTAGAACTATAGTTCAAAGTCAGACAGAATGGTCAAAATTTCTGTTGATCCAAACCAAATTTGATGATTTTGAAATAATATAAACATCTGACTGTACCTTGTAAGACAACCAAGAAAGGGTACTATTTTCTCTATAACAAAAAAATTTACAAAGGATATACAAAATGTAATTCCATTGCTGCATGACAAGTATTAACCAATAATCTTATATAGCATTCTTTGTAACACAAACCCAAGAGAAGGAATGTATTTGCACTCTTATATGTGTTCGCATTTCAATTTCAATACAAAAAGTTACAATCTTGAACCTGCAAGAGTATACAATATGCAGGATCTAAACAAAATGCATCACCCAATGATGACTGAAAGAATAAAAAGAGTGGATGCTTGCAGCAAACACCAAGAGATGCACAGCATACAACTCACCTGCCAACAGGATACACATCCAAGGAATTTCCTAGGAATTTTGTTTTCAACTTGGAGGTGACATCGTAAGTGAAATGCTCATTCTCAGCATGTCCTGCACTCATTGGAGGGTGATGACTAACCTGGAAATGAAAGCAACACATAGCCTTACGCATTTACACATAATAACATACTTAAGAGGTAATCAGGTAGTGGAGGGGGTACCAAATGGCCTGTAACTGACAGGAAATAGTATATGTATGGATGAATAAGAATTCAGGATACAAATGAGAGAGAGCTGAAAGCCTCAACAAGGATGGAGGGGTTTAAGTGACAATAACCTGTTCTGAAATGAATGTAAACCCTCTGTGATTGACCATCTCATATGTCTCACCAAGGATGGGATTGAAAGGTTTCCACGTTCGTTGATAGGCAAAGTAGACAGATATAGCCCAAGAAGCTGCAGAGAACAGCAAAGTGTGCTATCATTCAGATCATCCATATACATGATGAATAATATACGCATTGTAGACAAGCAAACACTCACAGGCATAAACCAATCGCATGTAAGGATCCTCACACTCATCTGCCAGATCTAGCAAGTGGCAATATTCCATTAACTGTGACAGGCACAAAAAATAGCAAAGTCCGTGAGTAACAAACACCACCCCAAGGACTCAAAAGTGATTGATGGTCCAGTCATACTATTTATGGCCTTTCACAAGATCACTTGGGAAAAATATGGATAAGGATTTCTTCTGTACAATCACAAAAGAAAACTATTTATGCTGATAAAACTATCACAATGAAAAAATGAACTCATTGGAAAATTTTGATTGAACACTAAGATTAAGTGTAATAGAGGAGATTATTTTTTATATTTCTAAAAATGCTGCAGCAGCTGAGGAATTCAAAATACCATTGGCTGGCTAAGTTCACTACTACCATTCCAGGTCCCTTTCTTGATTGGATGGGCCAGAGTGGAACAATTCACCAAATCGGGAGAAGCATTTTTCTGATGGAAATATTATCCAGCCAGGACAGATAAATCCCAATCAAACCAGGCATTTCCAGAAAATCCCCCAAACAACTATGAACCAGTTGCTGATCCCTATCTAAGACACCTGTTTCTGCAATTAATAAATTGATAGTTTTATCCACTAATTACAACTCACGTGACTATTAAGAACCTTTGTCAGAACTTTTGTTATATCCTAAGTGGAGAAAATGAAAAGCAGTGAAGAAAATGAAATTAGGTGCATTCAATATAAATGTGATATATGAGAGTGGAATGCCAGAACATAATCCGTGTTCTCAACCCCATTAGTTGGGACATAGTGTATGACAATGACAATCATGATGACTAATCCCTTCAATGGAAGCAACTGTAGATCTAGCTTACCTTGGGAGACTCTCCGATGAACATGACATATACCATGAGGTTCTCCCTATTAAGTATTAACCATGTCCCTGCAGGTCAGCAGGTGAGTTTCAACATGGATAAGGTATTTCAGGAGTAGTTGAAGCGTTGATGCTGATCACAGTTTTGTTCAGCATCTTTTAGGTAAATAGCTTTATGTTGTAAAGTATTTTATCTTGCCATTAGATGTTAAGTCCTAAATGCATGGAGTTCTACCAGAGCCAGATGGACTAGTTCTGCCCCCATTCAGCTATAAAACAATGGGGTAGTTACTCAAAATATGAGCTGGTGGATGGCAGAACTGAAACTAATTACTTACCATGTAAAATAAAATGATATAACTTTCTTAATTATGAGAATCTGCTGACAACTATTGTTCTGTTTGACGCTGTAAAAGTTTTGTACACACTGCTACCATAACTCATGGGCTAGAGTAAAATGCTGAAATTTTGGCACGTTCCAGAAAAGAAGATAAGAAAGGGATAGATCTCAAGGCTGCATAAAGTTGTAAATCAAATCCCACAGGTATATGGCAAGAAACAAAAAAAAAAAAAAAACTCCAAAATCAGGATAGAATCATAGAATCAAGGTAACTTGTACAGGAGGGAGCAACATCAAATTTGAACATTGAAATGAGCTCTGCCAATCCATGCAGTTATTCAAGAATGTTCCTTTTCTCCTTTAGAGAAGCTCAAAAGCTTATCATATAATTCCCCATTTGATTGATACTTTTGCATGTTTTTTTCTCATAGAAGGAAGAAGCAAACCTCTGCCATTTTCTGAAGCATTGTCATGGGCTCAAAAATGATCACAGGAAGGGTCACCATGGATGTAACATCAGATCCTATGTATTTATGCATCATCTTCCAATAACTATCCCGATCCTGCACAAGAACGAAAACTATCTGAATATACACAACATGAAGACCAGGCAAAGAGCAATCAACTCTTGAATACCATGAATGTAGGAAAAAGGATATATATATGTGTGTGTGTGTATACGCAGGTGTCTGTATGTCAAAAGAATCATATTCGCTGGAACGTCCAGAGTTACACACACTGATGATACCCAAGTAAATGTATGGACATCAACAGTTCCACTAGCATTGGCAATAGCCCACCCCACCCCCCGCGAGATTCCTCCCACCCATCCTCTTCCTTCCCTCTACCTCTCTTTCAGCTTGGAAAAATGTGCAAGACATAAAAACAAAGAATGCTGCATCTTAGTTAAACATGACATGGTTCTACATATTATCATTTCAACAGCTAAAGGCAATAAACAAGGTAACTAAAAGCATGATACACGATAAAAATAGAATGATGTCACTAAAATAGTTGCCCATAAGGGACTCTCACTAATGATGCCACAGACTCACAGGATATGCAGGAAGCCATGAAGTATGTTTTTCTACATGAATCTGCAAGTTAACCACAAGACACGTTATCACCGACAAGGATCATTATAGAAGATACCTCTTGTTTCCATCTTCCCCTCTGAGCTTCCTCCTCTGCATCTTCAGTGCCTCCTTCTGGATTTACAACTTCCAATCCCTCATATCCTAAAAGCCTGAAAACCATTCATGGCCAACAACATTAACAAACCAATTCATATAAGAGAAAAGGTTGCAACCATGACTAGTATACATTATACAGTCATCAGATCGCAAAAACGAACAGGTAAGAAAAAAGTTATACAGTAGCTAGTCAATACCTCACATAGACAAATACGAGGGGAGTTAGTGTGGATCAGATTGTATATGCGGGGGATGGGGGGTGGGGGGGTTGGTCTGTCTCACCTGTACTTGTACATTTTATTTTCTCTTTTATTAATATATATGTGGTACCATCCACTTTCAAAAAAAAAAAACCTCACATAGACAAATAAACAGGATTTTACTACGAATGGAAAGACTTTGATCACCCTCTAGTTTCCCAGTGGAAACTCCATGTCTCAACCTTGGAGTGATTGTAGAAATGATAGACAAGGAAGGAGACAAGAGGGGCATGCCAAGATGTCAGACACCAATAGAATAGACAAAGTAGTGCCCCAGCTGGGGTATCAAATGAGCAAGAAGAGAAAGAGTCTCACAGACTCGTATTCCTTCATAGAAAATCTTCAAGTAGCTAGAGTTTGAAGCTTCATGTTAACATCAAATAATGCAATGCAGATGATGTCCAGGGAGGGGTACGAGTTTACTGCAGTGGTAAGTGTTGAGATAGAGAGGAATAATGAAAGGGAATAACTGCACAATATAACAAATAATATATCTGTGTCCTTGTACAGCCCTACCTCTCTGTTATTAAAAGTAAGGCATCTTGACAAGGAATCTCCTTGAAAATTGTAGAAAAGTAAGAAAAATTTGTAAACACGGCGGAAGACAAGGAAAATGTCAGGAGGAGAATCTTCCCTATTGACCTCTTTACAGATCGTCATGAAGTGAAGGATAGAAAAGAATCGATGGTTAGAGTATGAATGAGTAAAAAGAAAGATGGATTGATGTCGGGAGATATCCTGATCTTGGCATTCTAAGGAACTAGAAGATAGATTGTTAGCAACCTTTGTGGATATCATCCAGGGGTAAGCCAAGCTGCCAAATTTCATAATGCCATAGAGAGTAGCTAAATGGCTGCCACGGACCAGCTCTGACATCGGGTGTTCCTCATACATGAAGAGGTACTCTCAATGTGACTTGATTCATTGATTCATTGCAAAACCTTTCACTGCAATAGTGAGACCCACACTGACTTCGTAGGGATTCTTGTAAAAGGCGAGGAACATTAAGTATATGAAGAATTGAAGATCACAAAAACAATACCAACTGATACCACCTTATTTCCTCCACTCTCCCATGATAACAGAAGCAGAATACAGCATTTCAAGAGTCAAGACCTTACCGCAGTAGCTCAACAGCTACTCTTGGACAGATGGAGGGAGTTTAAATAGAATGGCTGGTTTTACCTTCTTCCAGAGACAGTCTGCAAAATAGAGTGGCTAACTGCAGTGAGATGTTCCTTTTCCTGAGGAGTGAGGAGGTGGGTCATACCACCAAAATGGAGTTTCATATATCCGTTATTCTCATCCAAGCACAGAATAAATTGATGGGTATAACAAAGCTGCCAATCAAGAGTTTGCTTCAACTATTTGCCATCCTTTCCAATCTGTTAAGGCAACGGTAGAAACCCTAAACAGAAAGTCATGTTGTTCTCAGGCTTTTTATTTGGCCATGTAACATAAGAAAAATGAAATACTTCAATCTCTCAACAAAATAAATTTGCATCCTCAATGATATCCACAAAATCGAAGTAAAAACATCTAATCGGACGAAGCACTAAACAAGGATGGACTTACATCACTTACCTAAACTTGTTCCTTGCTTTTGGATTATATAGAGGAAATCAAGCCTACTGATACCAGACTTTGGGGCTTTTACTTCTCTCTAGACTTTTACTTTTGGTTACTCTCGACCATGGATGGCAAAGTCGGCCGACTCGGAGCGGAGTCGGCCGACTCTGAGTCGGGTCGGCCCCTGGCGACCCGACTCTGGGGGGGGAACACCGACCCACCCACGGGACTGGTTTACAAAGTCCACTGTCCCGACTCAGGCCGACTCTGGCCCGACTCAGGGTCGGGATCGGCTGGGGCCGACCCAGCCACCCGACCCGACTCTGCCATCCATGCTCTCGACTCTAGGGGGAATTCAGAATTGCCGCACTGCATGAAGCCTCCTCTTCCCTCCACTGAGCTCATCCTGGACGTCAAACATCATTGATCCATGGGATATATCCCACCTTTTATCCAACAGAAAAATGATTGGGAAGGTGTCTCAAAGTACCATCCAACATTGCGCCCCCTTGTCCAGTACAAATCCTCACTGGCACTTTGATATTTCACTCTTATAACTCGATCCACTAAGACTGAATGATGTAGAACATTTTTTTTCCATTTCCTTTTTCCTCGCCTGAGTGTTATACCGTAGCAACTACTTGATCCTAAATGCAATGATCTCATAAACTATTACATGCTAGACGCTCAGTAGAACTAAATCCATCTGGATTATCCCACGCTATTTACATGCCATTATCCATAAACTAAATCTATGATTGAACAAGCACAGTACGTGCTGCCACCAAAACAAGCTGATCTACAAAAAACGAACGGAACCTAAAAACTAAAGCGCGGAACACGTTTATCAATTGGATTAATCCATGGTTTCAACATGACGAAAATTCCCTGAAAACAATGGTCTAACAACAAGGGTAGACTGAACATGAGATCGGAGATCCGCTCCACCCCGCTTACCCGTTGACGGATTTATGCATCGCGCTCCCCCAATTGCGCACGCTCGACGTGATCGCGGAGAAGAATCCACTGCTCTCGGGTTTCTCATCCTTGGACGCCATCCCGAGAATCACCTAATCACAGCAAGATCTCGAGAGGAACCGCTAGCTCGGATTCTCCGGCGAGCAACACCCCCGCCTCGACGAAGCCTCCGGCGGAGGAGGGGGAGCTCCGATCCCCCGGGACGCTGGAGGGGATCTACGCGAGGAAGGGAGATGGGAAGGGGGAAGGCGTGGAGAAGAGCAGCGAGGTGAAGGGCTTTGGCGCTTCCGGCGTTTGAAGCGAAGGCTGGGGGCGGCGATTGTTTGTGCGGATATTTATCTCGCCAAAATCGTGGGGTGGGACGCTTTTGCAGATAAGTCCTAAAAGAAATATCATCATATTACCACCACCGAAGAAAATATTTTTATTTACCCGTCCTCGTTATATTTTTTCCCTGCAGAAATTTTCTCTCAAAAACTATTTTACATAGAATTCAAAAAAAAATTAAATTTGACTTGAATATCTTATTTAAAATACCATATAAAATAACACATAATGGTCTTCTTTACACACATTTAAGTAGCCCTTTCTTTAAAAGAAACTGCAAAAAAAGCAAGTAGATGACATATATATCAAAGTTGGTTGTATCGTGCGAATCGTTTGTGCCGTATTTTTCGTATCTCTTTGAAGATCAAATAGATAATAAGATATGAACGTTACTCTGATGGAAATCGACCGATCGATTTTAAATTTTGATCTGTTAGACATTTGAAAGTGTTCATTAGAAGAATCAATCAATCGATAAAAAAAAAAAATCAGTCATCCAATTTTATCATATCGTGTTGACCGTGTCAAGACTGGCAAATATTTAAACAAAGTAAGATACGGTCGACCGCAATGGCACGATAAACCCTTATGTATATAGGTGTAAACTTCGAATAACAAATCTGTAATTCTATTTTGATATTATTTTATATAAAAATACTCACTTTTTTAATTAAATGCTTATAATTTAAGAATCGTATGTGCACATGATAGGCCGGCCGCTCCTTGTGACCATGTGAGGTCCAACTCAGAAAAGCTCCTAACCGAAGGAAGATGAGAGAGTTCCGTAGTGGAGTGTCTTCACATCTTTGATTCGGTGCCCTCCATTTGCACGCTCGACTGGCACACGGCTGCCAGGACAGCGCATACCTACATGTATAAGATGATAAGAATAAAGTATAAGATGCTAAGAATAAAGTTGGTCTTGTGCAACGGACATGATCGGATTGGGATCCATGACCCACACCATCATTAGTTTATTCCTTCACCATTTTCTTCTTTGGTCTTTATGATGATGGGTGTTCTTTAGACTTCGAAATATGACTATAAAACTGTGGATCCATAAGTAGCCCACTGATATGACATAATATCACATGTCAGGTGACCAAGATTTCCTTTTTCTTATTAAAGTTGTTTTAAATGAAAAAGGTCATCGTAAAAATGTAGATTTCACTTGCCCACATGGAGGCAATCAAATTCGTAAAGAGCCACTTTTTTTTCTTGTCCAAAATAAAAGTGATAAGACTGATACCCCTTTGTCCTTATATAAAATTTGTAATGTATTTGAGAAATATTTGTGACTCATTGTCCGTCTAGAAACACAAATAGAGTAAACTCTACAATTAACAATGCACTACAAGATCCTTTGAGTGGATATCAGATCAAGATTTGTCGTATCGAATGATTCGGCCGCACTGAATTTGTCTTGACACAGTACAAATCATTCAATCTGAAGACAATTCGATCCGGATAATATAGTTGTAAAAAAGTAATAAATAAAATGAGTCGAATCGACGCCAATTTTTTGACACGGTACTATTACGATATACGACAGCACGGCAAACCTTGCATCAGATAGGAATGAACATTTCACCTATATCAGATGTTGAAATAGTTTACTGTAATAAACATGAATCATTCCCAAAGATATGTTTGCACCGACGCAATGCTTTATTGAAAGTTTAGATCACTTTAACATCGATTAGGAGTACAAATTTTAGCCAATTAGTTACACCAATCTCACACAAGCATAGAATCAGATGTCCGGCATTTCATCAAACACTTCCACAATGGCGAAGACATCATCCACCATGTTCTCCTTCCCAGCTGTCAGCAGCCTTAGCGAGATCATATCGACCATCTCGTAGATCTCATGGTGCCTGGGATGGGCCTTGTCTCCAGCACCAAACTCATGGATCGCCCCATCGATCTCCACGGAGCTGCAACCGGGCATCTTCACAATCCCTTTCTTCCTCATCACTTCCCTCAGTCTGGACACATCTGCCCACCTCCCTGCATCGGTATATATGTTGCACATGATGGCCATGTAGCCGCCGTCCTCCGGGTCCAACTCCACCAAGCGCTCGACAGCTTGTTCTGCAAGCTCCACATTGCCGTGGATTTTGCAAGCACCCAGCAAGGCGCCCCAGACGCCAGTGTGCGGCGGCAGCGGCATGTGCTGGATGAACTCGAATGCTTCATGCAGGAGCCCGGCACGGCCGAGCAGATCCACCATGCACCCGTAGTGCTCGATCTTCGGCACAATGGCCAGTTCCCGCTGCATGGAATCGAAGCACCGACGTCCCTCGTCCACCAGGCCGGCGTGTGCGCAGGCAGACAAGACACCAACCATTGTGACATCGTTCGGCTGGACGCCTTCGCTTCGCATCCGGTGGAAGAGATCCACAGCTTGTTTGCCATGGCCGTTGGTGTATAAACCCGTGATCATGGCATTCCAAGAAGCGACGTCCCTTTCTACCATGTGGCCGAAGACATGCTGAGCACTCTCAAGCTCCCCACACTTGGAATACATGTCGATGAGACCAGTTCCCACCATAGAATCCAGAACGTAGCTGTTCCTATCAATGTAGGAATGTATCCACCTCCCAGTGTCAAGGGCTCCAACCTGGGCACAGCCGGAGAGGATGCCGGCCAGTGTCACCGCGTTCGGCCTGTGGTCTTCGAGCTGCATACGGTGGAAGAGTTGCATCGCCTCGTGGATCATCCTACATCCTACAAGGCCAGTGATGGCTGTATTCCAGGACACCACATCCCTCTCGTCCATCTCCTCAAACAGCTGGAGTAAATTGTTGATTTCACTGGTTTTTGCATACCCCCCAAGCATTATATTCTTCATCAGAAGATCCTTCCTTGGAGACCTGTCAAAGAGCTTCCGAGCAGTTCCCATGTCGCCACACTTGACGTACCCTCCGATCATGGTGCTCCACGCCACAAGGTCCTTCGCGGGCATTTCCTCGAACAGGTCCCTGGCACTTTCCATGTCACCGCCCACGTTCACATAACCGGCTATGGTCACGGTCCACGAGACGGCATCTTTCAGAGGCAACGTATCGAAGACCCGCCTCGCGCCTCTCATATCGTCGCAGACCGAATAGAATTCGATCAAGCTGCTCCCCAAACGGACGTCGAATCCAACACTAGACTTCAGTAACTGCGCGTGGACGCAGCGCCCTCTGCGGTGGTCCCTCAGATCTGTGCAAGTCCTAACGGCATTGAGGAACGAGAAGCCGTCGAGTGCCGCGCCGTGCACCCGCATCGCGCCGAAGAGGCGGAGGGCGTCCTCCGGGCGGCGGTTCTGTTGGAGACCTCTGATGAGGGTGTTCCATACGAAGGAGTTAGGCTGCGGCATTTGATCGAACATGAAGAGGGCGTACGACATGAGACCGAGGGAAGCGCAAGAGGCCACGAGGTTGCCCACAACGAAGCTGGAGCTCCGGTGAAGGCCCGCCCGGATGACGAGGGCGTGGAGCCTTTTCAGGTCTTTCGCGGTCTTCGGCCTGTCGGGGCTGCGCAGGAGAGAGAGAACGAGCTGCTGCTGCCTGAAGCCGGCCGCCTCCAGGAGCTCCGGAAGCCCCATCCATGGGAGCCGCCGGGGTGACCAGGCGTGCGCTAACCGCGGGCGAGATGCCTGGGCATGAAACAACGTGGAGAGGAAACGCCGGGGAACGTAATTCTAGTACAGGCCAGAAATGCATGCGAGAAAAGTTTACACAATTACATGTACATCGAAAAGTATAAATTTATTATTATTTTACATGTTTATATATTATAGAAATATTTATATATAATATTTATTATAAAACTAATCTTACAATAAATTTGATACTGAAATGTAAGACTAACAATCACATTAGTTGAGAGTTATTCTCTCTCTATGATTGACATCATTGTAAGACTAATATTGTACATAATATATATATATATATATATATCTCCATCTCTCTCTCGGTCTTTTGCAATATGTCTAAGCAATCTTTGAAAGTAGAAAATGATGCAAAGAAGTCTCTTCGTAAAATTTTTGCAAAACTATTGAATATTTTTAATGTTACAAATGTAAAGTCAAATGCACGTGGTAAAATTATATTTTACATGAATAATATTGTTTACGATACTACTACGAATTTATGTTAATAACTAACTTATATATTTCATTTAAAGCTTCTAAATTGGCTCAGCCACCCCCAATAGCTTGAAGCTTTTTTCTTAATTGAAAAAAAACATTATTTGCTAGACCACCCTTTTACTTTTGTCTTGTCTGCCCTCACATGACTTAAGCATTGATAAAATCGAACATAACAAACTGTTTTTTTTCTTTTTTTTTGGGGGGGGGGGGGGGGGGGGGGTGGAATTCAGACAATGGTGACAAAAAAATGCATTAATAGAGATGTGCAACTGTTGTTTTATTTATTTATTTATTTTGTAATAGTCCAGTGATAACCACCATTGGAAACCTCAACGCCACCCCTGCAACTGCGATCCATGCCTTGATGCCTATCACTCTGGTCAAATCCAATAGAGTCTGGATCCTCTCAGTACATGGGAGGACCGGACTCCAGCATTCATCAATGGGATGAGGGGGTTTGAGTGCACTTGCATGTGTTTTACAAAAAAACTCAAACAGAAACGTAAAAAAATTTCAGATTTTGGACTTTTTTGTAAAATTCTCTCAAATACTCCTCATCACATTGGTGACTGCTGGAGTCCGGTCCTCCATGTACTGAGAGGAACTGGACTCAACCCAATACGACACCTCTCTCTGTCTCTTTCTCTCGCTCTTACATTTGATGCTGCAGCTGAAGCACATCCATCAAGGCCGCGGTCCCAACTCCATGCATGATGGATCCCCCCCCCCCCCCCCCCCCCCCCCCGACACCAGTTACACCCCCATCTGTTGATCACATCTCTTAAAAGACAGAACCTCATAAGAAATGGTGAAATAGCTTCCTCCACCCATCCTTCAGACCTTGCTGAACCACATCCTACTTTCGAAGAGTCCATGATATCATCAAAGGCAACAAGGAAAGAAAAATGGCAAGATGATGGGGTCAAATCTGAAAGGTAAAATCAAGAATTGATATGGATATATAATACATGAATTATAAATGCTACTGATCATGTTCCATAAGAAATGGACTAAAAATATTTGCATCCATTTCTACACTAACAGTTGCAAAGTATCATTCAAAACTGTTCATCAAACTGACAAAAGGTCAGATAGAAGGGTTATTTGATATGCCCCTTAAGAAGGGTGGGCAATCCGCGGTCTTATTAGGAGCTTCAGTCTCATTAACTGTAGTTTCATCATATAGCAACGACATGTCGACTGAGGAAAGAATGCTATTGTACATGTTATCAAGCACATCAAAAAGGGAAAAAAAAACAGTGTGAAGTGTGTCTATATACGCCTTCGCCGCCCTTGATTGCGCCGTGGAACCAAGTAAACGCGGCCATAAACCCATTGCTTGCCAGGTCTGGAGATTGACTCCTGCAAACAGAAAGCCAAACCGGTTGCTGTCATCCTGCGGTTCACAAAGGCTGCTGGACGGTGGACACCTTAAGAAACATGATAAAACTTGCGGTGCTTCATGTTTGTTGGTTAATCATCATGTTTTCTTGATGTCGAAAAGTGTCCAGCAAGGAAGTTCACGTGGATCAATGGATGTGATATTTCTGTTTATGAGAGTAAGCAATAAAAGATGGCTGAGAAAAGCCGGTGAAGTTGATGAGGTTCGCAAGGTTTTCCAAAAAATGTTATAACTCTTCAACAAACAATGTAGAAAACTGCATAATACTGTTAGAACAGTACCAGATAGTGAGCTTTCACTCTTTGCTATACATACATGCTGAACTACTGGCGAGATTAGACTCAGTCCTAGTGAATGTAGTGAAATTTAGTAACAAGCTAGCAGCGTTAAACAATACAGGAACAACGCACGTGTTTACAAAGGTAGGTAGGTGGACAAGCAGACGATAATTCTGGATGATCTTGGAAGTTCAGAATCCGAAGCATTCAGCTAGAGTGAAATTAAATGAGAATCTTACAAAGAAAGAAGCAACAACGTACCTCCACCTTGGTACGAAACTCTAAAAAACATTCGCATACATGACATTCTGCACGATGGGCTTCTTGATTTGATTGTTTTGCTTTAACAAATGCAAAAACCTGAAAGAAAGGGCACTTAGATCGCTGAAATTTGGTGATGCATACATATGAGAAGAAAAAGGCATAAAAAATAGGCTGAAAAACTAGATATTGAACAGAAACTGCAGTGTGTTATAACTTATAAATTACCTCCTCTCCGCAATTTGGGCAAGAACCTTTGAGGGCCACCAGGTCATTCCTCCACAAACCTTTTAGTGCTTGAACTGCAACAAAACAATACCAGAGTTAAAGTGGGAACTATGACTTGCAACATATACAAAGAATTAAATGGAATTAGATCTTACAGAGTAATGCCTGAACGAGCCAAGAACATATGAATTTCTGCATCAGAATGCAGATAAAAGGAAATACAATATGAAAGAGCTTCAGGCATTTGATTTTACAACACTCTGTAGCCTTGGATTCTGCAGACTAGCTTTTAATTAAAAGATTTCTTACTTGTCATTAAGAAAGCTAATGGACCTTGTATGCTTCAAAACACCACTTAAAACTTATGCCCCAAAGCATAAATTAAAACTCCAATGAGTGGAAAATCCACAGAGGAATCCGCAACCACTGATGCTAAAAGCCAACAAAGCAACTCAGAAGCAAAGCTTCTTCGATCTTAAGTATTTGCTTGGCATTCATAACTTCCCAGACATGATGACCTATGGAAAAAAGAGCCAAGTATTTTTCGTGAGTTTTATTTTATACATCAATACTCATGCATTGAAGTCAATAAAGTTTTCACTCTGGGAGCTCTGCTTATACAGGATGAATCCTACATTCACCTCCTGAACAAGGCAATGAGGCATATTGATATCCCACATGGCACTAACAGTCAGGGTTATGTTTCACTATCCAATCAACATGCATGCTGCTTTCACAAAGATGTGATCTGAAGAGGGATAAACAATTTTTTGGAAGAATGGAAGTAAGACCCATATGCATATGTCACTGAAATCCTGAATCAGTTAGCAAACAGTAGCTACTTGATGACACAAAGAAGAACAAGTGCCACATATTTCACTATATAACTAAAAAAGATGGGTATATCAAGAGGCACAACGATTAGTGTTGCCGAATACCTATCGAAATCCAGAGAACCATCATAACTATATGTAACCATGCTACATGCTGAATTCTTAACACGAGCAACAGACAATATCATCGATGCAAGGTGAATTTAGTTGTCTTACTTGCAGCGGATGCAATAGGATAACCAATGAGAAGGCCCAGTCCCATGAAGAGAGCAGTTTTCAGCATACTTAGACACTGAAGTCGGAATCTTCCATTGTTTAAGAACAAACTTGAGTCGATGGCATCTTCATAAGTCATTTTGATGGTATAGAGTGTGGGAATAAGAAAGATGAAAGTGCCAAAAGCAAAAAGAAGAATCCAAATGCTGGCTAATGCCAAAACCTGTGAAGGATCTTCCTGCCCTACAAACAAAACCATGTGTCAACTACAAGTCAAGTGGAAAGTCAATGATCATGCAGCTATCGAAGCCTATGACATTGATCAAGATATAAAAGAAAGTTACCTCAGCATCTGCATATGCGGATTGTCTTCTCAGGCTGCATCGAGGATACTTTACAACAGATTTAGAACCGTACAACCGAAGCTTCAACTGTTAGGCAATCTCATAACATGAACGATAGACCAGTAGAAATTTGACCAAGTTTCAGAATAAACGAGAGAAACAAAACTCAAAAGAAAGCACTTACTTCCACTTTATCAAACATGTCATCAACAATCAAAGGCTTTCCACTGTAGTAGGAATCACGGGCCTGGAACACAAGAGAAACAATTAGAATCACTGAGATACTATCAAGAAAAAACATTACTGGACAGATTAAATATCAAAGAGACATAGAAAAATCAAAGCTCTACTCCATAAGCATAATGAGAACAACTACCAACATTTCTTACGTCAATGTTGGACTGGAGTATGCAGTTATAGTCAATATTTTAGATACACATTTAGGCAACCAGGCAATATGGGGAAGAATATTTGATTCTACGGAGGTTTATTCCATTGTCAGCCAATCCTTTTGCCAAAAACATACTGACTATGGAGCAATTTCAATATCAGAGGAAAATATCCATCGTTTGTCTGGTCAACCTGAATAGATATCAACCAGTTATTCTACCCCTTGACAGGGTATGAGGTATTCCACCCTCCAAAACTTTTTAGTTGCAGAATAGTATTTTTGGCATTTGGGAGCAGATAAACCCTTCACCCCAATGATTCCGTTGACAAGCGGGCTTGATGGAGTGTTTATCTGAATTATCCATATCAAGATAAAACCCTGACCCACTGATTCTGTTCCAAACGTGTCTTCAAGTCCCCTGTATGAATCCTGGACTCTCCTGTCTAATCCGTAGAGCAAAATGTGCCAACCAACAAGGCAGAATATGATAGAATTAAATCCAACCACTGAGAAGTGGTAGAGGCGAGTCCTAGCGATAATCCACGATTTTAGCATTCACAAACTGGATCCAGAACCAGTACCCAAAGCACACCATACACATCAGTTTTCCACAAAATGTATCCGATCTCCAGGGATAAGAGAAAACGAAACGACAGGAAAGGCCAAGAAGCCGGCGCCTCCGCAGAGGCGGCGGCCAATATCTGAACGAGAGGAGAAGCGAGCTATCAAATACCGGCAGGCTCACCTGGTCATACAGGGCTTCGAGCATCTCCTTGCTGGCGGTCTCGATCGGCCCGACGAAGAGGCAGGACGGCCCCTGCGCCGCGAAGCAGAGCCACGGCGCTGGTGAGGACTCCCCCACGCTCCACACCGGGCGGCCGAACCTGCCGCGCGCCGAGGAGAAGAGGCGCGCCTGCCGCCCATGGAGGACCGCCACAGCCGTCGTGGAGCCCGCAGCCGCGCCGGCGGGGACCGGGGAGGACCGCATGGGGCGTGTGGAACTCCAGCGGAGAACAACCGCAGCCACACGAGCGCTGGCGCTCCTACTTGTAGGCGCCGGCGAGATATTACCAGTCGGGCCTCTGGCGTCCCTGGGCTGCGCTCTCCTCCTGTTCCTTCTACGGCACGACCTCCGAAAAGTCCATTCTGCCCCCGTCTCCTTGCTGGAACGACCAATATGCCCTATCCGTGGGCCGCGAATGGACCAGCCGGGCCCAACTCAACGGCCCAAGTTTGTCGTACGCTCTATAGTTGGCAGCTCCGTTACGCCCTGATCGGTGTAGGAAGAAAAGAAAAAAAAAGTGATATCATGAGTTATTCCTTAATTTTAGCTTCACTTAATTAATATTTTTTATAAAATTTAAGTAAATTAATTAAAAATCTTTATTAAATATTTAACTTATTTTTTAATCTCTAATAGAATTGTAACTTACAATAAATGTCATCCATCATTACCGTTAAATTTTATTACAACAAATAATTCTCTTAATATAGTAGAGACTGTTAATTAATTTGTCCATAAAACTTTTTACTCTTCTTATTTTTTATATTACCTTTATAACTTTCTTATATGAATGTAGTGTTAGAAAGCTATTATGATTGATGTTTATTTGCAAGGATATTGTGTTTTACATATGTAACTAATTTTTTGGGCAAAAAATACATGTAAGATTTTTTTTATTAACTTAGATATTATGATTAATGGGATAAGACCGTGATGAGGTTGACGACCACCAGCTAAGTTTTTGGGCAAACATACATGTAAGATTTTTTTTAAACTTGGATATTGTGTCAAACAGAGAAAGAGGAGGGGGATCATCTCTTTCCTTTTAACTAGTATGGCTTCGACTAAGTTATTTGGATATAAATGATAAATAAGTAATAAAATATCTGTTGTTTTTATCTTTATTGATATTATATTTTGAATAGTGAGCATATTATATTATTAAATATATAGATACAATTATGATGCCACGTTTATTTCGCATCACAAAAA
The DNA here is from genome assembly GCA_014218235.1 of Colocasia esculenta. Classification (NCBI taxonomy): domain Eukaryota; kingdom Viridiplantae; phylum Streptophyta; class Magnoliopsida; order Alismatales; family Araceae; genus Colocasia; species Colocasia esculenta. The sequence continues at coordinate 4,876,269 of CM024757.1, forward strand.
AGTCATCATTTATTTATCTACATATAAAAATAGTATAATTTTAATCTTTTATTTATTTTTTTCGGACAAATTTAATCTTTTATTATGGGTGATAAAAAAAATAGTATACATATAGGACACTAGCGTTCCGAGAATATAGATGACAAAAAGAGAGGCGCATACATAGATGAAAAATGCTAGCTACCTGTGCATTCGGATAGCCAACATGAGCTGGATCGGCCGCACGGCGACCTGATTGGTCAGCCGCGTGGGCCCCACGTCTCATCCTCGTGGGGCCCACGCGCGGCCGGCCAATCAGATCGGCCGCGCGGCCGATCTAGCTCGGCCAGTTACCCGGATGCCCGGGTAACTAGCATTTCTCTACATAGATAAGTTCCTGGGAAAGTTTACATAAATAGTACTCTTAGATGGGTTAGTCTATAAATACACAAGATTTTGGGTAAATATATAACAAGTCCCTGGAACCTGGGTAAAGACCAAAGAGTCTGGCAGTGGTGGATCAAGGGAAAAGGGGGCGGACAAGCGTTGGTCTTGCCTCTTGCCCAATCCCCGCCTGCGAGTTCCCGACGAGCTTTCGATTTCCGACGATCTTCTCCGACAGACCACCGGCTTTCTGGTCTCTGGTCTTGCAGAGATGGGTTACGGCGACAATGATCCGTAGGTTCCAGCCCTAGGGCTAGGGTTCTTTCCTTCGTGTGGTTGCTTGGGCAATTTTGATCAACGTAAGGATTTCAGGTACATGGACGAGGACGGTGAGCCGTTGATGGATCCCGACGCCCAATCCGACCGGGAAGTGTCCCCGGGGCCCATGGATCCCCTCGATGACGACGACATGGAGGACTGGCGGCGGGACAGGTCGCCGACGCCGGTGCATGAATCCACCATGGATAAGGGCGGCGGGAAGACCAGGAAGAGGCTTGTGAAGAAAAGCGCGAGGGAGAGTACCCCGGAATCCGGTGAGAGCCCTTACGGCGAGGGGGACGGTCTGGACGACTGGGAGGAGGATGAATCGTCCTCGTCCAAGAAGAGGAAGGCTCCATCGATGTCATCGAAGGAGGGGAAGCGAGGGAGTGGGAAGAAGGAGAAGATGAAGTTGAATCCAGATCGGTCGTCCGGCAAATCGTCGACGTTGGGTTCGAAAGGTTACGGGGGACTTAGGGATCGTGGGCATGATTCAGAGCTCAATGAGATGTGGAACACCGTCGCCGGAGGGGATTCGGAGGTTAGGGCAAACCCATGCTTGCGAATCTTTATTTGATTTTTGCTTTCAACCGACGAGCTCTTTCTGGTGCGTATATCCCTTAATTTTCACCCGTGTTTGGTGTTCATATTTTCTCTATATTTTTTCCGTTTGCCGAAAACTTGTTCTTCCAGTCTTCCACTAAGAAGAGCTCCGTTAGCTCTTTGTTTTCTCTCATCCTTGCGATGCTGTCTCTGCTTTACTGACTGCCAGTGGAAAATAAATAATCAGAACTAGGGTGGTCGTGTTGTTTAGTTGTAATTTGATTACTGATTTAGGAAGTAGAAAAAGAAATTTTTTTGAATCATTTTATGGCATGCAGTTCATCGCTAAGAACAGACGCATAAAACCTTTTTATTGTCAGATGGTTTCCCATGAAGCTTGATTCCTTTCACACAGCATAATGCTTGGTGCTATCAAATTCTTTAAACTTTCTATTTTTTTAAGGTTTTCCCATGTTGAAAAGCCATATGCATTTCAAGGGTTGCCCCATGTCGTTGCTAGTTAGCTGTATTGCTCATTTGCTGCTCATATGCAGTGAAAGGAAAATATTTTCTAGCGGCCCTAGTAAAATAATCTGTTTACAGATTTTGAAAATTTATCAATGCTGTCAACAGGATGACCAAGAAGGTGTTAGAACTGTAGATGATGATGCATTTATTGATGATAGCGGACTTGATCCTACTGATCGCTTTGGCAGTGACAATGAAGCTCGTTCTGTTGGTGATGCCCCTCAGGTGCTGCAACTTTCTCCTGCCTCTCTCAGTTCATAAACACATTTGTTCCATTTTGTGTTTCATTGTATGTTGACGGAACGGATCACTATTTTTTACCTTCATTATCTCTGTGCCTCGACATATTGAGTCCCCATAAACTAGGGGAAAATATGTCTGATAGAAGATTTGTGAACTGGACCTTTTTTATAGTTGATTTTACTTTCTTATTGCTTTCAGATTAGGGATTTATATTCCTTTTCTCTTTAATTTTTACTTTTCTTAAACATTCTTTCTACTCATGTTCTTACAGGCAGAAGAAGGCGAGGATGATGAAGAAATCAATCAGCTATTTAAGGGTGGCAAGAAAAAGAAGAAGAATGAAAAATCTCCAGCTGAGCTTGCCTTAGTAGTGGAACATCTTATGGCCGAGCTTGAAGTTACTGCTGAGGAAGATGCTGAACTAAACAGGCAATCAAAACCTGCCATTAACAAACTCAAAAAGCTTCCTCTGCTAATTGATGTCCTCTCAAAGTAAGACATCCAAATTTATTGTGACTTTGCATTTCAGGTTTATCCTTCTTTTCATCTACTGTTCATACCATCATGATATTTATCTTTTTTTATTAGTCCTTATCTTATTCATCAGTTCTCTAGATTTTGGTCTTGGGAGATCGTCGAAGGTTGAACATAATGTTTGCTTCCCTATGTAGATCAGTAGATGCCTAATTAGATAAGCAGTTCACCAAGATTTGCTCATGTTCTTGTAGTATGCTTCAAGCTTATCATACTGATGGCCTGAGCTATTTGACTAGGATATCTACTAATCATTTAGCTTTTGACATATTTCACTTCTGTCTTTTTCAGGAAAAATCTTCAACAGGAGTTTTTGGATCATGGTGTCCTAACTCTTCTAAAGAACTGGCTTGAACCACTCCCAGATGGTAGTTTGCCAAACATGAACATTCGGACTGCCATACTGAGGATTTTGACAGATGTATGCTTCAATTATTCTGTTACTTACTTGCTTTGTTTTTCAGCCACCTCACTTTGAGCATGCATAAGCAGTGAAACCATTGATTGATTACTTTAGTTGACCCTTGATCTTTTTGCTGACACATTTTAAATAGTCAAGAAAATTTGAACAATCACTTGATCTTCTTGTTTCTAGTGTATTTGCTTTGGTGGGAAGCGTAGGATAAAAGAACAAAGCTTTTGAAAATTGTGTTTTCCTAGCCACTTTCTGAACAAAGGATTTATTAAATCGTGGGGGAAATGGGAGATAAGCTTAAAGAATAAGACATCAACTTCATAAATGCATGGGATTCAGACATTCTGCCGCAGAAAAGGGGCCAAGGGAGACAAAAGAGCAGGATCAAAAGGTTCAAGATATGAAAGGATAGGTCAGCCATCATGGAATGTTAAATGATGGAAGTGTGAAGATTTGAAGGACTGCAAGTTCTAATTTACCAAGGATGGCATTGTTGAGGTGTTGCATGGTGTTATGTGAATATTTTAGTGGTCACTGTTACAGTGAGCTTCGTTTTATTTTCAAAAACTAGAGCATTTGAATATGCAGAAGCAGGATGTGCTTTTGAAGACATGGTTCTTTATTTGGAAAATTGAAATAAACATGTAAAGAGAGTGGCCTTTGGGAAGGATGATGGCCGCTCTTTTTTACTCTGCTCTATGAATCCTGTTCCTTTACAAACGACACTAAACTGCATATTTCCTTTCTTCGTTTAGCTGACAGGCCGGCAATCAGAGTCTTCCCTAAAAAATAGGTATTGCTTAATGCTATTTTATATTCTTGACAACAATTTTGTCCTCTGTTATGCAGTTCCCAATTGATTTGGAGCAGTATGACAGGAGAGAACAGCTTAAAAAGAGTGGCCTGGGAAAGGTGTTCTTTAATTTAAATTTTCTTTCTATCCTTTATGCAATAGAAGCAAAACTTTACAGGAAACCATCTATCGTGCAGGTGATCATGTTTCTATCAAAATCTGACGAGGAGACCACAGCCAACAGGAGACTTGCTAAGGACTTAGTTGACAAATGGGTAATCTATGAACTGTGATTTTACTGCAGATTTAAATGTTTCTATACTTTTTATGTTTGATTATACTTCTGTATATCATCCAAGTCCTTGTTCTTTCATCTAAAGTTCATTTACTTTTTCACTCAAAACTCAAATAGAGTCGACCAATATTCAACAAAAGCACTCGATTTGAGGATATGAGGGCATATGATGATGAGAGAATTCCATACCGTAGGCCATCTGTGAAGAAGTATGTTATATCTCTTACTTTATGATCCTTTATTTAGAACAAAGTTATTTTTTCTGATCTATAGTTGATTCCTGATCTTCTTGCCCTACTTATTTTGTTCTGAAGACCGGTGACCAAGACTGCAGGACTGGAATCTAGGGATGATGATCTTGATGAATTTTCACAGTAAGCTGAATTTTTGCAACTCTTCAGAAGTTGCCAGTTGGTTGCATTATTTGTTCAGTCTTTTGTACATATTGGATCTAAATCTTAAACTCTAATTTATCTGCTTGCTACATTAACAAAATCCTTTTGCGGTGGTGTAGGGGCCCAAAATCAGGCCAGGGAGCATCAAGGCAGCATGCTTCAAGACCAGAACCATTGCCTCTAGATTTTGTTGTACGACCTCAATCGAAGATTGATCCAGAAGAAGTTCGGGCACGAGCTAAACAAGTCGCTCAAGATCAGCGTCGAATTAAGGTTGGTTGTGAAGCTTGCCACCTCTCAAGAATATTGGGACTGATGCTGGGTGCTGTTTTTTGAGTTGTTTTTGTTCTGTTTTGAGTGGCTTAATCACATTAGTAGGTTAAAACTAAGAATCAAGAACTTGTCACATTTATTTGATCTCTTTGGTTGCAGCCTCCCTCTTGTTTTCATTGTGTTTGCATTTCCTTGAGTCATTTACATATTGGCACTTTTGTGCATCGTCTGTGGAATCTGTGGTTTTATGCTTATTTCTGAAAATAATATACTAGAATATTATCAATTTGGAATTATGGACCACAATGTTAGTGGTGTGTACAAAAAGAATAACGTAAGAAAAGTAAATTCTAAGGTCCTCGGAATTCCTTATCCACTCAGTTGGTGCTTTATTACCGCTTGAATTAGAGCTGCATTTTGGAGATTGAAATCTAAACATGCTGGAGCCTCTCAAGTCTGACTCGTCTAATCTATTTAGATCTAGCATAAATGTTTCCAATTGAACTACTTTTTGTCTGGACATCATAAAGACGTTCTGAATTTATGAACATTATCAGTTTGGAGCTAAACTTCAAAGCAATCAATCTCTTCTTGTGTATGGAATAATGACATACCTGCTTTGGGAGGGCATATGAGAGAGTACGGCCATGGTCTTGCCAAGGAATTTGGGGTTGGCACAAGTTTTCATAAATTCACCGAGACTTGAGTTGAAGTGTAAAACTGACACTTTCCCATCCATCTGGTGCCAATTTGTGTTTGAACGTGGATTGCTAGGTATTTCTCTAGGAAGATCCTAGGTGCATGTCTTGAAGTTTGGCACTGTTTGATACGACTGGTGTGTATTTAGTTAGTGGAATGGGAATGCCTGAAACCAGTGTTTACTGTACTTCGCTCTGGGAAGTGATAAGGAAACATGATATAAGAATAACTATGTAGATCTTTTCTTCCGCACAAATAATGATTGTGGTTTTTTCCCAATACTTGTCAAGAATTTTGCAACTCCTCAATTATTTGCCAACCTGAAAGCTGGAAACTGATTCCCATGGCATGTAAAGTTCCATTGGAGAATAAGAAAACAGAAGTTATGTTAATCGTTCATTTCCTTGTTTATACTCCCGCTATATTATCATTTTCATAATCGACTGTTGTTGGCTGTTTGCAGATGAATAAGAAGTTGCAGCAACTGAAAGCCCCCAAGAAGAAGCAGCTCCAGGCAACGAAGCTCAGTGTGGAAGGCCGCGGCATGATCAAATATTTGTGATCTGTGATTTCACCAAGAGAAGCAAATGAGGGCTTTTTTTCGTGCCTGTTACTCCTTCCAGTTCAGGCTTATGGATTTATTGATTGAATTTTCGATCCAGCTGCCTGGAATAAGTCTGCAATTGTATACACTCTTGTTATATGAACATGTTTCAACTATAGTTTGGGACTGCAATCTTGTATAGACACAGCATTTAAGTTAATCTTGCATTATTGCTGTTGGAACGGACTGTAAAGAGTCCTACTGGGCAACATGGACTGATGATCTGTGTCTGCGTAGTTTTATACTGCAGAAGGTTCATACTTCCTCATCAGCCTTAGAAGCCTTGAAAACTTGCATGCAAGGCCGGTCAGGATGCATATTTACACGTGATAGGCCCCAGGAGTCCACTTTGTTCAAGAACTCAGGAAGAGCACTTCCCATGATCCATAAGATACTTGTTTTCATTGGATTCGTATTATCTATTGTAATAATAAGTTTCAACAATCATGGCTTAAAGTACATTCTTCTGCATTTGGGATGCGTCTATGGTGATATTTTTGTTTTTGACAACGAGGAAATCTCGGCCCGTGTGGTTTTGTGGGATCCATGGTGATACTTGATACGTGTGTGAGACCACCTGATTCGCCAATGTGTTTTTTATATATATATAACTAGCTTATATAAGAGTGACTAGCTATGGTATAGACAAATTGTCCTGAGAGCAGCCACTCTTGTTTCTTCAATTTATCTTATCACCTCATCTAAGCCGACTTTAGCATCTTAATTTGTTTCTTGTCATATATTTCTCAAACTGCCTTTGAGTCTTAAGATCATAAAGAAACTCTCTGAAGTTCTGACCAAATTCTCTCGCTTGAGCTCAATTCACATTCTCTCAAGTCAGGGGCTCTTCTCTCTCCTATTCAAAAGGAAGTAGGATTTTTTTGCATGTCCTTAGACATGCGTATACTGTCTGTTCTAAGTACATATATCCTATCACCTCATCTAAGCCAGCTTAGCATCTTAATATGTTTCTTGTCATATATTTCTCGAACTTCCTTGAGTCTAAGATCATAAAGAAATTCTCTTAAGTTCTGACCATTTTCTCTCTCTTGAGCTCAATTCGCAGTCTCTCGAGTCAGGGGCTTTTCTCGGAGTAGGATTTTTTGTATGTCCTCGGATAGACATATGCATACTATCTGTTCTAAGTACATATATCTTATCACCTCATCTATGTCAACTTAAGCATCTTAATATGTCTCTTGTCATATATTTCTTGAACTTCCTTGAATCTAAGATCATAAAGAAATTTTCTGAAGTTTTGACCAAATTCTCTCTCTTGAGCTCAATTCGCATTCTCTCAAGTCAGGGCTCTTCTCTCTCCTAAGGAGTATGATTTTTTTTCATGTCCTCAGACATGCGTATACTATCTTTTCTAAGTACATATATCTTATCACCTCATCTAAGCCAACTTAGCATCTTAATATGTTTCTTGTCATATATTTTCCGGACTTCCACATCGCTCTACGCAGTGAGATTTTAACATCTGAATTGATGGTTATCAAATGTTCTCAAATTGATAAAATTTATATATATGAAAAATAATAATAATTTAGAAACGATCTCCCCTTCTTCTCCTCTCTTCCTCTCTCTCTCTCTCTCTCTCTCTCTTCCTCTCTCTTTCACCGGTTCGCTTGGCCCCTAGTAGGAACGAAGCGAAAACCCCACATCTAAAAGGCCCACCATTCCAAGACGCCTTTTTGGGCCTTAATCCACGGGGCCCGACCAGCCGACCACCTTTCACGTCGTGGTGGCAGAAGCCGTTTAGTAACTTTAGAAAACTTTCGTAATCCGAATACATTTTTATTTCTGACGAGTTCTAATAAATAATCTAATTAAAAGATAGAGATAAACATAAAGATTACAGATCACTCATGGCTTTCTCAAATAGACTAAGCTTTATCTAATTTTAGCATTTAAACACAAAAGTCATACCAATTTCATGTGAGTTCTTCTAATTTACTTCATAAGATCTAATAGACCCCGCCTGCTTAAATGGGCCAATTTAATAGAAACCCAATACGTATGGGACAATTTTTGAAAGGAAACCCTTGTTTTCCTCTTGTGGTAGGCGGCCTGCTATCCACCCCGGACATAACTAGAGTGGTGCCCACAACTAGGGGTGTAAACGGAACTCGATAACTCGATATTCCGACCCGATTCCGATAAAATTTATCAGTTTCAGAATTGAAAATTGATACCGATAGTTTATCGGAATCGGAATTAAAAAATAATCGAAATCAGTTATTCCGATAAATTATCCATAAAATTAAAAGAAAAAATTATGGTAAACATCTTACTTTATCGAAATTTCGGTTCCGGTAATATTATTGAAATCGGAACGGAATCGGAATTAACTATTCCGATATTATCGGAATCGGAATCGGAACCATATTTCGATTATCGAAATCGGAATCTATATTTCCGATTCCGAACTCCGACCCGTTTGCAGCCCTACCCACAACCTTCAATACACTGTGGACCCCATCAAATTATGTTTGCAGTAGATAATAGACGACTCGTCCTAAGTAAATAATAAATCGTTCTGACGTGGTTTGATGTGTGCATGATGTCAATATGCGATTGGCAGGACAAAGCAACACTATCAACACCCCATTCAAATTGGTCCACAATATTTGGCGATGCAAACCTTACCCAAACTTAGATGGTACAACAATTAATTCCCATGTTAAATGCTACACACAAGTCTCAAGGTTGAGCAAGCGCCGGTTGGTGTAAACATGGGTGTGGGGGGAGTGGGGAGGACCACTAGAAGAAGGATCATATAAGGAAGCCGGTGGTGTGACAACGAAATTAACCTACTTGTGGACCTTCTCTCGCCAGCCTTTCTATTGGAGCCGAACAAGGAGTTGTTAAGTTCAGGAGTGGGTTTGTTGTCCAAATCAAACCTACCAAATGGAACCCTTTTGTCAATGCTTGAAGTAAGCAAGGAAAGAAGTACACTTCATGCCACCCGCTGCCTTTCTAATGCTCACAGAGGTAAGGTTTCCAACAAGTTCTAACTTCGTCTAGCTGTGCTTCCAAACACAGCATGTTCCAATTCACATCGATATCAATTGGGCATAGCTTGATAGCTCAAATATTGGGATTGTTTTGTTGGAGGAAGAATCCACAAGCGCGAGAACCCTGTGGAGGGACGTAGTAGAGAAATATTTAATGATATGTGTGTGTGTACGTATATACATATAGTGAGTAATATTTAGTATTGCAGCCAAAAAGAATAGTAATATTGAGTACATATTTAAGTGTATAACAAATATTTATGTGATAACCAAGATTTGTCGACCAAACAAACCGTGTTTAATCGGATATATGATGTGATATGATACAGATCGTACTGTTAAAGAAGTCTTTCACACCTTTGCCGATGATAGCCTCCTATACCGACGACACTTGTGGAGATCTCCGATGCACGATACTGCCAACCATGATGAGAGACTCTCTGTCTCTCTCTCTATATATGAGAAAGGCTTTCTGCACTTGTGAAAGTGCAGAAATGTCTAATCATCCTGCACTTCTCTCCTCCCATTAGTGGAAAAGAGGAGAGAGGTCTATGTGGCAGTTTCATTCCCACCAATGAGAGAAGAGAAGTACAGGATGACTAGACATTTCTGCACTTTCATAAGTGCAGAAAGCCTTTCTCCTCTGTATATATATATAGAATGGCAAGATATGATGCAACATAGAAAGAGAAATGATAAGATATGTATAAACAAGACACATGTCTCTTCTCACAAAAGAGTATTTTTCTAAGAAAAAGATAAAATCTTGATTATGAGATAATATTTTTTAAGATAAGCACATTGAAATTTTATGTATCTTAAAAAATAATTATTCTTTAGTTTGTTGTAGTTACCTTGTAAGTTATTTTTACTATGATTTTAAATTTTGGTGGGGAGAAAAAATTAAGATAAGAAATTCACAGTTTATCGTGCCGCACTGACACCCCCCCTTCCCTCCCCTGCCTCTGGCAACCCCAACACCCCCCCTTCCCCTCCTACTGCAACCCCCGATAGCCCCCCCTACTGCACAACACCCCGTCCCCCACCCCCCAGCAGCCCCCCACCCTTCGGCGACCCAAGCCTCCCACCTACCCCCCTCCCCTCCCCCGCCTCCGACAAACCGCAACACCCCCCTCCTCTCTTGCTGCAACCCCCGACGCCCCGTGCTACACAACATCCCGTACCCCACCCCCTAGCAGCCCCCCACCCTCCGACAGCCCAAGCCTCCCACTTGACCCCCATCCCCTCCCCCGCCTCCGACAACCCCCGACACCCCCCTCCCCTCCCTGTCGAGAGGGGAAATAAAGACATTTGCGACCGAATAGCGATCAAATATATTCGATTGCTAATCAGTCTCAAACACCGCAAAAAATAACGACCGATTTTAGATTAGTCGCAATTCGATGGCAGAACTACGACCGAATTGAGACTAACAGTTTTCTGTTGCAAAAGATGTGGACAGAAGGCGGAGCTTTAGTGATCGAAATCTTTCGATCGCAATTTGGTCACAGAGTTGCGATCGAGACTGACAGATTTCGGTCGCAACATCTATGAACGTTAAGGCGCGAACATGAAAAGATTTAGCGATCAAAATATTTCGGTCACAATTCGATTGTAATTCTGTGATCGAATTGCGACCGAATGATTTCAGTCGCAACATCTATGAACGTAAGGCACGAATATGAAAAGATTTAGTGATCAAAATCTGTCAGTCGCAATTCGGTTTCAATTCTGCCACCAAAATGCGACAGAAAGATTTCAATCTCAACATTTGTGAACAGAAGATGCGAACATGAAAAGATTTACCGACCAAAATCTTTCGGTCATAATTTTACGAGCGACATTTTCGGTCTCAAATGCGGTCGCTAAATCCCCATTTTCTATTAGTAATCAAAACCAATAAGAGAAATGACAATGTTTTATATATCATCCTAGAGAAGGATTTATTTTCAACTCCAACCAAAGCTAATGTGTTTGGAACTCCATACTGGATGCGTGGTTCCGAGTGGATCAAACGATCGATCGACAGCCGGCTCTGTCCCATTGCTGATGGCACACTTCGTGGTTTATATATATATAAATAAACATATATATATATATATGTGTATTTATATTAGAAAGACCAACCCACGACGTATACTGACATTAATCCTCAAACAAAATAAAGAACATTCCTGCTGTTCTAGAAAACCACCTGGCACTCGTCCTCCTGGCCTGCACATTCCTCATGACAAGCTTATACCACATTCTAAAACCAAATGGATTCGTCGAGGATATCCATATCACATCTGACTTGCTTGAATGATTTGCCCATCATCATTAAACTAAACAAGTTGGATACGTTTTCATATACCTAATCCCACAAGTCATGCCATGGCCACTAATGCAACAAACGTTGGAGTTTGGAGGAACAGATCAGCTATATACCTGACCATGCACACCATGCAGTACTGGTGGTCATATATATATAATTTTTTTGCTCATTCTTTGATGAGAAATATTTATTACATTTATACAAGTTGGAACTCGTGCATATGTTTTCCTATACCTAATCCCACAATTCATGCCATGGCCACTATTGCAACAAACGTTGTAAGAGTTTGGAGGAACAGATCAGCTAATTAACTTGACCATGCGCACCATGCATCGGTGGCTATATATATAAAAAAAATTTGCTCATTCTTAGTAGAGGTGTCAATTGGATCGGGTCGGTCTAGAGATCCGACCCGATTTTAATCAGAATTGTGTGGAAAAAATTAATCTATTTAAAATTTTTGGCTCGACCCAGCTTGAAAAAGAATAGGGCCGGACTTGAGTTTTGTGAGGTTTAGCTCGAAAAATTTAAATACAAATATAATTTATATTAAATATAAAATTTATATTAGAAAGAGAATTATATTTATTTTTTCTATAATAAATCTACTTAAAATATAATTTTTTATAAATTAAATATTAATATAGATATAAGTAAAATATATTATTTTTTATAGATATATTATAGTAGATATATTAAAATTATATATAATATAAAATAAAATAATATGTTTTTATATTTTTTTCAGACCAGGCTGGGCTGGGCCGGGCCGAATTTAACTGGACTTTTCTGGGCCCAGGTCAGGCCACTCATACCAAGTCTATCTTCGGATCTGGATCCGGGCCGGGTCGACTTTTAGAAAACCGGATATAGGTCGGGCCTAGCAAGGCCCGGTCCAGATCCGGTCTATTGATATCTCTCATTCTTAGATGATAACTATTTATTGTATTATAAAAATATAATAAATACACTTCTGATTCTTTATTGGATGGCACAACACAACATATTAGTATATTAATTAATAGAAAATTATGGGAAATATATTTATTACACTACTTGTATACTTAGATTCTCCACTATCTATGTGACAAACCCTGCCGGCCGTTCACCACCCCGAGCTGCCAACCGAGTAATGACAAGAGCCAACTGTTCTTGTTTTGTGTGTGACCAAGCGGACACAACTTTGTACAATAATTAAGACCTTGTCGGATCCAAATCTGACCTCTCGTTAGCGTTGTTTCACTTTCACCTTTGGATTATTGTGTATGCGGCCCCAAGATATTGGCGTATTCTATTTTATACCCATGTATTTGTTTTAATTTTTCGTGCATGCCTTATTGTTTCATTCATGTCCGGCAAATTTTGACACCGGTGGAGGAAAACATAGTATTCCGTTGACAATATAATATTTCAGATTTTGGAGAGGTACAGAAGAGAATATGAAGATTAGGGATATGCATAGTATCATTTCAATCTTATAAGGAGATATTTATATATTTTTTTCTTGTTTAATAATATTACTGTTAGAGTAATGAGATCGACTCAGACCGAACAGACCAAAGAGAGAAAGTGGGGTGCCGATGTAATTGATTTCGTTGAACTCTTAACCTGCAAGATCATCGAGAGAGTTCGATGGACAGATATTTTGACGCTCAAGTTAGTTCGGAAACAAATTAGTTATTCGGAAAGTCTCAATAAGATTGTGTACATATGCTTTTAGAATGTCTGACTCTTTTATACTTGTAGTCTGTCTAAGGTAACTGCTAGACGAGCTTGCGAATCTCGCGGGGGATTCCCGTGATTTCTACCAAGTCATGGCCACAATCGACAGGCTAGATCAAACGGATCGTCGCCTTTAATGGTCGATGTTAACGGACATACGATCTTCAGATATTACCCTATTTGATCGGTGTTTCGACTGTTATGCGATCTACGTCCCAAAAAATCACGTGGGTACACAATGCTCCACGTCATATACGACCATTACATGAGCCGTGTTGGAGGTCGGATCAAGTCTCGTCTCCAGCTTGGCCCAAATGGCGAATGTCGTGTCGATACGTCGACAAGACGACCTAGACTTGGACGACATGGGCATGGTTTGGGAGTTGGGACGTCGACCAAAGTGATGTCAATTCTCTTTGGTGGTTTTTAAGAATCAAGCTGGCTGTCTCCACTACTGAGAAGGGAAAACAACACAAATTAAAAAGGGCAAAAAGCTAAAGTTCAAATTCTCAGGGACCACATCTTCCTTTTTTGCTTCTGAATGGGCCAGTGGGCAGATTTTGACGCATCGGGGGGGGGGGGGGGGGGGGGGACCTTTGAGTGGTCGTTACTCCCATTTGTGTGACACGTGATGATGACATGTATGATCATCCCCCAATGAGAAACATGTAAAATTTCTTACAGATATGTTCTTATTAAAAGGTGGATAAATTTACATATTAGTCTATGCCGTCACTTTCTATCGATGAAATTAAATTTAACCTTGGTTAAGTTAAAAGTAAATTGAGAAAAGACCTAAATACCCTTAGTTAACTCTTGTTTGGCATGGGGCAGTGGGGCTAGGCTCGGGCTTTGGTCATCGAGGGTGGTTGCCATCGCAGCGTGTCATGTGTTGGCAGTGCAATTGTTCCTCACCTACATAGTCATGGGCTCATTGATTGCATGTTCAAGGATGATTCGAGTTTCCCTCACCTTCTTGTCGACGTAGGGAGGTATTTCACTATGTAGGAGATTATCAAGGGGCCCTGTGGTTCATATAGTGCTTCTCTCACCATGACACCTTCTCAATCTCCGAAGACACAATTGTCGACACAGGGGCCTTGGTATTGACAATCGGGCCTACATCAACAGAGGAAACAACAAGGGAGGCGGGACAGGGAGAAGGAGGAGAGTTCCTCTGAGCCATTGTCATCGTCTTTCTACAACAACTAAAGAGGTGCGGACGACATCGACACGAATGATGTTTGAGCGGTTAGGTGGGTGGAGGGAGAGGTTGAGGAGGGAGGCGACAGCGTGGGACTAGAAGGCGAGGTGGTAGGAGAGAAGGACGGCATAGAGGGCCATCGAGATCCTTAGAGAGGACCGTGTGGCTATCGCCGCCACCATTTTATGTGGAGAAAGAGAGAGGGGGTGTAGTGACACGGTCTTTTTTCAGATCTGTGTTTGGTGGTTCTGGCGAGGTGCTCTTGACCAAGAGGTGGTCATTGGGCTTTAGTCGTTGTTTTCGTGCGTTGTGTGGGTGTTGTGGGTCGAAAGTTTCAGCCCAAATAGCCCACAGGTTCACTGAATGTGAACGCGATAGAGCAGTATGTCGCGATTTAAACGCGACGGTCTTCCTCGTCGAGATTCACTGAACCGCTTTTGTGTTGAGTGGCGCTTTGGGTTTCTGTTCGCGACGGTTAGGGTTGTCGCATTTAGCTTTTAAACACGACGTCTGCATTATGTCGCGATTTCAAATCATGGTTTAAGTGCTCTATTTTGCCTAGACAGAGCAGAGGAGCTCTATCCAGGCGAAGGAGGGAGGTTGCTGTGGGTTTCTTCGGCGATCTGGCCTTCTGCTGGTTCGTATGATGCAGGTTCCATGCAAGGATGGTGTCCACAGCGTGGGTGCGCCGGCGACGAGGTGTTCTTCGCGTTCTTCGGGCTCGTTCAGTTGGTAGGGAGACTTCCCCCTTTATTTTGTATTCTTATTATGGTTTGTAGCTTTAGGAGCATGATAGAAGGGCATGTGGTACCTTAGCTTTCGTTTTATGAGCTTATGTATGAATGTATGATGTGTGTGGAGTGATTTCCGGAGGAGGAAACAAGGTTCAGTTGCTTGCCTGAGAAGGCGACGGACTAAGCTGTCACGTTTTAGTTTTGAACGCGACGCCCTGTGCCATCGTGTTCTTGTGTACTGATTGTGTTGAACCGACTGGCCTTGACGCGACCACTCGACTCGTCGCGTTCTTGTTGAACGCGACAATGTGGTCCATCACGATTCAGTTTAACATTTAGTGTGGTCCTTATCGCGACATATCGTTCTGTCGCGATTAGGATGTTGACTGTCGATGTTGATCGATTGAGCCTGAAGGCGACATATCGAGCCATTGCGATATGGTCGCGACACAGGGCCCTGTCGCGTTAAGGCTTTGAGTCGCATCTGGACAGGTCGTCACGATTTGAAAGGCGATGTTTGTGTCCGTCGTATTTTAGCTTCTGTGGTTTGCTTGTGGTGGCTGGGCAGTGAGGTTCCAAGGTGGACCTAGCCCTACTTATTTGATGTTAATTAAAGTGGTTTATGTTGTTTAATATTAGTAAAGCATGAGTAGGATTAAAGATTCAATGTATGACTATTTAATGAGCTATGTTGGTTATGCTATTGTATTAAGTTAAGCGGATAATGTGTTAAGTGATGTGTGTTTCTATGGAGGTCGTGAGACGACCAATGACAAGCAAAGTTATTATATGTTATTGTGATTGTGTATGTGTCAATGTAGGTTGGCTTGGAGGTCACACAGTGACCGGTGATGAACAAATTATAATACATGTGTATCGTGATTTATAATAAAGGTTGTATAAGTACATATCGTGGTTTGTGCGTTTGTCGGCTGAGGGAAAGACAACAGGGGCCATCGACTTGTGTTTGTGGGTGTGCAGTCGCTTGTAGCGCGCTCGTGGTTGGAGGACGGACACCAGTAGACGTACCGGTCCCCAGCTAGTCCTGTGTTTCTAATGCCTCATTTTAAGGAGCTCGGGCCAGAGTCCCTAAAGGTGTCAGGCATGGGCCTGCAGCAGTGTAGTCTGCAGGTGTGGTGTTGGTTAGGCTCCTTTGTTCTTTGACTTGTGGTTGTGGAGCGGCAGTTGGATCTTTCGTCCGTGACTGCGAGACTGAGAGGTGGTTCTTGTGCTGTGTTGTCCGGATTGGATACTGGCGTCATGAACCAATAGTTTGTTCCCGTGTGGTGGCGTCGTTTCTTTCCGACTCGTGCTTTGCCACTGGTTGTGGTTTGTGTGTAGTGGCTCGTTGGTTGAGGTTTGACTCGTTGCGGTGTGCCATGATGGTGGCACAATTGTGGTTGTGGTTCCGTGGTGATACCTCGTGGTAGTAGGTACATGTACCCTTCGTGGGTAGCTTTGTGTTGTGGTACGTGTGTACCAGCCTCTCCAGGTGTTGAGACATGCTTATGTTTTATGAAGGTCGTGTGGTGTGACTTTTTGCACGTTGTGTTTTACCCTTCTTTGGATAAGCTTCCGATTGTGGTTTCAGTGGTGGTGGATTGACATGCTGATGCCAGTTCTGTTACCCTATATGGGTGGGTTGCTTGCGAGGCTTGTAGCTTAGGCGACCAGTTGTTATAGTGAGTTGCCTGTGAGGCTTGTAGCTTAGGCGACCAGTTGTTGTAGTGGGTTGTCTGTGAGGCATGTGGCCTAGGCATTTCAGTTGTTGGGCGGACTAGCAGTGTTGTGCTAGTCCCGTTGTTCCTCTTGTCTTCCAAGATCTGTGTTAGCTGGTGTAATTATGTTTTAATTACTATTAATCATGATTAATATAAGTATGTTATGGTTTGGCTATCGGTTTGCCAATGAGACTCTTTGGAGTTGAGGTCTCTTTAGTTTCTGGTGTTGTTTCTGGGAGGTCTCTACTGAGCCAGTGATTTGTTGAGACTCACTCTCTTACAGCTCTTTTCAGGTGTTAGTCGATTTTGTGTGACTTGCAGAGACGTTGTGACAGACTTGTACCACCAGCAGTAGAGTTTGTCGCATTGTGTGAGCTTGTGTTCTCTCGGGATATGCTCTAGGTAGCTGTACTATTCTCTTGGACATGTAACAATGTATTGGGACAGATGAGCACATATACTTTCTTGTGTCTTATACAGTTGTTGTTGTCTTTTATATTCTTATTGGACACTTGTGCGCGTATCTCTTGAGAGATTTCGATCCAATCGCGGGAGACGGACTTGGATATAGAATCTTATTGTGTATAATATTCATGGCCGTTATAGGGGGGGACATTAGAGTTGAGAGAAGGAGAGAGAGGGGGGATAAGAGATGAGAAATGAAGGGGGGATCAAAGTTGAGAGAGGGGGGACATCGGAGTTGAGAGAGGGAGAGGGGGGCATCGGAACTACAAGAGGGAGAGAGGGGGAGTTGAGAGAGGGAGAGGGGGCATTAGAGATGAGAGAGTGCGAGAGTAGTTTAGAGATTTTACATGGGAATCCAATAGAAGAATGAAATATTTTATCAATTATTTTTTAACGTCTTCAAATTAGATGAGTTTTTTTTACAAGAGTTGGATATTTCGAAAAACTGTTATGATTTTTTTTCTCCTTATAACTTAAGGATACAGTAGTAAGAGCCTGTAGAACCTGTTCAAAAAACTGTTATGATAAGAGTAAGATTTGAAGGACTAATATATAATTAACTAAATTTGTAGAGATTAATATGCGCTTTGTAACATTTGTTGTATATTAATAGGAATGACAGTTTTATTCTTTATATCATATTTTGGTGCTTTGATCTTTCAACATTTAACTTCTAATTAGACAATCAAAGTGAGTACTTTAGATTTGATACTTTCAGTACATGACAATAATAACTTAAAAGATGTTCATAATTCCAGCAATTTGACCATGTACGTGCAAAGCTACTAATCCATAAAGACCCTAATAAATGCCGCACCAAAATCCGCACAGGCAGGAGCTAGCCGCGCCCGGCACCTTCTCCGGGGCCGTCATTTCTGAGATAAAACCATCCTGAGTTCCCGTCAGAACCCGAGAATCCCGAGAACAAGTCCAATGCGATCCCCTTCCCCACCCGTTTTGAAGCATACGGCATCGTACTACTGATGGGTAGATCCAAATCTCCCGATAAAACGTAGCCGGCGACGGGGCCGGAGACCAGGAGGCAGGAAGCACCCCTCCCCCCAACTCCGGTGGGGCGCCCACGCCAAGCCCAGCCTTGCCAACCACTGCTCCCATCCAACCCCTCCGCAAACGGCGAAGGGGACACCCCCCCCTTCCCCCCACGCGCCTTCGTTTTCCTATTCTGGGGCATCTCCTCTCCCCCACGCCAAGCCAAGCTTGCCCAGGCGGAGGGGGTAGCCCGGAGCCCCGCTCCTACGTTGCTTGCTCCAACGCCATCTCTCTCCTCTTCCCCGTCTTCCACTGACCAACCTAATCTCTTCACATTTTTTATGAAAAAGATCTGTTCTTGGGAGGTTCTATGTGAAACCGGCGTCTCAACTTACCTTTATGTGCACACCCACCAGCTTGTTTTTTAAATCCTGGTCCAAATTTCTCCGTTCGCCGTCCGCCGTTCGCCTCCCCACTTCCCCCAGAAAAATCCCACCTTTTCTTCTTTTTCTTCGTCCCTTCCCCTTCTTCTCCCCACGTATGGAAGCCGTTATTTGCGGTTATTGAGGCCTGTTCTTTCTTGGGTTTTCTTGGTGGGCGGGGGGGTTCTCGGATGGGGAGCGGGAACCCGTCCCAAGTGGAGGTGAGGGTGCAGCCGAGGAGGATGGACAACACGGTCCACCCGATGCAGGCGGACTCCCCGGCCCGCGCCACCCCCCGGTCGCCGCCGTCGCAGCAGCAGCGGCGCCAGCAGTACCCGTCCGACGAATTCCGGCCGTTCCAGAGGTGGGTGCCGTGGCTGGTGCCCGCGTTCGTCGTGGCCAACGCCGTGCTGTTCGCGATCACCATGTACGTGAACAACTGCCCCCGGAGGTCCACGTCCTGCGTCGCGGGCTTCCTCGGCAGGTTCTCCTTCCAGCCTTTCAAAGAGAACCCCCTTCTCGGACCTTCGTCGGTGACGTGAGTTCCTATTTTGGTTCATTTTTGAAGAAATTTCCTGGAAGCTTGAGCCATCTATCCGTCTCATCCTTCGATTATTTTAGAAGGACAAAAATCCCCTTTTTTTCTTTACATGAACTACCTTCTTCCCGTTACATGATTGCTGCATGTGATCTATGAAAGGTTAAATTTTGGAACATCCCTGCTATCTTGTGATTGTGATTAGGTTTAAGATTATAGGGCATGTCTGATGGTGGTTCTGATTGTGTTGTGTCAATCGGTTTGGGTGTCTGACCATGAGTAGTTGCTACTCTGCAAAATACACAACAACGTGAAGTTTCCTATGGTTTTCTGTTCTGCATTGGCCTTCAAAGTTTGTCAATTCCACACAAATTTTACCTATTAGTGATATGTAATTTAGCCTGGGAATTGTATGTTTTTACCCATTTGTTCTATTTGGAGGCAGGTGAATACTCCGTGTTGGAGCTGGTGAATGGTGACATAAATTGTTAACCTGTGGGGGCATCTTTACCAAGAAGAGAGTAAGCTATCCTGCGGAGATTCAACTTTGTCTTATAATGATGGTCCAGGGGAAGTGTTTGTGAATAGGCTCTTTCCTTTTCTTAGCCTTCACCCTGTTTGGTGAACTTGTCTTTGCCCCTAGAGGGTGCTCTTGTACATTCTTTATAATTTAATACCATTTACCATTACCCATCAAAAAGGAACTTAATGTTCATTTCCTTGTTACCAAATTGGAAGAGTTTCTCTTTCTTGATTCTCTATAAATGAGTTTAGTGGGGCCGAGGCACCATGTTCAATTTACATGGTCACAATTTGTCCAAGCCTGGAGTCTTTTTTGTGACAAAGTCACTTATCTGAGAGTATTCAACCCATTTGAGCTTAAAAATCCCACAAAAATAAAACATGAAATGATAGTTGAAATAGATCATATTCCACTCAAGACTTCTGATACTCTTTACTGATGGTTTCTTGATCTCTCTAATTGATCATGCTGTGCTCATCAACTGCAAGTATGAGATTGTAGTTGTTAGGTACCAATAAAAAGTTAAAAGTTGGCCTGGTCACATGATTGTATCCTTGAGAAGTACCTGGTCACATGATTGTGTCCATGAGAAGTTGTATTCTGGCCAATTTGGTTTGGCCAGGATTCTTATTAATTTTAACTTTTCATAGCACCTTTAATCTCCAAGAGGCCCATTCAAGGACCTGCATGTTTGGTTTTCCATTTTTGTTTAGGTTTGCAATTTTTTTTCATCCCCTTGAATTTCTCAAGATGACTTGTATAAAGATAATAATTATTTAGCAGATTCATTGATAGCACCAGAAGAGTTTGCGGTTCCAATTCGTAAGTCTTTACAACTTAAACCACTGATGTAACTAAGAAAAAAGAAGCTAAATTAACTTCTGTGGCTTCAAGCACACAATGGAAACTGAGATGACCAAATAAGTAGCAGCAATGGCAATGCAGAAGTAAATTTCTCAGACAAAAAGCAGATGATTTCAGACTTACTTTAAAAGGAGCCTTAGATCTTTGCTTCTTTTGATCATTGCAATATGTGCTCGTAGCAATCGTCTGATGCACTGGTTCTGCACATTTCAAGTATGAAGCAATGAAACTTTTCTCCTAGCAATGATTCACCATGGAAGATCTGCAGTATTTGAGCTTGAATGAATACATGAAAACTAATGTATGTGAAATTTGACAAACAAATATTGACCTTTTGGGCTCAGCATCCTAGATTAAGAGCTTCTTCTGCAGTTGTTTATCTAATCCAAGACTATGGTGGATCGAATGCCACTTTTTAGTTTTCAATTTATGAACATGTTATCAAGGTGGGGAGAACACCACTAAACAGTGTATCCTGTTATCTTTTCAGGCTACAACGGATGGGGGCTCTAGAGGTGAATAAGGTGATTCACCAGCATCAATGGTGGCGTCTGATCAGTTGTATTTGGCTGCATGCTGGGGTTTTCCATATTCTTGCAAATATGTTGAGTCTCTTATTTATTGGGATTCGTCTGGAACAGGAATTTGGATTTGGTATGTATATGTTCATTAAAATTGTGATGATGATAAACTGCATCCCCTTGAACTTTCGTTTCTTTATTAATACTAACTGCACATAATACCAAAAACAAGCAATTTCACCAAAATGTGGGTCTGTCTTTTGATTCATGCATTGGTATACTATGAGTTAATGTGCACCATTTATTTTGCTTTAGAGGATCAAACCTGACCACAACCTTTCTTCCCCTTTTTGTTGCATGCATAGGTGCTTAGGTGAAGGCCTAGATCATGAACTGAGCTTTGGGTTGACCATCATATGCGCAATGTAGTTTATTGTTGGTCATCATTTTAATATCTTCTTAGATCCAACTTGCACCATCTTGCTCTGCTACATAGAATTTGATGAATAATAGCTGAAATTAGGTTTTGAAGGAGAGCAGTGAAGGAGGAACTCTCTGTTACACTGGATACTAAATAAAAAACAAAAAACCCCAAAATGAATGAGGATAAGTTAAGGGACATAGAAATGTAAATAATAGTAACAGTATCTTCTCCTGTGTTGCTTCAACCCATTGCATCTGGAGTGTTGCACATTCTGTTGGAAAATGCTGTTGGAATGCATTTCATTGATTCATGAATTAGATTATGTACATGAAAATGATTGATATTTCTCTTTTTGGGCGTTGAGCCACCTATACATGTACATTCTCATTTTCCTTTAATATATTATTGTGGTGCTACCCACCTTAAAAAAAAATGCAGTAGGCACTTCAAAACAGGCTAAGATACACCAGAACAAGCCAATGATATAGAAAGATGGAACGTAGATGCAGGGAATCTTCACACATTTTCAGACAAATGTATGTATTCATGTGAATGCAAACTAATTCTCCTGTCAAAAGCTGAATAGCATAGCAGATACACATCGGTTTGTTATGGACAATCTAAAGGACAGAGTTCACTGTGATGGTTTTTATGCTGAGCTCAATCTAGATAATTCCTATCACAATCATCATCCACCTGGAAAATGAAATGCAGAGGTCTCAATTAAAATATTTATAAAATCTGCAAGTTAAGGCCTACCAATCTCTGGATCAGATATATTACCAAAATATCTACAGATTGTGACGTTAGCTCGAAGACCAATACTGGAAATAAAAAATGAGTGCATAGCTAAGATATTGGAAGGTTCCTCTACTAGCTTTAATGAAAGCTCTTTACATCCTCTGTTATTGAAAGCGGTGGCTTACTTGCTTGTTTAATACACTCACTATTGTCCTACTATCTCATACATTTTTTGCCCTAGTATCAATGCATGTTCTCCCCTGAGCCTTTTAATACTCCTAAACATCTTTAGGAGGAGTTTCTCATGTGTTTACCCAATATCGTTGAAAATTGCGAGAGATTAATTTTAAGATAGACTTGTGGTAGAACAGCGGCATTGGGTGAGGGGGGCATTGACAAATAACACTGCATATTTTAAACTAATTGCTATGTTGATTAGATTTAGAATGGAAATGCCCATTATGTATACATTATCTTTCATGAGTTGTAGGTGCTTGTAAAACCAACCTTTTGACAAAGAGATAACAAACATGCATCTTTCTTCTTATGTATGTATGTACATAGATAATATGTGAAGTTACTATCATTTGGAGAGCCAACTGACTTTCCACTTTGCCACATAGGGAGGGTATTATTACCTGTCACGAAGTCTGTTGTGTTCTTAATGTCTAGTGGCTCATCTGGAGCCTGAAGAAAGTAGGTTTTCTTTCTTTTTTGGGGAAGGGAATTGAAATTTTAAACATGAATACTCTATTTTTTAATGATCTAAATATCTTTCCCTTTCTTAACATTTCTGTATAATCATGAATAGCCATACGGTCCATACCTGCATTATGTTACTTATTTGTAAAAATGCAAATCTTCTTTCCTGTTTTGCGACCATGTCTCAATCTCCTGCTCTCTTGTTTATGCATAGATGGGAATGTTATTTCCCGCCGTTTGACCTCAAATATTTTCTTCAGTATCATGGACTTCTTACCATTTCTACAGTGAGAATTGGCCTATTGTATGTCATGTCGGGCTTTGGCGGGAGCTTGATGTCTGCTCTTTTCATCCAATCAAGTATCTCAGTTGGTGCATCTGGTGCTCTTTTTGGTCTACTTGGCGGCATGCTTTCTGAGCTCATTACAAATTGGACAATTTATGCAAATAAGGTATGAATGAAACTTCATCTTGATGGAAGTTGGTTATCTTATCCAGAAGTTGGCACTGTATTTCCTTTCACCTAACAAAATGCTTCTTGTTTCTAGTTTGCAGCGCTGTTGACTCTAGTCTTCATCATTGCTATAAATTTAGCTGTTGGCATCCTCCCACATGTGGACAATTTTGCTCATATTGGTGGATTTCTATCAGGATTTCTTCTTGGATTTGTGTTTCTGATCAGACCACAGTTTGGATGGGTTAGCCGAAAGAGTGTTCCTGCTGGATATCGCACTAGTACAACAAGAAGAAAACATAAGACATATCAATATGTGCTGTGGGTTCTTGCTCTTGTCCTTGTAATAGTTGGGTAAGAAGTCAATATTCACCTTTTAGTCGTTCTTTAAAATTTATTTTTCCAGTCTTAAACTATTGTTGCCTACTTACCATGTACAAGTTGAAATGTGCTACTGCCACCACATTTTTTTTTTTACTTTGCCACAGTGGTGACAAAACATAAAACTTTTTCAGTATTCAAAAAAATCACCAAATCCCTGGTTGGAACCTAGGTCCCTCCTCCCTAGCCCTTTTCTACCCTGTACCATCTGGCGTACAGGCCAGCAGTGCTACTGCCACCACATTGCTGTCAAGAATTGAACTATCTAAAAGCTGTTACTTGCTCCTTGGTATTTAGTCGGATACCAATTTAGTGACCTTTCATCCAGACAAACAAAATCACTGCTGTTAATTAATAGCACCGAGATGTGAACCAGAGGCCATATTTTTAACATGAATCTTACTTTTCTTCCAATGCTATTTGTCTCTCTTTGTCTGTTGTTATTGTCTCCTGTTGTTAGATTTTATTCAGTTCTGTAACTGTGTGCAGTTTCCTAATAAACATCAAAACCGCAGGTTTACCATTGGCATTATTATGCTCTCTCGAGGGGTTAATGGGAATGACCACTGTTCCTGGTGCCACTATTTGAGTTGTGTCCCCACGTCGAAATGGAGCTGCAAGTCATCTTCTGTGTACTGTGTGGTAAGAAACCTTACTTTCCTTCATCATAGCTTTTGGTTGCAATGGTGATAATCATCAATTTATAAGCCAATCAATCATAAGATTGGCAGAATTGTCCGGACTTTTGGGCACGGGTTATATGCACCATAAAGAATGGACCAGGAATACTGATATTTGTCATGTCAGTTGGCAATAGTCACCTTGTTTTATCCATGCTTCGAACCCGTATCTGGCCCCGACCCGATGTCGTCGTGTTGTTTTCTTTCTGTCTGGGAAAGTGGGCATGAAAACAGCCCTGAACATTCTGCATAGGATCCTGGTTTATCAAGCCCTTTCTTTCATCCACCTTCTTGTGCATTGTATTTGTTCTTATAGATCCATGAACCCTGCTTCACGTCTTGCAGATATCTCAAAATGGCAGTCATGTCAACCTGATATGTGATGGCAGTGGGAAGAGCCAAAACTACACGTTACCTGGCGCCACCGAAGCTCAAATATACGAGTTATGCAACAAGCTCTGCACCTAGCGATGTACAATGTTGGAGGCCGGGAGGTGTAGCATCCTGTTCTTCCCCCCATGTGGTCGAACCAAATGCTCATTCTTTCACATTTAGGTGTATAAAATCTTGTTTAGCCTCGGAACATTTGGGGAATCACTATGTGGGGGGGGGGGGGGGGGGGGGTAGTGTCTACTGGTCCCTTGTTTGCAGAATACAAGATTCTAAATTTCCAATTGATCACATCTCCCTTCTCCTCCCATTACTTTTGTGGATACCTCAGTTTGGGTTGGAGATGGGGGGAACACTCACGTAAATTGCCATTTTCCTCTCTTTTTTTTTTTAACTTTGTTAGTACGTGCTGTTTGTTTCTATGTCCTGGGCCGTGGAGCATCCACGAGACCAGCTGATCAGTTCCTCAGTTCGCAAGTAAAAAAAAAGCTTGTTTTCGAAGATAGATAAAAACTTATTACAGACCCTCGTCTTCCAATTTAGATTTCGATCTGGTTTGCCTCAAATCTGCAAATGACAATTTACGGCGAGTAACAACACTCTTCAAAGATTGGAATTAGACCACTGTTACCACACTCACACGGGTAACAGGATCCAACACCATGGGTTAAAAGTTTCTAAGATAAGCAGAAAGTAGAAGAGGACTGCAGAGCTGGATTGAAGTGGCCCTGCTGGTGTGCGACCAGCACCACTGTTCCTTCACCCGGCTACTGGTTATTATACTAACTTTGATAATAATAATAAAAAAAACATTTTTACCCGCTCCACAGGAAAAAATCACGTCCGGCCCTAGGTCTCGTATTTTGCTGACATGTGGGGTTTTGATCGTCCGACCAATAACACACCCCCATGTGATACAACATTATAAAGAAGAGAGAAGTGTGCTTGTTCTGAAGGGGAAGACTGCGAGGCCTTCCTCCCCCTAATGATGGGTAGGAGTGGCAAGCTCGGTGGATTATATTGGAAAGCCAAGATGGGAATCCAAGGGATGCATGGTCCTTGGGAAAACGGCCCCGAGGGGTCCATTGCGTTATGAGTTCAAAGTTTGTAGCGGCCTAATCGATGCTTCGATCCCTCTCTTCTGATCCGGTAAGTACGTGCAGCAGACAACACCATGACGAGGGGACACAATGAGCGTGATGCCATGAGAGCTTTTCATGGGGACATGCACGGCGGTGCCTTCTGAGGGGTGCAAGGGGTTTTTTTACGTACCGTGCTCCATGGGGAACAGTACGTTGACAGGTGGCTAGCTCTTGGGCAAACTCCCCCGTCTCTGCATGCGGATTCACCTGCTGTTACTACAGCTGTTTGCTAGGGGAGTCAAAAAGTGCTCGATGCTGGTCTCTCTCTCTCTCTCTCTCTCCTCTCTCTCCTCTCTCTCTCTCTCTCTCTCTCTCTCTCTCTCTCTCTCTCTCTCTCTCTCTCTCTCTCTCTCTCTCTCTCTCTCTCTCTCTCTCTCTCCTCTCTCTCTCTTACTGTCTTGTGTTGCAGAGTTGCATGTTAGGATGGCCAGTGTATTGCCCCATAGTTAATAAGCAGCCATCAATCTACTGGCCAACTATTTTTGGCTACTGCAGCTCAGGTAGGGAGAACTATCCAACGACGATGCAGGTTTTTGCCATAGCTAGCTGTGTCATCTGTAATGCCGTTTTCACCCTGCATGCATGCTGCATCATATGTCAGCCACTGTATAATAATAATCCCGCTATGGTCCATCTTATGTCTCGTTGTTCGGCTAAAATATTAGTTCTAGGATCGTCGTAGTGGATCTTTTTTTTGGAGGGGGTGAGAAAGGGAGATAACATGATATCTCCATCGAGATTCCTGCTGATGAATTCAGTTTGAGAACTCACAAGGGCTGAGACGATCCAGTTTTAAGATTTGAGGTTGAGACAAAAAAGAGAAATTTTTGTTGTATTTTATTTCATGTAATTTTAGTACACTTTTGCCCTTCTCATTAATTGGACACAATGTACTATTAGAGATGGTCAAAGTACATGAAAAAAGTGTAACAAAAGTTTCTCCACAAAAAATGAGGTCATCGTCGGGTCGACGACGAGATGTGTCCGTAAGAAATCAATCTCAACTTCAAATTTTCGAAGTCGACTTTCTGACGCTCAAATTATAAGTTGACCTTATTGCACTACAGGAGAACCAACATTTGGCAACGAATATATGTCCGCGGCTGAAAATTCAAGGACAAAAGAGATATAAGGCAGCGGCTATTGTAGACCGCTGCCATACAACCGTTGTGTCCGCGGTTAATTGTAGGCGCTGATAAAAGTTAAGCATACATCAGCGGTTAAAATTTCACCGCGGACAAATGTTGCCTTAAGGCCGCGGCTTTATTTAACCGCGGACATATATTCTGCAGCGGCTTCGTCCACCGCTGATATATATATGTTATGTCTGCAATTCTACAAACCGCTGACATTTAAATAATTTAAAAATATTACTTTATTCATTTTTAAATTAAAAAATTTTTAATCAGTCATAAGTAGAACATATACATTTTTTAATAATAAATTATTTGAGTTTAGCGATTGATATATACATATGTTATTTATATTTGAAATATATATGTATATTTGTGCTAGGAGAGACTTTGTGCACTTGTGCAAAGTGCATAAGTGTCACATGGACATTTTGCCCATGTGGCACCATGCACATGTGTTTTTTGCCCATGTGGCATCATGCACATGTGTTTTTTGTACATGTGGCACCAAAAAAACCCATGTGGATTGTAGCAGCGGTATACGAATATGGCCGCGGCTATATAGCCGCTGCCATATTTTTAATCGGTCGACCGATGATGCACATTCGGTCGACCGACGTTTACACTGCTAAAATTATAATCTGCACTGGGTAGGTCGGTCGACCGATATATTAGAATCGGTCGACCGATTCCGGTCGCGATTTCGTCCGGTTCGGTTCGGTCGCGACCGGCCCACTTTGTATCAACCCAAACCCCCTCCTATATATGTTAGGGTGGGTGGGAAACATCCCACATAAGTTCTCCTCCATCTCTCCAGCCCCTAAGGTGGTTTTCTTGCCCTAGAACTCTTCCCTCCTTCTCCATTGCCTCCTTCTTGCCCTAGAACTCTTCCCCCCTTTTCCATCTTTCCCTTCTTACCCTAGAACTCTTCTCATCTTCTCCTCTTCTCCATCTTCATCTACTTGCCCTAGAACTCTTCTCCCCTTCTCCATCTTCCTTCTCATTTCCCTCACCCCTTCTCCATTTTCCTTCTCATTTCCCTCACCCCTTCTCCATTTTCCTTCTCATTTCCCTCACCCCTTGTCCATCTCCGATGCCTCCACGGATGCGCCATCGTCGTTCGGTCCCGAGTCGTCGCCGCCACGTTGGTGAAGGATCAGGGGCGGCTACACAAGTTCCCTTGGCTCCTGGAGAGTTGTTGGTTGAAACAAGAAGGAAAATTCTGCCCCCTCGGTATGTGGACTTCGACAATCTAGACAATACGGAGCCCATGGTCAGTCTTCTATTTGCAACACAAGGGTGGGTTCACTTCATGTCTAGCCATAGAGTCTATTATCCAGATTTGGTTCAACAATTCTATGCAAATTTATATACAAGCAACAACAGACTATTTACTGCTGTTAATGGAGTTGAGATTCACGTGAGTGATACAGTTCTTAGTCATGCATTAGAGATTCGAAATGCTGGTTATTTAGTGGAACATGTCCAGTATTATGATAGTGATATGTGCCAAGTTTTGTTGGGAAAAGATCCGGCACCTTGGATGGCACATCATGCTTTGATCAATGCAAATCATTTTCCACCACTACAGAGGATCATTCACCACATGATCACCACTATACTTTTTCCAAAAGGTGGATCTCGGGATGAAGTCACTCGAGTGCACAAATGTATTTTTCACTGCTTATTTCACAATGTACCACTGTGTTTACCTGAGATGATGGTAACGCTGATCAAGTTAGTAAAGAATCAGAGAAGAAGATCTCTACCTTATGCAGCCCAACTTACGGCTGTGTTTGAGCATGCTGGCATTGACCTCACTAATGAGCGAGCAGAAAATATTTCTGTCTCCATGGTCTACAATGAAACCAACATCATGAGGTTCATGAATTACAGGAATGTTAATGGACAATTCATGAGGAATGTCACTGATGACCCTGGTGAAGACAGTCAAGAAGAAACGGAAGATGAAGGCGAAGGTGAAGCACAAGGTGAAGACGATAGACATGAAGAAGAAGAGCATTTGGCTCCTATGGAACAAGATTTGCCTCCTTCGGCTGCCGGAGGTGATGACTTCCAACTGCGGATCCAAGGTAGCTTGACCAGGCTTGAGGGGGAGATGGAATCTATTCGGGGAGAAGTTCGGCAAGTGGGCGACACAGTCGGGAATCTCTCTAGAGAACTTGCTGAGTTGAGAGTTAGCCACCAGGGCCACATGGACTCCCAGTCTCAAATGTTACGGGAAATCATGGGTTATTTGCGACCTTCTCAGAATCAGCCTCCTTCTGAGTGATTCCTTAGCTGTTCTATGATGTCTACCTTTTGCTTTTCGTATCCTACTCTCGCCTCTTTGCTGTGACAAAAGGGTGCTCTTTATGTAATAGCTACAATATGTCTATCATATTTTCTGCTTCATCTGGTATGTGATTGCTTGATGTACTTTATGGTATATTGCTTGATGACAAAACGAGGCTCAACACAAAACTGCTTAGCTTAGCATGAACTTAATCTCTACCTTAGTTTAGTGATTCATATATACATATGTTATTAATTTATATTACAAATAATCAAGTATATTTGTGCTAGATATGCATGTATATACTTGTAATATTCTCAAATATAAATATTTTATACACAAATTAAGTGAACATATCCGTCAGGCAAGAGGATAGCGTAGGCGTTGCAAACAATAGATTGCCTTGATCGGTCGACCGACCAATAGAAATCGGTCGACCGCCTGTCTCACCTCTGCGTTTCAAAATGCACTGAATCGATCGGTCGACCGACAATTAGAAATCGGTCGACCGATTAACTCACTTCTGCCAGCCAAAATGCACTGAGTAGATCGGTCGACCGACCAATAGAAATCGGTCGACCGCCTGTCTCACCTCTGCGTTTCAAAATGCACTGAATCGATCGGTCGACCGACAATTAGAAATCGGTCGACCGATTAACTCACTTCTGCCAGCCAAATGCACTGAGTAGATCGGTCGACCGAACACTAGAAATAGGTCGACCGACTAACTCACTCAAAATGCACTGAGTAGATCGGTCGACCGAACACTAGAAATTGGTCGACCGACTTTCTCACTGCTGGCAGCCTAAATGCACTGAGAAGATCGGTCGTCCTACCACGAGATATCGGTCGACCGACTTTCTCACTGATGCGTGGCAACAACTTTTTTTTAAGTTTAATTACATATGGCAGCGGTGGTTAGCCGCCGCCATAAATATAAATAGTAGTGGCTTTTTTTAGCCGCTGCTAAATACTAATATGGCAGCGGCTGTACAGCCGCTGCCATATTTTCGCCTATCCCGCCAAACAAAAACACCACTGCGCGCCATATCGCTCGCTCTCTCTCTCTCTCTCTCGCTCTCTCTCTCTCTCTCTCTCTCTTCCCGAAGACTGGCGACGCACCGACGCCTTCCTCTCCCTCCGGCGACGCACCGACGACGGACGGCAGGCGGTGGCTCCGGCGACGCCCTCATCTCCGGCGGCTGTCCCCACCCCCTACGGTGAGCCTCCGGCGCCCCCACCCCTCCCTCCCCCACCCCCTTCTCTCCGGCGGCCCCCTCCCCTTCGGTGGCCCTCGCCCCCACGAAGCAGGAAGGGCTGCAGCGTGTGTAGCGGTAGATCCTCTCGAGGTACCTCCCCACGCCGATACTTGGTGCCCTCACCCCCCGGAAGCCGTCCAGGGGGCCCCCGAGGGGGCCGCCATCGCCTCCACTTCCTCCCCATCCTCCCCCTGCTCCTCCGCCGCGACAGTGGCGATCCGGTCGTTCCGCTCCACCAGCCGCTCGATGGCCGCTGTCACAGCGGCCAACACCCTCGGGGCCGCGTCTTTGGGGTTGTCCCACACTCCCCCGCCGCCTATCGGCATCTGCAGTGGTAAGGTCGACGGCTACGCCATGTGTTCTCTCTCTCTCTCTCTCTCTCTCTCTCTCTCTCTCTCTCTCTCTCTCTCTCTCTCTCTCTCTCTCTCTCTCTCTCTCTCTCTCTCTCTCTCTCTCTCTCTCTCTCTCTCTCTCTCTCTCTCTCTCTCTCTCTCTCTCGTCACTCCCCTTTCTGTTTGACGGTCCTTTGGCCACCCCAACTCTCGTCAGCCCTCGTCTTTTCCAAAGAACCGGATAACCAGACACCCTGTGACATCACAAAGATTTCACATTTTTGCTTGACAGTAGATGTTGCCTCACTGATGAGATTTTCACTATCCATTTATTGTCCGAGGTTTCACATTTCTTCCTTCCGCTTATTGCTTGGCATCTTGGGAAATGGCCGGGTTGTGAGTGGGTTATCTGTATGATTTCTTTGGATGAATGACATGGGGCATGGGATTGCCAATTTTCCCCTATGATTCGTTTTGAGGTGTGGACCGTGAAGTTGGCAGCGTTCTCCTGTCTTAGAAATTAATGTGGTCACTTCACCTTGTTCGATGATATAATTATTTAATGCAGAAACATTAGGACTAAGGAATACCAGTGGGATCAGTTAAGCAGGGTAGGAGAACTAACCTGACCTGCCACTAATTGGTCATTCATATCAATATATTCTTCTGTACTTCTGGAAGGAATCCAGAACAAACAAGAAGAATAGGCACATTTTGAGGCATGCTGTCTTCTTTATATCTCATCAGCAGTTTGGTCTGAGCTTGATTAAAGGTTAAACCAAGTGG
This sequence comes from Colocasia esculenta, assembly GCA_014218235.1. NCBI lineage: Eukaryota > Viridiplantae > Streptophyta > Magnoliopsida > Alismatales > Araceae > Colocasia > Colocasia esculenta. The sequence continues at coordinate 4,908,030 of CM024757.1, forward strand.
GATGCATGGTATTTGTATTGCTACTGGGATGCATGGTATTTGTATTAAAGGTTAAACCAAGTGGAAATGGGCCTACTGTATTGCTAGCTCTGAAAACTGTGAATGCATGGTATTTGTTCGCACTAAAGGTGCATGTGTTCCACCTGTTGCTGTCTAGTTGCTAAAATCAATTAAGATAGACAAATCTATGTTGAGGAATTCTTGATGTTTTTTTTTTAATTTTTAGTCTATGTATTCTGTGACTTAACTATGTTGTCTTAAATAATTTAAAAATATGTCCTTTACATCGACAACAAGTATGTTTTGAAGGATCTTTTTTGTTTCAAGTCTCTCAAATCCTTTAGAATCAGCTTTTAATAATCCGCAAGTTATCGATATTAGAGGTTTACACTCAAAATATTACAAGAATAAGACTGGGGGTAAATAATAAATAAAAACAATCATCTTATGATTTCTGTGGGGGAGGTGTTAAAATCTTGCTCCTAATTTTCTATGTGCAAGAACAACTATATATTAATTTCCTCCTCTCACACAGTGATATGGGATTATTATGTCCAACATCGACCAACAAACTCCTCTGCTAGGAAGATGATGGAGAAGCATTAACACGTCATAGAGTACACATCTAACCCTACCGCCCATTGCTCCCCTGCCGCAACTTGGAAGACCAAACGCCCTCCCTTCGCCCACGCTGCTACCTTCTCCCCTGTAAAATCCAATCGATGTAGACTCCTTCTCGCAATTGAGTGAGTTTTCTGTTGGCTCAAGACGACTCCTCAAAGCCCTACCCGAACGAAGTAAGGTTTGAGCTTTATTGGACGCTAGAATTAAGGTGGAACCGCTGTCGGGAGAGGGCTTTGATGTTTCAATAAGTTATTGCCAGCCACGTGACAAGGAAACAGGGGGGTCTTTAGTATTCTTCTTTCCCCTTTGTTCCTGCCTACTCTTGCTGTTTTATAGTGCTTGGCTACCTTACAGGGCTTTTGTTGATCACTACCGGTCATTAATATTGGCAAATGGAGGGGAAACCATGCAAGTGGGCCAAATTGTTGGCTGATGTTCCTCTTTTCTCTTTTTTAATATTGCACAACTGTAAAGTGACCTCATTAATTTCGATCATATTTGACTAAATCATATATTAGTCAATACCATTGTTCAAGTAATTGGGAGGATACATCTCAAACCAATGTATTATTGACTTCTTGGTCCTCCTCATAAAAGGAACATGAAATAAAGTAATGTATTAGGGGAAACTATCTCAAAATTTAGCCTTCTCTTAGCATCAAGACAATCCAAATGAAGAACAAGAGCAAGGTTCACAATTAAATTTTTTCTCTCTGTTTTATAGACTATTAAGTTACTTTGATATTTTTAAACTAATCCAGCGAGCCTGGGTGGTGGCTCATGTTTAAACTAATCCAGCGAGCCTGGGTGGTGGCTCATATTTTTTGCAGGATGTGATTGTATGTGTGAGCACATTAGAATTATGTATACATTGTGCTTTACAGGATGTATGAATGAGAAGACGGAGAAAGCATGAATGGAAATGAGTGAGTTTGAGTGGACCTTTTTTTCCATTTTTGCCCGTTCAAGACTTGTGTTAGGATATATGCTTTTACTGTCTTTTGATAGTAATGTCATATATCGAGCATAAAGTCTTGAATTGTGAATGTGGAATGTATATGGACATGTATATGTGTGTGGAAGGTATGTGTGAAAATGCTCCCGGTATAGGGGAGGTGCTGTCGAATATTTTTTTGAATTGTCGGTTAATTCATATTTATTCGATACAACATAGACATCGTTTGGGTACAAGTTAGGCTGATGGGTTATTGTCAATGCAGAACTATTGCATCCAAAAATGGCAGGACTCGATAAGAGTTGGATACAACTTAGAGATCGTTTGGATCCTAGATATGAGAAAGGAGTAGATGAGTTCTTGGAATTTGCTTTTGATGAGCAAAGACAATGTTTTAGACATGGACAGAATTATGAGTTCATACAATGTCCGTGTCGTAACTGTGTTAACGGAGTGAAGTTATCCCGGATGGATGTTGAAATTCATCTTAAAGTAGATGGATTTTGGACACGGTATACCAATTGGGTATGTCATGGAGAGGCACCGATAGTTCATGTTCAGCAAGTTAGCCCGTCTGCTAATGAAGCACAAATGGAAGTGCAGATTGATACAACAATAGAAATGTTGCAGGAGTTACAAGAGGCTGAAATAGAGGGAAGAGCAGAGGAACATGAACCAAATGAGAAAGCAAGAGATTTTTATCAATTATTAGAAGATGCTCAAACACCATTATATCCTAGTTGTGTCAAATTTTCAAAATTGACATTTCTGTTGAAACTATTACACATTAAGACTATGAACAAAGTGACAGCTTCTTGTATGGAAATGTTTCTTGAGTTGCTTAGAGAAGTATTACCAGAAGGAGCTAATTTACCTCGAACATGGTATGAATTGAAGAAGACTATGAAAGATTTGGGGTTAGGTCATGAGAAGATAGATGCTTGTCAGAATGATTGTGTCTTGTTTCGAAATGAACATGAACATAGGGATCGATGTCCAGCATGTAATGCTCCTAGGTACAAAGAAAATACGCAACAAGGTAGCCTGAAGAAGAGACGTCGCAAACAGGTGCCATATAAAATATTGCGTTATTTTCCATTGAAAGATAGATTGCAAAGAATGTTCATGTCTTCTAAGATTGCCAAGTGGATGACATGGCACAAAGATGGCCGATTGGACTCGAAAAATGGAACTATGCGACATCCTGCTGACTCTGAAGCTTGGCGACATTTCGATGCTCAATATCCAGATTTTGCGGCAGAGGTTCGCGACGTGAGACTCGGCTTAGCGACTGATGGGTTCAATCCATTTGGGATGATGAGTAGCAGATACAGTGTATGGCCTGTGATGATAGTAGTTTATAATTTGCCGCCATGGATGTGTATGAAGCAGACGTTTATGATGATGTCATTACTTATTCCAGGTCCTAAAAGTCCTGGAAATGATATCGATGTCTATTTACAACCGTTGATAGAAGAATTGAAAGATTTGTGGGACAACGGTGTTGAAACATATGATGCTTCAAAGAAACAGAATTTTAAAATGAGAGCTGCCCTGCTGTGGACGATCAATGATTTTCCTGCATATGCCAATTTATCAGGATGGAGTACCAAAGGAAAGCGTGCATGTCCATCATGTCATTATGATACAACTTCAAAATGGCTGCAAAATTGTCGGAAATTTTGTTTTCTAGGGCACCGACGATTTTTGCCAATCAGTCATAGATGGAGAAGGCGTGAATATCGACACAAATTTGATGGCGTGACTGAACGTCGTAACCGTCCAGAAGTGTTAACGGGTGCTGCAATGTGGAGTCAACAACTTCAACTTCCTCATATCAGATTTGGAAAGAAATTTAAGAATGATATCAAGAATTTAGAGGGATGGAAGAAACACAGTATATTTTTTAGAGAGCTGCCGTACTGGTCAAATCTACTCATTCGGCACAACCTGGATGTAATGCACATTGAGAAAATGTATGTGACAATTTGTTGGGAACTTTGAATCTTCTTGGTGGGGAAAAGAGCAAAGACAGTCTGAATGCACGGTTAGATATGGCACAGTGGGGAATAAGACCAGAATTCCATCCACAAACAGACAGTCAAAATAAGACCAGGTTACCAGCGGCAGAATATACATTGAACAGATTGCAGACAACGGCTGTGTGCAACTTTCTGCGTAATATAAAAGTTCCAGATGGATATTCCTCCAACTTGATGAAATGTGTAGATATTGGAAGTCGAAAATTGGTAGGGCTAAAGAGTCATGATTGCCATATATACATGCAAGTATTATTGCCTTTGGCGATTCGTGGTATTGTGAATCAAGATGTCACAGACCCAATTACAGAGTTGAGCATATATTTTAGAGATGTCTGTTCCAAAGTTCTTCAATCTGATCGTTTGCTTACATTGGAAGGTGATATTGCAGTAACATTATGTAAGCTGGAGCAAATTTTTCCACCGTCTTTTTTTGATGTCATGGTTCATTTGGTTGTACATCTTGCATATGAAGCGAGAATTGCGGGACCAGTTCAATACCGATGGATGTATCCTATAGAGAGATTTTTGAAGAAATTGAAAGAATATGTTTTAAATAGGGCACATCCAGAAGGTTCAATTGTTGAAGGCTACCTTATGGAGGAAACAATCTCATTTTGTTCTATGTATATGGAGGGTATTGACACTCGCTTTAATCGAAGGGAAAGAAACTTTGATGTCCCATCTGAAGACAATAATGAAGGCGGTTGTTCGATATTCAAGTCTTCAGGACGTTTCTTAGGAGGAGCAGGTAATAGTCGTATATTGTCTGAAGAAGAAGTTGAGAAGGCACATCTGTACATTCTTAAACAGATTGAAGATATCGATGAATATTTTTTTGAACACAAGAGATGTGTAGAGAGTTCAAGCCACACAGAAAGGAATTTCTTGAAGTGGTTCCAAATTTATGTGAAAGATTTGTACGATGCAAATGATCCTCGGTGTACTCCTGATATATACTGTCTGGCACGAACACCTTCAAGGTTTGTGCGTTCACACTCGGGCTATATTGTCAATGGATTCAGGTTTCGTGCATCATCTATTGATGCAACAAAGGTCACTCAGTTGTGTGGAGTTATAGTGAATGCGGAACTTGAATCCGGATGTGATGGATATTATGGACGTCTAAATGATGTATTGGAAATATATTTTGATAATCAAAGACGTGTTGTTTTATTTGAGTGTGACTGGTGGGATGTTTATAGAAAAGACAGAGGATTTAAAATAGATAAATATGGAACTATCAGTCTGAACACTCGTCAAAGACTCAATACAGATGAACCATTTGCCCTGGCAAGTCAAGTGGAACAGGTGTTCTATGTCAATGATAACACAACAGAAGGATGGATCATCCCTGTCAAAGCACGTCCGCGTGATTACTACGACTTGCAAGATGATGCTCCTGAGAATGATATAGAACCAAGTGACGAAGCGTTTCAGGACAATCTGATTGATGTTCCCATTAGAGGAGAAATTCAAGATGTGGATCTATGTCAAGAAAGTAGCGTAAGAGTGGACGATTATATTGACATTTAGGTGATTTATTTACATTAGTATTTATATTGTGCATGCTTCAAATAAATTTTTTAACTTGTTATGTTTACATGTTTACTAACAATTTTTTGTAACAGATGACTTCCACTGGTGAGCGCTCTTCTCGTGATGGCTCACGCCCACGGAGGCTTCGGACTCTATCGGTCCCTCTCCCTCCCACCTTTCAGGCGATGCCTCCCCCTCCCACATTTCAGGGGCTCTCTCCCGCTCCCACCTCTCAGCAGCTTCCTCTACCTCTCACTGTACAGCAGATACCTCCCTCTTCCAGCCCTCAGGACTCTTCGGCGGCATCTGCATCTTCTGTAGCAGGTTCATATTTTAATTTCATGTAACTTTTATATTCATTGTTTAATAGATATTCTCTAATGATGTTTAATGTTTATATTTCAACAGGTCCATCTGCACGACCTTGGGGGAGGGGTCATGGCCGTCGAGGGCCGACTAGGGGAGTTACGGAGAGGAGATGCCCTGATGGACAACAATGGAATGTCTCTCTTGTCCGAGGCTATGGCGTCGGCCCTACTGCAGATCACTTTACTAGTCGCATGGGCGTTGTATCAAAGATATATTGTAAGATTTGGCAAAAAGACTTTGCGAAGCTGCCTGCTGCGACTAAGGAGTTTATATTCAGAGATCTGCAGGTAATTATTATTTAAATTGAATAATATATATGCATATGCTTTTGTTATAATTCAGTGACTTTGTTTTGCAGTTGACATATCAGTGGGATCGCACAGACCAAACAGATAGGGAGATGCTTGCTCACATGAGCGCCATGCATCGCAGCTGGCGTAGCAAGCAAAAAAAAGAGTAAGTTAATATACTATTTCATTTCATATGTACTTTATTTTATATACTTGTTTATATATTGACAAAAATTTTATTTTTCATGTCAGCATTTTAATGGGAAGCCTTTAGATGATGCGATTGCATCCGTCCCAGCAGGTGTTGACCCCTCCGATTGGCAAACAATGTGCGAGTTGTGGACTACTGGGGATGAGAGGGTAATATTTTAAAATGCTTAGAATATAATTGTTTATGATTATTTTGTTTCTATAAATGGAACAATAACTGTCTATTCTTGTCTTTTTAGAGGATTGCTGATCGAAATAAGCAAAATCGTGCCACTCAATCTATGTCATATAGACGGGGCAGGACTTCTCATTATCAGTTGATGAGTGATTTTGTGAGTTATGCTTTATGAATTATGTTATCCCTTTTATTCATTACTTACTTATATGTCTTTAATTTAAACAGTCTCTAATGCATGGACGTACTCCGCATCGACTTGAGGTATTCAAGATGGGTCGATGTAAAAATTTACCTGACGGCACTGAGAGTTGGGTAGATGAGGAGAGCAGGAGACGATATGTAAGAAACTTTATTTCTATTTATTTTATGTGAATATGTTTTCATTACAATAGTTGTATAATTAATATTTTTTTCTCTACCTTTTGTTGTAGGAGGCTATGAGTGAAATGATTGCTCCGTCTGACATTGATGCCGAGAGCCAGACTCCCGAGGACGCCTTCATTTCAGTCATGGGAAAAGATCGACCTGGGCGTGTTCGCTGCGCAGGGAGTGGAGAGACGTTGAGGACATGGTATGGATCTACATCTGCAGGACCGTCTGCCTATTCAGAGCGAGAAAGGCAAATGCAAGAACAATTAAAAGTACAAGAAGACAAATTGAAAGCACAGGCAGATAAGATGAATGAAATGCAAGAACAGATTTCTCAATTGCAGAGTGTAGCCTCGAAGGTGGACGAGATGAGCGTACTCCTCTCCCAGATACAGGCGTCACAGGCACGTACCCAGCCTGTACCTGTACCTCCTCCAGTTCAGAGCGAGAGCGACACTGAGACAGATGAGGCGGCAGATGATTATTTAGATCATGATGTTCCTGTCTCTTGATTTCCCCCTTATTTTATTACACATTCATATTTTCTATTGTTCTGGATATTTGTATAACAATTTTTACACATTATATTATATGTGTGTGATTGAATGATCCAGCGAGCCTGGGTGGTGGCTCAATGATGTGTGATTGAATGATCCAGCGAGCCTGGGTGGTGGCTCAATGATATGTGATTGAATGATCCAGCGAGCCTGGGTGGTGGCTCAATGATAATATATGTAATTGAATGATTCAGGTGGTTCACATGTGAGTATAGAGTGTTGTATGTATTTAAATAATTTTTTTTTCTTTCTGATCATATGTCAGCGGCTCAATAGCCGCTGCCAAAAGAACATATATCCGCGGCTACAACATGCTGACAAAAATGGACATATGGCCGCTGCCCTAAGACCGCTGACAAAAATTATATGGCCGCGGCTGTAAGCCGCGGCTGTAAGCCGCGGCCATAACATTTATTGGCCGCGGCTTCCAGCCGTTGCTGTATAATCTATTGCCGCGGTGGTCCCAACCGCTGCCAATAGTACTTTATGGCCGCGGCCGCAGTAGGCGCGGATAAATATTTATATGGCAGCGGCTACATGTAAAGCGCTGACATAAGTTATGTCCGCGGGGTTTTTGTCAGCGGCTTTGGCAGCGCCTGGAGAGGCGCAGACATAACAATATGTCAGCGTTTTCTGGACATTTGGCAGCGGCTCCAAACCGCTGACATATGCTCTTCTTTTTGTAGTGTTGAAGAGAAGTGGAAAGAATCTAGGGGGGAAGAGAGAGTCAAAAATCAGTGTTGAGAGATCTCCCCCATTTTTTTTCTTTATCTTCGTACTTGTTATGTATATATAGGCTGGTGGACGTGGACAATTTTATGAAAATTGCCACTTCGTTTTGTTACTAGTGCTCCGATATTTGTGAAAAACGTCGCGGAGTGAGACTTCGTTCGTGTGTTGATCTCACCGACGACCACAAGATCCTCAACTGACGTATTCACTGTGGTCTAGATTTGCTACCCTCATTGTTTGGTAACACTTTTGAAGTGTAGATTTCAATCATTTAATAATTGAAAATCTATTTTTTCTCCCTCTAATTATCAAACATGTGAAATAGATTTTAGATTGTGTAAAAATAGATTTTAAGAGAGAGTAGAGAAATAGAGAGAGAAAAAAAATATAATGATGATGTCTTGAATTTTGGACTTGAAAAGTTGGTGTAAAGGAGATTTTTAAAAGATTTGAGATTTCAAAAAAGTGAAATCCCTATAAACGTTACCAAACGATGCCTTGGATCTAGGAGAGCGGGCTCTTGGAGACCTGCCTTACATCTAGTCCTGGGCCGTATCATCCCGTTGACCTTGAACTATTGTTGGGCCATAGCCGGGCCAAATGGGCCGACTGCTGACACATCACCGGCTATTTAGATACATAAATACCTGTAATATATAACCTGTTAGTCGTAGCTAGTAATTAATCTTCAAATGGCTATGAAGTATGGATACATGCATCTCATACCCTGGACGATCACCTCTTGATTTCGAATACTTTTCTCTTCCCCTTCTCATGATGGAGGCAGAGATGAAAACCCGGAGATTTTGCTTGGTTGGGAGGGGGGGGGGGGCTCAACGTCGAAGAAATTATTGGGAACAACATTGGATTCACGCTGTGGATGGTAGGACACCTTTGCGTGCATGAGATTTCATGCTTCGATGGGGGTGATATAGCCAAGGTGATGAGGAGACAGACCCAGATCTTGGCTTTTACGACAAGCCTCTCCTGACCTCCGGTAACGAAGGGGCCCAAAAGGGCCCTCCAGTGGGCCGGACTACAGGCCTGCGATCCATGCCGGTGCCAGCTGAAACAAGGACAGCTGACACCTTCTCTTTAAGACATCACCACGCACCTCCAAGCACCCACCGGAGGGCACACCGGAGGCCACCATATATATCAGACGGCGGAGACGACGAGACGAAACCATGATGACGGCCCCCAATGAGATGCCACGCCCTGTTTCACCGTCCTCTCCCATTTACTCTACTCCTATATCGTCCCCACACGGGGGCGGCAACCGACGGAGCAGCACACACACACTGACACACACACACACCCCATGCACCCCCCCTCCTCAGATGTCTTAAAAACCATGGCGTTGGTCCTTTTAATGGGTTCATCAGATAGACCTCTCTCTCTTTCTCCCTCTCTATCTCACATCTCCATGGAGTACATTTAAGTCACGGCCTGTGTGAAGCAAGGTTACCCCAGCAGGGAGGGAGCTCTCTTTTTTCCCCTCTTCCCTAGCTCCCTTTAGATCCCACGTACACGTACGGTGCATGGAACAGTCAACAGCGGCTGCCTCTGCCCTGCCTGACCTGTTTTCCCTGCCATGTAATCCGGCGGGGATCATGCCAGAGAGCTGCTGGCCACCGTTAGCACATGTGGTGGGGGTGGGGGTGGGTGTGTGTGTGTGTGTTGAAGCCAGTTCAAAGTGTTCGACGATTCCACCCCACAACTCCCTGGTCAATCTGCCACGTTGTGGTGTTCATACTTGCCTACTTATGATGACCGGGGTTGGGTGATACATGCGTCGATGACAGCTGATCTGAAAGTCACGCGCCACCGACTGACCAAACCCTGTATATATACCCACCATTCATTACGATGTTTATGCATGGACTTTGGGTGCTCTAAGTGGGCAGTAGTTTTGGCCGCCATATTTTTTATACTGTTTTGACCTATCCATTGGCTGAACGTACGTACAGGAGGCATTCATGTTCCAAGAGCTGTAAACTCGTAGAGGGCTGCGTCATTGGTCTAGCAAGCTTTCTACAAAATGACAGCTTCCGGTAACATGTTGAACGAGACCTTTGACTAACAATACGTGTAAAAGACGGTAGGCATTCTTCCATATATAATCTTGTGGGTAGAGAGACCAGTGAAATGTGTACACTGTATGCCATCTTTCCGTCAACGTTGACAAATAGTTTGCTTGGGTTGGGTGCAAAGCTATCATGCTTAAGATAATTACCCTTTGTCCATATTAAGTACTAATCCTCGTTGTGTTGGGGGCCTCCTGCATATGCCGTCCTTGCATGGAGCATCTATTTCTCCTCTCCTGGAGGGGGTGGGAGGAAGCTAGCTGGTGGCCGCGCGAGGGGAGGAGGAAGAAGAATCAAAGAAAAGAGGAGGCCAGCTACCTAGCTAGCTTCTTCATCTACCCGACAAACCATGTTCCGCTGATTGAGGGCGAGATGAGTTCTTTTGTTGGATTGAGTTGTATTGTCAACCATGTGAAGGGTCGTCGTCTGCTTTATTCTCCAAGAGCACCAAATTTCTTAATATATACTAAAGTATTTTACTTTTCCATCCACCCTCTCCTACATATGATAAAGAGTAATTAGTAGGGGTAAACTAAGATATCACACCTTAATTGGTTAGTTGCCTACGAGCCTTGTAGAGTTGCTAGGTAATTATGGATCTAGAGGCCCCATTTTTTTTTTTTTGAACTCTTTAATTAAAACGTTTTCAGGGCCACAGCATGTGAGAAAATTTAAGTACTGTAATGACACTTTGGTCTGGCTGGGGAACAAATTGGCCGGCTTGGCGAACCTTCCCCCCATCAATCATTGCCTCATGCTTCAAACACAAGTAGAAATAGAAATAGACCCCATTAACAGTAGTACTGTTAAACTCTTTATAGACAAGTATTAGAGTAGTTTAAGTACTCTTTTGTACCGCACTTATGTTACCACACATACAAACTAGATATATCACATCGATGGAGACCACGCAAACTCCCACGAGAGCACTGTTGCGCATCGTGGTAGGGCCTCAGGCTGGTTGGTGCACGGTCGGGCCGCTGGACGGCGACCCTTCAAAGCTCTAATCTTCCTCTTCTTCTTCTTCTGCTCATGGCTCATGCCGGTATTGCTGCGGGCGTGCTCGCGTCGTGCGTGGTCAAACGGCGAGATTGTTAGATGCATGGTTCCCTGACTACTCGGCGCGATGGCGACGCACGCAGGTTGGCAGCCGGCGCCGGAAATCGACGTGGGGGCCGGGTGGCTGCCCCCAAGGTGCCCTCCCCAACGTGGAGCATCTATCAGTAGTAGTATCTTTCTTAAGGACCATTTTAATAATTAATTTATAATAACTTTTAATTATCAATGAAAAATGTGATTTAGTAATTAGGGAGATAAGTTGGCATGATTAATTATCTCTAATAAATGTTGATAACTCTATCTCACCCGACCCTCTCAAGCTTGCCAATTTTAATAATTTTATCTGCTAAATATACAAGTTTATCGTTATTTGTGGATAAATTTTTTGCATGTGAAAGGGGAATAATTAAAGTTCCCCGTTCAAGCCGGAAGTTGTGCGCATGAGTGCCGTGTCGTCCGCCGGTTTGAACGGTCAGCTCGCCCACACCGGCATGGCAACATGGCCGGGAGGGGGGCGGCTCCTCAAGTGTTCGACCTTATCCACTCTTCTTCTTCTTCTTCTCTGATGAAAGAAGAAATTAAGACGTCCCCATTTGAGCTACTGGCCTGGGGAAGGCACGTAGTAGACACACTGGACAACTACATGTGGCGCTCCCCACCTTCCATAAGGGAATTATTGGGGGCTTATTTTGGTTGGTAGATTATATATATATATATATATATATAATCGGGCCCATCCATATCCACCGGCAGCTGGTACTCCCCTTCCTTGGAACATTTGGAATATCTCAGCTCTAAATAGATTAAGATTTCGTTGGAGAGAGGTCTCGAGCTAGCCTGGTGGTTGGCCTCAATTAATTAACTAGAAGGTGCGGATATCTGTGGGGTACTGCCCAAGTACGGAACCATATCTATCTAAAATACGTAACACTATCATATTAGGTCTTTCACATTATGCACAAATTCGAGTGCTAATGCATGCGCTAGGTTCTCAATTCTCATCATCATTAAAAAAAAAGTCTTTACCTTTCAAATTTTATGTGTATAATTGACCATTAACAGAAGTATAAGATCATGAGATATTTGGTGGACCCATAATCTTAACACAAGTATATTAGAAGTGATTTGATTGATTACACGTTCTATACGATTGTATAGTAGGAGGAAAGAGTTTAATATATAAATTTGTAAATAAAATTTAAAAATTTTTAAATTATAAATAATTAAAATCTAAACATGCCTCGTGTGTCTCGAACATAGAACGTGTTCAAAAGACTAGATGAATGGTCCTAACATATCAAAAATAATAATTTTAACATAAATAATACCCACCCTCACCTGAGATATTATTACAAGATGGAATGGGGAAAAGGATTGCCCTGGTCAAGACCCCGGAGTGTCCTACCAAATATGAGAAAGATTTTCTGCACTTGTGAAAGTGCAGAGATGTTTAGTCATTTTACACTTCTCTTCTCTCATTGGTGGGAATAAAATTGTCACATAGATTTTTCTCTTTTTTTTTACCAATAAAAATAAAAAATATAAAATAATTAGATATTTTTATACTTTCACAAGTGCACAAAATTTTTCTCACCAAATATATATTAAAAATCTAACAGATGGTAAGCTGCTTGGTCGTTGGGGTGTCGTCCCTCCCCTGAAGTGGAGGGACCATCTCCGTACGGCCGAATCGCTCGTCAGAGAGAGGAAGTCGCGGTAGCAACGTGACAAAACAAACGGGGTTCTTTTTAAGCGAAACCACCCCCCCCCCCCCCCCACATGTTTAACTAGCAGCCCAACGACGCGACATCCAACAGCGATCTATCTCTACCCGGGCCCGGCCCAACAGCGGCCGAGCCCCCGCCCCCACTTCACGTGCACCAACAGCACAACCTGAGTGATCGCCGCGATGGGCGGGCGAAATGACCGTTCGCACCCGCGCCGGCTCTCCTAGACGGCATGTCCCAGCGGGGTAGTGCTGTCATTTTGCTGTTTAAGTTGCGGGGGAGGGGAACCGAGTGGAGAGAGGGTGCTTTTGGCGTCTTGTTGTGGGCTCCTTCCCAGTTCCTCCGCGCTGCCCGTTGCGTTCGCGGGGGTCACCGACGCCGCAACGTGCGTTCGCCTTCCCCGTGCTGCTTGGTGCGGTGTTGGTTGCCCGCGCGCGCGGCGCGGGGGAACGGGGCGTTGGTTGGGAGTGGGGAATCCAAAGCGCGCGCCGCATTCGTCGTGCTTCTCCTTCGAGAAATTTTCGAAGAAGGGAAGAGCGCAAAATATGTATATGGTTATCTATAGTTAATACGCACGCGTCACGCACCAGAGGCGAAGTAAACTTTCGATCAAATTCAAATAGTGAGGTTATTTTGAAATGCTTATTATAAGAAGACCCCTTTTTAGGAAATAAAATTAGATTGGATTGCAAATGAACAATTGTGTTTTGTTCTCAAGTATCAAAAATATATATATACGGTACTTGCTGTCTGTCAATTTTGAAGTAGACAGATGATGTCGGTCTTATGCACATACGGTACTTGTCTAAAGTTCTCACAGTCAAGAGAGAAATAAATTGTTGCTCGGTAGAAAGGAAGATGAGTGTAGCAGTTAAGAGGTGGTCGAGAGCGACTATTTTTATGTACAACTTGAGAGATAAGAAAAAAAATCTACAAATAATGAAAGAGGACGTTAAAAGACTCCGATTCGAAGAATCGAAGGAGAACCTTCTAATATCTAAGTCAGTGATCTCTTGACAAAAATATCTTGAGGGGATTTGAGTAGCGAGATTCGTGTACCTCGTGTTGGAGGTTAAGATCGTATTATATAGTGAGTGCTCAGGTTGTTCATCTACTAATAGACAATAATGAGTCATTAAGGACAACAATTAAAGCTTCAACAAATAGATATTGGAGAGATCGTGGAGTGAAACCACTTAGATTGTGGAGAGAGACCTCGTCAAACTTTTGTTACGAGAAGTTAAGCATCTCCGGATGATATAGATACTGGTATGATGAAAGCAGATATCGTATCTGTGAACGTGATCGGGAAGTAGTTTGTGAGAGGAGTTGATCAGAGATCTAAAGACAACTGGCAATGTCTATGCTTGTGTACTCAAGTAGGTATTTGTTCGAAGGCTCTCGAAGTGTCTGAAAACATGTGGAAGATGCATAAGCAAATAGAAGATCAGAATGAGCCGTATTGGACTTGTGACCTCAGTGGATTGAAAGTCACCTCCTCAATAGATGATATCCGCACTAGACACAACTTGTCCTAACACTAGTAGAGAGTATTTCTTCTCAACTAATAAAATTGTTCTCTCACAATCTAAGTCGGTTTTGTTCAAATAAATAAGTATTTCTCTAATTAATTTACAATACAAGTTATTTTTATATTAAAAAATAAAGATACCAAAAATACGTTGGCCATGTCACATCCTATCAGTGCGATAAGGCTGTATTGTACTGTGTCAAAAAAATTTCGATCTTCGACACAGTTCGACATAATTATATATTTTTTATTTTATAATAAAATTTTAAAATTTATTGAGCTAAACTAAAGTCAAATCAAATTGATACGCCTGATACGTCTAATACAATATCATGCTCAATAAAATCTGATCCGACTGGATAGGTTGTCCAACCTTGATAAAAAAATATCTTTTAACAATAGTTATATTTTAATTCAAATTAATATTATTTTTATCTGATGATATATGCATAGGGCTGCAATCGAGTTGGATTCGATACAGGAAACATGAGTTTTCGATTTCGATTCGGATAATCGTTTAAAGCTTTCGATCTTGATATAATCGAAATAGTCATTTTCAATTTAGATCCAATTTTGATTGTATTATCAATGCCGAAATTCTGAAAAACTAATATGTTTACTGTAATTTTGTCTTTTGATTTATTGATACTTTATCAGAATAATTATTGATACTGATTTCGATTCTAATTATTTTTCATATCAAATCTTTAAATTTCGTTTGTAGCACTCTCTCTCTATCTATATATATATGGTACAAATTATTCAGACGAGAAGATTATTTTAACAATTATCACCTCTTCAGTATGACTCCCTTCTGGCTTCTGCCGTCGCCGCACGCTGCCATCTCATCTACGGCGCGACAAACATGCCCGCCGGAGATTTCATCGGAAGGCGCGCCCGGTCGCGATTTCCCTCGTCCTCCGGTCAAACCTGCCGAAAGAAATGTGGGCTTCGTAAACATTTTTTTCTTTCGAATTTTTCTTTTTTTTAAAGAAAAAACAGGAAAAATACCCCAGAGACGCCTCGATCCTACAAACGAGGTGCGTATCGGCGCGGGGGTGCGCGGGGTTCGCTGCCTTATCTGTCAGTGGTGTTTGGATTCTTGTGTCCTCCACAAAAGGGCGCCACTCGATCAACGGCTACGGATGCTTGATGGGGATAAGAGCGATCAGACGGTCAGGACGGCCCGGGGGGGGTGGTTCTTGAATCATGACTCATGAGCCTTGCTCAAATGGGTTTATTTATAATATTTATCATGACCTTCCCCACCCCACCGCGGGGTTGGTTAATTAATATGTGAAACAGGAAAATAATATATTTAACAGAAGATGGCAGACGGCTCGAGAGTTTAGGCTCTTATGATTGAGACCCACCACCTTTTGACCACTGCGGCTGCAGGGCATACGCTGTGACAAAACCCTAGGTAATATGATATCCATTGGGCAGCGGCTATGGTAATTGTTAAGTCTTTTACCTCTCAGTGTGAGAGTGTAATTACAGGATATTTTAATTTAAGGAAGGATACTAAATGCATAGTTATTGTATCCAGTTTGAAGAGGTGGAGTAGAATGATATCCGGAGCCACATGGGTTGATCCTTGGGCTGTCAATCTATATCTGTTTTTCGATTTTTCGATCTGTTTTTTTATTTTTCTATATCTATTTTTTTTATTTTTGATTATTTTTCGTTTTTTTATTTTCGTTTCTGTTTCTGATAAGATATAATTTTTATTTTATTTACAAAATATATACTCTTAAAATCTTATTTCTTAATATTAAAAAATTTTAGATTAAATTTTTAACTTCTTCTTAATTTGTAAATAGAATCTAATTAACTTGTCTCTCTCGTAACATTTATTATGCCTATTATTATCAAAGACATCTCTTTTACCATTACTCTTAATAGTACATATATCTATCATTGATCGTATCAAATATTTCATTACTTTCCGTTTCCAACCCGTTTCGATTTTCTTATAGGAAATGAATGCGGAAAGTACCATTTCCGATTCCGACTCCGACCCGTTGGCAACCCTAGTTGATCCATTAATAGATTTTCTCGTGTGATCAATTTTGATTTTTTTTGTTAAGTGCCGTACAAATTTAAATGATTATCGAGATTTTGAAATCGTATGATACTTAGTCGATTATGAATTTAGGCAATAGTGATTATTTACTCGATCCCATTTTTGTTTCTAAAGACAAGTAGATTAACTTTTGCAATAGTGTATATCAAGTTAACATATCTTTTGAGTGCATACCCTTGCAAGAAAATGACCCTAGGTGTGTGTATGTGTGTATATATATAAAGAGAGAGAGAGAGAAAAAAAGTTCGGGTGTAACGGTGCAGTCACGTCGCACCTTAATTGCGGTTGTTGGATCAATGGCCGTGACATGCTAAACACGTTTTGCAAATATACGTCACGAACATATTTATTTTTATTTTTATCATCATTAAATCCCGGTGGAGCCGCACCATCATATATATATATATATATATATATATATCCCGGTGGAGCCGCACCATCATATATATATATATAATGGCGAGAGCGAGACTTGTAGAGACCCAACCTCCAGTGTGTAAGTTAGGAATATAGTTGTCGATAAATCCTAACTAGCTATCTTTTCAGATGGGTAATTTTGCGATAATCCAAGGGTTAGGGTGCCCTATCATATGGTGTCATTAATTCTCATCTCATTTCCTAATAAAAGTTTTCGTTTGATTTATTTTGTTGCTCGTTTTATTTTCAATAAGATAATTAATTAAATAAATGGGATAGATATAACAAAAAATTACTAAATGGTACAAACATCTGATTAGTTGCTAAGTGAAATAAACAAAAATTTAAGAAATAGGAAAAAAAAATTAAAGGCACCATGAGATGTGCTCCATGCGCCACTAACATCACCCCCATCATCTCTAGATGCCACCCATCGAAGGGTATGGGAAAAATAATCACAACATCCATTCTTGACACCATGTTTAATCCAAGACTGGGGTTCCCACTACCCCATGACTTAGTTACAAACCAGAGAGTGAAAGTGAGGGACTCTGACCTCATTGGGGATAGGGTTAATATCTCAATAAAATAATTTTTAGAGTCAAAATCCAAATGGAAAACTCCAACTCAACTGACTAAAGATTGAGAAGGATCAGAACACCAAGATTATGCCCTTTTTTAAAAAAATGGAGAGGGGAAGGGGTGTGGGGGTCGAGGAAGACATTCCCTTGACGACTTGTTGGAGTCCCATGTGCCCACCATGGACGTGCCATCTCGCCTCTAGAGTTCAGACAAAGCGTCTCCTCCGATCCCTCCCTTCTTGTCACATAGAGGGCCATGGGAGAGGTGCGTGGGGATGTCTCCCCCCTCCCCCATTTCACAACAAAATTTCCTTCCTATTACCTCCATCGTGCCATTGTAGTCATTGCATGTTGGTATCATCCGGTTTTCTTCGTAAACTTTGGGCAATATGTAAATCGCAATATGACAATGGCACCATATTATCGCATCTCTATATGTTCTAACTTTGTAGAAAGGATGGTGGATGACGACGATCGGTAAAGATAAATAATAGATAGTGTTTGACATAAGAATAACGGAGGCCGGAACAATCGAGAGATGCAAGTTTTCTTTCAAAATATGATTGATAAGAATCAACAAACATCTTTCATGTAGATCAAGGCATTCTCGTGTGTGGATGATAGAGTTTACACTTCAATAATAAGAGAAATATTTATCACACTTCTCATTTTATATATTCCAAGAGTGATTAAGTAGATGAGGCCTTTTAGTGAAACGAAATTTAAGAAAGATGTGTCAATTTCGAAATCTAAGATAGTCGATTCTAAAAGAGAAAATAAAAGTGTTTTATTGTATGAATAAATTAATATGAATAATTTTAAACTGAAATTATTTTCTTTGAGAAGTGTTAGGTTCCCATCTTGACTCGAGTTGTTTCACATACAAGACTCGAGAACTTGCAACACTAGAGGTGCAATGTCTCGAGGGATAGTTCAGTGGTGGAGTTACCTTGCTACACATAGTAGAGGTCAAAGATCGATCCTTGCTCGGCATGCTTCGACGTAGTAAAATAGTTTTTTTAGGGGGAAATGGAAAGTTGGGACCGCGCGAGCGCTTGTCGAGAGTTTTTCGGTGGAGTTTTTCGCAAGAGATTTTGGGTAAGTGAGAGGGTCCTCGGGTCTCGAACTCGGGACAGAGACTGTGCACGTCCAATAACTTTGTCAGTGAATTATTGAACCAAAAAAAAAGAAAAAAAATTTCTAAAGATGTAAATCTCTCAATTTTTGTGTCTGAGCATAATGAATCTAACGAGATTTTTTTTAAAAAAAAAAGAAAAAAATTTAATGTACTTTTATATTACACTTAAATACAATAAAAATATATTATAAATCTTTCTCTTTTAAGAATATGACGAAGACCACGAGAGGATGCCCGATCGCCACCACAGACATCATCGTCCATTGGTTGGGGCCACACCCACCACCCTCGTTGTTCCCCTCTCGCCGGAGAAGGGAAGAGGACTACCGGAGAAGCCCCCAGCCCCAGTTCCGACGTGTTCGCCGCCGATCCACGTACGAGTGGCGCCCCCTCCAAGAGGGCAAGTGGGAAAACGGGAAAGATCTCAGCTTTTGATCGAAACCCTTCGCCGTGAACTCGGCATATTGACTAAAAAAAAAAAAAACAAGGCATGTTCTTGTGTATGAACGTGGGAGGGCGATTGATGCCCCACCGAAGCAAAGAATCTTGCATGTACGTAAACAGGGGAAAGCGTTGAGGACGTCCAATTGGGAGAAAGAAAAGACCCCCCCTTGATCACTTCCCTTTTTCCGGACACTACTAAGCCATTCATATGTCTTTCACAGGCTTTTGTGAGATATATGGTGTGATAAGGGCATATATACTCCCCATCTTTATGTTTATTTTATAATATCCATATTTTTTATAATATCGTACCGATGATCAATTTTGCAAAAGTAACCTTCCTTATGTGCTTCCAAGTGATGCTTTTTTTTTATGGCAATTAATCGTAAGAAGAAGTTTCCTATAGTACTGCTGTTCATGTAGCGAGAGTGTCTTAATTGATAAGTATATGAGTGTGACGACTTTACAATTTATTCATATGAGAGCGCTACTTTGCAAGTTTCCCCCATCGTATATATATTATACATCCTCTTAAGAAATCGCATCCCCATCACATAGAGTCCTACCACCATCATGAATTGATCCCAGTGATCTTATCACGTCTCCGAGGGGGAGGAGGGTGTACAAGAAAAACGACAGCCGATGTCATATACTCTGTTAATTTTGATTTTTTTCTTTAATAAAGAAGAACGTAGCATAATGATGTTTGGTTTAGAGATTATTTTTAGCCTCCTAAACTTATAACTCCGTCATAGCCCATCAAAAATTCAGAGTAACAGCTAATCAATCACGTGTCTCAAGACACCGAACAAGTTTCGCTCCAAGAAATTAATCTTCGGGCAATTCCGAACATGATCGCTCCCAACACCGAACAACAAAGAGCCACTGAACACCGGACAATCTCACCGAGCAAGTCCACGGTCTTCTATTCGGTGCCTCCACATTGGCAACCATATTGAGCAACCTTTAGCCTTCCAACAATATTCAATGGGACGACACGACACGTCTCCCCATAAATCGGAGCAGCCCTGACACGAAATCTCAAGAGACATTTCGAACAGACATCTCTCGTCTTATGAACTCAACATTCGCACCCTTCCAAACATCATTGGAGAAGGCCGTGTCCGGACCCTTCAGGTCTCGTGCCTGTATAAAGAATGATAACCTTCATGCGAAGGTATGCAAGTTCACCCATCACAATCGCCTACGTACGAGAACACACACCAAAAGAACTCTTTCTTGTCCGCTATATTTTACAATCATCCCTGACTTAGCTATCGGAGGGTTCTTTCGGTCTATTGATCAGGTTCCTCTGACGACATCTGATCTTACAGGTCATCATTCGTACCGACGACAGTTCTCTTCTCGTTCTCAATAGGAAACATGTTCGGTCCATTACTGAACAACGAAAACACTACTACCTTTGGGTTTATGCATAGAATGTGAGAGATTTAAGTTTAAATTTTATTAAATATCCAACTCATATCTCTCTCTTTTTTCCCGATATAATTAAACTTCCAACTCATATTTCATAGGAATTAAATGTGAGATAATTAATCTCTCTATAAAAGTCAAAATTGGATCCTCTATACCATTAGACAAGATCCTTACTAGTTGACCCACTCATTCAAGGTCCTCAATTTTCGATTGTTTTCACACTAGAAAGAGGCATCCACGAGTTTATTGGAGGCAATTAACTCTCTAACAGATGTCATGGTCAAGGTCCTGTAAAAAAAAGAAAAAAAATATCCCCCGAAACAAGCGGAAGACTACATTTCATAGGTCCCAAGAACCAAATTAACCAAATTGGCACCGACCCCGCATCAAAACACCACGATATAAATCTTAAACAAGTTTAGTGGGTTGATATCTAAAGTTGCTATTATCGGCACACATTTAATAATGAGAAATATGTATTTTTCATCTAGACAAGTGATGAAATCTCGTTGGTTTCGCTATCACAACCCACTAGTTCTTATCAACAATAATTATCCCCTTCCTTGAAAGAGCAAAACAATAATCCCAAAAAAAAAAAATAATAATCCCAAACTTCTACCTTTCCTCGCACGGGGGAAAGCGGTGAATAAGGGGGGAAGCGGCTACAAGGGGATGGCGGGGGGAGCGTAATAAGTGGGAGCACATGGGGGGAGTTGGTTTGGCGTGGACGCGTCGCCCCTAACTAATTAATTACGGTCACATGGGACTAGCGGCACACGGTGGAGCGCCCGCATTGGGCCACGTACACCTGCCCGCCCCACACGATGTGACCCACCAACGGTGCGTCACGCGCGCTATGTCCACCTTCGAGGCCCTTACGGTTGACTCGCACGTCGTGACGTTAACATCTCCGCTCTCGGTCGTTTAACCCCCTACGCTTTCACAGGTTTACCGTTTACCTCCTTAATCCTTATTCCCAACCCAAACCCCCCTGTTAATTGGTATCACTAATCCCCCCGCCTCCCAACAAACTGAAGCCGTCGGGTTAATTAATTTATCCCCCCGCGGACAAAGTTATTCCAACCGTTAAATAAAGGGGGGCTTCCCTGGTACTTACCCCGGTGGGGTCGAGTACAAAGGGGGTGGGGGTGCGGTGGGGCCCGCACCCTTCTTGATGCACGGACCGATGAATACGGACAGATGGTGGGCCCCGTGGAACATGGGTGGTCCTGCAGTGCGGGGCCGAAGGTAAGGGAAAAAAAAATAAGAAAAATAAGAAGAAATTATAAAAGGAGTCGAAAAGGACGGCATGTGTACCCGGATTGGGCAGATTGGGCGGGGTTCGGGTCTGAACACTGATCTGGATCCTGCGGCCGGCCCGGGACGGGAATGGACGAATCACAGCCGTCGGCAGCGGCACAACTTGCGCGCTCCCGGAATCGGTGGTCTCCGAGGGGGGGTGCAGTAATGGCTGATGCACCCCCGTCCAACATCCGACGGTTCCGCGCGTTCACGCCGTCCGATGCCGATCGGAGGCCCGGGACCGGTCGGGAGATGGTGGGAGGTCGCCGCGAGGGTGCGGTGGCGGGAGGGCATCGCGGTCAAATGACGGCGGCGGGAACCGCGCCGTGCCACACAATTGGAAGGTGGGCTGTTTCCCGCCGTTATCTTTTTACAGCCTTTTCCTTCCTTTTTCTCTGGCTTTCTTTCCAAGTGGATAAATTTCCAAGTTTTTACTCCTCTTCTCACTCATTATTCTGCCCACTCACGGTCTCATATTTGGAAAAAAAAATTAAAAATTTATTACCCTTTCTCTCTCTCTCTCACTCATTACTCTGCCCACTCTCTCTCATATTAGAAAAAAAGGAAAATTATTATTCTCTCTCTCTCTCTCTACACATCCCCCGCCCTCTCGCCCTACCTCCATAAGTAGCTCACCATCCTCCCCTTCATGCCTACAGCGCTACCACACAGACACTTGCTCTGCTCTCGCTCTTTCCCCCTCTCTCGCCTCTTTGCTCTTTCGGAATGGCGTTCGCCGGGGTTGCAGCCGTCGCAGCTCTCTTCGCCACCTTGCTGGCCGCGGTCGACGCCCGCATTCCCGGCGTCTACACCGGCGGGCAGTGGCAGAGCGCCCACGCTACGTTCTACGGGGGGAGTGACGCTTCTGGCACCATGGGTACTGCCTTCCTCCCACCAGTTTTCTTCTTCTTCTTCTTTTTCTTCCGTTCTTCCCGCATTTCTTTCGTGGCGAAGCGCTTGGGTTCCATGGCATTCCGATCCCCCCCCTGTGACCCTGTCACCTCCAAGTCTGTCTCTTTCTTATCACAATGCCGCTTTGTTCTTCCTGTCCATTTCTCCACCAAGAAGCTGTAGAATTCTCTGCAGTATCACAGGAAGCCGGAGAAAGATTGCAGTATTCATCAGTAGATGTCTCTGACTTGTTTCTTGTTTGATGCCTGTGATCTTGCAGGAGGGGCGTGTGGGTACGGGAACCTGTACAGCCAGGGCTACGGCGTGCAGACGGCGGCGCTGAGCACCGCGCTCTTCAACGACGGGATGAGCTGCGGGTCCTGCTTCGAGATCAAGTGCGCGAACGACCCGCAGTGGTGCCACAGCGGCAGCCCGTCCATCTTCATCACCGCCACCAACTTCTGCCCCCCGAACTACGCCCTCCCCTCCGACAACGGCGGGTGGTGCAACCCGCCCGCCCCCACTTCGACCTCGCCATGCCCATGTTCCTCAAGATCGCCGAGTATCGCGCCGGCATCGTCCCCGTCTCTTACCGCAGGTTTGTATCGCGCTCCCCCACAATGCCGCTCCCTTTACTCCTCCGTTCGACATCCTCTGTTTTCTCTCCCCAGCGCCTGTTTTTCGCATCAGAACGTCCCCGTCTGTAACGATGCGCACAGATCTGGAAGCACCGGGAGCACCCCCATCTCCCAAGCCTTCAGTTTCCGCAGCATTTCAGTCGCCTCCCCGTCCTCCGATCACTGTTCGCTCGTCGTCCTGCCCCGGCTTCTCACAAACCAAGGGACATTCCCCTCGTTATGCTACCCATCCCCCCTTGTCTTCCCCGGTTGCTCTTACCACCCCATGCGGCCGCGTTGCGCGGAGATACAAACCCTCACAAGTTCCCGTCTTTCGTGCGATTCCGGCGTGGTTTTCTCGCTGCCTTCCCCGCATCCCCGCCCGCCCCCGTTAAACTGCCAGCACATGGCCGATGTTTCCGTTTTTCTGTCCCTTTCCTCGCCCTCCGCGGCCCCGCGACCCGCACCTCTTCTGGCTTGCCAAATCTGCCCTTCCCCTTCCCCGTCATTTCCCTCCATGCCCGATTCCTTCTTCCCCGATCCGCCCCTCTTTTCTTACGCTTATATGGAAACGAATCACTTCTTAGAAGGAAAAAAAAATTCTTTCTTACCCACCAGTCAAAAAGCTCCCAGTTTTTTAGCAGTAAAACCAGTCAGCTTCCACGACTCCGCGTAGCGTGCTCTCCCTCTCTCCGCGTCTTCGTCCCCTGTCGTCTTGCTTGTTCTTGCCAACCAGTAACTGCTGCCTCGGCCCCCGGGCCCTTGCACCATTTCGGGGGAAGGCAAAGGGTTAGATGGGTCTTTGTAGATGTTGCTAGGCGTTGTTTTTTCCCCAAATTTTTAAAATATTTAATGCATTTAATGAGTGGGATGTGTAGGTTGATGTGCTTTCACGCTCTTTGTACTGGCGTCCTCACGAACCAAATGCCCCACCTTCCCCCACCGGTTCTTCCACCCACTTTGGATAGAACAAAAAGATCTGTGCTTTCTCGTTTCCCATCTCCGTTTTCTTGGCCCCACGATGAGACACGCCGGTGCTCGCCTGATCAGAACTCATGCACGGCGTTTTATCAGGCGGGTCGCATCACATGTAGTAGATGTAGAATCCAACGTACGATGATTAAAAGACCCAAATACTTATAAATTATTAAATGATTTGATGGGGTGGTAATCCACTAGCCTGTGGTTAATGGCAGTTGATACATGTCTAACTGGTGTTTCTGGTGTGGTGGCGTTTGCAGGGTTCCGTGCAAGAAGAGTGGTGGAATCCGGTTCACCGTCAACGGGTTCAGGTACTTCAACCTGGTGCTCATCACCAACGTGGCCGGCGCCGGCGACATCATCCGGGCGAGCGTGAAGGGGTCCAAGACGGGGTGGATGCCCATGAGCCGCAACTGGGGGCAGAACTGGCAGTCCAACGCCGTGCTCGTGGGGCAGTCCCTCTCCTTCCGCGTCACCGGCAGTGACCACCGCACCTCCACCTCCTGGAACATCGCTCCCGCCAACTGGCAGTTCGGGCAGACCTTCGCCGGCAAGAATTTCCACTACTGATGACGAGAGAAGCAGAGGGAGGGGAAGAAAGGTGGATTCTTGGCGCCGCGGGGGGTTTCAAAATTTTACGATCCCTCCCGGGGAGCGCCAAAGATTCTAATGCGTCTCTGTGTGGACTGCTAGCTCAATATTGGTAGTTGTGAAAGTAGAAAAAGAAGAAAGAAAAGATATAGTGTGGTGCCGATTGGTGGTGGAGTTTTTGGGTTAAGTGCCAAGTAAATAGGTATATCATGTGATCTACATGTGAAAAGGGAGAGAAGTGAAGAACAGCAGCGTGGGGAGTAGTGAGGAAGGTGGATGGTGTGTGTCGTATGTGTCTCTCTGCTCTGTTTTTTACCTTCTTTCTTTTTTGACATGGGTGGTGGTGTTGGGGGTTGCCAAGTCTTAAATGTAATGTTAGCATCAGTGGCAGTGGCTGAAGTGGCTGCAAGAAAAGACACCCTGTAGCCCGCAGCCGTACTATTTGATCACCCGTATAGTATTCTAGAATAGTTGAGAGTACATAGTATCCAAACCAGTGTCATCGTTTGATCTCATCAGTTTGGATGAACTTTTAATTGTCATATGATATGTTATGGAATGCAATACAGTACTGTTCTTATTCTGTCATCCCCCATAAAACTCCCTTCCCTCCCCCTGTCCTCTTTCCCAGATTGTTGCCCCATTTGTTTACCTCTTTTACTGCTTTCTTTATGAGCTCTGGACCAGTCCAATCCCAGCCAGAGTATGGCCGCCTAAAAAGTGGCTGCCACCTGCAGAGAAAATGGTGGAGATGCTTCTGTAAGGTCATTTGGAAGCTTCATGGTGTGCTATTCCAATGTTCTGAAAACTAGATTTTACAAGGCTAATGGTCTGCTCCTGGGAAATTTCCTGTGGAGTGGTGGGTGGCGGTCCTACTTGCCGTGCTACCTCGCTAGTACCAGTTCCCTAGGAGGGGTCGGTGAGGACAGACAGGAGACCACTGGTCTTCTGCCCTTTTCCCACCAATCCGTATGCATAGGTTTGTTGCTGTTCTTAATGTTCTTTCCATATGAGTAACCTTATTAGTTGAATTGTAAGAAGATTAATCCGTCTACATAAATTGTGCATAATGCAACAAATATTTCACTTTTAGTACAAAAAAAGGGTCATTTCTCTAAGCACATTCTATTCAAAATTTCAATCTGTTTTTGACGCTTCCAAGTAGTATCTCCGGCATTTGGGAAGTTTCATTTGAGCTTTTTTGGATGTTTATTCCACGAGTCATTTGTCATAGAAACTTTGCGATCTCATTTTAGTATAAATAGAGAGCTAACTATCAGACCCCTCGTTAGTCTAGACATAAGATTCGGATGTTAGTATAACTAATCTCCTTAAAACAAGTGTAGGTAGATCTGATAGTCTGAATCCAGCTTTTGCAAATGGATACTGCACGCACCAGAGCTCACTTTTTGCCACCTACCAGCTGCAGCCAGCGGCAGGTTCCCTAACCTTCCAAAGTTGCATGATGGGAAGGGTGCTTGTGCGCTTTCTTGCCCCCACTCCCCGTGTCCTTGCCCTGCGCAAACATTACATTATCTACAGACAAGAAGGAGAAGAAGAAGTAAGGGTGCCCTACCTCCCCCCACTGTGCCTCTGTTGCCACTAACAAGTCTGGGATGAAAAAACCAAACGCCTAGGATTCCGACCCTTTTAACCAGATGCCACCACCTCCCAAGCATTGTTGTCCACTTGGAAAGCATCTGATGCCGATCTTGCGATCTCTAATTTGTCTGTGCCCCGTAGTAGAGGGACAAGGCCAAGAGCTCCTTTAGCAAGTTGAAGGGCATTTGCCATTTTGCACCGTTGGGCAGAACAAGACACGACCAAACGACGGGCATGGCCCTTCCCATGTAAGAAGGAAAGAAAAGCTTGCAACCGTTGGGTGTTTACGGCTGTGAGCTACCCGCTTAGGAGCAGCTCCTCCCTCCTGCGACCACACTTTCTTCGTGGGAGAGGAGAGCATCTTATCCGAAGGGAGCCTCTGTAATGGATAAGGTGGATGTTCCCATGCACACCCTGTGGCTCGACCGCCCCCAAACAATCCGTGGGCGGCGAACCCAGTCGAGTTTTGTCCGTAGAAATCTGTATTCTGATCCTGCCATCGCTGTTTGCAGTAACTTGTTGAAGGGTGGGTTCGGGCTTTTGACGCCGAAAGTGTGCAGAAGGTGGCAGTACGTTACCTTGTCAGACAAATATCCCGGTCCCGTATGCTCTATAGGGTCTATCTTTTAAGAGCTTTCTGAGGTCCCATTCGGCACTGGAATAAGGCAGGGATAAGCACAGTTCATCTCCGTTCTTAGCTCGACGTGGATTGGATGATCATATGAGGATGATCGCCAAGTCTACATTAGTGTACAGATTGCGAGTCCGAGTAAACTTGAACACTATCATTTGCGTCACTGTGGAGTGGTCCATCTAGATGGTGAGAACTGAGAAGTTCTTCCTCTTACTGGCACCTCATCCAGTGGTTAGTATTGGAATCGCAACCTGTTTAGTAGGTGTGAAGTCGAACTCCTTATAATCCTACTCCCAGTAGAATTTAAACATCTGATCTAACAATCTGGTGCACATAAAGGGCTAGCTAACCACTATGTCGCTGCTTTTAAAAAGGAAAAAAAAAGACTAAGTCACATGCAAACACTCCACTTAGACTCGAACTCCCAACCCCTCTTCCTCGCCCCATCTAATGCCCATCCCCCCTATTCACCACTACGCCAATCCTCGAATACAAGTGGAACTCCTATTAATATGGATGCTAAATGCCCACAATTGCCAATTAGAGCTGGAGAAAAACATGCCGAACATGAGCAGCAAGTTTCCACAGGGTGGCAGAGGAATTCTGATTCCATGACTGGGCAATATAGAAGGGCCACCAAGAATCTTTTGTACGAATAACTGCAGTCTCTGTAAGGTAACATATCTACCCTTCAGACGGCAACTTTCGTTCTGTGATGAAGCAGATTGGCTAGCTCCAAGCACAGGCCATAAACCCAGAATTAAAACCTTGCGCATGCGGTTTGCCATGGAGCACTACAAACTAGCTACCATAAAGATGACATGGACGAACATATATATATATATATATATATATATATATATGTTAGCCTCGCCAATTCTATGAACACACCATTAGATCTATCATATGCAGTAGCTTGCTACAGCAACAGCAGCCAATCGATCTCTTGGTTTACTGGGTTCGCTGTGATCTATAGGGCTCCTGCACTGCACACCCCCCAAGGCTTGTTTCAACATCACAATCTTAGAACGGATCTTCTTGTCAATAGCATAGTCTCAAAAAGGGATGACAAGGTGCAAATGGTCCAGCGTGGTGTACGGTTCAGGACCCAAACAACAGCAGCACAAGGATCGCGACGTGGTACAGGACAACCCCTGTGCAGTTCTTCAGTAACTGTTGCAACCTTTATGTCTTCAAAAAGGGTAGATGACAAGCTCTCTGCCAAGATAAAGCGTCGATGGAGGAGTGGAGGACAACGCGGGGCCATCCATGGAAGGTCACAGCAAGGGGCCGCCCATGTCTCAGAGCAATGACCTTTGACAGATTTGGCTTGTCATCTTCTTACATATTTCCATCCTAAAACATCTCATATTCTTAGTATCCAAATAACTTAGAAAGAGGTGACCATGTCGGAGGCTGTTCCGGACAGTCCCCAATGTGGTATATATATAACTTGTAGGTTAATGTGGCCCAAGATAGTCCAACAGTCTATCTCGATCTAATGTAATTATTGATACCAACAGGGGCGAAAGATAGAAGATATGAGATCACTCTTTCCACAGACAACAACGCCAATATCATCTGACGATCTGCAATCAAATACGATATCAAATCTCTTCAAAATCTTTCAATTCATCTAAGAATTTAAGTCTAGTGTTAATCATAGAGGAACACAATGGCGTTGCATTTTATCGCCACTAACTTTAATGGAGAGGTTTAGGCATAGAAAACAAAACAACGTCAGTTCAGCATTTTCTCCTTTCAACATAACTCACACTAGTAACTACAAGAATCATCCCAACCTAACTCACACCTAGCAGCAGGCCAAGAGGCAGCAGTGGCAACAATGACCAGTGATGACCGACCGTATTAGCCTCAATTTGATAATGGGTTAGACTAAAGTTAACATAAAATTAACTCAAAAAGTAGTTTGAAAATGTTACAAAATTAACTCAAGTGGGTTAGATTGAAGGTGAGTCAAATGTGAGTTAACTCACAATTTTTCAACCCACCTCTTGAGGTGGGTTGGAGTTAATCTATTGAGTTAACTATCTTTTTGCTCTCACGTTACATAACATTAATTGCTTCTTTTTCTTTTCCCGACATAGGTTAACTCACTTTTTTTTACCAAAATAGATTTGAGAAAAGTAAGTTAACTCACTATAGTCAAATGAGTTAACTCAAATACAAACAAAGTAAAAATGAGTTAAAAGTGAACTAATTTTAGCTCTAGATTAAAGTTAATTTTAACCCAACCCATTACCAAACTGAGGCTAAGTAACGAGGGGGGGGGGGGGGTTAGGGTGTGACATGGCACCATAATGGATAGATACTTTGCATTTCTCTTTCTTAAAAGGTCCATAATTGGATATATTGTGGTTGCAATCATCAATGTTTCAATTGCTAGTGTCACCTGTGAACCATTTGGCCTCAAGCTTGATAGATTCTCGCACGTCAATTGCAAGGCCAGCTCTGATCTGGGCTTCTTCCAGCAATGAGGTATATATGGTTGACCAAAATCCAGGCCCAATAAGCGCATGATGGGCATCCTGTCATATCAACGATCGCGTTTCCTCTGAGAGACTATGCCTGTTACCCATGAACAAGATCTTTCATGGGGCCACTTAGATAAATCAAATCGACACCTCAGATATGGATTTTTAACTGCGCGGACAAGTTTAAAAAATCGGTTTGCCACGGAAAAATAAACCTCACAGATATCCCCTTGTAATCTATGAATTTGCCACACCACGTTATCCTATCCTATCCAAAGGTGTGATCAAAGGGGAAAATAAAAGAGAATCTTCCTATCAAAAAAGAGAAATATTGAATATCTAAAAATTATCAAATATTCGAACGATTAGATACAAAACGAGTGGAGCCTCAGCACGCCTTGGGAAGGCCCCACCAGCACTTTGCATTTCTCAAATGAAAACTATGTTGTTCATAGAGATGCCAACGATCCGAGTTGAGTCGGGTAGATCCGAGTTGAGCCGAGTACCACTCTACTCGTACTCGGATCGTTTGCATCTCTATGAACAATATAGTTTTCGTTTCAGAAATGCAAAGTGCGGTGGGGCCTTCCCAAGGCGTGCTGGGGCTCCACTCGCTTTGTATCCGACGTTCGAATATTTGATAATTTTTAGATATTTAATATTCAGATACAAAGCGAGAGGAGCCCCAACACACCTTGGGAAGGCCCCACCAGCACTTTGCATTTCTCAAACGAAAATTATGTTGTCCATAGAGATGCAAACGATCCGAGTCGAGCAAAGTACCACTCTACTCGTACTCGGCTCAAACTTTTTTCAAGGAGCATTTAATCTTTTATATCCAAATCCTCATAATATTTTATACTTCAGTAATGACCCTATAAAAATAAGTAAATATATTCATATCTTCATATTTACTATAAAAACATTTCAAGTACATTAAGAATAATTCAAGTATCTTAATCAATAATTTATCAAATATCTTAAATTGTTAATGAGTATTTACACAAATTCTTAACGAATATTTAATCGAACTCTTAACAAACTCTTAAACAAATTATTCAAGAGTATAATTAAACCAAACTCACATGTAATAAAACTCGACTTGTTTATAAACCGATTTTTTTTTTCTGTTCAAACTCGACTCGTTAATTAAATAAACAAATTAAATCAAATTTTTATCGAGTCGAACTTCGAGTTACTCAAACGTATCAACTCATTTACACCCTAGCTGTCCACTGTCAAATTGGGCTTCCTGACCACCTACAGCCACCCCAAGGGGGGCCTCAATGGCAGCTTAAGATGCAGTCCCAGCAGACTGTATTTAGACCCACCTATTGACATCATAAGTTGCCTCATTTGGGATCTATACAAGCTGATGAATGTTGTTGCAAATGCAAGGAATTTTATGATAAGAGAAATCAGAATGAGACAGGAAATTTTTGTAATTGTAAGCAAGAATACTAAGGCCTAAAACTGACAAGACAAAAACGACCAGACACTTTGCATATCAAATGCTTTGGTATCTTTACTAAGATAACCAGACACTTTGCATGACCGCCGCACTTGCCACAATAGGCAGAGGTGGTGTTCAAATTACTCCATGGATGCAACATTAAGGAGACAGTCAAGAACAAAGAACTCAAAGTCAGACTTTCGGGTTCAGACAGATCTAGACTGGTCTTGATGCAGCATCTATTCAATTCTAGTTTTCAAAAGAACCTGGTTGGCCCTTGCTAGTTCCACTTCTCTGGCTTCTCCCACCTCCTATCCAGTTTAATCAATTAGTTCCATCATTCCAGTTGCAGCAATGCCCATCCCTAGGACTATCCTTGAAATCATAAGAACATAACTAGGAAATCTTTAAGAAATTTATTTGTTTGACCAGACAAACATGCACATCGGATAAACATAAACAATTTTATATTCACAAGGGTATGCAAATTAATGTGTTAATGAGAAGGCCATAAACAACAGACTCAAAAAGAAAATCTATTCCACAAAATAATACGCAGACACAGTCAACTCAAAAAGTACTTCACAGCTCAAAGACGGCAATACTTGAACAGCAATATGTCACTAACAACCTTTGCTTTGTCATCTTTTTCGTTTTTGACTTTTCAATTGTATGAATATGTACTGGATAACTTCCTTCAGTGTTGCTTTCCGTCCGTCCTTGTAATTCCATAGTTCTGGTATCACGTACATCCCACTAGGATTGTACTCATTTATCTCCATCAAAGCTGTAGTTACAGCACTGTACACTTCATCGCCAAGTTCGCATTTGAGTTTCTTCAACTTTACATCATCCTCATCTATTATTGCCTGCAACATCATGTTACCTCATTTTTAAGTTCACGCTGTGATAGGAGGAATATTTTTGCAGCCTGGCATATGAGAAATTTTAAACCAACAAGACAAAAAAAGAATTTTGGCAAGTCTGTAAAGTAAAAATATACTAATAAAATAATGTTTTGTGGATAACAAATTTTAATTACATGACATCAAGCAAGGTGGTTAACGATCTCTCACAAGTAGATAAGATATTTAACTTAAAATACATACCCGACATTCATCATCTTCATTGACCACCTTAATTGGATGCCATTCTTTTGATTCCAACTGTTTGGTCTTGGAATTCAGTATTTCAAGCAGTTCCTGCAATTGTTTGAAGAAATACCTTAGAATAAAAGAATCACCAATACGTTGTTGCGCCTGACATTCTATACAAGAAATGGTACAAAGCATGCAAGAAGACGGGCCGGGGTGGGTACTAGGGCTGTTCAGAATTTGATTTAAACTGAAAAATCGAACCAAACCGACCAGTTCAGTTCAGTTTGGGCCTCTACAGAATTCAATTCGGTTTCACTTCCTGGAACTGAGTAAACCGAATATATAAATACTATGTATTTGTAACCTAAAAAAATGTAGCGTAGTTGGCTAAAGCAGGGGCCAAACCGCTTTGCGGGCGGCGCGAATTCGAAACTCTTGTTTGCCAAGAGTTTTTTGGTAAAAAGCCTGCCAAAACCGACCATTTTTGTAAAAAAAAAAAAAAACCAGGGCAAGACAAGATTCGAACCCTGAGGAGTGGACAGCATCTTAGCCGCTAAACCAAACGTGTGTTTGCGATACAAAGGTATTGGACTTCAGTTTGGCCTTGGGATTCAGTTCAGTTCGGGTTGACCAAAAAATGAACCAACCCGAACCGAACCGACCCGTGTTCACCCCTAGGTATCTGGGGACTGAGGGTTCCGTACTGCGATCAAAAACTTCCTTGTAGCATATCGCTGCTGGTGCGCTCTTTAATTACAAGAGAACTGTTCATTTTTTGTAACTTTTCCATTTCTTCTGCTAACTTTGTTTCCAATTCTGACTCATTTTCATCTCCCATGTACTTTAGCACTTGTAGCTTACCTTTCAGAAGCTCTATTCCTAATTCCAGTTGTTGCCTCTGGTCTATCTGCTTTTCCAGTTGGAGTATTATTGAGAGAGCAGCCTCTTTCTCTCTCTACAACATTTCTTCTCAAATCAGAGGAATATATATATATATATATATATATATGCGGAGAACATTTACAAACTTTCTGTTCCTCGACCAACCTCAACACATTTACAAGCCACCATTTTAAACTACAAGCATGACCAAGACACTAACCTGAGTTCACAGCAATTGTGAAACAACCCGCCTCAATGCATCCGAGAGGTTTCAGATGCCCTAAGACCCCCCCCCCCCTCCTCTTACTAAGTTTTACCAGGCAATGGTGAGCCTTTTCATCACGTGAAGAATTCTACCTACACAAGCAGGTTTAGACTCCACTGCTTTTGCCGGATATTTTTTTGTCCGAATATTTATTTCTCATGGAAAAAAAAAGTTTGTATCCGTAAATACAAATGGATGTGTGCACCAACCCATCTGCTGTCAAGAAAAAAAAGACAAAAAACACAGAAAAGAGAGAGAAAGAACCATGTTTCTGATAGAAGTAGGAAAATGATGCAAACAATGAGAGCACCAGGGAAGAGAAGATGGAAGGGCTCATATCAAGTGTAATGGGATTCCTGTCATCGCGAGGGGGGGATTCAGGAAGCCCTGTCCGGCAGAGGTGGAAGGAAAGGACCGGCACGCCAAACCCCAGATCCGCACTACGGCGAGGGCGGCACCTCCAGGTCCTTCTCCCCCACCAATTCGCCGATTAAGGTTTCCGAAACACCGCCTCCCAACTCCAGCCTCTCTCTTTGTAATCACAGCCCTCCCTAGGGTTTCCTTCTTCCTTTTCCAGATTAAAAACAGAGGAATAACAAGCAAAAGAGACAGCGGGAAAGCACTGGTTCGTATCGCAAGCATTAGAATTGCAGTTGGAATGGATCCAAGTGCATACCATCCGCAGAGGAAAGGTTTAGATGACAAACTTGTCCAGTCATATCCTGCCATGCTACCGGAATCCGTAAAAGTTCTCATCATGTTAATCTGGAAGGCAACAACTCCTATTATGCCAAAGTGTTTTTGTACTGAAACATGAAAAGATATCAAGAATCCAACAAGCCTACCTCTGAACAATCGAACTTGGACTAGCAAAGAAATCCCACCGCTGAAAGTGCTCCGAAATTAAAGACAGCGAAAAGAACCAAAAGAAAGCTATCTTTGCATTCCAACAACCGACTTGGAAGCGAAAAAATGTCGGGAGAAGAGGAAGAACACACAGAGACAGAGAGAAGAAACCAGAGATGTGGCGGAAACAAAGGCCGGCATTGTGAAATAGGGGAGGAAAAAAAAACGCAAACAACGAAAGCAAAAAGGAAGAGAAAAGAGGAGACTCGTATCAAGTGCAATGGGAGTCCTGCCATCGCACAAGGGGAGTTCCAGAAGCCCCGACAAGGGGAGGGCCGGCGCACCAAGCCCTAGATCGCGCAGGGGCGGCACCTTCAGGACCTTACTCTCACCACCAACTCATGGATTAGGGTTTTCCGGAACACCACCGCCCAACTCCAGCCTCTCTTTGTAATCATAGCCCTCTCTAGGGTTTTCTACTTCCCTTTTCCAGACTACAACAGAGGAATAACAAGGAAAAGCTCCGGATCGCCAAGCAACCATTTGAGTTGCTATTTTGAGTGGATCCACGAAACAATTCCCACCCACATACCTTACTTAAAATAGCTTCTCTATCATCTTTTGGCGCGTGATTTGTGGAAGACGGTGACAAATATCCAGACATAATTTGTAAGAAAAGTCATCTAATTTAATTTTAATATTATAATGATAAATTCAGACTATGACAATACCAAATATAGTATGATCAAGGTCATATCATATTATCAAATAACAATTTAATACAATTTATGGATGTGTCAAACTTTGCTTGAGAGAGATATCACAATCTAACCCAAATCTCTCATAATACAAATTTGTTCTTGAGAATAAGTGGCGGAGAGAAATATGACACGTCATTTTTTTTTTTTTGATAACGAAGAAATTTCGCCCCGTGTGATTTTGTAGACTCAAGGATTAGTGTTCGTGAACTCCAAGGTCAAAATTTGACAACTCCTATTTTCCGTGCACCTGTATTGCTCTTACCTCACGTGACCGAAAAAACTCCGGATCTACACACCTCGAGGATTGTATGTAAATCAGGTAAGCCCTCCCCCTGAAATCGAACTCGAGACCTCTTACTTTTAAGCAAGAGTTCTAACCGATCGACCCAACCGAGTCCTCTATGACACGCCATACTCATGCTAACATATCTTTACTATTTTCAAAAGATGTAAATCCTAAGTTCAAAGGCCCTTGAGACAAGAAATTATCGTGAATTAGATGTTCGTTGGACATTAAATTCAAATGTCTTGTCTTGTACTGTGTAAACTTTAAGTATCATTATGTCATATTTGTCGTCGAAAAAAAGGAGACAAAAAATCTCTGCAGAAGTAATTGTGCATGGAGAGGGATACTTTTAAACCTTAACCCATTCAATATAAAAGCCCAACAACGGCCCACATTAGATGGGCCCGATAGATGACAAGGGGGATACAAGCCCCCATGAAATGTCATGACATGAGTGGCCCAATAACATATATGAAAGCACCCTCCTTTTTTTACTGGACCCAAGTCCTAGAGGATAGCCTTACTTAAGGAGTAATAACGCATTAACGCTCCCAAAATACCATTTTGATACACACTAGGGTCAGGTGAAATTATGTCTGATCCTCTCTATGCTTATAACCCCAGAAAGAGAGGACCTCGGTTGGGTTGATCGGTTAAAACTTTACTTAAAAACAGGAGGTCCCGAGTTCGATTTCTGGGGGGGGGGGGGGCTTACCTGATTTACATGCAATTCTCGATGTGTGTAAATTCGAAATTTTTTCGATCAAATGGGGTAAGGATAATACGGGTATACGGAAAGTAGGAGCTGCCAAGTCCTGATCTTGGAGTTCACGAGCACCAATCTCTGAGCCCACAAAACCACACGGAACGGAATTTTCTCGTTATCAAAAAAAATATATATAACCCCAGAAAGACCAAAGTGGCTCTCGACCTCTTATCCAAGCCAAATTGATCCCGAGTATTATAGGGGAAAACAGAGAGGAGATGATCGTTCCCACCTGATCAACTTCCACAACTTCTTATTAATGCGAAGACACCTACACAAGACAATATGAGCAACTTTAGAGATCCCCCATGATTAGAGAGTAACTCCGTATAACAGACTCATGATCAATATCTTAACATCTACCTCTTTAACTCCCCACGATCTTGACTATAACTACTGGCTATGATGGTGGATTTGCATGGATGAGAGATCTATACATACTCGAGAGCCCTCTACCTATTTGAGCGCAGAACTTTGAAGAAGAGTGATCTTATTTTCTTTTGCTTTAGTCGACTCTAACTTAAGCATCGAAATCTTTTTCCCTCCAAAAACACCTTTCCAAAATCCCTGATTCCTTTTTTTTTCCTGCCTTGCAGACAGGTCACGAGGGATTTCCAACCTTCTATACGTAGATCTAAGATAGCCCTCTTAAGTGCATGATGCACAACTTCGTTAATTTAGGGTTCGATGTACATTCTCTTAGCACAAACTTCTCTTTTAAACTATACATAATAAGTGAATTTAATATTCAAATGTAGTCTCTTGGTAGAAGCCACTCTTTGAAACTACAAGTAAAACGTGACTGGGGCATTACAAACTTGTCCTGTCATCCTAGCCGTATTGCTGGAATCCTCGAGTTTCATCATGTCACTGTGGAAGGTAACACCCAACATGTGAGAGAAGAAAAGTTTCAAGGATAAAACACCGCAACCACTGAAAAATGGAACTTGGAATAGCTAAGAAATTCTACAGATGAAAGTGTTCTGGGAAGACAGTGAAAAGAACAAAAAACTTAGCAGATCGCATTTCCTAGCTTCCAACAACTGCAAAACAACATTTGTCACAAGGCACAATCTAATTAACAGCCACCTCATAGTATCCCTGTACAGAGGTTTCAAAATGCCCTAGAGACCCATTTACCAGGCAATGATTAGAGCATGGCTTGAAGAGGAACTCCCAGATGGAGAAATGAGAACCAACGCATCTGTGACTCCTAGAAGACAATCTCTTGGCATTTCAACAAAAAACTTGAAGAAGAAAAGGAGGGGAGGGATTGAGATCTGGAAGAAATAAAGGCCACAGTGAAAAAAACCCAAAAAATTCAAAGAAAGAAGCAACCAGGGAAGAGAAAAGGGAAGGGTCATAGCAAGTATGCTGGGAGTACTGTCATGCCAGGGGGCTTCCAAAAACCCTAGCCCACGGAGCTTGAGGGGATGAGAGGCGTGCCAAGCACTAGATCCACCAAGGGCCAGGGCGGCAGCCCCAGGTCCTCGTATTACCAATTTGCAGATTGGGGTTTCCAGAAGACCTGCCACAAACTCCAGCCTCTCTCTTTGTAATCACAGCCCTCACTAGGGTTTTCTTCTTCCTTTATCCAGATTAATACAGAGGAATAATATGTGCAATAACAGGTGGAAAAGCTCTGGTTCATCCCATTTTCATTAGAATTGCAGTTTGAATGGATCGAGAGAACGGCTCCCAAGTGCAGACAGGGGAAGGGTTTAGATTGTTGTCCCCTTTTCTGTCCAATCCCTTCCGCCCGTGACATGCGACACTCCAACATGACCATCTGACCTGACCGGATGTATGAGGCCGTTGAGACATGCCACACCATGCTAACATTTCTCCACTAAGATAAAAGAAGCAAACATGCAAAATGTGCACAAGTTAGCTGACTTAGGTGGCAAACACGTGGCATTCCAGGCTCCCTCTTTTCTTTATGATGGAGGGTTCAATGTATGGTCTCTTAGGACAAACCATTCTTTCAAACAATACAAGTAAAGCGTGACATGGACATTACAAACTTGTCCTGTCCTCTAGCTGTGCTGCTGGAATACTTATGTTTCATCATGTTAGTGTGCCAAAATGTTGTTGTACTGAAACAAGAAAAGATATCAAGAATCCAACACGGCAACCACGGAATAATGTAACATGGAATAGCCAACAAATCCTGCTGCAGAAAGTGTTTCATCTCCCTTGGAGTATCATTTTGATTGCTCAAAAGCAGGGCTAAAAGCACTTTTACCACTTCCTACAAGATGGCTACCTTTTGCATAAATCATCTTTTAAAGTGAGATGAGATAGGTTCACGTTAGACAACTAAGGTGACTGCTGCCAACCCATTAGCAGTCACATCGATCAACCCCCCATTAGTACAATAACGAGGCAAAATTTCACACCACAGTTCTCTTAAAAAACTAGTCGCTCATGCTGGCCTCCATAGAAGACAAAATTCTTGAGGATGGAATTCCGGATTAGATCGGGATCGGGGATCGGACCCGCTGATCCCGATCCAGCCAATTTTACATTCCATGTTCTTGAGTGTATGTTCACAAGTTTCACGTGTGTATAATATACATGTGCACGTATTTATACACGGACATACAAAATGTGTGCGCCATACTAATCTAGATAGAAATAGCATGTAGAATCCTGATCTGTATCACCATCTGAAGGTTTAAAAGGGATGCTTAAACATCAAGGCCTGGAATTCCAATATAATGCCAGCTTATTAGCTTCAAAGAAAGGGAGAAAAACACAAAATTACAGAACAAACACCTTATGAACGGGGAACTAGCATCAATAAGTTAAACATCTGAAATCTACTGATACATCATTACTGCTACCAACAACTAGCACTAGGGATCACGATAGATGCAGAAATTGTGAATGAACACCTAAAAAATAAATGAGAGGACGTTAAACTACCGGTACATGACGTCACTGTGTTGCTCCTCTAGCTTCAACTTTCAACAGTGATAGTACACATGTATTGGTTCTTCAGCAGATCGTCACAGGAACCTGAAAGAATGACAGCACAACCAAAAGGGTATTATTACAACAATGGATAAAACCTAGGCATGAGGGGATAGAGGGAACACTATATAAGGACTGGTTCATTTTGGAATCATCTGATATAGGATATATCCTAACACATTTCAAAACATATCAATGATATTTGTTATAAATGTCAATAGAGAACAACCATATTTTACAGCCGGCATCATAGGTTTTCTTCACTCAGAATCCTATACAGCCACAGTGATGCCGGATAACCTAGAAAAGAAGTGCATCTGGATGGAGAAAATGAACTGTGATCGCTGCTAACACCTTGTGTGGTTAAAAGTAAACACATTGGACCCAAGGGGGGCCTCAATGGCAGCTTAAGATGCAGTCCCAGCAGACTGTATTTAGCCCCACCTATTGACATCTTAAGTTGCCGCATTTGGGATCTATAGAAGCTGATGAATGTTGTTGAAATGCAAGGAATTTATGATAAGAGGAATCAGAATGAGACAGGAAATTTTTGTAATTGTAAGCAAGGATACTAAGGCCTAAAACTGACAAGACAAAAATGACCAGACACTTCGCATATTAAATGCTTTGGTATTTTTACTAAGATAACCAGACACTTTGCATGACCGTCGCACTTGCCACAGTAGGCAGAGGTGGTGTTCAAATTAGTCCATGGATGCAACATTAAGGAAACAGTCATGAACAAAGAATTCAAAGTCAGACTTTCGGGTTCAGACAGATCTAGACTGGTTCCACTTCTCTGGCTTCTCCCACCTCCTATCCAGTTTAATCAATTAGTTCCATGATCGCAGTTGCAGCAATGCCCATCCCTAAGATCTACCTGCTGTCCCCTAGGACTATCCTTGACATCATAAGAACATAACTAGGAAATCTTTAAGAAATTTATTTGTTTAACCAGACAAACATGCACATCGGATAAACATAAATAATTTTATATTCACAAGGGTATGAAAATTAATGTGTTATTGAGAAGGCCATAAACAACAGACTCAAAAAGGAAATCTATTCCCAAAATAATACGCAGACACAGTCAACTCAAAAAGTACTTCGCAGCTCAAAGATGGCAATACTTGAACAGCAATATGTCACTAACAACCTTTGCTTTGTCATCTTTTTCGTTTTTGACTTTTCAATTGTCTGAATATGTACTGGATAACTTCCTTCAGTGTTGCTTTCCGTCCTTCCTTGTAATTCCATAGTTCTGGTACCACATACATCCCACTAGGATTGTACTCATTTATCTCCATCAAAGCTGTAGTTACAGCACTGTACACTTCATCCCCAAGTTCGCATTTGAGTTTCTTCAACTTTACATCATCCTCATCTATTATTGCCTGCAACATCATGTTACCTCATTTATAAATTCACGCTGTGATAGGAGGAATGTTTTTGCAGCCTGGCATATGAGAAATTTTAAACCAACAAGACAAAAAATGAATTTTGGCAAGTCTGTAAAGTAAATATATACTAATAAAATAATGTTTGTGGATAACAAATTTTAATTACATGACATCAAGGAAGGTGGTTAGCGATCTCTCACAAGTAGATAAGACATTTAACTTAAAATACATACCCGACATTCATCACCCTCATTGACCACCTTAATTGGATGCCAATTTGAATTTATTTCGTCCTGCCACTTTGAGCACAAATATACAGCCTCTTCCTGTGTGTTCCCATTAGAGGACCTTTTCCTGCATGCATTTAGAAAAGGTGCACCATCCAGCTCTCCCATTCTTTTGATTCCAATTGTTTTGGTCTTGGAATTCAGTATTTTAAGCAGTTCCTGCAATTGTTTGTAGAAATACCTTAGAATAAAAGAATCACCAATACGTTGCTGCGCCTGACATTCTATACAAGAAATGGTACAAAGCGTGTAAGAAGAGGGGCGGGGGTTTTGGTTGGGGGGACTGGGATTTCCGTACCGCAATCAAAAACTTCCGTGTTTCTTGTAGCATATCGTTGCTAGTGCGCTCTTTAATTACAAGAGAACTGTTCATTTTTTGTAACTTTTCCATTTCTTCTGCTAACTTTGTTTCCAATTCTGACTCATTTTCATCTCCCATGTACTTTAGCACATGTAGCTTACCTTTCAGAAGCTCTATTTCTAACTCCAGTTGTTGCCTCTGGTCTATCTGCTTTTCCAGTTGGAGTATTCTTGAGAGAGCAGCCTCTTTCTCTCTCTACAACAATTCTTCTCAAATCAGAGGAATAAACGTACAAACATTAAAAAAAAAATTTATGCGGACAACATTTACAAACCTTCTGTTCTTCGACCAACCTCAACACATTTTCATCAGCTTTCATTTGCTCCAAAGTTGCTTTTTCAAGGGAACTATTTTCCAAGGAATTCTGAAAGAAGGAAAATGTAGGTATAAAGCAATAACATATGTACTATCTAGAAAACTATGTACACGACTGAATACAAACTCATCCCAAAGGCTTAAATATTTGACAACGTACACAAAGGCAAACTCCATAATACTTGGGAAGAAAATACACCACCGGTGCAAAGAGAGGACATATAAGTTTGACCGCCCAATCTGTGAGAAGCAAACATTTGCCACATACTATACCAACAACATAAATGAGAGAGATGTATAAGAACTAATCTTTGTTTTTTTTCCTTGAGCTTTTCATCAGGAGTACTTGCAAGTAAGCCAAGCCCATATGAGAAGATATAGACATTTATTAAGACAAAAGGCATTTGAAAGACATTGAAGACCAGATATTTTGACATGAAACATGTAGTCTTATTACCTTCAACATCATGTCGTCAAGGTTCCTTCTTTCACTGTCGGTTAACATTTTCTCCTTCAACGCAGACAATTCTTTAGAACGTGATGTGAGTTCTTTCCTTTTATGGTCTAATTCCGATTGTAGCTTCTGATTCTCCTCAAATATCCTACGAGAATTTTCACGTGCCATTTGTTGCATCCTTAGCATTTCTGACAAACAAGATAGCAACGTAAGTCTCTATTACATAGACATGTACAATTCAAGCCTATAAGCTAAGAGCGAAGATAGGGTAAATATCATGTTTGGAAGACTCCATAACAATTATTATGTGCAATCACAGTAGAGGAAGAAAATTAGCCATACAATGTCCAGGAGAAATCTTCATTCAAAAGGACTCATATTTATTTTCCAGTGTTTCATTCATGACTTCTATGCTTTGGATGTATCAACAGGTAAGATGATCTTCCAGGGATAATGAAAGTAGGGGTAGATAACGAAAGGTTTATAATGACCTCACAAGTTCAAAGTCCAAAGCACCTCCAAGAAATTTAAAAGTACAAAAGCAGTCATTTGGATTGTCATACATATTTAGTTGCACAAAAAACTGAATCTACAGTGATCCTTTATTAAAAGTTCATGTAAAGTAACTCCATAAATAGATAAGAATTTTCTAAACCAAAATGGCATTATGAGAATACCAGGGAGAAGATGATCATAATCATAGTATCTATTCATGGCACCTATCATTGGTATCAGAATAGGCCAGCAGGTAATGAGGAACTAAGAGAACATTTGTTGACTACAAACTTCCAATAATCGTAATAATGCTTGTCCATGAATATGGCTGACAGGGATGTACAGCTACAAAAAATAAATTTTGCATGCAAGACAAGTCAACATAAAAAAGGCA
Organism: Colocasia esculenta; assembly: GCA_014218235.1. Taxonomy (NCBI): domain Eukaryota; kingdom Viridiplantae; phylum Streptophyta; class Magnoliopsida; order Alismatales; family Araceae; genus Colocasia; species Colocasia esculenta. The sequence continues at coordinate 4,950,553 of CM024757.1, forward strand.
GACTGAATGCTGTAGATGAAGGTCAAGCAAGTAGGTCAAAGACAAGTTTCATTCCCATTAGGCTGTGCACTCCCAATGGTAGGATCCCCGCGGTAAGTGCAACCTTTGAGCTCCTCTCGGCAATGCACAACTCAGTCCATGTATGGTTGCAGACAAAGTGGGAACTGAATTAGCAGAGCACGAAAGTCAACAGTCTATTACCTTGAACCTAGTTAAGGCATTTGGATAAGTCTAATCCCGACACAATGTTTCCATCTCACATTTTCCATGAAAACCTTTTCTAGACATCTAAGGCATTTGACACACATAAACATGAGATCGATGCTTATGTATCAAATTAACAGGAAATATTTCTTGCATCCCAGATACATAAAAGAAACAAGAAAGTGAGCTTTTATAATAGAGCTGACTCTATAGGCAATATGCTAAGCCAGGAGTAGTATTGCCACGTTACCCGAGGTTGGCCACATAAACTCAGCTACATGAGCCACCTTTCTCAAGACCGAATCACCAATAATTTCACAGGTGGACTAAGAGAGGAAAATTCTAGTAAATGAAGTTCCCCTTTTTTGTTGTTACAAGCCTAAGAAACTACTATGAATCATATTAATGTACATAGTTACAGGTGAACTTCAGCTTCACATATGTACACAATTTATTATTTCTCATTTGTATCATCGTGGTAGATTTATTCTTGGTGTTTCTTTAGATCATCTGGAATAAAGACTTTAATTTTGTTTAGCTTCTCTATTTTGTAAGGATAGTGGACCTCTCCTTTCCTCTCTCGACTGTATGACCTAGTTTGTTTAATAGAGTTGGTGGCATAGTCTATTACCTTCCTTTAAAAAAAGAGAAGTTCAAGTTTCTGCATATGCAAGAATGGGAGATACAGGAGTGGAAAATAGGGTAGGTCACAGGAAAAGGGGAACTCTTACCTATTTTCATTTTCAAAGACTTGCTTTTAAACATTGGTGAGCCATAGCCATTTTCATTTTTCTGATCTTGATCAGAAAGGATGTAGAAAATATCCTTATCAAATTTTTTCAAGGTCTTTTATCCTAATCTTTCCTAAACTGTTTGGAAAAGAACTGACAATGGAATTTTGGATACTATAACTTTTATTATTCCTTAATGAAGTATATACGGACACTAGATTCTTTGTCAATTCTCACATCTGGAAAAATGTATGGTTTTGAAGTTTGAAAATGGGTATAGAAAAGTATCCAAAGAATAGATACTGCAAACCTTCATTGTAGTCCCGATCTAGCTTTTCTTTGCCTTGGATCAGCCTCTCGATGTATAATGCAGTTACATCAAATCTGCATTGCAACTCTTGCAAATCCATGTTCTTTGCATCAATTTGATCAGTTAAGTTTGCCACAATCTTTCCCTTCTCATCTGATTCTTCCTTGGCAACATCAGAAATAGTTTTCAGATGGCCTTTCTGACGCAATAGCTCTCCCACATTGTCCATGCATTCATAATCATCGGCTCGTGCAAGCCATCCATGTAATTCTGACTCAGGCTGCTTGCTCTCCTTCCAATCCTTTTTTCCATGATGACCTGCTTCAAAATATTTCTCAAATACCATGGCATCTTCAAAACCTTTCCAGCCCCTGTGGAATTCAACAATCACACTTCCTCTAATGGACTGGTCACCACATTGTAACGGTAAACATTTGAAATTTTAAATTCAGGTAGCTGATCCTCCAACTGAGCTCCAGCAGACCCAATGGGCACATTGACAATGATGCCCATCCAAGGCCAAACAAATTTATCCTCTTCATTCGTCTTGGACTGAGGTTCTTCCTGAGAAGCGGCAGCCTGGGATGGACCTGCCGCATCTGCCATGTCCGTCTTCAAGAATTTAGCAAAGGCTAGGTGGTTTGCCCTATGCTTTATACTTCCCTTGTGGGATGTACCAACCCCTGTGGCATGCTGCAGTAGATCATTGTAGCGGTAGTCTTGCTTCTTCTTCCCCGCACAGAATGGGCATCTCAGTGTTCCAGCCGGATTTCTAATTCTAGGGTACCCTGTCTTCAGTTCAACATATGACTTTTCCACCGCTTCATCAATCTCAGAATCGGTCAACTCTGATTCTTCATCAGAATCGTAATCACTATCCATCGTGTGCTCTAGTAGATGAACTGCAGTAAGAATAACCAACCAGACAAGCTAAATTTGTCCAAAACGCAGCATTTTAATCAGAGCTGAAGAACTTTACAAGCATTCGATGCGAATAAAGGCCTAGATGCTTTCGAACTACTAATATATGCGGTCATCTTACATTAATATGGATAATGCAAAGGCAAATACATGAGATGTAACAAGAATCCGCCACATGCGCATGGCAAAAACGTCGTTCTTTTACGAATCAAGAACCACTCCTAGCCATATTAAAAGCAAAACAGCATCCATCTTTTACAGAGCCAAAACTCTGTCATGGAGAGAGGAATCTTGGCAGCATCACGCCACCCTACACCACTTCCCATGTCCTGCCACTACAATGTGGTGCCTCCAACATGATAGCCAGTGCTGGCTCCCGCAACGCGCTACCATTCCACAGTCGTCCTCCTCTCCCTGAGAAAGGGGGAAAAACACGCGCGCACACGCACACACAAAGAGAAAGAGAGCGCTTCGGAAATGCCCTAATTCTACTGGAAGATGGAGGCGCTAAACTTAGTTCTCGCCAAATCCTCTCATACCTGTTAATAACGACTCTTGTGCGCTCAGATAGAACGCGAGATCGACGAAGCAGCCTGTCCAGGAGACGAAGCTACTTCCCGCGACAACGGAAGCGCCCCGCAGCTAGGATTCGGAAGATCCGACTGAGGCGAGCATGCACGGCCGAAGATGGGAAGTGCGCCCGCCGACAGCAGCGATCGCACTTCACAGTGGAGTCGAATGGGAGGGCCGGGTCTCCGGCGAGCTTTAGACGACAAATGGCCCCGAGTGCACGGGTCTCTCGAGGGAAGACCACCAGGCTTCGTAAGCCCAACCAATAACGTACCGCCACGACGCACATGTACCAAATTTTAATCGTGAGATTAATTAGTTTATCCGAGACACTGGCAGGCGTTAGTGGTGCTGCTGCTGGTGGTCGTGCACTGCACCTGTCAGCTGCCCCCATGCTTTGTTTAGTAATTAGTATGGAAATAAAGTAAGAATAAGGATAGTTTATCTTATTTTTGCTTTGGTATGTTTAAGAGAAAAGGGGTTAAGAGAAATAAGAATAACAAAAAATTGGGGATAACTCATTTTATGGGGACTTCTATAATGAGTTATTCTTACTTTTTCTATTCTTATTCACATATTTCAAAGCAACTCTTTTTTCATTAATGCCCTTCTTTTTATATTTATATTATCACTTAAGTTAATAAAATATTAACAAAAAGTATTATTAGATTGGTATAATAGTTAATACACTTAATTACCATATTATTATAGTAATTCACATAATAAGAAATATAGTTATGTTTTATATTATACTATATGTAATATAATAATTAACATGATACCATAGTTAATTACTATATTATTATAGTAATTAACATAATGTTAAATATAGTTACACTATTATATACTATATTGTATATAATTATGATTATATTATAACATAGTAACATAGTCGATTATTATATTATTATAGTAATTAAAGAATAATGAATAATGTACTATTGTTATAATATATAATTATGATAATTAATATAGTAACATTGTCAAATTATTTGTTATTTAGTTAGTTTATTGAAGTAGATTATTAAAAGTAACTTTATTAAACTATTTCACTTTCATAGATATTTAACATAAAGTAATGTGATAAGATAGTCATGACAATACGAAGGGCATTATGATAAGTGGCGAGCAATGATAGATGGTTATTAATATGATTGACAATTAGTATTTATTTAGATTGATAAATAATATTTTTCATATTGACAAATAAGTATTTTCAAGTGAAAAATAAGTTGATTTTTGAATGACAAATGGTATTTGTCAAGTTAGTATAGTATTTTTTAAATTGACAAATAAATCATTTCAACAAATAAATGATTTTGACTGGAAAAAAAAAGTTAGACTAGCATTTGATAGATGAGAGATATTTGTTGTACTTTCCAAATACACTTAGAAATACACTTTGTATATCTCATTGCATTGACATAATGTGTCACAAGTGTATTAACCAATGGAAAGGAGGAAGTGCACTTCCAAGTACATTTGGAAATGACATTAAATATTTTTATTGATAGATAAGTGTGAGGGGAGATATTTAAAACTATGACCAAAGTAATATAAACAAATAGCATTTCTTTAGACTAACGCATAAGTCTTATTGGCTTACAAATAGGTCATCAATTGTCATTGTCAGTCACCGTCATTAATTATGAGACATCAATCATTGATCGTCGCTCATAAAATAATGTCACAATCCATATCAACTTATACTAACAATGTAATTGAGATTTGCTACCTGAGCAATTGAGTAACAAATAGTTCTATATTTTTTAAGGAGATTTGTTTTTTTTTAATACATGGGGGGACTAGACTCGATCACTATTAGAGATTTTTGCGGGAAAAAAACCTCAAAAAAATTTCACGTTTTGATTTAGATTATTTCATAAAACACAGGTGGTCTCACCATAAACCCCACTAATACTTACGGAGTCTAGTCCTCCCATATATTGAGAGGATCCATACTTTTTTTTTAAGAGATGATCCCTTGAAATATATTATTTTATAAAAATAAGTTAATTGGTCCCTTGAAGTATGTTAGTTTTTAAAAAGTTAATTGTTAGGAAACGGCTTTACTAATACAACTTTGACACTAAACTTAACTCCAAAAGATTAAAAAATACATCATATCAATATTTGACAATAAAAATATAATGGGGCCTTCATAAAAGTGAGGATTGTGGCACATGTTAATTGATGTGTTGAAAAATGATGTCAAAAGAAAGAGCTATTAACATATTTTTCTAATTACCGTACATCTTAGGCTCTATTTGACAACCAAATAATATAAACACAGATAAAATAATCATTGATAAATAGCAAAATAATTTGAGTTACCCAGACAGGTAACTTATTAGTGGTTTTTCCTTTGATAGTTTATAAAGATCTATCAAATCCTAATAACTTGCAAGTAATTTGCCTACATTTTCAAATTAAAAAATCTACTTGTCGGGGCTGTAAGTCTAGTTACTAAGGGTTATTTGGTTATCAAAATAAATCTTTGAAGAACACAATACTCGAAAGGTACAAAGTTATTATACAATATCTAGACATAAGACAGTGTAGAGATTGAAGGATAGAGACAACAACCTCCAACAACTAATGACAGTGACTAGCAGTATTAATGTCACGCCCCCAAGATGAGGACATGACCACAATAAGAACACACAGGAGCAAGAGAATTTCACATAATATTTTATTCTTAGATTATTATACAAAGTTCATACATACTAATCACTTTATATATATGTTCTTTACACAAGTACACCAGGAGTAGAAACCAGCTACTATTATAAAATTATTCTTGAACTCTTGTTGACGAAAGGGGCTGCTTTCGACTCATCTCTCAACCTATCTCAAATAGCTCCTACTTCAGATAATTACTTGAAAATGTTAACAAATAGTATGAGCATAAAATGCTCAGTAGATTACCTTCTAATTTACTCTAAATCACCAATTAACTGTTGCCCAATTATTTACTGAGAAACACAAGTAACATGACAATAGAAAGGATGCTCAAAATTAAGTAAACTCAGTCAAGAAGATCAACAGTAAATAATCTGAAGCAAGATAGGCAGTAAATAGTGTCATTTAATCAGTGAAATGGATTTAGATGAATGATCATGTCAATAACAATCAAGCACATAGTACAGTGTCAATCAAATACCAGATAATTGAATTGTCAATTCAGTAACAATCAATCAACCTCTCAGTATGGTGTCATGCCATAACACTAGATCATTGTCCTCCGCGGCATTCAGTTAGAACATTCGGGCGCTCCTTCTGGGACCAGATCAGGGCCCCATTGCACAGGCATAAGTTTAGTTGGGTCCAAGACCCTAGTAAATTACTTTCATGACAATTCAATAATTTAGAAAATACTCTTCAACCAACAAAATTTCAGAATGGAAAAGTAATCAATCTGTAGTTCAGTAGAATTCTAGCGTAGAAGAGGTATTTCACTAAGCAACCTGACAAGGTTCTGGTAAAGCAAATGTATTCACTAACTAATCTGACAAAGTCTCGACATAAGAGAGGAATTTGACTAACTAATCTAGTAGTATTCCGATAGGATATGAGATTTTAACTAGACAATCCGGCAGCATCCGGGTATGAGATAGGGACTCAGGCAATCAATCTGACAACATTCCGACATAAGAGAGGGACTCGGGTAATCAATCCGATAGACTTTCAGCATAGGAAAGATATAAAACTCGACATTTCGGTAGAGTTCTGACAAAGACGAGGGTTAAAATCGACTAGACATATAGAATCTCAATACGAAGAAGGATTGGAAGGAGTGTTAACTAATGATCTAGAGAGATTAGAAAGAAACCTACCAGTTAGTTGAGAAAACTATATCCTTGATCGCCTCCTCTTCCGGTAGAACTCCGGTATGAATTAGAGATCAATGCAACGTTCCGACAGAGTTACAAGATAAATCGGCAGTGTTCTAATGTAGCGAGAGACTCCGAAAAATCGAACCGGTAGCACTCCGACATAGTGAGGGAATAGAAGAACACAACTAGCAACATTTCACTCACTAGGGATCTAAAACTAACTTAAAAGAACCTACCTATCGGCAGAACTTCGGGACAAACACTTCTTCTCTTCTCTCTTCTCTTCTAGCTTGACCCTACTTGGAAGCTTGGAGGAGATAGATGGAATGGAGGAGGAGGGGGGTATTTATAGGCCAAGGAGAGGAGGTGGCCAAGGGAAGAGAGTGGGTGAGAGGGTGACACTTGCCCCCTGGAGGTGGCACATTCCTGGCCACACTTTCCAAGGTTAGCCTGGGGTGGAACAAGTGTCCCCTTCCAGGAGGTTCCAAGATGTTCCAGGGGCATCCAGGGGCTTCTAGGATCTTCTTGGAGATTCTTTCATGATTTCACTTTACCCCTCATGTATTTTATTAATTACATTTTACCCTCCAGTTTTGGAAATTGGAGATATGTCCATTCCTAACCCCCCGATCGGCCGTTCAATCCTCGAATGACCCCGATGGGAATCTGATTGTGTCTCCGGGGGTCTATAGAAAATCATCAGGATCCCCAGAAAAATTAACATTTGTATGAAAACCTCATACTTTTATAATTGTATATATACCCTTCCTATTTGCATTTATACTTTTTCCTTTTATTTTATTCTGGCTCAGTGTGAACAGGGATATATCTATATCATTGTCTTCTTCCTTTACCAATATGTTTACCTTTAGTAGCACCCCTTACTCTTACCATTTACTTTTAGTAGTATCCTTTAACAATATCATTATTATTTATCATTAGCAATATCCTTTACCAATAATAGTATCTTTTAGCGTACTTTCAATCAAGACTTAGATAGATCCAGATTTACTTAATTTCTCCATCTGCCCACAAACTACATTATATTTTCTCGACCGTTTCTTACTTATTTGTCATTTTATATCTTGTGGTATTACAATTAATTAGTGGTGCCGTTAATAACTAGCAACTGGCTAGCAATGACAAATCCAAATAACAGATAATGGGTTGGGATAGATGTTCGTATCACAAATTAGATATGATGTGGGCATCATAGAACATTGTCAATTTGCCTTTTAGCAATCTAGCAAGATACTATTACTTGTCTAGTGAATATTGAGTATTTCTTTATTTTTTTAAATGTCACCATAATTGTTTCTCTAACCTCAATGTATTATTAATTATAAATTTACCAATCTTAAAATCATGTTATTTTAAAGACTTATATGGCACATATATAGATATTGGGATAAGCACCCATAGGGTAGTCTAGCATGATTTGTTTTGGATACTTCAACTATAGTTAAATTAACTTAAAATGATCTAATAATAACTCACTAATCTAATCGATACGTACGCAACTGTTTATATGGGAACATTTTAATAATGAAATTTTAAGATAGTTGAGTTTGCATTAATAACATAAACGAGAGTATATTTTTTAAAATCTCTTTATTTAATTTTTTTTCGTTCTTTCGACTGATCTTCATATTTTCGAAAGGTCATTCTCTTCGTCGTAGATACCTTTTGATACCGTAAGTGTTTTTTAACCCTTTATTTATTTTTTAATAATTTTTTATTTTGGAACAAAGATATATTTTGAAAAATATTATCTTGATAGGTTTTAAAAAATGGAAGACCCTCGTCAGAAAGTGGGTGGCCATTGAAGCATTCTTGGGCCAGTGGATTAGATTTTGGAAATGCTATTTATACTATATGTTTCTTGTAACATGATCTTCATCTCTTAACCACATACATGTCATTTGCAGAAAATTTTGATGAGAAGTTTTTTCTTCTTTGTAGTGATTTTAGAATATCTAACCCAACAAACAGTTCAAAGTTTATGATTTAGATAATCTTATATAGTTGAATAAGAAAATAAAATAATTTATAAAGCAGTAAAAATTAATTCTTTAATACTTCTTTCCTAGTGTTGAACCTATAAAAAATTTAAATTTCTTATAGTAAATTTCTTATAGTAAGGCCGCCTCCAAATATGGAGGAATTGACTTAACAAGTGGAATAGTCATATGCATAAGAGAAATAATTGCAGGATTATTAAGAAAAATTTATCCTACTTAAGAGATTACTCAAAATTCATAAATATTTTGAAGATATATATATATATATATATATATATATATAGAGTGAGAGTGAAGTCATCCATATTAGAGAAATAAATTGCAAGATTATTGAAAAACTCTCTTACTTAAGTTATGTTTGATATTTGGTAGATTGGAGATAGACTCAGGTTATCCTCAAAATTTTGATTTGGATAGATTGGAGATAGACTGTGGTTATCCTCAAAAATAAGATAACCTCAATCTATCTCCAATCTATCCAAATATCAAACATAGTAGAGATTACTCAAATTTTAGAATATGTTGAGATATATATATTATTATTAAGATGTATATTATTGAGAGAGCATTGGACCGTTTAGATTCCCCTTACCCAAAACGAAGTTATTACTCATGAAATCCGAGGTCTACACATGCTTAGAATCCACCTATTACATCTCAGTTTTGATTCAACTTTTGCACTTCAAATTATGTGGCCCTTAAAGATGTATGAAATCTTAAAATATATATATATATTATAAATAAATGAATTATTAATAACGCTCTAAAACCTAACCTAAGCTAAGACAAATTGGACGTTCCGTACATTGAGGGGGCTATGAGACTACAGTAGGGTGTCAACTGGCCGGGCCGGCCCGGAGGCCCAGCCCGGTATACACGGGCTTGGGCCTAGCTTTTTATTAAATTTTAATTCAACCCCGCCCGGCCCCGCCAGAGAAAAACTGGGCCGATTCCGGCTTTGCCTGGCCCGGCCCGGCCCGCCCCTCCCGCGCCCAGCTCTCCCCCCCACCCCGCCTCGCTCCCCCCCGCCCTGGCCTCGGCCTCCCCGCCGCGCCCCCGCCTCGGCCTCCCCGTGCCCCGGCCTCGACCTCCCCGCCGCGCCCACCCCTCGGCCCACCCCCGCGCCCCCGCCTCAGCCCTCGCCACCGCCTCGGCCTCCCCGCGCCCCCTCGCTCGACCCGTGCCACCGCCTCGGCCTCCCCGCACCCCCGCCTCGCCCGCGCCACCGCTTGGCCTCCCCGCGCCCCCGCCTCGGACCGCGCCACCACCTCGGCCTCCCCGCACCCCCGCCTCGGCCCGCGCCTCGCCTCGCAAGCGCTCGCCCCAGGCCGGGCCGTACCGGGCCTGGGCCGGGCCGGACAAACTGGCCCCGGGCTGGGCCCTCTTCCTAAAAATCGGGCTTTGCCCCGGCCTGGGCCGGGCCTGGGCCGGTCATCTGGAGACCGGGCTGGGCCTGGGCCAGACCAGGCCCGGCCCATTGACACCCCTAACTACAGGTAGTCGTGAGGGGATATTGTGTGCAGTGGCAGGTGAGGGCGGTCCATGCAGTGCATTAGGAGCTCGCCCAATTATAGAGAGGGGTGGGGTTGTTGCTGTTGGAAGCGGGAGGGGGTAGGGGTGCAATCGACAATAGAGAGGAGGGGAAAGGTAGGGGAGGGGGGGTTCCAATCTGATCAAACAACATGGGTGCGATCGAATAGGATCCAGATCGGGATCTAGATTGGATTGTACCGATCCGTTCAGATTGAGATCGGATCAAACCACAACGGACCACCTATTAAAGGTGACCGAGTATGTCAGAGACTGTTAAATCCTTGTCACGTTGTAGTATGGTACGGTGTGATACGACCGACTGTGTGATCATCTATCTTACTAAATCATCTTTTGAGTTAACATATATGGTAATTAGCAACTATCATAGTTTATCAAGTTAATGAAGAGGCCTTTAGACCCGATTTAGTTGTTGGATAAGATAAAATTAGATAATTAATCCTCTTGTATACACTAATTTGGAAAAAATGATAAGTTATTCATCGCTAACCTATGATAATCCCCTTTATCAGGGTGTTAATTAAGTCGTCCCAAAACAGTGAACTAAATCTAACTGCCCTTGCCAGAATTGTTTGTTATCTGACTACTCAAATCACAAATTGAGATAACTCTGATTAAACAATCTCGAAATTACTTGTTAGATGTTACCTCTTACGGTTAAATATAATCTATTAAATTTTAATAATAATAATTTTGAATTTTATTTTTTGACTCATAAAAAAATTTTAATTGAAAAATAGCGGCCTTCCGGCCAACCAATAACCAACCCCTCAACTAGTGAGGAAAAAAACACTCTTACAATAATATTACTCTTAATATTAGTCCTCTCAGGTAACTTTTTTTATCTTTAACAGCCCCATGGAGAACCTTCTGCTGCTTCAATGAGCAAGCTATAGAACAATATGATCATCGAGAAAGATTTATTGCACTTTTATATTACACTTTGATAAAATAATAATTCATGTGACACCTCTCATATGAGGAGTGAAAAATGACAATCTAATTGTTGGATGTCACATGAATTTATTATCTAGTTAAAATGCAATATGAAAGTGCAATAAATCTTTCTCATGATCATCGTATCGAGGAAGACATGATGGGACAGTGCGCTCTTCCCAATTGATTCTGCCAGATTTTTCTTGTTCATCCGTACAAAGTTGCACAGAATCTTTAAGGACAAGTAAATGCTAATAAATTTGGTTTCAAAAGAACTAAATAAGTAAAGGCAAACAGCTGAAGCCTCTGCTTCAAAAGAAGAGCCCTGACAGAGAAAATGCAGTGTCAGGAAAATGGTTCTTAGCATTTATTCTTGACACCATATATTTTTTAGAAATTGTATTAATTGATGCTAATGATTGAAACCATGTTGGAAAAATCGTCCGGAAGAATAAATATTTTTAGCAAGAAATAAGAACAGAACAAAATTAAAACGATTACTCCTTTTTTCCCTCTCCCTTCGATCTTAAAAGGAATTAAAAATCTTTCTACTTCTATCCCTCATCTTTTTTTTGCCCTTTTTTTTGCAAGTCGAAGTGTCTCAGCTGCTGCTACTTCTTCTTCTTAGTAAGGGGACTTCCTCACTCAAGTTTGCGATAAATCTGCTTATGTGAGTTATTATAATTATGGGCAGCCGAAAGAAAGACAGCAAAAAAATGACATTCTAACATTCCAAAAACATATATGCTTACGATGAGGATGAGTTGGGTTTTACAAAAAAAAAAATCTAGTGGCTAACAAGTACAAAAAATATATCAATAAAATTATTTTTTTACAATTTATCTCAATTTTATAGCAGAATCTTTCTCATAATGAGAAATATTAAGTACTCACTCTGGATGACTACTACTCAACTCGTGACACCATAGTGATAGTGTGTATTAAGTGATGAGCAACAGTAATGGATGATCAGCTTTGAGAGTAGTGTATTAAGTTATGATGGTGATAGGCAACCCTAATAACTGGTGATAAGTGATCGGCAACAACAGTCAACCTACCCCCGAGAGCGGCAAACTAAGTGATGGTGGCAACCAAAAACCCCTAATCACGGGTGAGGAGCGACTAGCAACGACAATCGATAACTAGTCTTCGAAAGTGTAAAATAAGCGATGGTAGCAACTAACAATTCTAATCACGAGTGATGAGCAACTAGTAATGGTAATTTAAGATCGACCCCCGATTGACGACGATGAGCGACACGTGGAGATGGCGCCACATCGAAATGCCGTGGCCAAAGGCTACCCGCCCAAGATGAGTACTTTAACATTTCTATTTTTATAATAAATAATTTTCTTCCAAAGAGATGTTGCATCCAAAATATTCCTTGCATAGAAGGTAGTGAACCAGGGTAGAGTACATGGGATTAGTATCGGACCCATTTATATATATATAGAGTCTCCCGGCCCCTCAATTCTCAAATGGAATTTGTCCCAGGTAGGATGCCCACCCACCTTCCGGACTCTCTCCAAACCAGACCAAGAGCCCAGCCCAAATGAGGGGTATGGGGACCAAGAGAAGGCGACTAGCTGAGCGGATGTCCAGATTTGCCCTTGGCTCACGTTGAGGCGGTTAAGAAATATTTTTTATCTGTTCAACGAGTAAGAAGTTTGTCGGATCCGGCACATAATCAATATCATATTTAGATTTCGTTTGATAACATTTAATAGATATTTAATATCTAAATGATAAGATATTATATTTTTCATATTAATTAATAAAATCTGAAGTTATGTCCAAATAAATTTTTATTCTCTTAATTTCTCTTAAAAAAAAGTGAAGGAACTGTCACTTTTTTTTTTCTACATGTGAGGATATGACAACTTTTACTGATTGCTTATCACTGATCGTCGTCGTGCATCGACGTCTAGGTGTCGAGCGTCAACACCGATCGTTAGGGGTTGGATGTCCGGCATTGATTGTCGAACGTCGGCCACCAAGCACTAATCATCGACTGCCAGACTATTGACCGCCGACCGTCGGCCATCTGACGTCAACCGTCTAGCGCCCGACGCCGACCGTCAAGCGTCTACTCAACGTCCGACGCCCAACGTCGATCATCGATCGTCAGATAGCCAGCCGCCAAACATCAGGCGTCGACTACCGACTATCGGATCATTGGCCGTCGGGTGCCAACCACCCGACTTCGACTGTCGACCGTTGGCCGTCAGACGCCCACCACCAAACAATGATGTCGAGCATCAGTAGCTATTGTTGTCGGTGTTGCCGTTAGGCTAAAATGTTGTCACTGGAAGTCGGACATTGGTTGTCGATCACCATTGACTACTGTCGTCAATGTTGATTGTTGACTGTCAAATATCGAGCGTCGAATTCACTGAGTGCCAACCGTTATTTATGTGACTTTATTGTGTTATGTAGTTATTCTCATTCTCTTTAGTTTAGATGTTATTTAAGTGAGTTATGAAGATTTTTTTTTTCAAAATTTAATATATTTAATAATTTTAGAATTTAAATTTTAAAATTATATTTTTATAAGTGTTATCAAACACTGCGGTCGAACCCCACGTCCCAACCACGGGACCAATCCGGTGTCTTAGCGATAAAAAAAAAAATCCGTAAAAGGCATTTCTGGGGGCAGTGCAAATTTCCACCACCTCCCCCCCCCCTGCTTACGTCATCTTTGGAGAGGGTATTTATGTCTTTTCACGCTGCCAAGTCATACGCCCTCGGCGTTCCCCGTTGCCCAGTCAACATCGTCTCCCTTCCGACGAAGACTGGTTCCTGGTCAACAGCCCGCCATCCGATCTACTATAAAGAGAACACCCCGATCCCGTTATCTTCTTCGTCACGGGGATTCCAAGGCGCAGAGAGAGCCAGAGGAAGAAGAAGATGGTGAGCGGGATATTGGAGGTGCAGCTGCTAGATGCCAAGGGGTTTGAAGAAGACGGACGTCTTTGGTGAGTGTCCCCTCTCTGTCCTGTCGTCGTTCTGTGCGAGAGCACAGCTTTGTCGGATCAGATGATCGTCCAGTTCCTTCTTTTCTGCATCTCTAGATTGTTCCTCCAGGGCTCCAGCATGATTTTTTTCCCCCTTTTTTTTCTTCTTTTCTTTTTCTGATTTGGTTGATCAGGGTTGGTTGCCGCTGCAGGCCGGATGGATCCCTACGTGATTTTGCAGTACAGGTCGGACGATCGCAAGAGCAGCGTCGCCAGAGGTGAGTCCTCCTCCCATGGCTTTCACTTAGCCCCGCCCCCACCCCAAAACCATCTCTACCCCCTTCGTGGCTTTGTCTTCTCCGCCTGGGAAGCAGCAGCGTCTGGTTCGACGGTGGACTACAGTCGCTGGGTTGTTCCGGCCACTCCGAATCCCTGAGCTTGGATTGGATCTTTGAGAAATGGGTAACTGGGCCAAATAGTAGAGGTTTCTGAATTCGTGCAGCAACGAAACAGCGTCGAGAGAGAGAGAGAGAGAGCATGGTTTTGTGGGGATCTTTGCTGGTCAAACAAGGAACACCCCTGCCACTACTGGTGACAGGTAAGGAGGGGGATGCGTTTGGCAAAGAACCACCGTTCCAAGCTCTCTCTCTCTCTCTCTCTCTCTAGTTTTTTAAGTAATTTATTCAACAAAATCTGATGTGCGTTTGGCAAAGAACCACCGTTCCAAGCTCTCTCTCTCTCTCTCTCTCTTAGTTTTTTAAGTAGATGTTGAAACTTTTTTTTTCCAAAAGAAAGAGAGATTGGAACGGTGGTTGGCCATCCTTTTTGCACTCCTACCATCATTAGTTAGTAGTATTCATATAATTGGCATGACTAATTGTGTAGTTCCAACACACTGTGTAAACGTTTAGATGCGTTATGGTTGGTGTGCTAATTGCGATCCAGCTCGTCTTACATGAAGGGTCTGCCGAGTCACGTGTGGACTCAGTAATTAGCTCTACCTTATATGGACCGGACTCTTATTCAACTAAAAAAACAATAAACTTATAGTGAAAACTTTGTCAATAAAGAAGTTGCCAACGTTATCCAAATATCATAGTGATCATGTATAGTAAGGTCCATGCCCGGGCCGTATCGGGGATCGGTAAAAATTTAGATTATGTTTGGTATTTGGATAGATTGTGATTAGAGGGGGGTTATTTTTAAAATAATGAATTATCTTCAAAATTTTGAGAATAATTTCACTCTATCTCCTGTGTATCTAAATATCAAACATAATCTTAGAATTTGTCAGACCAAATTGGATCGATATAGTGCGTAATGGCGGATTCATAATTTTATTTCAGTAAGATCTTAATGGTGCATCTATATAAATTCAGTGAAATCACTTATGGTGAAAAATTATCTTCTCAATATAAATTTTTTTATTCAGTGGAGTCATAAAATCATAGACAACTTTGATATAATTGTTCGGGCAACTTTGATGTATAGAACACGCAGCACAGGTGTGTCTCCGTGGAAATTTTCACTTCAGCATAACAAATACGCATTTCCCATTCTAACCATACCCTTCTGGTGCTGCAGACCAAGACAAGAACCCAGCATGGAACGAGACGTTCAAGTTCCGAGTGCAGTACCCGGCACCGGACAACCAATACAAGCTCACACTCAGAATCATGGACAAGGACACCTTCACTAGAGACGATTTCGTGGGCGAGACAACGTAAGAACATAATTCAGAAGAGAAATGCTATGTTTTTGGTTATGTAGGAGCATAGTTGATGTGGAACAGTTTCATATTATTATTTTTTTATTTTTTAAATATGTGAAAAGAGAGGTCACTCAATGCAAGAGAGAGAGAAAATATTTAATATAAGAGAGAGATCTTATACGTATAAAATAGTGCACACAAATATTTATGTAACACACACAAAATAGTAGAATAAGACATATAAATAACACAACAATGCACAAACAGTGTGATAATGCGTAAATGTTTGTGAGTATTATCACACTATATGTATTGTTATGTCATTTATGTGTCTTTGTTCTATTATTAATATACATTACATAATTATTTATGTACATTATTTTATATGTATAAAATCTCTTTTCTATATTAAATATTTTCTCTTTTGTATTAAATATCTTAATTTTTAAAAAAAAAACGTGAGACTCTTCCACGTCAATTATGCTCCCACCTAGCATTTCACAACCCAGAAACCCCCCAATTATTCACAGCAATCAGCATCTGGTTAGCTCACCATGACACAATGACATGTATGTGTGGTGCAACTCGACAGGGTCCATCTGGGAGACGTGATTCAAATGGGTGCGGAGAGTGGGTTCTCGGAGCTCCGGCCTCGCAAGTATAACGTTCTCCTCGCCGACCGGACTTACTGCGGAGAGATCCGACTTGGTGTCACGTTTACCCGAAGGTATCCATCAGACGTTAACCATTGCGAAACATGTTTTCCCTTTTATTAAACTAAGGTTTTACAGTGTCAACTTTGCATCCGGCAAATCTCTACTTCCATCACATACGAAAGAGAAAGGCTTATTGCACTTGCATCTAGGCAACAAATTATGTGACATTTAACAATTGGATGGCTATTTTATCACTCCTCGTGTAAAAAGTGCCACATAAATTATTAACTAATCATAAGTATAAATATGTAGTGCAATAAATTTTTCTCCATACGAAAATAGTCTATTCTATTTTTGTTCTATATTTTAATCGTTCGACTCATCATTCCTTTCCCCTGGCTGATTTGGTTGTTGATTTCATAATTGCCCAGGAGGAACACAGCTTGGAAGAAGAGCTTGGAGGGTGGAAACACAGCGCTGACTTCTAAAACGTGGGACGACGCCTCCTGCCCCTTACGTGCACGGTCTATCTTTCCCTCCTTTTTACGCCATGGCACAAAGTGTTTGATTGTTTCAATGCTACGTTGTACACACCTTTGAAGTGCTAGTTTTTAGCCGAAGTTGAAATGCTCTGTTCCTCGTGTTTCTGGGGGACAACAGAGGTTGGAGTCGTCTTTGCTTGTTCTCCATTTGTATTCAGACGCAAGCTGTGGGTGTGGGTTAGTCATGTACTTCTTTGTCTGGAATAGTTTAGAATCTCTTGTAGGTGTACCATTACGTGAAGAATTGACTTTTCTTGGATGACTCAGTCCATTGCTCAAAGTTTATGTCTCATTTACGCTACAACAGAAAAAAGATATCCCAACAAAACACATTATGTGAACTGGAGGATACCCGGCAACATCGAAAGAGAATTGACAGAAACGTTCTTCCTCCAAGTCCTATAAACAAGGGCAGGATACCAAGACAAGCTGAAAGGACTAGATTCATATAATAAGCTCATAGTGTCATAGCCATACGTAGAAAAGGAAAACTAAGTAACAAGTAAAATAAACAGCAACCTAACAGCAATTTTGTAGTTATAACCACTATGTAGGGTCCAGATGTACGCATGGATATCTAAATATGCACCAACTGTTCGGCCTTAGAAGATTGAACAGTGAATCAGACAAGCCTAGCGAAGTAACAGTAATAAATTTCTTAGCAGAACATAGGGCCGCCGCCTAGATGTGGGAGCTCAAATTGGTCAGGAAAACTTCTTGAGAGAAAATGTAACATGTGGAGACTACAGTAAGTCAAGAAATACAAATGTTGTCGCATTTACTCTACCCAACTCTGGCCGTGAAAGAGATATTATTTAGGGCAAATTATTAATAGTCACTGACTAATATTAGAAGTCATTTCTGTAACATGACGTAACATATATTGTAACAGAAAAATTATAATTCTATCAAAAACTAGAAAATAAGTCAAATTTTTTCTAAAGACTTCTAATTAATTTTTCCTATTATTTATCAAAACCTTTCCTGAAATAGGAAAAAGGATGATTCGAATAGGAAGAGATGATGTGGAAAACCTCGGGAGGATTGGTTGACCCTCGTAAAGGTTATCATATGCCTGGTAAGGTAGTTAACAGATTTTGCACTTTAGAAAACTCCCCGTGAGATGATAATAGAAAACGGCATATTCTTCATGCCAATGAAGATATAAACTCTCTGTAAGACACTGTATGATCCCATGCAAATAGATTCCCAAAATTCTTGTACCAAGGGAGTTAAAGCTCCACCCAACTACAACTATTTGTTTGACCGACTGAGAGAACGTGGTTTGCTTTTCTTAAATGGATGATGAAGAATCATGGCAAGATCCATAAAAGTCTTTGCTAACCTTTAAAAAAAAATATGGGGTTTGGATCAGGTGCAGGTGCCACCTGAAGATAAAAGTTCAACTAAGATTGTGCCAGTACCAAAAGAACGAAAATTTGAAGGCTAGATACTGCAGTTCTGAGAAAATTAGCTTCAGCAGTAATAAGGGGCATTTTCTACAGACGAGGCTAGTCAAAGGAGGTTGCAGAGACTGAACAGTATTAAAGTGCAATGTGACCAGACAACAAGCCCATGTGACATCTAACAATTGGATTGTCACTTTATCACTCCTCACGTGAGGGGTGCCACATGGACTTGTTGTCTAATCACATGGCACTGCAATAAGCCTTTCTCAAAGTGCAATGTACATGTGCAATAAGCACTTTCACATTGACTAGACAACAAGCTCACGTGGCATCCAACAATTGGATTACCACTTTATCACTCCTCATGTGAGGGGTGTCACATGGGCTATTGCCTAATCACATTATACTTAAAGTGCAATGTACAAGTGCAATAAGCCTTTCTCCTAGTATAATAGCCAAAGGCTAATGGATGAAAGCAACACTTCTCCATGATCAATGCCAGGGAATATTAACAAAATTCATGCAAATAGTTCGTTGATGTCTAACTGATTCGACATATTCAATCCCATCATCATCCTTATAAGCCCTTGTTCCATCACTAATATCATCACTAACATTATGCTGAGGTTACTAGAGTCGTAGTCAAGTAGTCTTCCTGGACTGAAGTTTTCTGGAAGTTACAAATGTTCACTCAGATAGTTGAAAAGGAATGACTACTTTTCCCTATCCAGTAACCTTCTGGCTTCTGCGGATGACCAACAAGATCAGGAAGAAAGAAAGGTCAAAAACAAAGTACCGAGGAAATGGTGTAAAATTGTCAAATATCAAAGCTTGAGAACGTTCAGCCACATGAGGATTCCACTACATGTTGGCCCCAAGAGAGTTTCTCGACTTGCTCAGTATTTGCAGGATTTGAATTTAGCGAATGGCATTGTGCTATTTCAAAAATGAATTACCACAACCTGGGCATTGACAAAACAATTCTAAGGTTCGAAAATATAGGGAGTCAAAGAAAACCATTTAAATGTCTTATTTACCACAATTCCACTTTTAGAAGTCAGCTGAATTACAGGCTTACAGCACAAACCATTTCTTCTGATACTAACAATCCAAGTAACTTTCACAACTAAGATAATATATTAGGATAACAGCGAATAGCAAGGAATAATTATCAGGGAAGATAAAGTGGTCTGGGTCAAAATGTCATGAAGTTGTAGCCTGTGCATGCACAACCATCACCACTTAAGAAAGGCCAAATTGACATAATCTACTTGAAGATGTCTCACAAATAGCAACAACATGTCACAGTTCACTAACCTCCACCAGAAAACATACCCAATAGCGAATGAAGTTACTCAAATCACACACCCACCCACCCACCCCCAAGAAAGGAAAGGTAAAAAAAAGAAATCAACATGAAAGGAGTTAATAGATTCATGATGCAGATGAATTGCTGGTAGATTCACGGATGCAGATGAATCTTTTTCTGGACCTACTAGTCAGTTCTTAAATCCTTGAACAAGACAAAGTATCTTTTTTTGGAATGTGGCAGTAGCCACCATCCGTTAACAGGCCAGAATGACTTGAAAATACAATGAAACATTTACAACTCAAGATAACAACACTCAAAAAATGATACACCTGTTGCAAATTTTCTTCCTTTTAAGAAAAAGCTATTACCATTTCTCCTGACCAAGAAACTTTGAAGATTTAAATATCAGAATTCAAAGAAAATTTCACATACTACACAAGAAGTCATTTTTCTTCAGAATGCTTCGATCTTCTGCAGGGATACAGACGTGACATTTGAACTAAGTAATGCAACTATTCTGTTCAACAAATTAAGACTAAATACTGTTTCTTCACAGTTGACTTTAACAGAGATGTCCAATGGTTCAGAGCATTTACCCTCAACCAACAGAGTTATTAGGCAAGGCTTTGAGCTGCTTAATATTTCACTGCCAAACCGCAGGCACAAACCTGATATCTCATCAAACTTAAGAGAAACAGGCATATCCACAGAAACAAGGTGAATGTTTGCATTGCCAAGGATTTTTGAAGATATTCTCTGGCATACTATAAGAATCTTGTCATCATTCAAGGAGTTCTTGTCCTTCTCACAACCGTCTGGATCAATGTGGTCAGTGAAGGTGCACCTGAAAACAGATGACGTCATCATGTCAGGTTCAAATTTCAGATTGACAAGGAAACCAAATATTAGAATTCCCTGGAACATAGCTCTGCTCCCAGAAGGAAGGGCCTAGGAGCAACGGTAAGGTTGCCCCCGCGTGACCCAGAGGTCACAGGTTTGAAATCAGAAACAACCTGTCAACTTGTCAGGGTAAGGCTGCATACATCGTCCCTTCCCCAGACCCTGCACTGGCAAGAGCCTTGTGCACTGGGTATGCCCCCCCCCCCCAAGAAAACAAAAAAAACTCTGCTCCCAGTATCAGAAGCTGGCAACAATGTATCCCCATACTCAATGTAATTAGGCAACTCCATTCAATGAAAGTGCAAATACAGATGCAAATTATAACACAATGAAATCCTCCTAAACCTTATGATAAGTAGTGGTTCCAGGCAAGTTTCACATGCTCTGTACTTTCCCTCAATTTCTTAATGAGATAATTTGAAGCATCTTCAGAGGGCGTGCGCTGACAACTCGTTAAGGTAATATTATATATTTTGGTTCTCAGTGCAGATAGTATTAAGGCATCAGACTGGTGAATCATTCTCCATTTATGCAACCCTGAACTCTAACACTTTGAAATATACTGAGGCAAATATATGTACATAGAGGTTCAAGGCATAGATCTTACAGAAGTTCAAAAATCAGACCAAGAACAAGAACCTCATGGAAGGGTCTTAGGTCAACAGAAACAAATGTAAAGTAGAGAAAAGATATGATGTAAACCTTCTATTGTATTCAACATCCCTCGCAACTGATTTTCCTTCTTTGTAAAGGAATCCACATCAATGGAGAGTGGTCGTACAAAATATCCAATGTCAGGCTGCAACTTGACTGGGTGCCTTTTCTCATTGCAGAAAACTGCCAGCTTTAGAGGTAGCAAGTGATGATGAAAACGTACTTGAAGAATTCTCTTTGTAACTTCGCCAGGACCGAGAGAAGCAATTTCTTCCATGGGGATTAGTGTTGGAACATTAGCAGGGTCCAGCCCACTGCAAAGAAAGTCCAAACGAAAAAAATTGCCGTAACCAGATCAAAGACAACTATGAGACTATACAACAATGAGATATCCTAAATGCTTGATGGAAAAAGATTCTAGGTGTACCTGTCCAGTGCTCCAAATGCTTGGCTCACAAATTCTGGATTTTCCCTAGGCCCTTCATCTCTCACAATTATGTTTCTCAATGTTTCAGATGACAAGTTTTCAAAGAAAACTTCCACACATACCAAAAAGGAGGAAATGTTTGAGAACTCAGAAGGAAATAAGTATCCTACTTTTAAGCCATTCCCATTTGCAGGATCAAGAAGTATATGCACACTAGGTCTCACAGTAATCCCAATCTCATTTATAGAGATTCTTGCAGATGATCTTTCTCCTGATGTCTCTGTGGATGGGTTCATGCTTGGCAAACCAGGTTGTTCATTCAACCAAGACTCCAAAGAGGTCTTTGACATCAAACTTGCCAAATCATTGGTTTCTGATGTTGCATTATTTTTCTTGGCACTCTGACTTGTTATCCCATCATGGATACTAGCATCAGTAAGATGAAACAGTTCAGTTGTTTCACTTGCATCTGGAGTGCCATTTGCTGCTTGTGAAGTGTTGTGGCTATCATAATCTGAACCACTAATAGAGCCAGGGTTATCATCCTCTCTTGAGCCGATAAAGGAACCTTCGGAGTCATAATCAGAATAAATATCATTGGTTGATGACTCAGATAACATGCCAGCCTCAGTAACATACTCTGAGTTGCTGTCAACAGTTCCATCCAGTGACATTCTTTTCTCAAGAGCCATGTCGGCTAGAGTCAATGGCTTTGGAAGAGGAGTATATCCAGGAGCTGCATGTAGAACTATATGTGAAAGTGATCCAGGGAGATACAACCGGAGGTTGTTAATTGAATATGAGACTGACTGTATCCTTTCACAGATTATTTGTTTCACAAGTGTATTGGTCAAATCATTATTTGGCTCCACATTCAGGAGCCCATTTTCCTGATAATTCATCGTCTGTGACATGAGAAACTTCTCTATCATACGAGCTCGATCACGAATATCATAGTTCAAATCAACTTTTGCCAGTTCAATTATGTATCTAAGTATTTTCATGAAATGGTGCAGTTCTTCTCCCTGAGCATGTAGCACAACCTAAAGAAAATATGAAAAAAGTTTAGACCTCACATTCATTCAACAAAGCATGGACATAAGATTACAAGTTAAACTTATCAGGCATTTAAAAGTAAAAGGAAAATTATACAGATGACGCAAATAGTTGGAACACATAAAAGCAGCCTCCAAAGGAGCAGAACCAAGAATGCCATGAATACAGTGTATCTTCTTGAATATAGAATATAAAAATAAGGGAAATTACATATATACCCCTGAAATCTTCGTATTATACTTTGTACCCCCGAAATTGAAGGAAGTCATAAGTTATTTCTCTGTGGTTAGCAATCCGTCAAAATGGACGGAATATTCTGTTAACATGTGAAAATAACCGTTAAACAAGAGGTGAAAGTACTAAGATACCCCTCTTCAAGAGGTGAGGGAAAGAGATGACCCAGTGGGGTGGACCAGATGGAACTGGGGCCCAACTAGGGCTGTAAACGAACCAATACACTCAACAAGTAGCTCGAATTCGGCTCGGATGTTACTAGAATTCGACTCATTTAATAAGGTAAACGAGTCAAGCTCAAACAAAAATTTAAGCTTGTTTCATAAACGGGCCGAGTATCAGCAAATGGCTGCTATGCTCGTTTAAGCTCGTGAACAAATTCGTTTCATTTTTTAATTATAAATATAGTTGTTAAATATTTTAAACATTATACTAAAATAATTAAACAAGTAACTTATGAAAGATCTTGAGGTATGACCTTGAAATAAGATAGATTTGAGTTTTATAAACAATTAGTTTTTTACTTGTAGATTGAATTGGACTTATATATATACATATATAGATACATATATATTTATATATATATATATATAAACTCGCAAATTCAATTGGGCTCGTTAAGATACTCGTTAAGAGCTCGAACTCGAGAGTATTTAAACGAACCAAGCTTGAACAACCATTTTCAATACTCAATAAAACTCAAACTCGACTCGAGCTCGATTCAAAATTAACGAACAAAGCTTGAGCAGTATAATACTCGGCTCGACTCGTTTACACCCCTAGGCCCAACAGTGAGGAGAGAGAGAGAGTTTTAAACAAAAAAAAAAAAAAACTTGAGAGAGTTGTACAGACTACAGAGCAATTTAGTATTTTTACGCTCTTAACTCAATTGTGGTTGGGTTAAATGGATGGACTCAAACAATAGAGGCAAGCATGATGAAATACATACCGGGGTATAGGATATAATATGCAAATTTCAGCATGGATTGCAGAATCTGCCAATCTGGATTGGGATTAGCCGATTCCATGTCAGATCAACCAAGGGGTAGCCCCTTGGATCATAGAAATTCCGACCAAGTCGAACGAAATTGGACCGAATCAGTCGGGATCGGCCGATCCCATGCGGATCTGGCCAATTTGCTAAACAAATTTTTTTCTGGTATACATTAATTAATAAATGCATTAACCATCATTTCACATATATAAATTAATGCATATGTACATATATACACAAATTAATATGTCTAATACAATTGTGTACATTAATTTACATATTTATGCATATAAGTACACAAACACATATAGAAATATATATGGCATATGATATGGGTATTATATATCACATTTTTACATACATATATATGTATGTAAATGGAGTGATGCTGGGGTACGGCGATGCTGCCCCGCCGTACCCCAGATGCTGCCGTTGGATCGCCATTCAGCGGCAGCAAAAAAAAAAAAGATCCAGCGGCAGCAGTTGGGGTGCGGCGGGGCCGCACCCCAGCATTTAGCTTTGGTGCGGCCCCGCCGCACTGCAGCAGGAGATCCGACGGCTCCGCACCCCACGCGGGTTTTTTTTTAACGTTTCCCACCGTTGATCCAACGGTGGGGTGCTATGGTGCGGCCGGGCCGCACTGCCGCACCATAGCACTACTCTATATATATATATATATATATATATATATGGAGAGAGAGAGAGAGAGAGAGAGAGAGAAATGCTAGGATACAACAGTGGCAGTTGTTACGCTCCATATGTACCTTAATATAATCCATGGGATCTTCATCTGAGGGTTAGGAGAAGAGAAAGTGAAAGACACCAAAAATAACAACCATGAGCAGAAGGCTCACGCGGGGAGAAATGCGGCAGGCGCCCAGTGCAACTATGCAAGGCATGTGAGCAGCATCCAGAACTGAAAAGCAGTTTTGTTTCTACCATTGTACTTTTTATATTTATGTATATACTCATTTTAGATATTTTAGTTTTGATATCTAATTGTAACCTTCATCTGAGTTATTTGACATTAAATAAGATGCCTTCAGCATGTATGAGATTTTTATTTTCAATCAACCTCTTTTTTATTTTATATTAAATATTAATTTATTATATTTGATATTAATTTAAGGCTCTGATGATGATGATATTAATTTATTATATTTGATATTAATTTATTATATTTGATGCTTGTTTGTAACTCCTTATTGTTTTGTATTTATTTGATAAATACTTTTTGCAGACTTTTCTATAGTTGAAAGATTTATCCTATTTTATGGATAGTTCATAACAAATTTGAGATTATAAAAGAAAATAAATAAATATTCTTCAAATTTTATATAAAGTATGGACAAAAATATCAATAAAATAGCGCTAGGAACTAAAATATAAGAAAGGAACATGAAACCTTTTTTTAGTGCAGAACTCTGTTTTATTCGCTCCACTTTCTCAATTTCACAGTTCAGTACGAAAACCACGGCGATACAGTTTTTCTTGTTTTGTTTAGATTCATTGGATCAAGATCCAATAAATATAATAAATTAATATTTAATATGAAATAAAATCGAGGTTGATTAAGAATAAAAAATCCCATACATGCCGAAGGCATCTTATTTAATATCAAAAAACTCAGATGAAGGTTACAATTAAATATCAAAACTAAAATTTCTAAAATGAGTATATGCATAAATATAAAAAGGCAATGGTAGAAAAAAAAACTGTTTTTCAGTCCTGAACGCTGCCCACATGCCCTGCACTCTTGCACTAGGCGCCTGCCACTTTTCTCGGCACGTGAGCCTTCTGTGCATGGTTGCTATTTTTGATGTTTTTCACTTTCTCTTCTCCTAACCCTTAGATGAAGATCCCATGGGTTATATTAAGGTACGGCTGGAGTGTAACAACTGTCATGCCGTATTATAGCATTAATATATGATTCTATGTACATTACCACATTGATTTCTGGATAGTTTATACAGGGGTAGCCTATCTCAGGTATAGGCTAACCATGAATTTAAGCAATCTCACTTTGACACCCTTTCCCCCTATCCCCTCTATCTAGAGTTACCTAGTTATCCCCCTTCATGGATGGGATAAAGTTGTCACCCTTTATCCATGGATAACTTAGTTATCTATAGATAGCCTATACACCCTACCCAAACAAAATAACTTTTAACCATGGATTTATTCCCCCTTATCACCATGCCAAAGTGGCCAACACAAATATATGTATAAGTGTTCATTAATATGATATATACTATAAAGATAAAATATTAATTATGTCTGTACATTGAGAGAATCAAGAGATATGTATATGATTACATATATAGTGTATACATATATGAATGTGTAAATATATATATATATGTGTGTGTGTGTGTGTGTGTGTGTGTGTGTGTGATTACATTTATATAAGGATACACATATTAATTGTGTTTGTACATTAATACGATATGTATATATGCAAATGATTACATATATATTGTGTATACACACACACATATATATATATATGAATGTGTAAATTTATATGTATGATTACATATATCATATATATGTGTGTGTGTGTGTGAATATTGAACACATTTTCCCTTGTTTTTTGTATTTTTCCTGACTTTCCATGATTTTCCTGTTTTTTTTCAACAAAACATGATCCATGATTGGCTAGACTTCCGGTGGATCGGCTGGATCAGGATTGGGATCGGCCCAGGGTGATCCCTGAGTCTGTCCAATTCTTTTTCCTTGGATTTCAAAGGTCTACATTCAAACATGATGTATTTCAGGGGCATATATGTAATTTTACCTAAAAACTAACTGACTTATTTCCAGCCAAAACCTTTCTAGAAATAGAAGGTACAACATTAGGATTTGAAGATGTTCCTGAGCAAGCTCGCACACTGTTTTGGAACCAATTGTGTCATTAGTGTAAAACAGACTCCAAAGAACGATATACAAGTATGTATCACTCATTGCCCCCCAAGTAGGATCATATCTCACCAAGAGGTTTACACATCCCAGCCATGTCCCAGGCAAAGGTCTGGTCAGACCTTACATATGGAAAAGATTTTTGGAAGGAATTGTGTCATTAGTGTAAAACAGACTCCAAAGAAGGATATACATGTATCACTCGTTGCACCCAATTAGGATCATATCTCTTACCAAGAGGTTAACACATCCAGTAATGTCCCTGGCAAAAGTCGGTTCGGACCTTACATGCGGAAAAGTTCAGTGCACACCCCAAAAAAGATGCAAGCTCAAACTACCGCCCAAGACTTCCTATATATACCACAGGGAGTTTGTGTGCATATATATGTGTGTGTGTGTATTACATATATGTATATCCTGACACACATAAATATATATATATAACACACATAAATATATATATGTGTAATATATATATATATATATATATATATATGTAAAGACAAACATAGATATATGTGTATTTATGTACATAAAAAGAGAGAGGAAGGGAGAAATAAGCATAAAAATATATGATTTTCAATATAGAAGTAGTTTACTAATATAGAGAAGGTTCGATGGTGTTGATTGAAATTCAGAGATTAGATAATGTGGTTTTGGAGTAGATGCACTGTGGTTTCAGAGTAGAAGATACCATTTCTTTTTTGCAACAACATCAGTGGCAAAATAAAGATAATGCCATGACTCCAAAACCACATGATTTAATCTCTGACTTTCAGACTCTCCATGGATGTAAAACTGTTAAACCAAACAAATGGTATAAGGCACTTATGATGATGATAATATTGAAAAGTTCTTTGCATGATATCTCCTGGGGCAGAATTACCCTCCCAAGAAGCTGGGCGGCTTGGGGCTGAAAAATGTCAGAAACTTCAACACGGCTCTCTTGAGTCTTGAGCAAGTGGCTTTGGAGGTTGGGCAAATGAGAAGAAGGGCTTTGGACAAAGATCATTAGGTGCCGCTACTACTCTTCTTCCAAGGTCGGGGACCCAGCACCACCACCACCCCCTATGACGGGGTATTTTCTCCAGCAAAGATCTTATTGCTTCTGGAGTTCGGGTGGAGTTGGGGGACAGCCGGAAATGCCTATTCTGGAAAGACAGATGGTACTGGGACTTCACCCTGGAGTCCTTGTTCCCCAGTCTTTTTGCCATTTCAGTGGATCCTCTTGCTTCCATGACCCAGACTTTTGATAAGCACCTCCCGGGAGCTGCTTGGGCTCTTACCTTTAGACAACACTTCCTTTTGGAGGAGGAGGAGGGTTTGATGAGTTACATTCTACCTTATTGACTATAGGGTAGGGAGGATGTATGGATCTGGAGATGGGGAAAGGGAGGTGTATTCTCAGTCAAGACAGCCTATGATGTGTGCTCAGATGGGGGTGCGCGATTTGTCTTTTTGCAGGAAGTATGGAGGCCGGCCAGCCCTCTAAAGGTTAAGGTCTTGATATGGAGGATTGCACAAGAGAGGCTTCCCACGAGAGATAGATTGAACTATTTTTTGCCTAAAGTGGATCCAACTTGCTGTTTCTGTCGAGCTCAGAAGTCCTTACATCATCTTTTTGTGGGCTGCTCCTATTCTCAAGGGCTATTGCGGGAGATTGATTGGAATATCAGTAGTACTATCACCTTGCAGGGTGATGTGGCCTCTTTGTTTAAAGATTGGCATAGACGCTGGCCCCTCAAGGCAGACAACATAGTTTTGTGGCTCATCCTTCACGCCACTTATGGGTGGTGTGGGGGGAACGTAACTATCATATATTCAGGAGGGAGTCCCATTCGGAGGAGGCTATCCATTTTGTATGGGATAGGGTGAAGGGATGGGCTGTCAATTCATCTAATGTAAATGCATTTCTATCTCCTGTTGCGTCTTGCATAGGTGCTGTGGGTAAGCTCCTTTTGGGTGTTTTTTGGCCACCTATACTTGTACATTCTCTCTCTTTCTTAATATATACATGTAGTACTATCCACTTTTAAAAAAAAAACATCATTAAAGAAGAGAGAGCAATTCTCCCATACACACAAAGGGAAAGGGTAACCAACTGCAATTTTTAGTCCACGTTGAAGAAAGAGTACCAGATTCAATAACAGGCAGGGGAAAAAACAACATGTAACTTTAAATTAAAGCTGCAATAAGTTATCATTAGATAAGAATGTACCTTAGCAGAAGTATTCAGAGTTTGATGTTTTGCTTCAAGCTGTTCAGAGGTAAAACACCAGGCAAGATGACCAAGTACAACAGGTATCATCTTGGGTATAAGCTGCCCAATATAGTTATACTCTCCCATAATCCAAATGATCAATGCACGAGCAGAAGGCTCCTTGATTTTATCCAAGTTATGAAGTAGATGGGCAATCACCTTCAACATAGAATTTATTACAAATTAGAAGAGCATACTCACAAGAGTAGAATGATAATAAAACACTGAAGAAGCACTCTCCAGGAAAAGCATGAATATAGTGAATATCATGCAATTACAAACTTCTTTCTTTTGGTTGGAGAAAGGGGGTGTTCACGAAATAAAAATTGTGAAGCCTTCTGGGCCCTCCTTGCACTTCATCATTGGAGCTATAGTCACACAAGATCCTTTGATTGTACTCAATACATGGAACTGACCACTTTCCGAAAAGAAAATAAAAGAAAGAGAACAAAAGTGAACAGTATTGCATACAAAGTACCAGGAAACCAAATAGTATGTGTGAGTAGCATGCACAGAGTTCTATACCAACTGACAACCTTAGGCATCCTATTTGAATCATCAACTCAAAAGTCAAGATATCTGCTACATGTGAATTAGCTCAAGTTAGCTGCAGGCTACTATATTCTGCATCCCATAAGCACTTGATTCAAGTGTCAAATCTCAAAGAGTGGATCCTGTGATACCTAAACATTAGAACACTGTTTTTAAGGTCATGTTACAGGGAAACATCTATATATACCTCAAGCATAATCCAAACATAAATTCTTGAAGCCACTGCTTCTATTGCTCCCAAAGTTCAAGTTCTCTGGACAAAAAGTTTGTAGGTAAATATGAAGAGTGATCAACTAAATAAAAGGTGCAGATCATCTTCGTCCTCATGCGATCTGAGCATCTGACACCATGAAAGGTCTGAAAACTTACTCTTCAACATTCATGGAAAAGTCAACCAATGAAAACAATGCTCTCATTCTTAGGATGATTAGATCATTCAAAACATTTTTTTACTTTTCATGATTTGATAAATTGGGATCAAGTAAATCCTGCTTGATCTTCAAATATCAAAATCATCATGATGGCAAGAACTGCAAAATCTCTTCCTATCAGTGGTTGCATGGTCGAAACATACTTCACATTTGTCTTTTGGTTCTCCATATAATGGGGTGTTAAATTTTGAAATTTTGACTTGCTTCCTATAATTTTTTCCCTTGAAAGATCATGATGCAGTAACCTAATAGATAAACGGGGAAAAAACTCTAGAATGCACAAAGGTACTCACCTTTTCATAACTGTCTGGATCCTGCTTAATTATGGCTTTAACAGACATGACTGCCTGGACCAAGACACCAGCTTCACCTTCCAGTGATCCAGAATAATTCATAGAAGATTCTACACCATTACAAAAAAGTCAACATCCCAGATAAAGCCTTGTTGGCGTAAATTTCATATCAAGTGCAAAATGATCAGGCAAAATACCTTGATTAATCAGAGCTAGGAGCCCTTCCAAGCAAGCTTTTCCCACGGATGGACGCTTTTGAGCACATAAACCAATAGCAGCAACTGCATCAACAGCAAACCTCCTATCTGGATCTTTAATGTAATCCTAGCAGCACAACTAGAAAGAAATCAGTTCACAATACAATGAACGACTGTCCATATCAGTTAGGGATCTTAATTACCTCCATATGCAAACATTTAGTCCTATGTCTCTCACTTTTTCTGTTATATATATATATAAGATACACATACATGGTGCTTTCTTTTTTTTTTTAGATGTGGATAGTACCACAGAATATATTAATAAAGGATAAGGATGTACAGGTGCAGAGGTAAAGACAACAAAACCCTCTTTACAAAAGAGAGCCCTCACCAACTGGTGACAAAAACCACCTCACCTCCCCAGACACAAAAAGAGTGGGGAGTTAATACGATCTACTACCCCCAAATGTTTAGCCGAAAAAGAGACTCGATATCTAACAAAAGCAAAGCGCCAATCCTCTGAACGCGCTTCTCTTCTGAACACTATGCTATTCCTTTCATTCCACAGGGTGCAGAGAGTAGCATGCAAAATGAGCTACCACACCACATCGTCTCTCTTGAGCAACCAACACATGTGCCAGCCAAGAATAAGTTGGTGTACCCCGACAAAATGAGGTAGCGGTTGCTAGATATATTGACCAACCAAGGACAGAGCCACTGAGCATAGGAACAGGCTGCGAAAAGGTGGTCCAACTCCACCTCTTCATCCCCCCAAAGACAGCAACAAGTCAAGATATGAGCGAGAAACCAAGCAAGCTTGTCACAAGTCAGCAACCTCCCATGGGAAACCCTCTGCATGAAGACCTTCACCTTGAGAGGGCTCTTGGGGGCCCAAATATGACCAAAAACATCGTGCCGAACTCCCCCATCGGTGAGGATAAGGTAGGCCGACGTAATTGAGAATCTTCATGTCCTCTCCCATCTCCAGGTCCATAAGTTCCCCCCTACCAACAGCTGGCCTAAGGGCAAAGAAGGAAAGACATGAGCAGGGCAAGTTGGCAAGTCTCTTCACTAAGAGATTCCTCCTGAAAGTCGGCACCCAGATCCCACTAGACAACTGTGCCTCGAAAGTGAGGGCCACAAAGGCTGAAGGATGGCTAGAGATAGCAAATAGGGTGGGGAAGGACTCCGCCAAATAGAAATATCCGCACCACCTATCCTACCAAAACAAACACTTACGTCCATCTCCAAAGAAATCCTAACACCAACTCTAATGAAGTCTACATACTGAAGGATGCCCTTCCACACTGGGGAACCTTTATACTGCGAAAGAGGTATTAAGTTCCATACCCTAGAAAAGCCAAAACATTTCTGCCTAAGAATCTGCTGCCACAATCCCCCTTCTTATGTCCTAAGCTTGCATGGAATACAGGATCGAATTGGCCCAGGATCCGAAATCAGTCGGATCTGCCTAGATTGGCCATGGCCGATCCGATCCAGAATCAGTAGATCCCAATCCGGATTGACCGATTCTACCTTCCATGTAAGCCTACACAACCATTTCACACAAAAGGACCAGATTAAAATACCTGATATTTCTAACTCCAAAGCCGCCTGCCTCTTTAGCCTGTCACACTCTAGCCCAAGGGATATCAAGCCATCCTCTAACTCTGCTACCATTACCATGCCAAAAGAATCTAGCTTGAATAGATTCCAATCTATGTGGATCGTCTTCGAAATTCTAAAGATGGATAGAAAGTAGATGGACAGATTGTCCAAGACGGATTTACAGAGGACCAAACGACCTCAGAAGGAAAGGGTTCATGCTTTCCAACCAGCCAACTGGTGTTCGAACATTTGTACAATCCCCTTCCAATCACTACAGCGAAGTGGGCCTAGGGAAAGGGGAAGTCCTAGGTAAGAGAAGGGAAACCAATCTACCTGACAACCAAAAAAGTCGACTGCTCTCCCGGTAGCCAACTCATCCAAGTTGATCCCCGCCATGAAGCACTTGCTAAGCCTAGTAATATCCTGCACCACCTCTAGCATCAATCTGATGTCCACTAACTATTGCTCCTCATTAGAAATAAGAGGATAGTATCACCAACGTACTGTAGATGAGTAATACGAGTGTTGCCCTGCTTGAAAGTCACTGATGATCCCTGCCGACTCATCTTTGATCCACAGCCTACTGAATATTTGTTCTACCAGGACAAACAAAAAGGGCGAGAGGGGATCCCCTTGGTAAAGGCCGTTAATGAGCACGCAAAGGAAGCAGAAGAGATGCACTCCCTAATCTGAGCAATCCAAGTGTGATAAAAACCCATTTTAGAATGCACCAATAGGAGGCAGGCCCTGCTCACTCTATTATAAGCTTTCTCAAAGTCCAGCTTGAGCACCATACCTCTCTTCCTCTGTTGTTTCCAGGTAAAAAGACATTCATATGCCACCAAAAAATTATCCGGAATGTGCCGCCCCTTAATGAAAGCCCCCTGATAAACACCAATCGGCCCATCCAACACCCTCTTCAATCTAATGGCCAAAATTTGAAAATGATTTTGTAAATATTGTTCAACAAATTGATAGAGCGGAAGTCTATCAGATGAATAGCCCCCTCCTTCTTTAGAATGAGGACCAAGAGTGTTTTATTGACCCCTCCCCCCTCAGATGAGCCCTTCCCTCTTGAATTTCCATCACTACAGCACAAATGTTCCCTCTAATAATCTCTCTGATAAACTCCCAGCAATCTTAAGAGAAAAACATGAGGAAGCCATCGAGACTTGAAGCCTTATCACCTGCAAGAGAGAAGACCGTACATCAAATCTCCTCCTCAATAATCGGAGTCACCAGAGCGTCACTTTAAGACTAAGGAAGACAAGGAAGCAAGTCATCTCCAAAGATCAGCCTGACCGCCTGCTCTTCTGAGAAGAGATTGGCATAAAATTCCCTTGTTGCATCTCTAATGTCTTCTTCCATCTATAGTAAAGTTTCCCCATCCCTGGTAGAAGCAATATGGTTTGCCCTCTTTCTCCCAGACGCGATTCTATGGAAGTACTTGGTGTTGCTATCCCCTTCTAGTCACCCATTTCTCCTTAGATCTCTATCTCTAGTAGATCTCCTCCTTCAAAAAGATCTCATCAAACTGTGCTCTAAGCGCAGACCAACTCTGTTTGTCGGGATCATCCATCAATGTTGCCTTCTCCAGCTGGTCAATCCCTTGAGTGTATAACAGTAAACTATCATTTTCTGGTCTATTTGGTAGCCTCTTACTATCTCTCCATACCCTCAGAACTTGAGTCAGATGTTTCAGCTTTAAAATGAAGGTAGCCATAGCGAGTCCCTGTTGTCACTGGGAGGACCATGTAGACTTGACCGTGTCTAAAAAAAATGACTCCTTCAACCAATACTTATACATCCTAAATTGCTTGCACCTCACTAGGCGACGACTGGTCCGCAAAAGGATGGGTTTGTAATTTGAAGTCGCCCTAGGTAGAGAGGAGGCCCGGACATGAGGGAAATGCTCTTTGCAATCTACGAAGACCAAAAATCTGTCCAGCCTGGAACATGACAGATCATCTCGCAAGCTGGACCAAGTGAATCGACCATTCACTAGTCTAATGTCGAAAAGGGCAATCTGGTGGAGAAAGTCACAAGAATCTTCAGATTCCTCGAATGCAAATGATTGCCCATCCTCTTTAAAAAGTTTGTAACTGCATTGAAATAGTTAGCCACACACCAAGGATGACCAGAGGCAAAATGAAGGCCAAGAAGGAGCTCCCAAACATCTCTTTTACCTTCCCAAGACTAGGGGCCATAAGCCCCAGAGAAGTCCTAGAAAAAATTGTCTGACAAGCAACAAAAGTGGATGGAAATAACCCATCTCCCGACTTGCCTATCCACAACCACCTCCTCACCTCGAAAGGGTTCCATAAAATCATAATCCCTCCTGCCCTCCCAACTGCTGTAGAGGACACCCCCTGAGACAATCTCCCTCCCCCTAACTCCCGCATCAAGTCCTCACAGTTCTCGTCCCATATTGTCTCCTGTAGATAGAGAATATGTACCCTGCATATCTCTCCACATCTCTGTCACCACTCACCATCCAATTCCTCACCACCTCACAGTCCCCCTTAGGCTTCTTGGGGAGCTTATCCTTCTTGGCCGACCTAGAGAGGGCGATTAGCCATCTCTTCTGAATGAGGTTTAGAGATTCCCTTACACCCATCTCTACTCCTCATAAAAGACTCTCAATTTGTCCACCAACTCCTTCAGATGACTCTCCAAAATTCTCTCCACCACCGCCAAGAGCTCCCTCCTTCCTCTTTCCCCAAGATCCCCCCAACCTCAGCCTCTACCTCCACAAAGCAACCCCCAGAAGAAGGGGTCAACAGGCCTAGAACATTGTCAATGAGACTTGAAGAGCTATCTGGCTCGCAAATGTCCTACGGGCCCTCCTCTGTCTTCCACCCCTGAAACTGCCTGAAGTCGCACGTGCTTGGATGGACTACCTCCTGCAAACCTGCAATCATGCCAATTGTCAACAGAGGAGCCAGGAACCCCTCCCACATCCTGAATTGCCACCACAACTCCGAACAAAATGACAAGCTGGGAAGCCGGGGAGGCAATTAGGCGAAACGCAGAAGACAAGAGGTCGATTAGAGAATCCTCAGGTTGTCGACGACGGTCCCCGACGTACACCCCCTCCTGCGCAAGGCGAAGAGACAGCGTGATGTCCAACTTCCCAGTCAGAGAAGCCGAGCGGGGAAGAAGACATATACTAGGTCTTTAAGACCCATCACCGGCTAAGACACCGGATCCGGATAAGTCTCAGGTCTCAATGTTCGGCTCAATGCAAAAGCCTAAGACTCCAATTTTCGAAAGCCGGCCGCCTACCGAACCGGCCTGCGCTTGGGCCATGCTAGCTGAGACAACTACTCCAAGAGAGGGAACCGGTGAACCGAAGAGTGAGTCGTGCACCAGTTGAATGTTCGAAATTAAAATGCCTGCATTGTCCCCTGACCGTACGTCCCCTACCTCCCGACTCGGCTTATGATGCCCTAGCTCTATCGGCACAAATCCGGGGTGCTGCTCCTTCACCCAGAGGCAGATCACAACCTGCTCCCTATTGGCCATGAAGGAAACCACAGTGGGATGGGCAACAACGAAGGCACCAAGATATCCACCTCCACTGAAGTCCTGGAGCTAAAAAGCGTGAACTCCAGTGTCCCTCTAACCCTTCCCCCGAAGCCACAAGCCACAAAGGAGACTCCTTCCTCATCACACAGCAAGTGCAACATCCCCTCTAGGATGACCCAGCAAGAGGCCAGCTCAGGGTTAGGGAACATTCCCCTGTGCTTCGTCCGCCTAGATAATCTAAGGAGCACACCATCTGCCGCAAGCACTCCCACCTCCACCATCTGTGAGACCACATGTTCTTCATGGCCGACTATGAGGAAGGTGGTGAAGGACACCTTCAAGACCTCCAACTAACTCCAGAAATGGCAAGGAGCTTCTAGCTCACCACTTCTGCATGGACGCTCTCTTCTATGACAGATGTGCAAATGCTCTGCTGGAGCCAATCTCCCTTCTTAGCTAGACTCTCCTCAGGGAAGACCCCTACATCCACACATCTTCTACTACCCACCACCGCAGGCTTCTTCGTTGGACAAGCCCTCACTACCTCACAAAAGATCTACTCCAACCATTTCTTACCCCGAGGACCAGCGGTTGCACCCGAGCCAGGCAGCATCTGCTAAGGCGACCTCTCCTACCGCACCGGAAGCAGGTTGGGAGTCACTTGGTACTGGCGGGAGGACCATTCCGATGGGAGGCACCTCCTCTCCCAGAGGGACTCAATTCGCCCTCATTGGCCACCCCATCCCTAGAGTTTCTCACTAGAGAATTCTAGAGAGAGAAGCACAGGTGTGGCATCTAGATGGGTAGTCTACATGGTGCCTTCTTATGAACTTACTTCATAACCATAGTCGCATTCTCATCTTTGTCTATCTCTAATTCTGTTGCTAACACACCCATCTTTTTCACTTTAGCCTCAATAGTCAAAGTAGTCAGCCAAGTAACATCATCTAGGAAGGAATTTTGGTACATATCAAAGTGTCCATGCCCAAGTTTAGACACACACCAAGAACGAGGCATCACAAAAAGTTTGCTGGGACCATGGTGGCAACCATTCTGTCCAATTCTTCAAGATATGTTCGTCCACATTATCCAATTCCTTCAAATTTAGTCACACAGGTCCTACATCTACGTCCCCAGTTCATTAACTTAGGGGTTCATGATGACAGTCATGATGAGTTTGCGACAATGATGTGATGATAACATATAATATGTAGTTTAATCAGCTAATATCTCCACTTTGAAAGCTACATTATGCAAATAGAAAATCAGCAAACTACAAAAATACCTGGAACTCCTGCAAAATAGATGGAATTGATGAATCTGTAGCTATTGTAGATAGTATCTCCAGCTTCAGGGCCCTCATTTGGTATGAATCTGAAGAAGATACATAAAAATCTTCATAGTAGGGTGCAAAAAGAGAAGGCAACACCTTGGTGAATACTTGGACATTCCGGAGCACCTGCAAGGATGATCTTGGAGATCATATGTCACCTTACAAACAGTAGGGCTGTAAGCAAAAGAGAAGAAAAATCTACTCACTCACAAATATAAGCGAAACCAAATTAACACATCATCTACATATGACTAACTAGAAGCCAAGGAAATGAAGGCAGCCGAGCTGTTGAGCAAGGTTGAAGGTGATATACTGTCATCTCAGAGACAGCACTATACTTTATTTTAGTTTTTATGTTTGAAGTTATTGAATGTACATCAGCTTTTTCCAAAGTCAAGGCAGTAGGTTTCCTATAAGGAGTCATTTAGACATCCAAGGCGGGAAAAAAAGATAAGTCCATGCATATATGCTTAATTTCATAAAGAACAGATATCCAATGAAAGTGATTTACCCACATTACCACATAAACTGAAAAAATAGATGAGCAATTGCAAAACAAGAGAAGTTAAATCTGGTTCAGAACTAGCACTTGAGTGACAAACAGGAATAGAAGATAACATACCACATATCTTGAAGCATAAGATGATCTCAAAATGAAAAGGATTGGTTTCACAATCCTCCCCAAGTCCATCTGGGAGGCCAAAATCCAGTGTACTCCAGCAGCTGCAAGTACTACCGAACTATTTTGACTCCAGAGTAAAGGTGAAGTACATTGCAGTAGGAGCTTCACATCATTATTTCCAGTGGATGTTAAGACTGCCGTTTTCAACCCATTATCACCACCTCTCTTTGAACCCATGACTTTTAACAAATATTCTTCTGATCCCTGGATGTAATCTCTGAACATCGATGCACTTAGTTTAGTTTCAGATGGCTCAGCTTCTACAAGGAGAAGACCATTTTCAGAGGAGGGACTACTGTGAAAATCCTTCTTAGGATACGAAGTCTCATCGGTATACGAGGAAACAAGAATAGACTCTTCCACTAGTCCATGTCTTTCTATCACATAGCGCAGAAGTATATCAATTAACACAATTTGACCCCATTCATCAACATCAGGAAGGGTCTCACAGAGCCTTCGGAAGCTTCTTCCCACGAGTGATAGATTATTAGGGCAAATGGACTTGAAGGCAGCAGCTGCAGCTCCAACGACTCCAGGCGAGTGATCATTTAACAAGGTGCCAACAAGCTGTACAATAATATAATTGGAAAATCATTGAATTATTTGGTGCCTAGAACACTGTGACATTATAGGACAGTGAAGTTACCACTATTAAACAACAGGAACTTACCTCTTCAAGAGCAGAAACATTTTCCTCCTGGTGAAGGTCATTCAACTTCGGAAGTGCATTGGCAGCACATTTTCTAACATATGAAGAAGGATCTTTAGCACACTTCCCCAGAGCCACCAACACGAGAGGAGATATGACATGTAATCGGATTCCACTCATGGCACGTAAAGCCCATGCACGGACCAGTGGATTAGGATCAGATAAGTCCTTCTGGAAACAGTTGATTGACAGCAAAGCCTCATTTGGACGCCTGAGAAAAATGAGATGGCAAGATAAATCTATAAAATAAGATCAATATCCTGCCACTAACATGGAAAACATGGTGATGTTCTGTTCATTGTCATGACCAACATGACTGAATCTTATCCCATCAATGTAGGGTCAACACTGCACCGCCCCCAATTTGAGAGGACCAGATATAGTTTTCAGCCAACTGCCAGAATGCAGTGCGCCCTGTTTGTAGTACTACACCTTGAAGTAGTGGTAAGGTAAATATAGTTAAGTTAGAATGTCGTAACAAATCATTCTTTATATATTTATATATATGGCGCATGAACTTTATAAGTGTTTTTCTCCAATGGCCAGAGCTAAGAAAGGATTTGATTTGCATGCCAACAGATGCATGATATGCGTGGGGGGTGGTGTGGTGCGGAATTTCCAAGTTTAACATCAAAATTTGGGAGACGTTGACTTTCAGATAATGCACAAAGTTACAGTATATGATCATTTGTAGGGGCAGCTATAGTGAGCAAAAAAGGATGCCTGAGGGAGTTTAATGTTTTGCACCAAAATTGCTTGTTCCCAAAAGAATACACAGAAGGGCTAAGAATGACAATATGTAGAGGGAGAAGATGAAGACTGACTTACTTTTCAGCATAATGAAGCAAGTATAAGTACACAAGCTTCTTCACTTCCAACAATGGAGATGCCACATTTTTCACAACCTGCAAATTAGAAAAGGAAACCAGTCATTTCTCTGCATTGAAATCTGCCCAATGTATGTAAACATCACACGGACATCTCTTTTTCTTGTGTGGGCTATCTTGCTGTGCTTTTTAACTTGTGAATCATATTCTAGTTATGATGAACTAAACAGCCTAACAATTTCTTATTTTGGAGACCCTTTGGTACTTTCGACTCCATGCCATGACTCCAGCCCAACTGAATCCAATCTGGATCATTTCAGAAATGAGAAATGCTTAGTGCCCTCCAAGGAGGGTAATAAAGATGATGCGGATTGCCCTCCAAGCAATCTTATTGGTTGAAAATCTGATAAGACCTCTCTCTCTCTCTCTCCCCCTCTCTCTTTCAACCAATAGGATTGCTTGGAGGGAAATCCACATCACCTTTATTGCTCTCCTTAGAGGGCACTAAGTATTTCTCTTCAGAAATTGCCTCTTTGGTCTTTTGTCAAGCTCCATATGAGAATTTGTGAAGCTGAAGTGAGCCCATACATACATGAACGGGCTCACTACTGCACCTCGCCTGCTTCAGGATTTAAACACATTGGAATACTGACACCCAATGGGATGGTTCCAAGGCAGATGGCTTTAACCTTGCAGCCATTGACATCTGACGCGGAAACCTAATCTTCGAACTGTATGGCTGGATGGGGTTTCTGTAAAGATCACGGAAGGTAGATATATAATCGAATTGTGACCAATTTAGATATACAAGTCAAGAAGCGAGACCAACATTTTAGGCAGAAGACATAAATCTAATTGCGAAGTTCTCACACAAGCAAGAGGATATGCGCATCTCTGTGGAGGAAATCATGACCTGCGGAAAGAAGTTGGAGACGTCCTCGCCCTGTGCGATCAGGGCGAGCAGCCGCTTGAGCGCCTCGACCTTCTCGGAGTCGAAGCTGCTGTCGAGGAGCGGGGCGATGCTGACATCGTCGGGATCGTCGTAGAGATGCGCGTCGGTGCCGATCCGGAAGACCAAGCTCGACGCCTTGCTTAGGCTTTCCGCCGTGGCCCCGAGCTGCGGGAACATCGCGGCCAGCTGCGCGACCGCCGGAAGCCAACAGAGAGATCGGGGTTTTTCTCTCCAGGCTCGACGGCGGAGAATATGGGAAATTTTTGTTGTTTTATTGAATTGGCCACTCAAAACTTTCTTGTTAGCGATTTTTCCCCTATGTAATATCTATTCAAGTTAACACTAAACTTTCGTAGCCATTTAACCACAGGGTATGGGAAAGTGTAAATGCATTGTTAAAAAAAATTGAGTTTGGGGTGGTCAACATACACCTAGTTAACATTAAAAATAGGTAACACGAGTTCTCCTCATTTTTTTTTTTGGGGGGGGGGGGGTTTCAAAGCAATTTAGGATAAAAAATAAGTTATTATACACCTAATTAAAACATAACTATGTGTTGCTTACCCATTTATCAAAGCGGGGTCTAGACTTCTTTGATAATGAGATAAGGAGATCGTATATAAGTAAATCAGATATAAATTATTCACGTTTAAGAGAATTTTTTGTTTAAGATTGTTAAAATGAATAATAATTATATAGGAGATAATTTTTAATTTGATGTGATATAATGTGTACAGTTAGCACACATTTATCTCTAATTTGACACAATTTATCTGTGTATAAATATATACACATGATTTTTAAGAATATAATAATAATAGTTAATGAGTTATCTCTAAGAATAATTTTTATCACCCCACGGGAGAGATAATTATCACCCTCTTTATCACCATTTTATCTTAGATAATTTTTATCATCTTGGGATAAACTAAACCCGTTATCAAACTACTTATTAAGAGATTGTGTCATGTGAACTGATTTAAACGGGGAGGGCTTTGGTGGAGGCATTGGTCTAGTAATCCTACACAATAAAATCAGTACTCTTATGTTGAAATTAGCTGGAAAGTTTTCTTTTGCTAGTTTTGGCAGCATTTGGGTCAGAGACCGGAGGAAAGGAGAGATGGCAGGCAGTTGAGAACAATTCCTAAATCGGACATCTGCTGAAGAATTATCTCAAAAAAAAAAACAGCATCTGTTTGGATTGCTACCAGGTGATGGTAACAAGATGAACATCCTTTAATCCTTTCAGATCGATGGATACAAAGGCAGAAGCTTGCAGCAGGATACGGCATGGATAAGTGCACAAGGTGGACAAATAATTTTAGAGCAATACTGCGCGCCTGGGTGCGAGATTTGGGCAGCTCGGGTGCTGTTCAGTGCGGCAGCGTCAACTCAGACATCCGGACAAATTATTTGTACGGGCGCCGAGATTTGGACAGCTCAAGTGCTGTCCAGTGCGGCAGCGTCAAGTCAGACGTCCAGATAAATTATTTGTACGAGCGCCCGGATATTAAAATTTTCCCATAATTTTAAGAAAAAAATTACTACTTAGACCTGCTCCTCTTTACCCGCCCCATTCTACATGCACATGAAAGGGGGCTGGCGCGACAGCCACGTGGCTGTGTGGAATCTGCGATGGGAGGGGGTGGATAATAAGTAGGATTCAATAATTTAAGAGAAATTATAAATTATTTCTGCACTCCCATTTAAGTACAAGTGAGATGGATCTCTTAACATGAGAAAGACTTTTTGTACTTTCAAAAGTGCACAAAGTGTAATCTACATGGGCAACTAACCCATGTGGCACCACTTTTTTAGGTGTCACATGGACTACCACCCCATGTGGATGGTGCCACATGGGTTAGTTGCCCATGTGGATTACACTTTGTGCACTTTTGAAAGTACACAAAGTCTTTCTCCTCTTAACATTTGTGGTACCCAGCCATTATAGTTGAGGAGGACAACTTGCCATGTGCACAAGAGTTTTTCTTGTAAACCAGTAGACTGGCTCAAAGCTGATGGGAGGTGGAAGACTAATCCACTCGCAGGCATCTTTCCACCTAGTCTGACAAAAACTACCGCCTATGTACCAACAACTGATGTAAAGCACCAAGTTTAATAGGGGTGAACACGGTCTGGTCTAGTCTGGTTCGGTTCGGTTCATCTTATTTTGTTGGTGAACCGAAATCCAACCGAATTTTTTAATCGAAAAGGGAAAAAAATTAGGACCGCCCAAAGAGAAGGAAACGCACTAGCCTTCTTTCATGATATTATTTATTATTTAATATATATTTAATATATATTTCGGTTCATTCAATTTTTCAGTGAAAAAACGAATTGAACTGTGAGATTGTTCAACCCAAACCGAACCGAACTGGTCAGTTCGATTCGATTTTTCGGGTTGAACCGATTAATGAACACCCCTAGCAAAATATATAGAAGAACATGGAACCCACCCTAGACCCCAAAGGGAATTATGACACAAAGAGTGTCTACAGCTATGTGCAAAGCATTAAACAAAAAAAGAGATGAAAACCTGGATATTGCCTACAGCTATGTGCAAGACAAACTTCTCAAACTCTGAAGAAGGCTTATGAATCGAAGGAGATTAACATCACTCTACAACACCCCCTCAAGGCACCATTGGAAATCCAACCTTTTTGCCTCTTAGTTGCATGATTGGATCAAAAATAGGAACAAATGTAGGTGCAGATTCGCAGGCTAGTCCGGTGAAGTCTGCAGAGTTGTCTGTCACTTGGTGGGTGTTTACTATCACACATGAACTATGAATGACGCGTCAAAATGAGAGAAATGCAACAACCTAGAAATTCGATACTCGGAACCTTTCAAGTACCGGCCCCTATACCGCCACCTACATGTCCGTAGACCCAGAAGGGTTAATTAGGGAAGACTTGACGAAGTAAGTAAATAAAATAAATAAATGTAACTTTACAGTAAACAGTACAAGTCCACACACCAAGTACATGTCTATCTATCTGTTTCAAGTACAAGTACAATAAACTAAGGGAACACAAAACCCCTAAGGGACATACTTTGAGGTTGAGGACTACTCAAAAATAGGGAAACTGCAACGTCTTAGAACTAGCCCTCCATCCAGGGGAAAGTCCTATCGGTGTTGCGAACTCTCACCGGTGAAGGGGAAGAAGGAGGAGTGAGCATTGCGAACGAATCTAAGTAAGAAACCCAACCCTTCACTAGTTCGAACAGCGGAAAACAATAAACAACTAGGCTAAACTAGGCAAGAAGAACAGTAGTACTAAAGTAACCAACTAATTACATCAAGCGGAAAGGCGGTGATAACTCAAGTAAATAAAATTACTAACTAAACAGGAATATAACAAATAGTAATTGTGCAGGTACTGAAGTAAGTAAACAGAAATGTACGCGGATCTACAAGTATAGCCAATTAGGAGCAGCTACACGCAGTCGCAAACTCAGTAAGCGTGCTCCGCGAACATTACTAGCTGGCTGCACACAGACAAAAAACCCTCATCTGGACAACAGGTACTAGCGACAAACCGAGATCTACTAACCAATGGTCAGGTGCTCCCACTGGTGTCTTACCACTTGACCACAAGTCCAGGTCTCCCCTGCCATCGGAGTGAGATGTGTGGACAAAAGTCAATCACAAGCTGCAGTCTTGCTAGACTACGGTCTCACGCATGTCCTCCTGGTATGGCTTCAGAACCGTGCAAAGTGATGCAGTGAGAACGAACTAGCTGGACCGCACCGCGACCCTCCAAACTCTGCGTCGTTGTCCAACACCATTTTCCCCTGGGCTCGAAGAACCTTGATGAGCCCACTCGTAGTCCAGGAGAAGACTAGTAAGATACAATATTAAAAAGTCAACACAGGCATCACGAGTACGGTACGAAAATTAGGTGTAGAAGTGGACCCACTAAAGTATCCCACAAACAGTTAAACTCGAAAGTCCCATATTACTACCTCGGACAGTCGGCCAACCCTCGAAACTCACACAACAGGTGACGAAAACTCTAGCACGACTATCCCAGTTGATCGGTCAAAGACCCATGTCGACCCGGTCAGAGCCGACCCGACGGGTCCGATGCTACAGTCACACCCTCAAGAATGGAATAGAAATGCCAACAACAAACGAAATAAATAGGAGACTGTTGATGCCAGAGAGGGGAGGTGGGGTCCTTACCAACGAGATAGGATCCACCGGTGT
Source organism: Colocasia esculenta (assembly GCA_014218235.1). Taxonomy (NCBI): domain Eukaryota; kingdom Viridiplantae; phylum Streptophyta; class Magnoliopsida; order Alismatales; family Araceae; genus Colocasia; species Colocasia esculenta. Next base: position 4,994,986 of record CM024757.1, read on the forward strand.
CCCCAACATTGGCGGTGCAAGGTGACGATTATAACGTCGCGTGTTTTCGGATCCTTTTTGGATCGTGTGTGTTGTGGTTGTGTGGCCGTTGTGAGGCCAATGTGAGTTGGTTGTGTGGAATGTATGGTGTGGATGTGTGGCTTGAACATGTGAAGTGCAAGTTTGGTCCCGAAATGAAACAGGACCTGCTGCAGTTCAGTTGGAGTAGGCGGCCAGGGGTGGTCGCTGACTTGTTAGCGTCCAGATAGGTTGTCGTTGACAGCATGAACTTGGCGGCACAAGATGTGGACGTTTAGGATGGCGGTTGCCATTGGCGGCAGTGGGGTTGACGCCAACCTGAGAATTCTGCAGGTTATAGGGTCACCCGAGAGCAGTACTCTCAGCTCAATCTCTCTCCCTCTTGCCCCAGCTTCACTCCCTTGCATCCCTAAAGCTTCTAACAGGTACTGAAGGGTGCTTGGAGGACCGTGGGACATGTGGCGTTGTCGAATTGCGCGAGGAAATGCCGTACCATGGTGCAATTCCCGTGGGAGCTCGCGGAGGGCTCGGCGTGAACCGAGAGATTGCGGGGGGTTTTAGCGTGTTCTGAGGTAGGGAATGTCCCCTGTAGCTCCAGTAGGTCATGATAATGTAATTAGTTAACATGAATCTGCATGATAATGGTGATTTCGGGTCATGGTATCCATGCGGGGATAATGGGTGGTTTGACGAATTCAATCAGTTAAGCATGCTGTGTGGGATTGTTTAGGATTCATGCATGCTAGAGGAACTGTTTCTGCATGTTTTACCGTTGGTTTTAATGGTTGGAAAACCTGTGGATTCGGATTAGGGTTTCTGCAGGAATAGTGGCTGAAGAGCTTGGCGTCAACATCGACTGTTGCCAAGTTCACCAGCCGGGATATAAACGACTATATCCCTTGCCGTCTACTTCTAATAAGCGGCAATCGATGTTGCCGCCAGCATGTGTATAAACTGAAATAGTTGATTATGGTATTTATCGATAATGAATGGTGCGTTGGCACCTATGGTGCACTGAGTGCACCTGGTTTTGATATTTAGCATACAAGGTATGCAGGTTATTATTCTCTTTCGAGGCTGCGTATTGTTCACGCAAGCCCAGTTGGGTTCACATGTAGTGGACCGTGGTTACTTGAGGTTTACGTGAGATTTCACGTGGTTTGTGTGTGACGTGCACGTGGTTTTATGTACGTGGCAAGTAGTACGACGCCTACCGTGGTTACCTCTCCAGTTGGGTGCCCCAGGTTCTTTGTGAGCCAGGCTGTTAGCTCGGGACTTTGTCCCGGTACTTGTGTTGTACCGTCGAGGTCTGTGTCGTCTGACCTGGACACCCTCACTCCTGTGTTTGAGTTGTACGTCCGGCTGAGGGAAAGACGACAGTGGGACAGTGACACTTGTGTTTGTCTTTAGTCACTTGTAGCGCGCTCGTAGTTGGGGGTACGGACACCAGTAGTCGACACTGGTCCCCAGTTAGTCCTTTTCCAGTGCCTCACTCTAGAGAGCCCGGGCCAGGGTCTCTGGAGGTGTCAGGCATGGGCCTGTGACCTTGTGGTTCGCAGGTAGTGGTGTTTAGTTGGTCTCCACAGTTGCTTGACCTTTTACGTGGAGCGGCAGCTGGACCTTTCGTCCGTGGCTGCGAGACTGAGAGGTAGACCTGTGTTAGCTTGTCCGAGTCAGTTTCTGGTGTCGCGAACCAGTTCACGTGGCTCGTGTTTGCCTGTCTCTACTTTAGCTTGTACACCTGTACTGGTTTGCCGTTTAATTATTAAAGTTGTTTCTCGTAGTCGGCAGACGGTGAGTACTTTTACAGCTTTTATATCCTGTTTAGCTGTTATATAAACTGTTGATATTGTTTACTGCTTTCGTACCTGTGGTTTGGTTTTGGTCGGTGTTGGGGGAGTTCCCTACTGAGCCAGTGACTAGTGAGGCTCACCCCTACCCCCACAGGTGAGAGCGAGGAGGACGTTTCACGACCGTCGTCCGGTTCAGAGCCGCGCCGTAGCGGTACAGGGTCGGTACCTCCAGCTGTGTAGTAGCAATTCCAGCAGTGTAGAGTAGTTAGTTGTTTACTTAGTTTAATTGTACCTCGGGGTATGCCCCAGGCTCTTGTACTTCTTTTTAGTTTTGTGGAAATTTGGCTATGTAAATTGTGGAATATTTATAAAATGTGGTGTGTTCCTTTGTGTTTACACAGACTGTGGTTTGGTATCCCTTGCGAGGCTTCGGCCCGTTCGCGGGAGGCGGACTCAGATCAAGTACGTTATCGGTTTAACGGGCTTGGCCGAGGCGTTCCGTCACAGTTGGTATCAGAGCAAGGTCCGTGGTAATATAAAGGAATTAGAAAGATACATATCCTTATTTCGGTCTTTGTACACTGCTGGTAGGGACCCTGGTTTTTGATAATTTGTTGTTTTGATTTTTGCTTGGTGTTTTGTTTATGTAGAAATCTCTAGAATGGCTGATAGAAGAGATTGGGGTGGTGGAGGTGATGATCCAGAGGAAAGTACCCAGCGTATGATAGAAAGAATCTGGGAAAGCCTCACGGATATTCGGGCAAGGATGGATCAACAGGCGCCGGTACCACCAGTTGCAGTGCCACCTGGGGATGGAGAAGTTGTACCTGTTGCTCCAGTTCCGCCAAGAGTGGAGGTGCCTTTTGCAGCACCTGTGCCACCACCACCACCAGTGCTGTTAGCAGAGGAGCCAGTGATGCAGGTTGAAAAGTTTCTGAGATTGCAGCCACCTACTTATTCAGGAGGGCCGAATCCAGATACAGCAGAGCACTGGGTTCATGAAATTGAGAGAGTTTTTGCAACTATGAGGTGTCCGACAGCATATAGAGTGGTGTTAGTCGCTTATCAGTTGAGAGGTTTTGCATTGGAATGGTGGCGACTGAAGATGCAGACCACTTTTGCAGGCAGGACAGAAGAGGCTATTACTTGGTCGGAATTTCTCGATGTATTTAACGATACATTCTTTCCGATCCAAGTTCAGCAAGTAAAAAGAGAGCAGTTTCGGACTCTCCAGCAAGATAACTCTTCGGTTTTAGAGTACCAGATGAGGTTTATGGCACTTAGCCGTTATGCGCCCTATGTGGTTTCAGATAATAATATGATGGTTGAGTATTTTATCAGAGGTTTGAGAGTGGAATTGCAGGATGCAATAGTACCTCTCATGTGTAAGACAGTAGAAGAAGCAGCCCAGAGAGCAGCTACTTTAGAGAGGTCTATTCGGACTCGTCAGGTAGGCGAGTCAGGCTCAGGTAGTTTCCGGCTACCGCAGCAGTCAGTGGGTGCAAGTAAAGGTAAAGCTCCAGCAGGACCTTCTTCATCAGGCTTTGGTAAATGGGGTCAGAAATTAAAGCAAGTATTTAAAGGAAAAGGAAGAGGATGGGGAGGTCGTCAGCAGTTTCAGCAAGGCCGAGGTAAGCCTGAGGTGGAGGAGTCGCAGCAGAGCACTGCCAGGCAGCCTATTATTCCACCAGGATATCGGTGTTATAATTGTAATCAGCCGGGACATTTGATCCGCAATTGTCCCTATCCAACAGAGTATGGTTATGGAAGAGGTGTGCAGCAGCAGCAGCCTCAGCAGTTTCAGCAGCCACAAGTAGGTCGTGGCAGAGGAGCACCGCAGCAGCGAGGAAGAGGCCGGGTTATGGCTATCACCCGAGCACAGGCGGAGACATCGAATATGATAGAAGGTACTTTACCTCTTTATAATTATTCAGCAAGAGTCTTATTTGATTCGGGTGCCTCTCATTCTTTCATTTTCGAAGAATTTCTGGATTGTATAGCTCATCCTTTAGAGGAGAAATCCTGTGAGTTAGTAGTGGAGGTTCCTTCAGGTGAGTTTCTGCTCACTTCGAGCTATGTAGATGAAGCTCCTGTTATGATTGAAGAGAACCAAATGCCGGGTCGGTTGTATGCGCTGCAGTTGTCAGATTATGATATTATTTTGGGTATGGATTGGCTGGAGATGTATGGAGCAATGTTAGATTGCAGAAAAAAGAGGATCAGATTTTGTCATCCTAATGGTGCGGTATTTGAATATCAAGGTATGCCTTTTTATACATCTAAGTTTCTAATTTCTATAATTAAAGTTAGAAAGTTGGTAAATGCTGGGTGTGTGGCTTATTTAGCCTCGGTAAGTCTGGTAGAAGCTAGTCAGCCAGTGGAAGCAGTTCCCGTGGTTAGAGAATTTGCTGATATTTTTCCTGAAGATTTGTCTGGTCTAGCTCCACATAGAGAGGTGGACTTTGCTATTGAGTTGCTGCCAGGTACCATGCCGATTTCTAAAGCTCCATATCGGATGGCACCAGCAGAACTTAAAGAATTGAAAAAGTAGTTAGAAGAATTGTTGCAGAAAAGGGTTTATTAGACCGAGTCATTCTCCGTGGGGAGCGCCGATTTTATTTGTGAAAAAGAAAGATGGAAGTTTTCGGATGTGTATTGATTATAGGAAGTTGAATGATGTGACCATTAAGAATAAGTACCCATTGCCGAGGATAGATGATCTGTTTGATCAGTTGCAATCAGCAAAGGTATTTTCTAAAATTGATTTGAGGTCCGGGTACCATCAGTTGAGAATTAAAGAGGATATAGATAAGACAGCTTTTAGAACCAGATATGGTCACTTTGAATTTGTGGTTATGCCATTTGGGTTGACTAATGCTCCTGCATGTTTTATGGATCTGATGAATAGAATTTTTCATCCGTATTTAGATCAATTTATTGTGGTCTTTATCGATGATATTCTAATTTATTCAGCATCTGAAGAGGAGCATGCAGCTCATTTGAGGTTTACTCTGCAATTGTTAAGAGATAATCAGTTGTTTGCTAAATTCAATAAGTGTGAATTTTGGTTGAAAGAGATTCAATTTCTGAGTCATGTCATTTCAGCTAAAGGAGTAGCAGTGGACCCAAGTAAAGTGGAAGCAGTGTTGAGATGGGAAGTGCCTAAGACAATAACTGAGATTAGAAGTTTTCTGAGATTAGCAGGTTATTATAGGCGCTTTATTCAAGATTTTTCTAAGATTGCAGCACCTATGACTAAGTTGACTAGGAAAGGAGTGCCTTTTGTGTGGTCCGGTGAATGTCAGAAAAGTTTTATGGAATTGAAGAAAAAGCTTACATCAGCACCTATATTGACATTACCGGTAGGGAGTTGTGGTTTTGTGTTGTATACTGATGCTTCAAGGAGAGGTCTTGGCGCAATGCTTATGCAGCATGGCAAAGTGATAGCTTATGCGTCTAGGCAATTGAAGCCGGCAGAGGAGAATTACCCCACTCATGATTTGGAATTAGCAGCAGTTGTGTTTGCTTTGAAAATGTGGAGGCATTATCTGTATGGCGAGAGATTTGAGATCTTTACATATCATAAAAGCTTGAAGTATATCTTCTCGCAGAAAGATTTGAACCTTCGCCAGCGCAGATGGATTGAATATTTGAAGGATTATGATTTCAGTTTGGCTTACCATCCGGGTAAGGCCAATGTTGTAGCAGATGCTTTGAGCAGAAAAGCATATGTAAGTCTGATGATGATTAAAGAATGGAAGTTGTATGAAGAAGTAGTGGAGAACTCCTTGTATGTGCCCAGTAGTTAGCGACGGACAGTATTAGCTGCTAGTGTTGTAGAGCCATCTTTGTATTGGCAGATTGTTGAGGCTCAGAGAGCAGATGCAAGTTTGCCTGAAATTGTAAAAATGGAAGGAGTTACCATTGATGATAATTGTGTGGTTAGGCTCAGAGGCAGGTTGTTTGTTCTTGCAGAGAGGGAGGTAAAGCAGCGAGTGTTGGAAGAGGCTCATAAATCTAGGTACACTATCCATCCGGGTAGTACTAAAATGTACCATGATTTAAGGAAGCATTTCTGGTGGCCTCATATGAGGAAAGAAATAGCTGAATTTGTTGCGAGATGTGCTATCTGTCAACAGATTAAAGCAGAGCATCAGAAGCCTGGAGGTTTGTTGCAACCGTTGCCCATTCCACAGTGGAAGTGGGATGATATTGCTATGGATTTTGTGGCAGGTTTACCAAGGTCGAGTTCAGGACATAATGGAATATGGGCATTTGTTGATAGATTGACCAAGGTATGCAGATTAGTGGCAGTAAGTATGTCTTGGATAGTGGACAGATTAGCAAATATTTATGTTGAAAAGATTGTTCCATTGCATGGTATTCCGAAGACTATTGTGTCTGATAGAGATCCAAGGTTTACTTCTGGTTTTTGGAGAAGTCTGCAAAGGGTAATTGGTTCTGAGCTGAGATATAGCTCCGCTTATCATCCCCAGACAGATGGTCAGACAGAGAGGACTATCCAGACGATTGAAGATATGTTGCGGGCTTGTTGTTTAGTTTGGGGAGGTAGCTGGGAGCATCATTTGGGAATGGTTGAGTTTGCCTACAATAATAGTTATCACACCAGTCTTGAAATGGCACCGTATGAAGCTCTATATGGAAGGCCATATAGAACCCCATTGAACTGGCATGAAGTGGGAGAAAGGCAGTTAGTGGGTCCTGAATTAATTCAGCAAACCACTGAAGTAGTAAAGCTTATTAAAGAAAAATTGCAGGCAGCTCAAAGCAGGCAAAAGAGTTATGCAGATATCCGAAGGAGACCACTTCAGTTTGAGGTGGAAGATTTTGTTTTCCTGAGGGTTTCCCCAAGTAAAGGTATTATGAGGTTTGGTAAGACTGGGAAGTTGAGTCCAAGATATGTGGGACCCTTCCGAGTGTTAGAAAGAATTGGGGAAACAGCTTATAGGCTGGATTTACCAGCAGATTTTGCGGATGTTCATGATGTATTTCATGTTTCTATGTTGAGAAAGTGTATTGAAGATCCAGCTCAAATAATCAGATATCAAGGTGGTGACCTAAGGCCGGATATGACTATGCCAGAATACCCGGTACAGATCACAGATCGAAAGATAAAGAAGCTGAGGAATAAAGAAATTGAGCTAGTTAAAGTGAGATGGGAGAATAGGTTGGGTGGTGAGGATACCTGGGAGTTAGCCGAGGAAATGGCTAAAGGGTATCCTTATCTGTTTGAATAAGCTTGTGTATTTTCTTTTTAGATGATAGTGTTTGTAAAAGTGTGTATATTTAAGTTGTTGGTGTTTGAGTTGTGTTGTAAATTTCGAGGTCGAAAATTTCTTTTTAGATGATAGTAATGTAACGTCGTGTGTTTTCGGATCCTTTTTGGATCGTGTGTGTTGTGGTTGTGTGGCCGTTGTGAGGCCAATGTGAGTTGGTTGTGTGGAATGTATGGTGTGGATGTGTGGCTTGAACAGGTGAAGTGTAGGTTTGGTCCCGAAATGAAACAGGACCTGCTGCAGTTCAGTTGGAGTTGGCGGCCAGGGGTGGTCGCTGATTTGTTAGCGTCCAGATAGGTTGTTGTTGACAGCATGAACTTGGCGGCACATGATGTGGACGTTTAGGGTGGCGGTTGCCATTGGCGGCAGAGGGGTTGACGCCAACCTGAGAATTCTGCAGGTTATAGGGTCACCGGAGAGCAGTACTCTCAGCTCAATCTCTCTCCCTCTTGCCCCAGCTTCACGCCCTTGCATCCCTAAAGCTTCTAACAGGTACTGAAGGGTGCTTGGAGGACCGTGGGACGTGTGGCGTTGTCGAATTGCGCGAGGAAACGCCATACCGTGGTGCAATTCCCGTGGGAGCTCGCGGAGGGCTCGGCGTGAACCGGGAGATTGCGGGGGGTTTTAGCGTGTTCTGAGGTAGGGAATGTCCCCTGTAGCTCCAGTAGGTCATGATAATGTAATTAGTTAACATGAATCTGCATGATAATGGTGATTTCGGGTCATGGTATCCATGCGGGGATAATGGGTGGTTTGACGAATTCAATCAGTTAAGCATGCTGTGTGGGATTGTTTAGGATTCATGCATGCTAGAGGAACTGTTTCTGCATGTTTTACTGTTGTTTTAATGGTTGGAAAACCTGTGGATTCGGATTAGGGTTTCTGCAGGAATAGTGGCTGAAGAGCTTGGCGTCAACATCGACTGTTGCCAAGTTCACCAGCCGGGATATAAACAGCTATATCCCTTGCCGTCTACTTCTAATAAGCGGCAATCGATGTTGCCGCCAGCATGTGTATAAACTGAAATAGTTGATTATGGTATTTATCGATAATGAATGGTGCGTTGGCACCTATGGTGCACTGAGTGCACCTGGTTTTGATATTTAGCATACAAGGTATGCAGGTTATTATTCTCTTTCGAGGCTGCGTATTGTTCACACAAGCCCAGTTGGGTTCACATGTAGTGGACCGTGGTTACTTGAGGTTTACGTGAGATTTCACGTGGTTTGTGTGTGACGTGCACGTGGTTTTGTGTACGTGGCAAGTAGTACGACGCCTACCGTGGTTATCTCTCCAGTTGGGTGCCCCAGGTTCTTTGTGAGCCAGGCTGTTAGCTCGGGGCTTTGTCCCAGTACTTGTGTTGTATCGTCGAGGTCTGTGTCGTCTGACCTGGACACCCTCACTCCTGTGTTTGAGTTGTACGTCCGGCTGAGGGAAAGACGACAGTGGGACAGTGACACTTGTGTTTGTCTTTAGTCACTTGTAGCGCGCTCGTAGTTGGGGGTATGGACACCAGTAGTCGACACTGGTCCCCAGCTAGTCCTTTTTCAGTGCCTCACTCTAGAGAGCCCGGGCCAGGGTCTCTGGAGGTGTCAGGCATGGTCATGTGACCGTGTGGTTCGCAGGTAGTGGTGTTTAGTTGGTCTCCACAGTTGCTTGACCTTTTTACGTGGAGCGGCAGCTGGACCTTTCGTCCGTGGCTGCGAGACTGAGAGGTAGACCTGTGTTAGCTTGTCCGAGTCAGTTTCTGGTGTCGCGAACCAGTTCACGTGGCTCGTATTTGCCTGTCTCTACTTTAGCTTGTACACCTGTACTGGTTTGCCGTTTAATTATTAAAGTTGTTTCTCGTAGTCGGCAGACGGTGAGTACTTTTACAGCTTTTATATCCTGTTTAGCTGTTATATAAACTGTTGATATTGTTTACTGCTTTCGTACCTGTGGTTTGGTTTTGGTCGGTGTTGGGGGAGTTCCCTACTGAGCCAGTGACTAGTGAGGCTCACCCCTACCCACACAGGTGAGAGCGAGGAGGACGTTTCACGACCGTCGTCTGGTTCAGAGCCGCGCCGTAGCGGTACATGGTCGGTACCTCCAGCTGTGTAGTATCAGTTCCAGCAGTGTAGAGTAGTTAGTTGTTTACTTATTTTAGTTGTACCTCGGGGTATGCCCCAGGCTCTTGTACTTCTTTTTAGTTTTGTGGAAATTTGGCTATGTAAATTGTGGAATATTTATAAAATGTGGTGTGTTCCTTTGTGTTTACACGGACTGTGGTTTGGTATCCCTTGCGAGGCTTCGGCCCGTTCGCGGGAGGCGGACTCGGATCAAGTATGTTATCGGTTTAACGGGTTTGACCGAGGCGTTCCGTCACAACGATAGTGATGGCAGTGGCGTAGTAGGCTGGCGCTCTCCCCTTCTCAATGCAACACGGGCAGGGGGGGAAGAGGAGAGGCGGTAGCGGCGCGGCTGACAGGCGATGACGTGCGACGGCGGACGACGACAATGGCAACGACGGCGGCGGCACCGCGGGCGGGTGGCGACGCGATGGTGAAGCAGCAGCAGCGACGGTGCGAAAGGCTGCGCGGCGGAGTCAACTCTAAGTTTACAATTTTTTGCTCTCAAAGACGGAGTCGACCCTAGGGTTCTTAGGGAGTTGACCTCTTTACAAATGCTCAACAAACTTTGCAGAAGCGGAGTTGACCTCGATTTAAGTGAGGTCAATCTCAATAGAAAGGGAGGTAGACTCTGACTTACAAATCTGCTCAAAAAATAGTCTCTGAACATCTTTTTTACCAAATTTGCTTTTCACCTGCTCCGAAATAAATACTTCTTTGAAATAGCTATAAAAATGTCACTTGGGGGAAACCCTGAGTAGTAATTTTCATAGGAAAGAAAGCCACCCTCGAGGAGTTACTATCAGCTCTCTCTTTTAAAAATTTTCTCTTTCTTGAGCTTCCACCTACTAGATCTTTGAAGAAATGAGATTTTGGTGGAGTTTTCTTCTGCTCTGAACTTTCGTCAACACCTGAAGATCATCCTCATAAACTTTCATCTGTTATTCCATGCTATATCATTCTCTATATTGTGATTATTGCTTTGTGCCTTTTGCATTCTTAGTTGAAGGTTGATTGAGTTCACATACCCAATCTCGTGTGGCTTGGTAAGTTGGGCACCGCATCAACTAACAGTTTGTTTCGTAAACTAGACACCACATCAATTTAGCGGGGTGTAGTGCTCACACTTTGTGAGGATATATCTCACTATGTTGGTGGGAACTGAACGTAGGTAGATCAAAAGGGGTCTCATCAAACCAGGATAAAATCGGTGTCTCTTGATGTGATTGTCTCCTCCTTCCCTCTCACATCACTATTTCACATCGTGTTTTATTTCTACATTAGTTTTATTATGGACAATAATGACAATTTTTTATAGGGTAAATTAACTAGGAGTCTCTATCAGATTTTTGACTTATTTATTAGTCCATAATAGAGTTGTAACTCATTACAGGAAGTGTTACCACCTGTTACAGTATACATTAAACCTTGTTATAGTAAGGACCTCCCGGTTACAGTCAAAAACTTCTAATTAATTTATCCTTTTTTATAATCTTATTCACCCCCTCTATAAAACTAGTTATAATCATGATCTTTTCACATTCCTTAAATAAACCGAAAATGAGACTAATTGACCATTCAACTGTTACATGTGAAATAAAACCAACGTATAACTTCTTTAAGCAAGGATTACCTTAATAAATGCCTTGCTGGCAAACACAAAGTTCAGGGAGAAAACGCAACGAGAAAACAAATTCATCTGATCTTATATTGGGGCGTTTCCATTCTACGAATTTTCTAAAATTTTATTTTTTCCAATCGGTTTTACATAATTTGTAAGTAAAGAAATTAGTAGTTAAGATCTTGTTTTTTATGTACGTCGAGTATTTAGTATTTATCTTGCAATTATTTTAGTAATATTAATAACTTAATATTAAAGTTATCAAGTTTGAAATTTATATAAACATAACACTTAAAATTTGATCAACTTCCATTCCAGCTTACGCCGAAAGCCAGTGAATTGCAGCACACTGGATGAAAAATAAAAAATTCGTAAAATACACTAACAAATATATCGTTTATAATATTTTACGACGTCTTATAATAATTTTCGGATGCACGAAGTACGTAGGACTGTAGAGATTATTTTCAAGTTTAAAAGTCCCTGGAGAAAATTGCCGGAAGCACCCAGCTTCGACGTAGCCCTCGCATAATTTAACCCATAAATATCTCCTATAAATTCGAGATTATATAAAAAAAACGTAGATAAAAGTTAGCTGTATGTCTGAACGCGTAATAAAATTATTACTTCGGGCCACTCTTATTATATATATATATAATAAAATTATTTATTATTCTTAACAAATAATAGGTTAAAGATAATAAACAACTTAAATTTGTCAAATAATCCATTAAAGAGGACAATTTTTTTTAAAAAAAAATGTATACATATCATTGGTTAAAATCCTCATTTTGTATTATATACTCATGAGTTTTCAAACAAAAAAATGATATGTATACATGCCTCCAATTCTAAAAAAAAAAAATATTGTAGAGATATTTTTTAGTTCCACATTGAAAGATAGTGAGAATAAATGTGTGTTTATCAGTAAGAGCTTCACCTCTTCTCCCAAGATGACTATTTTAAAAGACAAAATCTCAGGTATGGGGACAATATCTCTTGGGAGGCACATTTACATCACTATATGGGAACGAACGAGAGGCTGTGCGCCTTATCCGAGCGTCTCATCTTCATGACCGCACATTCTTATCTTCACTGGAGGTTGTGTAGATGTATTCTTTAGTCTCACATTGAAAAAATAGTGGGAAACTTTTTTAAAAAATAAAACCCCAAACATAAGGTAATATCTCTAAATCACGTCTCTTTAATATCATTAGTTAAAATCTGCATATTATATATTGAGAAATGTTATGATATAGTACGATTCTGTCGTAACATTAGGGGTGTCAATTGGGCCGGGGAGGTTCGAAAGTCCGGTCCGATTTGAACCAAGTTTGGATCGGAAAAATAAACTCGTTAAAATTTTTTGGCCCGGCCCGATAGATCCGCCAGTCCAAAAAATATAAATATAATTTATATTAAATATAAAATTTATATGTAGAATGAGAATTATATAGATTTTTTCTACCATAAAGCTACTAAAAAATATAATCTTTTATAAGTTAAATGTTAATAAATATAAGTAAAATATTTATATTTTTTATAGATATATTATAATAGATATATTAAAAAATATATATTATATAAATATAAATAATATTTTTCTTATTTTCTTAGGTCGGACCGGACTTAATCGGACTTTTTTTGGGCTGAACCGGACCATCTATACAGGACCTACCCCGGACCTGGGCCGGGCTCGAGCAAACTTTTAAAAAATTGGACCTGGGCCGATTTAGTAAGATCCGATACATGTCCGACCCATTGACATTCCTAAGTAACATGGCACGGGTCTTTACATTCATATTTAAAAGGGAAAATTAATTGGGGGTCCTTGTCAGAGCCTGGTACTTATTTCCTCGCCCCTGTCAGAATACCGGTTGATATAAAGTCCCTGCTTTTCTCCAGGTTTAATTTCCAGTCCCTGCTTTTCAGATGTCACCATTTACGGCCCTCCACACACGATTTCCGTCTCCTTGGCCTCCGTCTCTTTTTTCCCATTCCCGTCTTACCCTTCCCTCCTTTTTTCCATCGCCTGTTTCCCAAACGACGCTGACGCTTCGGTGGCCCGTGAACTCTGACCCATGCGAAGTTACTCTTACATACCCTGCCAAGAACTGATACAGCAACCATTGACAGCACTTACAAACCGCCTTCGGACGACCGTTCTTCACACTATAAAAGGAACCCAGGGTCATTCCTATCCTTCATCACAAGCTTCCCTCGCTCTTCTTCTTCCTATCTTTCTTGCTTGTCTTCTTCATCTTTATTTACAGATGTCTTCATCTAACCGTGCGCCCCAGAGGGATGGCAAGGCACCTGCCTCACCGGTGCCACCGTCGCCCCCGGCTCCCCCGTTGCGACAGTCCACCTTCAGCGCCGACTACTGGGATGGTTTTTACGTGGGCTGGAAGATGGCTTTACAGAAAGCCTCCCGGCAGTACGGCGACAGGGGCCTCAATAACATCCTCCCAGACATCGGCCCTAGGGTAGAACACATCCCTTCCTCCCCTTCCTCCGCTGACCGTTCCGGCACCTGCCCTTCCTCCGCTGACCGTTCCGGCACCTGCCCTTCCTCCGCTGACCGTTCCGGCACCTGCCCTTCCTCCCCTGACCTTTCCGGCACCTCCCCTTCCTCCCATCCCTCCCCTGACCGTTCTGCCTCCTCCCCTCCGTACTCTACCGAGTGGTCGGTAGAGTAGAGGTAGAGAGTTATTGTAACATGGCTTCTTTATGATAAGCATTTTCGTTTGATGCAGTCTTCTCTGTGCTTATGTATGTGCTCTGTATCATGCAAACTCAACATGTTACCATAACACACTGTAACATCCCCTCATATATACTATAATCAACATGAGCAACGAGTGTAAGAGATTATAACATATAATGTAAACTGTATGTTAGACTGTAGTGCTTGAACTGTAAGAGACAAGATCGATCCCGGGTTGACTGTAATGCACGTTCGCTGTACCAGTTCAACATATGATAGCTTGTTCTGAAATCGCCGTATAGTGAACCGACAGCAACCTCTTTGCCCCACCATGCCTATTCAAATGATTATACATGTTCTGTAAGAGTGTTACAGTTCTTGTCCTCATACCTTACAGTATCCTTCTTAAGTTGTTACAGTATACGCTAAAATCATTACAGTTGTTACAATACAAACCCTTACATATATGATTACAGTTGTTACAATACAAGGGTCAGAGACTTACAGTATATGATTACAGTGTTACAGTGGCATGCAGATATTGTTACAGTATACGTCGAAATGATTATAGTTATGACAATGATAGTCTTACAGTATATGAGGACATTGTTACAATGCTAGGTTCAGAGAATTACAGTTAAGGATCTATTGATTACAGTAGACGTCATGATGTGTTACAATTCAATTCATGGCATACCTGATGTAAGGGATGCAGATACCGTATTCCCGACGAATGTCACTCATCATTCACTTGCTCTGTAGGTGGGTTTATCAACTAGTTTCCCCTTCACAGCATTTGCTACCCACTTCTTAGATGTCCGTGGATGTCCGTCGCTCATAATGTCACATCCACAGGTGTGTATGTTGTTCAGAGTCTTGATTTGAAATTGTGGACCTTGACGAATGACGGACGCATGCAGGCGGCCATGGGCAAACAGAGACATTGCAACGTACAGTTAATCGTATAGAGTCGTTCTTCAAATATTTCCAATTAAATCCTCGTGCGATCGCGTAATTTGTCAGTTCCATCTGCAATAGCTCTTTGCTTATGAAGACTTGTCCTACTGAGTGTATTCTACCTACGGAATATTGCGTCAACACTGGTACTACACCTTCCGCTCCTTCTCCTCGCACATACAACTCGAAATTGCTTCCTGGTATTGGAGGGGTTCTGGGGTTACCAAAGAACCGCCATGCGTGTTTGAAGTACTTCTGCAAATAATGTACATACATACATTCTTAAGACGAAGGCTTTAAGAATGCATGGGATAACATGAAGGGTGGTGAAGAATACATAGACCACGTACCTGTCAAGTGGTTGCGTTCCATCTGAATGACGACTAGCATGCGTACTAAGGCAACGAGTTTCCACCTGATGAATTTGTAGATTTATCAATGATGTTCCCTGACACTTGTGAAGATCAAACATAGCTTGGACATCCCCATCGTCAAGCAACACCTGTTCAACGTCGGTATCGATGGGAAGACGATACTTCAGCATGTTCTCCTGCATGTCTACACCCAACCTTTGGGAAACCCTGCTATGAATGGACGCCAAATCCGTGTCCCTCCCTATGAAAAGAACGAAACTTTGATCTCCAAATGAACATCTTCCAGGGAGCTGCTCCATTGGGTGGCAGAGGAAGACGAACGGTTCGTGGAAGACGTTTCGTGTATGAGTGGCTCACTGGCTTGGACTGGGGGTCAAATTGGCGGGAGTGCGCATATGGCTACCAAACATGGCGGGAAAGCTGTATACGAAGAGCTGTGATTACATACACGTCCCCTCGTCTGTCGTACTGAGTATTTTCAGCCGCCCTATGGTCATCATTGCAGTGCACGCCATCCTCTTGAGTCCAGTGTCCAACCGTCGGGTACACCGACTCATATATCATGACTTTTCTCCTTCCGTTCTCCTACAACGCCATTCTCCACCAGAACTTCTCTGTTATAGTTTCCTTCTTCTGATACATCTCCAGATGAAGCAAGCCGTCTCTCCCTCTAACGATGGCAAGCCGTCGATCTCCTACGAGCGCTGACATTCAGAGCATTGCGGCGGAGGATGCGGTGCAAGAAGCGTTCGTGGAAGAACCAGACTCCAAGTCGTAC
This sequence comes from Colocasia esculenta, assembly GCA_014218235.1. Taxonomy (NCBI): domain Eukaryota; kingdom Viridiplantae; phylum Streptophyta; class Magnoliopsida; order Alismatales; family Araceae; genus Colocasia; species Colocasia esculenta. The sequence goes on from CM024757.1 coordinate 5,010,639, forward strand.
GAAAAAGTAGTTTCTTCTTACCCTAATACGGATGTTTGTCGAATGAATGTTTTCATTTTTAAGATGCGATCTTTTCTTTGCAGAAAAGAATGAATATAATATGCGATGCTCGCTTCTGTCTACCGTTCCGTTATGGACGATTTGCAATTTAGGAGCGCGCATCTGAAGTTGATGAGGAATTCACCATTTCGCGCGTATATCAAATGCGAAATGGTGACCTACCCATTTCACTCATTGTCGATCTGATGACACTTTCGATGGAGAGCGTTTTAAGATTGGCTCATGCCATGACTTTTGGCCCTTCAGACATAGCGAAAGTTATGGGTATACCAAATGTTGGTTCCCCTATCGACCTGAACACTGATGGGACAAAAGCCAGTTTGCGCCGGATCCTTGGAACCAAAAGAACGATGGACAGGTACAATGTCCATTTGAAACTTAAGGAGTACGTTCCACAGGAGGGTCAGCTTGCTGTTGAGATTTCGGTGAAGCTTTGGGTTGCACTTCTTTGTTCCTGTTTCTTCTTCCCCACAAGTGGGATGTCGGGGTCGCTGTCCATTCTGCCATACCTGGACGACCTCCATGACATGAACAACGCCAATTGGGCTGCCGCAATCCACGAGTACCTGATGTCGGGGTGATGGCATTCAAAACCAACTGGTTCCTGCAAAAACATCTTCCTAACCGTTGTGTTCCCGCTCTCGGTGTGAGTATACTGTTACGGTACACTCTGTTACAGTTCCTGAATGTGTCTATTCCAGAAGACTCATAGAGTACATTTACAGAAGACATATGTATATGTTACATACGTTTTCATATGTCCTCTGTTACAGTTCAAGACTCTCTATTACAGATGACATATGAACCTATTACAGTACGCTTAGAATACATTTACAGAAGACATATGTATCTGTTACATACGTTTACGATACACTTCTCATACGCATTATCTATTTCATAATGATGTAGGCATGTTTTTGATGCACCAATACAAATGGAACCAGATCATCCGGAAAGGAATCCCCCATTTTTCCGTTGGGATTGCCGGAATAAGGGACCATAGTTATCCTCCCTACTACGGGGGTTGCGACGATCTGATGTAAGTGTCACTTACCCCTGGAACTGTGTTATCTTCGTATATGACTTATACAGTACCTGTACCTGTGTTAATTCAGGGTTTTCGAGTATAATGAAAATGAGGAGCCACCTAGAGCTTCGCGACGATTGACGGCATCCACGTCAACCACTTCCCGAACCCCTCCATCAGATAACTCTCTGCATGGCATTCTTATCCAGTTACAGCGGCAGAATGACCAGTTACAGCGGCAGAATGACCAGTTACTTCGGCAGAATGACCAGTTAAAGCGGCAGAATGACCAATTCACCGGCAGAACAATATCCTTCAGTTAATGGATGGACGTCTTCATAGACTGGAGGAACAATTCAGCGGCATCCTCGGTGGCAACATCCCCCCCCCAGAGACAGAATGTGCAATTTTAGCCCTACCTCCATTGGAGCTCCCAACAGCTTCAGTACGATCACATGCCGTGGCAAAGAAGAGCTACCAACGTCCAGGTAAACGTTTTTGTGTCGTTACATTGTTTCATTTGCTTAGTTACAGAAGATGCTTTCCTCATTTACAGTTAGAGTCCTACTCTCTTACAGTCATTCCAATACTTAGTAATACGATTGTACTCTACCTTACAGTTTCATTCCTTGTCTGTTACAGTCTTTCATATACGAAGTTACAAAATTGTTCTCTATGTTTACAGCTCTCTTTCATAGACATTACAGACTTTCGTGTTCTCAGTTACAGGAAGGACGGTTCCAGACAAGGTCGCGGCGGTCATTTAAGGGTTCCATTCCCGAGTTGAAGGAGGGGAAAAAGAGGGGCGAAAGGAGAGGAGGAGGACCAGAGGAAGAGGAAGAAGGAGGAGAAGGCGGAGGCGGAGGAGGCGGAGAGGGGCGGGAGAGGAGGAGCAGAGGAAGAAGGACGGACAGGAAGAAGAAGGAGGAGGGGCGGAGAGGAGGCGGAGGAGGAGGAGTAGAGGAAGAAGGAGGCGGACAGGAAGAAGGAGGAGGAGGAGGAGGCGGAGAGGAAGAGGGAGGAGGAGGAGCAGACGAAGAAGGAGGCGGAGAGGAGGCGGGAGGAGGAGGAGCAGAGGGAAAAGGAGGCGGACAGGAAGAAGGAGGAGGAGTTGAGGCGAGAGGAGGCGGGAGGAGGCGGACAGGAAGCAGAAGGAGGGGAAGAAGAAGGAAATAAAAGGAAGCGCCGTCAGATATCCCCTATCATCATTGTCCCGACGTGTGTCATCTGGGACGAGGATAGACGACAACCAGATATCTTTACGTATGGTTTCCCCTTACAGAATTTACATAAGCTGAGCATTCGGTTACAGAACCCCTTCATGAGACATAACAGTTTGTTCCGAGTCCGTTACAATTACATTATAATTGTTTTACAGAACATTCCTTTTTTACTTACTCTAATCCAGCCAGACGATTTTCGGCACCACAAAGCCACGAAAGTGAATGTGTCCACTTGCGAACCGCGATCCTTTTGAGTCGTCAAGAGAGTACAGACACACTTCCAACGGGCAAGAAAGAGGAGAGACGTGATTACGTCGCCCGGGACGCATTAGGAGTGGCGAAAAGTCATTGATTGAACGATTTTTCAATGAGTGCTTCATTAATGAGTACGTGTTACAGTATATGTCTACCATGTTTACAGTTTCGACCAAAGAGGTTTACATTATATATCTACTATGTTTACAGTATATGTCTACCATGTTTACAGTTTCGACCAAAATGTTTACATTATATATCTACCATGTTTACAGTATATGTCTACCATGTTTACAGTATATGTCCACCATGTTTACAGTTTCGCCAATTACTGATGACAGTCTTATTCTTACCTGTAGAAATTTAATGTTCAACGGCCCTGTGGAAGGATACGACAATTTCCTCTCGTTTCATGACATCCGGGAGCTATTGTTCGCGAGGGAGAGCGAATCGGTCGTAATCGACTGCTACGTCAACGCTTACTTGTTTCGCCCCCGTGAGAGAACCCGGACATTTTTTGGAATTTTGGATATCTGCATGCCGCTTTAAGGCTATGTCCAATCTTGCAGAGACGATAAAGCAAGGAACAACATTTCGAAAACGCTTTCAACAGATTGGACCGCGCCCCAATGAATTCGACCTCATCTTCTCCCCCATGCACGTGGAACGAACCATTGGGCTCTTCTGGTCATCCGCATGAAGGAAAAGAGTTCCACGTGTACGACTCATTACGAAACAAACATCGTGCTGACATTCCACAATATGTAAGTGACCAGTGTTCCATACGATGCTTACATTCATTACAGAGAGCGCAGAGCTTGTGTTACAGACGTAACAGTAACATGAAATATACGTTAAGTTGCTCGAACTATTTTGTTCGTTCTCTTATGCAGGTGGAGGAACTGATAAGATACCTGAAGGGCAAGCAGATAGATGCAGCTACCTGGCCCTACGCTACCCCCGACCCATGCCCACAACAGGATCGGGAGACGACTGTGCCATTTTTACTTGCAAATACTGGAATGTCTAGCACGTACGGACATTCAAGATTTGCCCTTCAGTCAGAATGACATGCCTATTGTGCGAGCAAAAATCGCCCTCCACTTCATCAAAGCGTACTTCAATGGAGAAGCGTTCATAGCGTCTACAACTGAGAGAGAACTGCCGCACGTACTAACTCCTAACCATTGTACTGATACTTGTTGTATGGTCTTTACCTATTCTTGTTACAGTATAAATGATACTAGGTTACAGTTGAAGAAGTACGTCTTACAGCTTGAGCGCGCCCAGCTACGCCTACCTCATTACAGTGTGTGTATGAATCCTTTACAGCTTTACCTATTCCTGTTACAGTATAAAATGATACTAGGTACAGTTGAAGATGTACTGTCTTACAGCTTGAGCGCCCACCTACGCCTACCTCATTACAGTGTGTGTAGAATCCTCTTACAGTCTTTACCTATTCCTGTTACAGTATAAATGATACTAGGTTACAGTTGAAGATGTACTGTCTTACAGAGCTTGAGCGCCCAGCTACGCCTACCTCATTACAGTGTGTGTAGAATCCTCTTACATTCTTTACCTATTCCTGTTACAGTATAATGGATACTAGTTTACAGTTGAAGATGTACTGTCTTACAGCTTGAGCGCCCACCTACGCCTACCTCATTACAGTGTGTGTAGAATCCTCTGACAGTCTTTACCTATTCCTGTTACAGTATAAATGATACTAGGTTACAGTTGAAGAGGTACTGTCTCTACAGCTTGAGCGCCCAGCTACGCCTACCTCATTACAGTGTGTGTAGATCCTCTCTACATTCTTTACCTATTCTGTACAGTATAAATGATACTAGGTTACAGTTGAAGATGTACTGTCTTACAGCTTGAGCGCCCAGCTACGCCTACCTCATTACAGTTGTGTGTAGAATCCTCTGACAGTCTTTACCCTATCCTGTTACAGTATAAATGATACTAGGTTACAGTTAAGTGTATTGTCTTACAGCTTGAGCGCCCACCGCCTACGCCTACCTCATTACAGTGTGTGTAGAATCCTCTTACAGTCTTTACCTATTCCTGTTACAGTATAAATGATACTAGGTTACAGTTGAAGATGTACTGTCTTACGCTTGAGCGCCCACCTACGCCTACCTCATTACAGTGTGTGTAGAATCCTTTTTTGGTAAGTGTGTGTGTAGAATCCTCTTAGAGTCTTTACCTATACGTTTATAGTATACATAATAGGTGGTTACATTTCCAGAACACATTATTAGAGTATCAGTTGAAATCTTTTACAGTATTTAGCTATTGTCATTATAGTATGCATGCTATGAGGTTACAGTTCCAGCAGTACAGCTTGACGCTTCGGAGGAACCGTTAGTATTACAGTACACGCATCATAGATAGCACATACAACCCACAGAAGACTGCATATAAGGAAAATATTTATATTCCATAAACAAGCACTGTTACAATCTTAACTCCGTAACCTAATAGCATGGACACTGGAATGAACGGAGGGGAGGGGACAAATAAGGACAGTAGAGATAGGAGGGGAGGGGAGGAACAAGAAGGATTGCAGAGAAGGGAGAGGGGAGGGGAGGTGAGGTGTAGGAAGGATGGGAGGGAGGGGAGGAACTGGTCGGGGAGGGAGACATTCTAAACACCCTAACCCTTACTCGGTGGACGAGCGAGGGGAGGAATAGGAGCGGGCCGGGGAGGGACGAGGGGAAGTGAGGAAGATATGTGTTTCTGCCCTAGGGCCAATGTCAGGGAGGATGTTGGTGAGGCCCTTGTGGTGGTACAGCCGAGGGCTTTCTGTAAAGCCATCGTCCACCCAACGTAAAATCCGTTCCAGTAGTCGGGCTGTACGTCTCGGGAAGGTAGAGCCGGGGAGCCGGGGGCGACGGTGGCACCGGTGAGGCAGGTGCCTTGCCATCCCTCTGGGGCGCACGGTTAGATGAAGACATCTGCAAATAAAGATGAAGAAGACAAGCAAGAAGATAGGAAGAAGAAGAGCGATGGAAGCTTGTGATGAAGGATAGGATGACCCTGGGTCCTTTTATAGTGTGAAGAACGGTCGTCCGAAGGCGGTTTGTAAGTGCTGTCAATGGTTGCTGTATCAGTTCTTGGCAGGGTATGTAAGAGTAACTTCGCATGGGTCAGAGTTTCACGGGCCACCGAAGCGTCAGCGTCGTTTGGGGAACAGGCGATGAAAAAAAGGAGGAAGGGTAAGACGGGAATAGGAAAAAGAGACTGAGGCCAAGGAGACGGAAATCGTGTGTGGAGGGCCGTAAATGGTGACATCTGAAAAGCAGAGACTGGAAATTAAACCTGGAGAAAAGCAGGACTTTACATCAACCGGTATTCTGACAGGGGCGAGGAAAAAGTACCAGGCTCTGACAAAGACCCCAATTAATTTCCCTATTTAAAAACTATTTAACACTCGTGTTTGGTGTCACGATACTCGATGTTCAAAAGTTGGGTGCTCGAGTTATTAAGATAATTCTTAAATTTGAATCAAGAATCCACGTTATCTTACGACGAAATCGTACCAAAAAAAAAACCCGCCAAATCTTAGCATTACTGGTTGCATGTATATACAAAATAAACACTTATCCGACACCGTACTGTCACAGGCTAATAACATACCCATGGGATGTCGAGCCTTTGGATCTTTGTAAACCTAACACAGATCGACACTACATGAACTCAAAACTAGATCTCGCCGACAGCATCGGGCGGACAAATTAAAAGAGAAATTCCCAACGGAACTGTACGGTCTAACAAAGGTGGAATCTTGCATGCGCCTGTTCCTCGGGAATCCGTTGTTCACGTCCCTTTCTTGCTCTGCGGTCGCCTTCTTCGGTCATCCCCCCCCCTCCGGAAGTTTCTTCTTTCCGTTTCCAATTCACTTCGAGAAAGTGGAACCTGGCAACCCGTGCAGTCTTCCACGACCAGGCCAACCCCATGACATGGAGTCGAGCGCCGGCGTAAAGGCCCAATTCTGCTCTCCCTCCTCTGGTCATGGCGACCTAGGAAGAGTCCACCTATCCCCGCGAGTCAGTTTTTTTCTACCGAGGCAGGAGCAGTAGCAGGAGGCACCAGTCATGGATGGCGACCTCCGCAGAGAAGAAATTATTGATGTGTCGGGAAGGCAACACATGCCACAGTTCGTCTCTTCCGTCTGGTTCCTCCTAGCCCCCAGCCGCCCCCCTCCCGCTGCCCTCTCCCTCTGGCCTGATCAGTTGCCGCGCCCCGTCCCGTGACCGGCCACCTCCCCACGGACCCCACCCCACATGCAACAACACGACAAAACAGTGGCCCAAAGTTGCCATCTCAAACCCCCCCGCCCCCCGCGGCGGGGTCTTCCATCAGCTCCTCCCGTAGGCGTATCCTCCCTGTTGGGAGGTGCGAGGCTGGTGGGGAATGTGCTCGAGATGTGGGGGCGGGGATGCTTTAATGGCGGTGCTTGGTGCCATTATTCTATGAGCTATAATCTTTGGCGACAGTTGATCTCCCCCCCCCCCCCCTCCCGGGGCAGCAGCCAGCGGCAGCGGCCCCCACGCCCTCCCACCTTCCCATCTGCCTTGACCCACCGCGCCAGTGGCGCGCACTGAACCCATGGTGCTCCGCATAGCGCCCACATCATCGCCGTCACCGCTTGCGCTCCAAATCTTCTCCTCTTGTGAGGGGGTTCTCTGCTCTCCCGGGGCTCTCTGCTCTGCTGGGCTCTTCTCCTCCGGGGATCTCCCCAAGCCGCCGCCCCCGCCATGAAGTGCTTCCACTTCAGCGGCTACGAGAGGGGAGGGGGAGGCGGCGGCGGGGTGGGGAACGGTGCCAGGGTCTCCCGTGTTTCATGGTCCCGGTCGCTGAGCGTGGCCTCCAGCTCGTGCGATACGAGGCCGTCCGTGTTCGACTCGGACGCCGGGCGGGAGGATGGGCCCGAGTTCTTCTCTGGGCACGAGTTGGCGCGGAGGCTGGAGGAGCTCCGGGTCTTCGCGTTCGACGAGCTGAGGGCGGCGACGAGGGGGTTCAGCCGCGCGCTCGTGATAGGGGAGGGCGGGTTCGGATGCGTCTACCGGGGGGTGGTGAGCGCGTCTGGAGTGGAAGGCGGGGAGATGATGGAGGTCGCCGTGAAGCAGCTGAACAGGAGCGGGATGCAGGCAAGATTTTTGTCTGAATATCCGAGATTCCTCTGTTCATTTCTTCTCTGTACCATACTTAACAATGCTGATGGATCTTGTTGGATATCGTGCACGACTTGATTCTTTCCTCTTTTGTCGTTTCTTTCCAACTTTGTCCATGTTGTGCGTGCTTTATGCACAGGAGACGTGGAGTTTAAGAAGAAACATATCGATTTCTCTTGGATTTGCTAGATTAATCTCCTCCGGTGTTTTGAGATCTGGTTATTGGACTAGGAGAAGTTGCCGATTGCATCCGTACTTTTCCTACGGGCGTCATCTGTCGTGATTCTATAGATATGGATAGGTGTCTTTCTATAATGTGCCTTCTTGTTGTCTTTATAACATGGAAAATGGTTTAGTAACATCACTGGAAAGTTCACCTGCGAGATACGGGTGCTACTTGAATGTTCTAGGGATCTGGTCACGGCCCTTCTCCTTCCTTTACAGGTTATGTCAGTATTGAAACTATGTTATCAGCGGTCAGATATCTTGCTGAAACTGATTAGCATTTGAAATGATTTGGGAAATTGGGGAGCATACGTCTCCATTGTGTACATACTATAAAAAGGGAAAACTACATTATAAGATATGGTGTACATTAACACCCTTCTCTTAAACTCTTGGGGGATCATAAATTGAGAGTTTGCCGATCAACTGGCAAAAGTGTGGAGTAGTCTGAGATTTGGTGAAAGAGGTCAGCAAGTTGTGCGGCAGAGGAGACATGAGGAAGAGCCAAGGTGCCAGAGAGAGAGCGAGTTGATGGACAAAATGACAATCAATCTTAATATGCTTCATCCGTTCATGAGAGACAAGATTGCTGGCAATCTATAGTGCAATCTGATTATCACAGTAGAGAGGAGTGGGAGTTATATGAGCAACACCAAAATTCCGTAGCAGTCGACGTAGTCAGACAATCTCCGTAGAAGTGTCAGCCATAGCATGATACTCAACCTCTGTGCCAGAATGAAAGACAGTAGCCTGTTTCTTGCTCCTACAAGAGACAAGAGAGAAACTGAGGAAGATGCAAAAGCCTGTAGTGGAGTGATGATCTGTAGGATCCCCAGCCCAGGCCTCAGTCAGCATGAGAGTAGGCACAAAGCTTTAGGGAAGAAGTAGATGACATAAATAGAGAGCAACAAATAGTGCCACGTAAATACCGACGCATATGTAAAAGAGTAGTAAAGTGAATGGTTGTGGGATGGCTGACGAACTGACTTAGAATGTGCACTATGTGAGCGATGTCAAGACAAGAAATAGTCAAGTAGACAAGGGCCCCAACAAACTGATGATAGCGTATAGGATCGTCCAAGGGGACACCATCAGTAGGATAGAGCTTAAGGTGAAGCTCCATAGGCGTGTGTGCTCTGAAGAATGTCTGCAATGTACTTCTGCTGTGATAAGAGAGATCTACTAGAGGATAAGGCAACCTCAAGACCAAGAAACTTACAGAGAAGTCCACGGTCCGTCATATCAATTTGCTGATAAAGATGTAGCTTGAACAATGGTAGTGGAATCGTCGCTGGTGATGATCATGTCATCCATATAGAGGAGGTGGATGGTATGACCATGAGGGGATTCTCGAACAAACAGTGCATAGCTCTTAATGCTTTCATGAAAACTAACATCTAGGATGGCACGATGAAAACACTCAAACCAAGCTCGGGGAGCCTGTTTAAGCCCATAGATAGCCTTGCGAAGGTGGCACACATGATTTGGTGGTGTTGGAAGACCTGGAGGTGGCTGCATGTAGATGGCCTCAGAAAGATCACCATGAAGAAAGGTATTTTTCATGTCTAGTTGATAAAGAGGCCGCCTACTAGCAGTAGCGACAGCAATCAGTGTACAAACAGTAGTCATCTTAGCCATCGGGGTAAAAGTATCTTCATAGTTAATGCTGTACTCCTAGGTGAAATTGCAAGCCACAAGTCGAGTCTTGTGGTGCTCAAGGGTACCACCTTTGGTTTTGACCTTACAAATCCACTTGCAACTGACAGGAGAAATGCAGGACAAGATCCCAAGTCTCAGTCTGCTGAAGAGCTTGAAGCTCCTCTTGCATAGCTTGACACCACTCTGGGAACTGAACAACCTGTTTGCGACTCTGGGGCTCCTGATAAGTGTGAAGAGCTGTAAGGAAGACAAAGAACTATGGATTGTAGAAGTCAGTCGCATCATAACCAAGTCTATTAGGAGGGTGATGTTCTCATTGAGGGTAGTGTCGAGGAGGATCTGCAGGTGGCAGAGTAGGAGCCAGGGTGAGAGGAGATGGAGCAGCGACAACATCATCGACCGAGTCACTAGGAACATTACCAGAAACTTGAGTGCATCGGTCATAGACCTAGATAACTGGGCAGCGAGAAGGAAGAGATGACTGGGGAGGAGAGGAGGACTCAGAGACTAACGGAGTCAAGAGGCAGAGGAAGAGGATGAATCTGCGGAAGGAAAAAGACCTGGAATGCCAAGACTAACAGAGGAGGGTGGAGACCGATTGAGTATATCTCAGTTGGTATTAGGGTGGGGCGGTTTAGAGGGATCCTAGGGTTCGACCCTGGGCCTTTACAAATAGAAAAATAAAAATAAATAGAGGAGGATGTAGAAGAGTCAGGATGATAAAGGAAGGAAATATCTTGATCAGAGGAGGAAAAATAGGGAACACCCTAAAAAAAGGTGACATGATGAGAGATAGGAAGATGGCGCGCAACATGATCATAACAACAATAGCTGGGATTCTCTGTGTTGTAGCGAGAAGGGCGCACTTGACAGCGCTAGGTGATAATTTGGTACGTTCATGAGGAGGCAACAACACAAAACAGTACAGTTGAAGGTATGAAAAACCGAATGGTCAGGAGGGGATGAGTGGAGATGCTTATAAGGAGTGCAACCCGACAAGATAGAGGAAGGAGTGATATTAATGAGATAATCAGAGGTAAGAACAGCCTCAGCCCAGAAGACTCGTGGGACAGAGGTAGAGAGAGGGACTTGAGCAGTGTCAAGAAGGGGGCAATGGGCAGCCGGGGGGTGGGGGTTGGGGGGTTGTGGCCTGCCCGGAAGGCTTTCCTGGTTGCACGTGGGGGGAGAACGCTTCTGTGTCATGCAGTACGAAGGACGACGGCAATGTGGCAAGAAGGCTTGTGCGTCACACGGTAGAAAGGAAGACAGTGGCCGGTTTGTATGTCGTGCAGCAGCAAGAAGACAATAGCAGCTTCTGCGTTGTGCCGTAGGAAGGAAGACGGCGGCGGCCAAATAGGAGAGGGAGAAATCGGAGAGCATACGCCTCCATTGTATTGCTCATAATATATACAGGTACAATAGCCCAAAGTAGGGCAAGGGCGATAGGCCAACCATTGTGTACATACTATAAACAAGGAAAACTAAACATATAAGCTGTGGTGTACATTAACAGCAATGATCCATCTCCAATTGCTCAAAACATTGTTCACGCTCACTAGGTTATCCTAAACTTTATCCATACTTTTTTTAGTATGACATGGTTCCTTGGTTTTAACCATGATATATTTATGGATTGCGCTCCTTGATGAACATAACAAACCAATACTTGCAGGAGATATCTGATTGCACTGGTGCATGGCGAGTCATAGTAACTTGTAACCATTGATACAATCCATGAGGCTGAGATTATAGATGTGCATGCCTCCTTGCCATCAAAGATGAGACATTCCCGGTGGTGTCAAGATTCTGTGGGGGAGTAAACAGTTTGTCTGCCCATCATGGCCAAGGTTTTTACATCTTGTGAATCCTGATGGATTATGTGAATGTTATTTTAAAACAAGGGCCATAACTTAAGTTACTTAACTGTCAAATGTTTATATTGGGCTTGAGCAACATCCAGAGTTCAAGCTTTATAATGTCAAAACCCTTACCAACTTTCGTAATTATTCTCAAAGAAAATAAGGTTGCATATATTTGCCTTTCCTTTTGACAGAATGAAAGCTTTACATATCCATAGGAAGAAATTGTCAATTAATGATCATTATGGCAAGACATGTTTCTAGAGGAATATTCATTTGATCTTGGTAAAACTTTGTTATTAACTGACCAGGCTGAAAATGGGGCAGTATACTGCATTTTTTTCTTCAAGACTAATCATTTGCTTAGATATTCATTGTGGTCAGACATTTAAACTCCTTAATCTTGTCTTTGTTCCCTTGGGACACGGGGATCCTTGCTTTCTTGAAGGTTTCAGCTCATGTATCATTTTCTTTAGAGGAAATGATGCAATCGGCATCAGATAGACAATCGTTAGTGCCTGATTCTGTTACACATTACATTGTTTGAAGTTTGTAGAGTTTAAGTTGTGAGGAACCCAGGTTGGGGGGGAAGGGTTTGAGCTAGGTATTTGAAATTATTTACACTAGCATGGCAGAGTTTGAGCTCGATGGATCATTCTTGTCTAATTTGCCATCTTTAAACATGAGAGTATGGAAGCGAAGTAGAATGATCATCAGCACTACCATCTACTTGGATTACTCCAGAGGTGAACATCCAAGAATATGATTGTCCAGAACTGCATTTCTTCTGCATATAATCCTCTTTAATTGTTCTCTTGCTTGATTTGCCATTGCCGGTGAATATTGTAGAAACCATGCAACTACGACTTGATACTTGGATATTCCTTGTTATATTCTAGATTTCAGACATGTCATCTCTTTTAATAGTTACTAAATTTTAGGATATGATAATCCATATGAGTTCTCACACAACCTAACTCCGACTACACTGTTTCACTACCAACAAATATATATATACATATGTGTGCGTGTTCGTACGTATTCAGTTGACTGATGCATATGGTTGCACTTGTTTTTGGTTTTTATAATAACTCCCTTTGTTGTTTCCTTCTAGCATGCAGGGGCACAAGGAATGGATCACAGAAGTGAACTTTCTTGGCATAGTCAGTCATCCAAATCTTGTCAAATTAATTGGTTATTGTGCTGAAGATGACGAAAGGGGAATTCAGCGCCTTCTGGTGTATGAATTCATGCCCAATAAAAGCTTGGAAGATCATCTGTTGGCTAGAGTACAGACACCTCTGTCATGGCCATTAAGGTTAAAAGTTTCCCAAGGAGCTGCACGTGGTTTAGCATATTTGCACGAAGAAATGGATTTTCAGGTACTCCAACTCAGTGTTCCTTTCAACAATTTTTATTTTTATATGCAACGCCCTGAAAATCTTCATTAGTCAAAGATGGTAAAAAATTATTGAAGACACATGAATCAATCATTTTTCTTACATTGATCATGCTTAAAGAATCTGCATTCAGTGTACTATTTTATGTGATCTTAAAGAGATGGCACCCAACTTGTGAAGGTTCTCATGCTGTTTCTTTAGTATATGTTGCAGCACAGTTAATTCCAGCTCATTCAATGATTGCACTTCCTAAATATTGTCTAGTTTTGGCCAAACATCTTTTATCTCTGTTTTATGTTTCACTATGACTGTTGACCAGGTCAGTTTTTATGCATCATGATCAAATGCATTTTACTCTACTTTTGGTTGGTACAAGTTTGAACATGTTCAGAGCATTAGCAATGACAAAAACAGTCTGCACATCCTCCAGTGGAGCTAGCTCTATGTAGAATTGAGACGTTTTGAAGAATTTTAACATATTTTTATGCAATATCCGGCTATCCTTCAACGAATAGTTTCTTCCAAGGTGACATTGGTAACATATTGTGCATTCATTTACATTAATGGAACCAGTGGTGAGAATTTTTCATTTGATTGTATACTTAACCCACTGTTCTACATGAAGATTGGTCCACTGTATTTAAATCTCTCTGTCACAGTCAAAATGAACTTCACTTACCTTTGACGGATTCTCGATATCAGCACATTTTTCTTTGGGAGGTGTTGAACAATATATTAAAATTGGAAGAAAAAATTCATGTGTATCATTTATTTGATCCCTTATTAGATAGATTATGTCCCTAAATATATAATCTATGGTGCGATTCTTGAACATTGGAACCAAGCATATATTCTTTTTTGATATTATTTGATGTGATGTGGTTGAGATTTTCTTCTTATGCACTATGACGTGTTTAATGCATTACGCTTGCAGTTAATATTCCGGGATTTTAAAACATCAAATATCCTTTTGGATGAGGATTTCAATGCAAAGCTTTCGGACTTCGGAATGGCCAGACAGGGGCCAACTGAAGGAGTTGGTCATGTTTTAACAGCGGTATGCTTGAACATCAGTACTTTTCAGTTACTAAATTATTAACTTTTGTTTGGGCCACACAGACTGAAATATTAGACTTCGTCAGTTACTTTATGTCTTAAGATTTGTTTGGTCTTCTGCTTCTTGGATAAATGTGTACTATGTTTCCACTTCTTGGAGGGAGGGAGGAAGAGAGAGAGAGAGAGAGGCTAAGAAGCATCTTGAGGATCTATTTCTGCAGACTGCAGAATGAGGCTCGTGAGCAAAAAGTAGAGTAGAATTTTCTAAAATGCATTTCTGACTGGTAGTTCATATGTATTCACTGATTATTGATTTTGTTCTGATATAGATAAAAAATGGAAGATAGAAGGATGGAGACCATAAGAAGTTGACAATCGAGAGTGGAAGTTGCTTCATTTTTTTCATTCCTATTAAAATCTAATTATGGTTCTGTAGGTTGACTTAGCTTCTTGTTTTCCCTTTTCTACACTGTCTTCAATGTTCTGATTTCAGTTACTTGCAAATATCGAGTGCAGCAGCACTAATACAGCTCTGTTCTTTTTTGTTTTTCTCACTATGGTTGAGTGAGATGTCAGTTTCAGAAAGTGATCTGCAGATTGAACAACTAGACTTGTTGATTAATATTTCCGTTGCTCTGTGCATTAGCAAATGTTTCTTTGTCTTTCTAGATACTGTCCTAAAGACCATAAATTCATAAATTCTTCTGTCTGCTTTCTCTGGCGCCAAAACACAGATATTAGGTCTTTTTGTCATATTATTCTGGTTATAACTCTCTTGATTCTTGTCTCAGTATCAGAGAAAGAACTGTTTCTTTAAGGTTTCTCCAACTAATGGAGCCACATTGACCTGCTCTAGTTCATTGATTTTGACCCAGCAACTGAGGATCAAGGTTTTAAAATAATATTCTTTGTTGCATAATTTAGTTATGTTCGAAGGCAAATTTTATATAGCGTAAGAATAGTTCCATATTGGAAAGGGACAAACATGCTAATGTGTTTATAATAGTGTAGCCCTCTAAACCCATCACTTTAATGTTTTGGTTTGAAGGTTCAATCCGGTAAACTTTAACATGGCATTAGAGCCCACGGTATTGATCCAGGTTGGGGGGTCCAAGTTTATGTTCTATATATGACACAGCCTAAAAATCAGCCTGCATGTGAAGGGGCAGGTAAGAATAGTCCTACATTGAAAATGGGCAAAAATACTAGTGTGCTTATAATAGTGGAGCCTTCTCCTTAAGGTTTAAGTTGCAGGAGGGTCCATCCCAATAAACTTGTTGGACCTATGTTGCTAGTGGCTGCTAGCTTGATATGCATTTCCAGGGTGAAACTTTTATCTACTTCCAATAGTTCCCATAATGTTCATGAAATAAAACCCTGTTACTATCCTATTTATATCCACTTTTCTAATGCAGGTGGTGGGCACTGTAGGTTATGCGGCCCCCGAGTACGTTCAAACTGGTAGATTGACAGCCAAGAGTGATGTTTGGAGCTTTGGCGTCGTTCTCTATGAGCTCATCACTGGGAGACGGTCTCTGGATAGAAATCTTCCTAGAAGTGAGCAAAAGCTCTTGCAGTGGGTGAAACCTTATGCCACAGATCCTAAACGGCTCCATGTCATTATTGATCCACGGCTAGAAGGTCAGTACTGTCTGAAATCCATCCAGATGCTCGTTGGACTAGCCAATAAATGCTTGCTGAAACAACCCAAATCCCGCCCCAAGATGAGCGAGGTAGTGGAGATGCTGGGTCAGATCATCGATATGCTAGACAGTGAAGTTGCAGAAACAAGTGATAGATCTGAATCTATGGACACAGATAATAGTGATACTGCAGAGATATCTAAAGAAGGAAGCAGCTTTAGGAGACGGGCGTTCGACATCAGAGAGCTGATGAGCCTCAGGAACAGATCAGTTGGGAAACTGGATTGGCGGGCGTTGACACCGGGCTTGTCGAGAACGTGGTGCTGAGCTTGTTTATTGTCTAAATTCTTCACTTCAATTCTTTTCCCATCTAGTTATCTACGAGGTTCTTGTAAAGATTGTAAGAAATAGAGATGCATCAGGCATCCAGCTTTCTGTGCCTGAATCAGGGGATGTCTCTTAAGAGTTATGTCCAGTACTTGCAGAACATATATTTTAGGACAGGCCATGGTGATGTTTTGCCAGCAATCTTGGTGTTTGCAGCTGGTGGATAGTTAGTTGTAAAGATGGATTTTTTGTTTGTTTGTAAAGATGGACTTGCATGAGTAGTGTAGCAGAGCCTCGCATATTTGTTTGGAACTTTATCTTCCTGCATGTCCCTTTTTTTTCTTTTTAACAGAGGGATCCATGCCCAAACTATTTTTATTGGAATCAATGTGAAAAGAGCTTAGAAGGCATCGGCTTGTGGAGCCCTGGAGTTTACAAAGTTAGATCAAACGCACTCCTTAAATTATTTTGTGTATCAATGCTGACCTTCTTTAGATAATGCTAAAATTATGTGACTAGAATGATATCTTATTATACATTTTTATTGTAATTAAGATATAGATACGTGTTAGATTTTTAAGACATGGATGTATTCGACGCAACTTTCAATTAGAAATACTTTATGTCTTATGCTTCTCATTCCAACTATTTTAACAAACAGATGCTAGGTCATAGAAACATTTATGAACTTTTAACCCTTAAGAAAAAAAATGTTTAAATTATCAACAGCTAATCGCAATAGAGTACGAGGACCACAAGGCAAGGTAAGCAGTACCATGTAACCCGATCTACGTTTCCATGTGTTCGATACATTTAAAAAATAGTAAAACAAAAATAAAGAATAAAAAAAGGGGACCAAATCCACTGTGTTAGGGATCTGTCTTCTCCTCAGCCACTGTTTGTGTGGTGGTGTTTTCTTGTTTGAGCTGGAGCTAAACAGGAAAACATCACCAAATTTTGGCGCTGTCTGTGGGAACGAACGAGAGGTCATTCGTTCTACGTCATTCGTTCTACCCGAACGTCTCATCTTCATGAGATCCGCACATCTTTATCTTCACTGGGGGACTGTGTAGATGTATTCTTTAGTCCTACATTGAAAGATAATGAGAACAAGTGTGTGCTTATCAGCAAGAGTCTCACCTCTTCTCCTAAGAAAGCTTTTTTAAAAGATAAAAACCTCGAGCATGAGGATAATACCTCTTGAGAGGCACACTTAAATCACGTCTCTTCAGTTTGATACATTAATATCACACTAATTTAGTATGACATGACGAATTATGCTACAATGTTAGAAAAAATCTTTGAGAAATATTTTGCCCCATCTCATTGTTTGGTTGTCCGACCCCCCATCTTATTAGCGTGTAATGTCCAACAAATGAGATAACCAATGAGATGAGACGTTGAGCAATACTTTCTAGGAGTGACGAAGCATTCAAGATTCAAGGGTAGAAAGACTTTCTAAAAAGAGGGCTTTTTAAAAGGAAAAATGTTTAGTACCATCTAAAGAGGATAATAAATGTGATGTAGATTGTCTTCATTTAGAAATTTTTTTTTATTATTCTCATCTAAATTAAATTTTCAACCAATAAAATTATTATGAAGACAATTCACCTCTCGCGCTAATATTTCTCTTCTCAAAACCTTCTTCTCCTCATCTAAATTAAGTTAATTATCTTTATAGCCCTTAAAATCGTAATACGTAGCCCTTGTACCTATATCTTTATGTAATCTACCACAACAAAATCTACTAAGGATAGGCATCACTTTCTAAGTTAAGATTTCGGGGTACATAGATATCACTTTCGTCTAAAGTTAGATATCACTCTTACCTAAGTTAATTATAGTTGTTCAGACTAGTTCTTGAGAATTGTTGGGATATGAATTTTGCTACAAATGGGAGTATAACAGGTATTTATGCCAAAAATCAGTATTTTTTTCCCATAAAAAAATTTATATTCTTGGTGCCCCCCCGCTCTATCTTGTTCGAGAGCCCAACCCAGACCGCGATGCGCTTGTCTAATCGCTTCTTATAAGTACGGACTGCGCTCCTTCGAAAGGTCTGCTGCTGCTGCTGCCCAGTGCGGACCTGTTCTTCTCGTTTTCTTCCTCCCCTTTCCGAGACAAATTTACTTCCCTGCCTCTCAAGAAATTTCTTCTCGTTTCGGTTCCTTCCTTCCCCATCGCTCGCGGGTAAGCTTCTCAAGACTGCGATTTTTTACCGATAATCTTGTCGTCTATGATCCAATCCCTTCGCAAAACCCTAACTTTTCTACTCCGCTTCTAGCACCGGGTCGGGCGCTAGGGTTCCCCTTTTTTCGTCATCTCCGAGCGGCAAAGCCCTAGCCGTTGTACTCTACGACCAGGTCGCCGCGCTGGGCTGGGGCTTTCGAGCGGGACGCTGCGGCAGGAGGGTGGAGTCGTCTGCGACTGCGAGCAAGGGGCAAACGGGCGGCGCGGCGGGGCTCGGGAGGTGCCTTCTCTGGGCTTCGAGCGGAGCTGCGGAAGGCCGGCCGCAGCCAGCGCCCAGCGGGCTTGCGACTTGCGAGCAAGGGGCAAACGACGCAGGTGTCTTCTCCGGCTTCGAGCGGGAGGCCGGCGGCAGCCAACGGCCCAGCAGGTCTGCGAGCGAGGGGCAAACGGCGCGGTCAGTGAGCTGTGGCGTGACCCTTTCTCACATCTCGATCTCTCTTTGTTCTGTCTCTCTCAGATCTCTCATACCCTCTCTCCCATGGCCATGGCAGGCGGCGACGACCGGCGAGCAGATCAAGGTTTGACGGCGGCGGATCTGTCTGAGAGGAGGTCGGGTTCTCTGTCACTATGATTCTATCTGACTATCTCTCTTTGGAATGTGGTTTAAGGCTTGTGTCATGTCAAGTATACCATGTCGACAATAATACATAGCACAACACCGACCCATACCAGCTCCAAATGTTGGCAGTATCATTATGGGTGGGGGTGCAGAACAGGAGTTCCAAAGATTTGAGTTTGGATGAGACAAGCAAATGGAGATACAGAGATTCTCAAGTGATCTTGAGAGATTTTGAAAAGATTGCAACAGCATTAAGTTGAGTGCTTTCTTGACTTTAGATTTTGTGAGGATAAGGAACTTCTTTCCTCTTCTTGACTTTAGATTTTGGCCCATCCAACCCCATTGAGATGAGAAGTTCATGATTTTTGTTCTTGCTGAGGACTCAATTCCATTACAAGTGGGCAGTAACCACAGTACATTAGACAAAGAAGTCATTGTCTTCAGCTTTGCTGCATGTGGGCGCCAGGTTTTTGATTCGAATTTTACCTCTGTCACTCTCATATGAGAGGAAAGGTTTAAATGACAGCTCTGATATGAGTATATGTCCGAGCATTTTCTCATAGAAATGTAACGAAAGAAAGTGATAGCCATTTGTTCCCACTTGCATCTCGGTTACTAATCAATCCTCCTCAAATTCCATGCCTAAACCATCCATCCTGCCATGGTAGAACATTGACTAATTTCTCTTTCCCTCCAACTGGTTGCCATTAAGATTTCCTCTTCTGACACTAATACCTCTGTTTTTCTCTAATAAAATTGTCCGAGCATACAAGTCCTAAGGAAAGTTGAAGGCATACAAGTCCTTGTTTTAGTTTATTTCATTTGTTTTGCATCCAGATGTTTTGATTTCATTGTCTTTTATGCAAACAGTGTATGAGAAATCAGTATCTGACAACCCTTCTAATGTATGTTAGACAATTATTGAAGCATGAAATGTTTGCTACTAGCTCTTTGAAACCTTGTAAGCGGTTATTGACTTCTGAAGATGCATAGCAAAGTTGGAGGAGGAATCTGGGATGTGTTTATTTGCACTGCAGCCTTGTGGGAATCTGGGTTGCGGTTATAACTTTAATTCTTTTAATTGGGCTCCTGTGGGAATCTGGGATGTGTTTATTTGCACTGCTGCCTTGATATGCTGCTACTAAAAGTTGGAGGAGGAAGCTGCAAAAAAAGTAAGCAGGAAACCTTGATGGGTGTCTAATCCGCCGGTTCATGGGCTTAGTATCTTTTGAAGCGGCCCAGAAATAGCCTGGTAGTGGTAGCATGTCTTATAGTCAGTTATTTTATTTTAAAAAAATTGCACAGTGGTGACTGTTCAGACAAGCCCAACCCAAGGCCCATAAAGCCCAAACCGAACTGAACAAACCAAACCGAACCGAACTAATTCGGTTCGGTTCAAAACGGTTCATGCATCTCCTTCGGTTCGGTCCGGTTCGGTTCGAAGGCTAATTCGGTTCGGTTTTGAAAAAAAAAAGTGCAAACTGGACCAAACCGGACCGTGAACAGTCCTACGTGTGGTACCTACTGGTGGCTTCGCGTTTGGGTTTTTATTCCATTTAACGAATAAGAATGTGTTCTTGTAAAGTTCATGGTGGGTACTTCATGGAGGACTGGTTCTAGAGTTTCTTCCTCGCTTTTTTTGTTGTCCCCGTCTGTGAAAAGCTTATTTTGGTGTCTCCTTGGGTGCGCCTTTTGGAGTTGGTAGAGAAGGAGTTGTGATTTGGATACTACAGGTCGTTGTACCCACTTGTAGAGTAATATACAAGAAGTTGCTATTGTTTCCGATTTGATGGTTTTTTCTTGAAACTTGAAGCAAGATTCGGCTTCCATGTTTCCCAGGATATTTTTGAGTCCACATGATGGCATGTTAACTTTATTTCATTAGCCTTAATCGAACTGTCTGCCGACTAGCTGAGCGGGAAGTATGTAATGTTTAGATTTTTGCAAGCTGCTGGTTGTTGAGGTAGTTTCAAGGGATATAATTGCTACCAGTGTTTCTCAATTAGGGACACAAATAAACCGTTTTGTTCTCACGAACAAAAAAGAAAAGATTAAGTATATTGTAGTTTTTGAGGAATATAATGCTTTGGCATGGTAACTGTATCTCCTTTGGGTCTCAGTAGGCCTATGTGCTGTGTCCTTATATTTCACCTGGCTCCCATGTCTTCATTGCAACTATTAGATGCTTACAACCTGCTAGTTGTTTAGGGTGTTGTAGAAATGATAATGTGGCTTTACATGCATTTGTGGACTTTACGTTGTCTTTTACTCCATCAACAAAATGAAACAAAGAGGTCATGATGTCTTTCTCAAGAAGATCTGCATTTAGTTTCTTTGTTTGTAAGCTAGTAAATGTGATTCAATTTTTGTGGTCTGTTATGATGAGCAAGAACATATCATTTTGTGAGGCAGAAATTTTCAGAAAGTTAAGAATCAAAGTTCAAACTTATTTGTTCTATGCCATTGTGCTAATACAGATATCTTATACTTCTTGTTGTTTCCTTTCATTCTCCATTTTAAGGTCTACTATCTTACTTCTGCATATTATGTTTTTGCAACTAAAAATGTCCATCAAGACTCATCCAACGTTCAGCTTCGGTGGTTTCATTTATGACCATTCATGTTTGTTAGTGGACTGCTAACAACTTTAAATTACTTTGTTTAGCATTCTGTAGATGGACATATTAAAAAGTAATAATATCACTAATTTGTTGATTTCTTTTCTAAGCTGTAGCATGAGGAGATACAGCCCCCCATACTACAGTCCTCCAAGAAGGGGATATGGTGGTGGTAGAGGAAGAAGCCCTCCAAGAAGGGGATATGGTGGCTATGGTGGGCGCAGAGAACAGAGCCATAGGAGCCTTTTGGTTCGGAACATTCCTATGAATTGCAGGTAAATCTAACATTAGCAATATATAGCCTGCTTATTAAACTACACTATCTCTCATACAAGTTTCAAATGCATGATTGTCAGTTGAAAGGCTACACTTAGTTTCAGGTTGTGAAATTTCTTACTCCAGTCATCTTGCTTTGCAGGCCAGAGGACCTCCGAATTCCATTTGAAAGGTTTGGACCAGTAAGGGATGTTTACTTGCCAAAGGACTACTACACAGGGTTAGCTTCTTTACTTCAACTAGTCTACTCAGAATGCTCGGTATTGGTATAGACTAAGTGAAATAGTGCATGTGGGCTAGCCCAGTGGCTGGGGGCCCCGATGCACACCCGGAGGCAAGGTTTCAAGGACGCGCTTCGGCGTGGTGGAGGAGAAATTTTGGAAAATAAGGGTGGGGAGTGCGCGGTGCTCCCAATAAGGTTTTCACGGGGTTGTTCCGAGTTTTGAATCCGGGTTGTTCTGGTATGAGGGTGGTGGTCTAAACCATCACACCGAGGTGTACCAAAAAAACAGTGTGTTCATCTTTAGATAATGAAGAAAAACATATATTGCATGTAGTACTGTCAGGTCCCCAAATGGTCATAATATTTGGAAGCCGGTCACTAAAGTTAATTTCATTTTTTCATACTGATGCCTAACGTATATCTCTTCATTATCCATGATGTTGTTTGTAAACCACATGTAAAAGTTGCTTTTGGAAGGATTCTTTTGCTATCTTATCTAATATTTCCTTTATATTAAGTCTTTTTAAACTGGTTCTCAGGGTATTTTTGTTTGAAGTAAAAACAAGCTCTGCATTTGATGAAGGCTACTGTTTAGCACTGCTTAACATATATGTCGTCAAGGGTATAGAGTATTATCCAAATGAAGAAGTTCCTGTATGAAGAGAAATTCTATAACCAACATCAATTTAAGTTTGTCGAAGAGAAGGTAGTAGGTGGGTCACTTGAAGTGGATCTCATGATAACTTTGGAGCAAGTTGATTTCAAGTACTTCATGTAATTCCAAGGATGTGAAGGTTTTGAAGTCTCATGGATTTTGTGAGGTTGCTGTGCATAATGACTAGACAAAAGGTCAGAAGCCTGGCTAGTTGCTATCTGCTATTATGTTTCTTGAGCATCACCCCTGGGGACTGCCATAAGGTTGGTGCCTATTTCCATCAGAAATATTAGGAAGATATACCAACAGGCAATGTGGCAGTAGCTTAAAATGCTGCTATGGTTTGTGAACCTTTCAAAAATTGCTCATCCTCATATGATATCAGTTTCTGCTCCCTGGTATTTATTGTTGGGTTTGTTTTGTTGTTTATGCAGTGAACCTCGGGGCTTTGCATTTGTGGAGTACATTAACCCCTATGATGCTACAGAGGCTCAACACCACATGAATAGGCGGCTTTTAGGTGGAAGAGAGATAACTGTGGTTGCAGCTGCAGAAACAAGAAAAAGGCCCGAACAAATGCGTGGCAGATCTGGACCCAGGCATGAATTTGCATTTTTAGTTCAGTGGCTTTTTTTATGGGTATCCCCCTCATCTGTACACAAGGTGCTTATATGCCTAATACTCATCTTGCAGAGGGTCTTCTGGCCATTCCGGACGCCGTTCCTCTTATTATGGTAGGCCTTGCAATTTGGATATCAATATTGATCTTGGATAAGCTAATGTCATGTTAAAGCTTTCTGAAATTTGTTTGTTTCTTTGGGAATTGAGATTTAGTAATAATCTGGAATATTTGTTGGTCCCAAGAAAAAAGTCAATTTGACCTAGATCTCAGCCATTGTCGAGAGGAGGATGGAGAAAGTTCTTGGAGAGTAAAAGAACCCCCCCCCCCCCCCCCCCCCCCAAAAAAAAAAAAAAAAAAAACAAAAGAAAGGTTTTACTAAGTTTAGAGGTAGGAAATTTTTGTGGTAACTTTCTGATCTGACCAGTTCGTACCTGGGTAGCAACATTTACATTTCTAGGAACATCTTTAATGGGTCTTGCCTTCTGAACAGGATCTCTGTAGCTGTTTATTTTCCTTAATCTCTAACCTTAGAGACTATTGTATTCTTTTGCTTGAAAATTCAAGTATGGTTGTTTAGGGTGGTGCCTCTGAACTTTCTTAACTTTTTCCTTGTTCATTCAACCTGCCATTAATCAGTAGAGGTTCAAAATATGCATTAAATTTGTATCTCATTTGGGCAGTAAATATCTTTCATTAGAAGGTACATTAAGATCAGAGTTCATGTAAAGACTTGACATTATTTTACTGCTGGCTGTCAACCCCTCCTTTCTCATCCGGGCTTGGACCGGCCATGGCAGAGTTATACGGTATACGGTAGCAAGTGTTGGGCAGTACGAAAGAAACACATTAACAAAATGTGTAACAGAGATAATGATGTTGAAATGGATGTGTGGTAAAATTAAGAAAGATGAGATTAGGAATGAGCGCCGTGAGGATTTGGGGATAATTTTAGTTGATAGTAAAATGAGAGAAAATAGACTCGGGTGGTTTAGACACGTGCACCATCGTCTTAACTCGGCACTGGTTAAAAGATGTGACTAAATCTTAGTAGATGCTAGTAAAAGAGTTCGGGGTAGGCTTAAAATGAAATGGGAATGACATTAGTTTCTTAGGTTTAAATATAAATATAGCACCTAATAGAAATTTTTGGCGGAATAGGATTCATGTAGCCGAGCCCAAATGAGATAATGTTTTGATGATGACAACGAAGGTACATTAACCGTCTGAATTCCTTGCAAATCCAATTCTCATTTAAACTGTATGTTGTGATGTATTTTTGGTTGGTTGCTTATGTCATTCAAGACTATGTTCTAACCTTTCGCTCACCTTTATAATCTAATAATATTATGATGCCTGATGCAAAATATTTAAATGTATGGTCTCTTGTTTAACAGGTAAAAAATCTTTTGCCAGATTATTACTTTCGAAAATATTATGATGCAGAAGTTCTTTCATCTTTGATAGGCTGTTTTTCTTCTCATGGATGGTCAAGTGTTCTCTTTTCATTATTCATTTGCTCATTATGTATGTTTTTCAGGACGACGACACTCCCGTTCGGTGTCTCGCTCACGTTCCCCTTATCGTCCTTCAAATTCTAGGGTCCGGCATGGTTCAAGGTGTGCTACTGCTAATGAGGCGGTAACAGAATGTCACGGTATTTGAGATATAGGTTTCACATGCATTTGAATTTCTACCTTGCAGATCATATTCTCCCGAACCAAGACGCCGTGATGACCGCTCTGTTTCCCCGAAGGGAAGACAATCACGAAGCACGAGGTCCCCAAGGGATTATCCCCATGGATCAGATGATGATCGTGGTCGCGATTCATACTCTGGTGGCTATGCAGATGCTGAACACGATAAGACTGAAAATGGCTACAGCAAGTGAGTGACTTTAGCCCTACAAAGTGCTCTTGCCTTTTTCTTTCTCGTAGTTCATTGTTATTCCTACATGGATAATTAGGTTTCAAGTTTTACGGGGATAATTTCTGTTCTTTATATCAGCATCACGCTGACGAAAAAGGGCAGGACGAAATAAAGTTGACCTTGTAGGAGAACGCTCCACCAGATTGTGATGTCTCAACGTCTATATGGAACTTTTGAAATTTCTTTGTCCTGGGCGCCGACCTGTGACAAGATATACTAAAAACATTCCACTGGATATTGTTATGTTCAACTAAAATAATTTGGGGTCTCTGCCTTTTGGTCGTTTCCGTTATCAAGTGTATCGACATGCAAAAGATGCATTTCTTACTGTGACATGAAACATTGAAGTGCCGCTTGTGTCATCCTTGCAGAAAAGTTGAATATGATGCTGGGGAATCTCGCCCCCAACGCCGATCTCCTGGACGCACATCACGGTCACTTTCCGGGTCACGGTCCCGCTCCCGATCCGCCCACTCCTCTCCTCGTCACAGCAGATGAATGAACAAGGTAAAAACGCAAACCAAAACCCCATGGCTGCAGCGATTTTTGGAACTACACTGTACGAGTATGTGCGTTTTACTGACCTTTTGTCTGTTTATCTGCAGTAGCTAGCAGTTTCGGGGACCTCTGCTGCCAGTTTTCTGTAGCGTTTAATCCATGGAGCCACTTAAGTTAGATTGGCTCTTTTTATATCTCAACAGTATCAGCAATGCAGTTGTCGGCACGCTCGCTTTCTGGATTGTTTTGCCTGTATTTTTCGTTGATTCCAACTTGCATTATGCCCTGTTGATATATGTTTACGGTTCAACACCGCCGAGATGAATTTCTAGTAAGGACCCTATTTTGTCGCTCAGTTGTCAGGCCTTTGGCTTACTAAGCAGTTCTTGCTGCCTGAAGAGGGGTATGCTTTTAGGACATGTTTGGTATTAGAATAGATGGGGATAGAGTGAGAATATTGAATATTCTATCCCCAATCTATTCTAATATCTCACTCTCTCCCCAATCTATTTTAGTATCAAAGATGAGAGGTGGTAGTTATCTGGGCGCCGGAATGGTGAACAACGGTTCGGTCCGGTTCACCCCTATTTTTTTGGGAAATTGAATCTAACCCCTTCAATGAACCGAACCGGGTTTGGTTCACTCCTATTTTTTGGGGAAATTGAACCGAACCTCTTCAATGAACCGAATCCGGTTCGGTTCAAATCGAAATCAGGTAAAATCTGGCAAAAAGTGATGTTTTTTTGGGGCCAAAGACCTCCTTTCACTGTGCTTATATATATATATATAATATTCGGTTTATTTCGGTTTCTCAATCTGAAATCGAACAGTGAGGCTGGTGAAACTAAATTGAACCGAACCGGTCGGTTCAAGTCGTTTTTTTTATTTGGACGGTATAGTGAACACTCTTAGTCCGGATAGATGTATTAAGTAATGGGCATGGCAAAGCTCGAAAGGTTGGGAGGCCAGACCCAGTAAGGGATTGGGATGGTTAAGATAGCCCATAAAAAAAACCAAGAGAGGATACGAAAGCTTGTTACGCTCCTCCAGATTGTTTGACATGGAGGAGACGAGCATGGGGATGATGAGTTGAAAAATAAAATAAAATATCAACTTTATTGTTGTGTCCTGTCCATCTCTATATAAATCTATTACATGGAAGTTGACTGATCAGGTGTTGGTTTTAAAAGAATTTTGGTTATTAGGAACATCGCACTGTCATTATAAACAATAGGCAAGGAAAGATTTGGTGGTGTTAATCACATGGCTGTTCTTTTATTTTCCGGACGACCCTGCTCCCAAATGACAGTGGGTTTCTAAAATTTTCAAAGAATTCGTTTTTTCCTAATTGATTTTTTACATGTTTTACAAACGTGTACAAATGTTGTTCCCCATAAGTTGGGATATTTTTTTTCCTATTTCTTTGGAGAACTATTTCCTCAAAAGAAAACATTTCCCCCTTTCCCAGGTTGAATCTGTTCTCTCACGTATCTTCAAGTAATGTGAACGCAAGATTTCATTGGCACACAATTTTCGGTAAAATTATAAATATGCTGTACTTTATACTTTATAGAGAATGTTTTATTTAAATCTTTATTTTCTTAAGCAAGATATTTCATAATCTTTATTACTAAAAAAAAAAGTGGAGAGTAGAAATTCCTCCAAAAGTGAAAAGTGGGAGAATGTGATTGAGAAAGCTTTTAGAAAATGTTGCAATTGAGCGGATGGAATCCATGCCCGGGAGCCACAGCCCGAGGTTTGGGACGAAAACTTGGAAAGAACTGAGCTTTGGAAACTCGTTTTGTTTGCCGGTCCGGTCCACAATGGGAACTGTCTGACCTTGTCCGTTCTTATCACCTTGCGGACATGCCATTATTAACATGAAAGCTTAAGACTAATTGCCACTGGATACCCACATCACGCTAGAATTCTTTTCTTCGTCAAGGCTGTAAGAACTTTGCCTTACGTTAGATCAGATTTCCGATGCTTAAAATTATATATTTTCCTCAGTAAGCAAACGGTATTCTACATTGTCAGTAAAAAAAAAGTTTGACAAATAATTCTATCAGTTGAAAATTTGGTAACATCTTTTTTTTTTTCTCTCTCTCTTTCTTTCAAATGATACAATTATTTGTTAAATTATTCACGTCACTTTTCTTACATTCCAAAGAGCGCATGCACTGAACATTTTTTTTTTTTGAGAAATATCAAATTATTCGACCGAATTATATTATCAGTTTTCACAAATGAGTGCGGATCATGTTGCCAACATAATAACATAATCTTTTGGAGAAGAATTTAGTGCACTTGAGTTTTATACTTTACATTTATACTTCTTATTTTTCATTGGCCAATGAAAAGATGACACAATGTACCTATCCAATGAGAAAGAGGAAGAACAAGTGTAAAGTGTAAAACTCAAGTGCACTAAATTATTCTCAATCTTTTGTTTGTGAGAGTCGATCCGAGTACTTGTCAGATAGAGCATTAAATATTTCTCTTTCTCTTTTCTCTCATACCACATGTAAGGCACCAATATCGACCATTATTGTGCTAATACTTGAAGGTTTAACTTTTTATGTATTCATACTGATACGGGGATATCTCGGCAGGTCGGCTCAATCCTCGGTCTCGACCGACCTCATCAACGGCATAGGCCGACATCTTTTTTATATAAAGGGAAAGCATATTACCCGACGAGTCAGCTCGGAGATATCCGAGCAGCTCTACTCCTTGGGCCATCTTTTTAAGCTCGGCCCACGAACTCTTTCGTCTCGGGCGTAGCCGACGTGGAGCTCGGCATGATCACGGGCTCCCGGGAGTGTTGATCACGTCGCCGATAAGGCAGGTAAGGTAAGGTCCGAAGATTACGGGACTAATAATTGCAGCTATCAAGACCACGATCACGATGATCTGGGAAGGCGGTGGCAACTTCCAATCCGACATTAATCACGAAAACCCCCGACGAGATTAGCGGGGTCGTCCAGCTGTTACACAGGTGTCCTAACACTATATAAGAGGCAGACACTCCATAGGCGCAGGTACGCTGTTCTATCCCAAGCTAGACCATTCTGCTCGTCTAGTCTGCTCGTCTAGTGACTTACAAGAGCGTCAGAATGTCTCCCCGCCGAGGTCTCTCGGCAGATTTTACAAGTCAGGTCGGGAGCTCGAAACTTGTGTCACGCATCGGCCAAGCACGCCTCAGACGTAATTCATCGACTTGGTCGTCTCAGCTCACTCTTCGGCGAGAAGTACCTCAGCGGTCACTTCGACCTGAGCCGACCTATGTTACACTTACTGTAACACATACATTCACGTATGCTCTAGAAGAGTCATTATTATGTTAGTGGTTACCTGTTCAAACGGAATCAAAACCTAAGATTAATGCACACATGTTACGTGGAATTCGTCCCCTAGACATGGCAGATTGCATGGAGATCGAGGAGACTACTTGCCCGGGCAAGGACCCGAAATAGTGTAGAGAGAGAGAGAGAGAGATCAGTTCGCGGAACCGTTCTCCTCCCTCCCCGTTCTTCCTCCCCCTTAATCCTTGCTATCCTGATCCCTCTCTCCCGCTCCAAACATAGAAAAACTCCCTAAAAGAGAGGGACGGGGAACATCGTCACACGCGGACACGAGCACTGGTGCAGACAGCGCGATCTGTGGAGAAGGAGCGGCGGAGGAAGGCTCCTCTGGAACGATGAGTTCATCATGTGCCAAGGTGGGAGAAGGAGACGCCATAAAAGCAGGGGACCATGCACGAGGGAGGGTGCAAGAGACTCCGCCGGCAATCTCCTCCTCTCCGTGGCCTCCCCGTTAATGTCACCTCCATAAACAGGTTCGACTCGCCGCCACCACCACCACCTCCTCCTCCATATATACCTTAATTTCTCACTGGTATGATATCTGACGAAAGGCCAGGTCGCATGCATTTAACTACGTACACTTATTAATTGGGTTCTGTTCTGGTAGGATTGGAGAGACCCTGCGAGTTATATTGTATGGTGGGTGGGTTATATCCGGAGAGGAGGATGGGGCGGGTGGCGTTGTTTGTGTTGATGTCGCTGCTGGCGGTGTCGGCGCCGGCGGTGGCGGAGGACCCCTACATCTACTTCGACTGGAAGGTGACCTACGGCACCATCTCCCCGTTCGGCGTTCCCGAGAAGGTCATCCTCATCAACGACCAGTTCCCCGGCCCCAACATCAACTCCACCACCAACAACAACGTCGTCGTTAACGTCTTCAACAATCTGGACGTGCCCTTCCTCCTCACATGGTATCTATGTCTACACCTCTCTCTCTCTCTCTCTCGATCTCTCTCTCTCAAGCACACACAGACATATCGTATTATAACATGGTGGTAATGTTTCCAGGAACGGCATCCAGCATAGGAAGAACTCATGGCAGGACGGGATGCCCGGGACGAACTGCCCCATCCCCCCCGGCCAGAACTTCACCTACCACTTCCAGGTGAAGGACCAGATCGGCAGCTTCTACTACTTCCCCTCCATCGGCATGCAGAAGGCAGCCGGCGGCTTCGGCGGCCTCCGCGTCAACAGCCGTCTCCTCATCCCCGTCCCCTTCGACCCCCCGGCCGACGACTACACCGTCCTCATCGGCGACTGGTACGCCAAGGACCACGACGTCCTCGAGGGCCTCCTCGACTCGGGCCGCTCCCTCGGCCGCCCCGCCGGCGTGCTCATGAACGGCAAGTCCGGCAAGGGCGAGAACGATCCCCTCTTCTACATGGAGCCCGGCAAGGTGTACCGCTACCGCATCTGCAACGTCGGCCTCAGGACCTCCCTCAACTTCCGCATCCAGGGCCACACCATGAAGCTGGTGGAGATGGACGGCTCCCACACCGTGCAGAACGTCTACGACTCCCTCGACGTGCACGTCGGCCAGTGCTACTCCGTGCTCGTCACCGCCGACCAGCGGCCCCGGGACTACTACATGGTGGCCTCCACCCGCTTCACCAAGTACATCCTCACCGCCACCGGAGCCATCCGCTACAACGGCACCCAGGAGGGGCCTGACCCGGACCTGCCGCCGGCGCCCGTGGGCTGGGCCTGGTCCCTGAACCAGTGGCGCACCTTCCGTTGGAACCTCACCGCCAGCGCCGCCCGCCCCAACCCGCAGGGCTCCTACCACTACGGCAGCATTAACATCACCCGCACCATCCGGGTCGTGAACACCATCGGCAACGTCGGGGGCAAGCTCCGCTACGCCATCAACGGGCAGTCCTTCGAGGAAACCACCACCCCGCTCAAGCTCGCCGAGTACTTCGGCGTCCCCGAGAAGGTCTTCAAGTACGACACCATTGGGGACGAGCCCCCCGCCGACTTGAGCTCCATCGTGGTCGCCCCCATCGTCGTCAACGCCACCTTCCGCAACTTCGTGGAGATCATCCTGGAGAACCCCACGAAGGGCCTCCAGTCCTACCACATCGACGGCTACTCTTTCTTCCCCGTCGCGTACGTACCAATATCCCACCCCTTTCTACATCCATAGGTAAATTAATTAGAAATCTCTCTAACATGGAGATTTTTACTGTAACATAATTTATTGTAACTAGTGATAACATTAATTATAATAAATTACGGCCGACTAACAAATAAGTTAAAATTTTGATAAGAACTCTTAATTAATTTATCGTCCCGACAATTAAAACTTAACCTAATTAAGTTAACTTTGTTTAGCTTTATGTATCTTTACAAAAATAGATTAGACACAAATATAAATTTGAAGATTGATCGGGTCATGACTTAATTCGTGGTTGGGCCATTAATTTAACTCAAACATAAACTTGAAGATTGAGTCACTGATCAAAGATTTACTCATTTTAACTCAAACTTTCAATTGTACGTATCTTATAAGCAACATATATAGATTTAGTTTAACTTCTACCTTTTGACTATAACATCGTCATCAAACTTAACCCACTTTAGTTTAGTCGAGTCTCGAGTTTTATAGTGCTTTAACCCCAAAACATGTCGATATGAATCTGTTTAAATTTATTTAAAGTTAAATAATATTCATCAGATACTACTTGAATGTGTATCGTGCATCTCCACATCCATCCACACTCATCATCGAATACACGACATGCATGCATCCACGGATCAGGGATAGCAAAGCTAGCATTAATAACATGCATGGTGGGACATTGAGATGTTGTGTGTTCTAATTGCGTGCATGAAACAGGATGGGCGGCGCCAAGTGGTCGCCGGAGAAGAGGAGGACGTACAACCTGATCGATGCGGTAAGTAGGCACACGATCCAGGTATACCCGGGGTCGTGGACGGCCATCATGCTCACCTTCGACAACGCCGGGATGTGGAACCTGAGGTCCGAGATCGCGGAGCGCCGCTACCTGGGCCAGCAGCTCTACGTCAGCGTCCTCTCCCCCGCCCGCTCCCTCCGCGACGAGTACAACTCCCCGGCGAACCTCCTCGTCTGCGGCCTCGTCCAGAACCTCCCCCTGCCCCCTGCTTACACATGAGGCATATAACTAAGATCATCCACCACTCCCCCAGCTCCCCTCCCCATCCACCTCTCTACATAAAAGGACTACCCCACCCCCAATCCCTCTCATGAAGCGCCATATATAGATGTCTCCTCATGATCATATGCGTATCTGTGCATGTGGAAGAAGAAGTAGTAGCTAACGTGATGATCATCGATGTAAAGAAAGAGATGCCGAGGGAGAGGCAAGAAAGATCACACATCTATACGACGTCTGCAAGAGCGGGAAGAACAAGTATGAATACCAAGATGAGGCGTTGGGGCACGATGGGCTGCAGATGTTTGTAATAATGCGTTCATGGTATAGGTCTCCAAGTACTGTTGCGTCCGGGTTGTTTGGTTTCTGTTTCCTAATTAAGCCTCCCAAATCCCATCGTTGTACTCTTCTTGTTTTTTTTTCCTTTCTTAATTATTCACCTGCTGTATGCAGCAAATGGCAATATTATTGGTGCATGCTTATCATGTTTATTCACAATATTTATCAGCATTTAATTTCGTGCAAGCAAAATGTGGAGTGCCAATTATGTCTATCACATGTACAGACAAGTATATATATATATATATATATATATATATATATATATATATATATATATATATATATATATATATAATTTTCATGCCCGACATTACACTATAAGAAACATGAGGTATGATAAGATATGTGCCTCACTTCTTTATCATATTTATTTAGCAGCAATAAAGCGCAAGTAGTGTTGAGTGGGCTTACTAGCTAATGGTTCTCATATATATGAATAAAATTATAAATTTATATTTTTAAAGAGAAAACTTATGAAATGAGATTATGTATTTGCATTTGTATAGGGGGGACAGAGAGAGAACGTGCAGGTGAGAAATATTTTTGAAAGATATTTCTCTAAAAAATTAAAAATTATTCTCAGAAATTGGCATGTTGACGCATAAAACAAGTGAAAATTGGGTGGCAAAATAAAACTCGAAAAAATTTGAAAGAGAAATATTTATTACACTTTTCAAATGCACTTGGAAGTGTACTACTTTTTTCATTGGTCAATGCACTTGTAACATATTGTGCCCATCAAACGAGATCAAAAGTGTATTTTCAAGTACATTTGAAAAGTGTAATAAATATCTTTAAAATACAAACTCTTTTTTATTTCTGGGTTCTTTTTTAATAGCTTTCTTTAAAACAGTGTCAAAATACTCTTATAATTAACCTCCATTCAATACTCATTGAGAGAGAGAGAGAGAGAGCTCCTAAGAGGGTATTATTGCAAATTTTCTATACATAATAGCAGGTTGATCAATTGGGCGACAGCATCCATTCTGCTAGATTTTTGTTGCCAAAAATCGCTACATGTATCTGGTCTTAGATTGTGAAAGCGACCTGAACTGTTGAGATCAGAATGCGACATAGCTTCTTGCTCAGTCAAGCCCTCGACAGGGTCCAAAACAAAAGTATATGTTGGTGAAGAACAGCAGAAGAGGAGCTCGTTAGCAACTAGTCTTGAAGTGATACCAGCATTCTTAGGAAACGTAAAAGCTAGCTAGGAGGAATATAGCATAACATACTTGTTTTTTCAGGTAAAAAAACTTTCTGCTTGTGTTTAGGGACGATCGTTGGGAACATCTCTTTGTGTTGTTTGTATTGATGTGCAAAAAATTTCCCACATATATCATATTTATGGGGTAAAATTATGTAGAAATGGATAATTACGCCTCCTTTTTCCCATTAAGAGGAGCAATTTGTCCTTCGTGAAGACTGCTAAGGCATGTCCCCACCATTACAAAACTCATCCATGCATGGTTTGCTGGATCGGAGATTCGGACAGAATCAGGGAGACCCTGATTCGGTTCGATTCGCATGGAATCGGACCGATTCATATATGATTATTAGTGTTTCATATGATTTATTTGAATTATCAAATTTTTAGATATATCAAATTATGAGAGATTTGAAAGTTAGTATTTCGCTAAAATCATCGAAATCGCGATTTTCTTCTCGATGGAAGAGTTGACTTTTTTATTAGTAAAAGATATGATTTTTTTGATATTTTTATTAGATTCAAATGATTGGTACTTTCTTATTTACATGTAATATCCTAAGTAAATGAAACTATAAATACTAACATTTACTTAAATGATATTCAAGTAAATAAGTATGAAGAAGAAAGATGAAGAAAGAGTATGTATGTATGTACCCATGCGAATCGGATCGAATCAACCGAATCATGGATCGGATCTCCCCTGATCCGATCCGATTCGGTCGAATCGGGCCAATCTGCTTCGCCATGCCAAACCCTGCATCCATATATCATGTAATTAAGAGGACTATGCCCTTTACCCAAATCCCATTAACATTTGCACTGGTCATTATCATAATCTTAAGTGGACCATAAGAGTTATGACAATGACCCTAATGCCTAAGTAAGACTTACCGAATTCGACCCACCTGCAAAACATTTTAATAAACCTTCAAACTGGAACCCAAGAGAAAAAGGTTCCAGGGGCCACATTCAGTGCCGAAGATTAGGGTTGGTGGGATAAGGCCCAATCCATCTGATGACAAAGAGAAAAGATAGTTGTCTGGTCGCCCGGTAACAACTATTACCCGACGATAAATAGATCTGGTTGGATAGTTTTTACCATCTTTCCAGAGGTATAGTAAGCACTTCTTCACCGAAGAATACTGAAACTCCAAAGAGAGTTTTTACTTGTGCCAGTGTTCGCAGGGAGTGACATTTTTACCATTTTAGAATTCATCATATTAAATTTAAGTTGTTGGACATATCTATACAATCTGATGGGCAATCCAATAATTTACAAATCTATATATCTATGCAATCTGATGGCCTTTTTAGCCACGGCGTTCGCCCCTCCACTTGTCCACCAGTCCGCCCCCTAATGGTATCTATATCAGCTAGCTTTTTTCAGCCTTTTCTATCGTGACGGCGATGCTGAAGAAAAGAGCTAATAAATAACGCAGTGGACAGATGAGATGGTCCAACTGACATTACAGAACCCCAGAAGAGTATGTGATGCAATAGCAAATGAGAAAGATTCAGTGCACTTTCTTATTACATTTAAGTATAATATAATTAGGCACTAAATTTATGTGGTACTTAATAATTGAGTTGTCACTTTATCACTCCCCATGTGAAGAGTATCACATAAGTTTAGTGCCTACTCATATTACACTTAAGTGCAATAAAAAAATACACTAAACCTTTCTCATAGCAAATTGGGGGAATTAGTTGGTTACTACTAAGCCACTACCGAATCATATAAGAAAAGAGGCACACTGCAAAGGCATATGTAGATGAGAGATCGGAGGCTGGCGTCAAGAACACTGAAGGCAATTGAGTCAGGCAAAAGATACATCCAATATATTTTTGTGAATAGGGGGGCAAGAAGCATATGTTACAAGGAAAGGAAGACACTACAAGAAGGGAAAGGCTTGCTTCCACAATCTCAGAGAAGCAGAAAAATGCAGCAAGCTACATACAAAGGGTGGGAAGGAGAACAGAGGTCCCTACAACTGGAGCTTCGACGTAACACATCTTTCTGTCCATGTCAAGATACAAAAGATGGGAGGTGAACTGTACAATGGGTAGAGCAAAAGTAAGTAACAGATGGATCATGCCTCCGAGCTGGTTCTTTCAATCTTACTTTTCCTTCCTCCATATTTATATTTCAAAAATGCACCATCTCCTGGACGGCTCGCTTACGCATAAAGAGGGGATGCTGAAGGTCTAGGATAAGCGATATCCCCATTTCCGACCTGCCAACTGGCTCTTCGTGACCTGTGTCCGCCGCTACTGCTCTGGACCCTACAATTTTGCTGAACATGAGAATTTCGAACTGCATCTTTTGCCTCTTGAAGTTCTTCTAGTGCAGAGACCACTTGTTCCATACTTGGCCTGAACTTGGATTCTGATGACAAGCACTGCAATGCTAGGGCAGCAGCTTTTTGAGCTCCAACAAAGGAATACTGTCCTTCTAAGCGGGCATCTAAGACTCGGAAGATTTTCCGCTTGTTGGAAAGGTAAGGTCTTGCCCACTCCACCAGATTGTGTTCCCCAGATGGTCGATTCTTGTCCACAGCTCGACGCCCAGATAACATCTCTAGAAGCACAACCCCAAAGCTATAGACGTCGCTCTTCACAGTCAAATGCCCTGCACATTTACAAAACGATGAGATCCTGGTTGCTGAGTACCAGCAATTTTCATGCCACGTACTGGCTATGTCAACTATTGCACGTATAGAACTGTAATCTTAAGGCTTAAACAGAGGAAAGTCCCAGTGTTCAGTGGATTTGGAATTGCATTACCATCAGCAAAAGAAAAGCAACACATTATTATTACAGCATCCATGAGCTAAGCAATGATAGGCTAGTTAAACTCAAGTTTGAGCAGAGCTTTTTCATGTTCGGAGAATTTGTCTAAATTGAAGGCTCACAAGGGAGGATTCTTTTGCCAATGGAAATTTGGCGATACCATGCCATTTGCAGGATACATTCAGTAGACATGCCACAATCTCAATCAAATCAGTATAACATGCTTATACAAACTATTGTCACTCTTCAGCAAATTCAAACCATAGCAATATTGAGCTATATTTGGAGGTCATTTGTTAACAAACTCGATCATTTTTTAGTTCCATTTGACACTTTTCAAATTATGTGGAAATGAAAATTAACTCATTCTGCATGGAGGTTGCTAATCTAGATAAAGAAGCCAAGTTGAATTGTCACTCAGAAACTGCAACCAGAGAAACTTTTGTAAAAAGGAACGAACTTAACATTCAAATACAGGGGCATATACGCAATTGTGAACCAAGTGTACCTGTTGCAAGATACTCGGGTGCAGCATATCCATACGTTCCCATGACTCTAGTTGACACATGGCTTTTGTCTCCAGTAGGTCCATCCTTTGCCAAGCCGAAGTCGGAAAGCTTGGCATTGTAGCTCTTTACATTCGAAAAATGAAATATATGAGGGATGAAGACATAAGAAAATTTCATAAAATTCAAACAGCATATCCACTATCCAGTGAAATAGAAATGCCATCCATCAACGGGAAGATCAATCTCCACTTACTGAATCAAGAAGGATATTTGAAGTCTTAAAATCCCGATATATGACCGTCGTTTCAGCATTATGCAGAAACGCCAGTCCTCTTGCAGCTCCAAGAGCGAGCTTCATTCTCAGGTTCCAAGAGAGCGGTTGGAAGTATGAGCCTCCTGCGGTATCAATGCCATAGCAAATCAGAATCATATACAAACAGAAAAAAATCAACATATATATTAAGCTTAGGGAATGGGACGATGGGTATTGGTGTAAAAACCCACAAAACCTAGGTGTTGAGATTCTAAGGCCCAGGATATTTAAGCAGAAAAACTCCACTCGGTTTTTTCCAATATGGGATTGAGCCAGGAGGAGGTGAAAACACCAAAGTGGGCGCCCTGCTCTAATATAGAAACCCACAAAACCTGGATTGAGATCCTCTGCTTCACAATCGTACACCAATTTCTTACACCACAATTCCAAAAAATATATTAAAAAAATAAAAATAAAAAACTTTTATTATTATTATAAGGAGTGTGGATTTTATTAAAAATCCAAATGGGTAAACCCTAAAGGAATGAGTCATTCTCTTAAGATTGACTTATTTTCCTTAAAAATGGATGAATGTTGGCCAACCCTAAGGGAATGAGTCATTCTCTTAGGGTTTACCCATTCCCAATGAGGTGTTGAGATTCTAAGTCGCGGGATATATAAGCACAGGAACTCTACTTAGTTTTTTCCATATGGGATATTACCACACGATTTTCCTCTAATAATTGGAGACACTGCGACTGCAAAGAAGATGCACATATTTAGGTGCTATCGAATTATGCGGTTCAGAGAAGAGCTGAAAGACATACTCCTGAACAGATGGTTCTCTAAGCTCCCGCGAGGCATGAACTCGTAGACAAGCAACCGGTGTTCATCCTCGAAGCAGTATCCGAGTAACTTTACAAGGTTGGGATGGTACAGCTGACCAAGATAATTGATTTCGGCCTGTGGATTAAAGGATTAGCATGTTAAAAAAAGCACTCTGTCGCCGCAGACTAGTCGCCGCAGACTACAATCAATGGCAGATATAAATACATACTTATGAAGCCTATCAACCCATTCCAAAGAGAAAACACACCACGGAGGGAAAGAACACCGACGTCACTCACCAGCCACTCCCTGTGCCCTTGAAAGCCTTCCTGATTAAGCCTCTTCACGGCAATAACTATCCCAGTTCCAGGCTTGGCAGCGGCAAACGTGTGCTCATCGATCCATCCCTTGAATACAGAACCAAAGCCGCCTTCTCCCAGAACACTGTCGGGGCGGAAATTCCTGGTCGCACTTTTGAGATCATTGAATGAAAAGCTCTTCAGATTGGGCGACTGAAGAATCTCGCCCTCACTCCTAGGGGTTGCAGGAACAGATGCCGCAGAAACCCTGCTGCTAGAACAACTCCGATCATTTCCATCTCTGCTGACGTATCTGGAATTCGCACCTGTGCATCCAAGGAGAACAAGGTCCCATTCATGAACAAAAACAGGATCAAAATGGAACGAGGCGAGATAGGAGAACCAAATTAGAAGCAATGATAAATAAGTAAATTTGGAATTGGCATCCAAAGAACAGTTCCATGTACTTTTCGAGGGGAAAGAGAAAATAGAAGATAGATCATGCGTGAGCTATAACAGGGTGATCCCAAGTCCGAAACAACAGGAAACATGACAACTCCGAATAGCACAAGCAACAGAGCTCAAAGCTCTAGTTCACCAACTCTCAGCGAAAGCCAGCTGGATTGGATTACCTACAGAGCCTTATGTTCTGATCGAGAAAGATGAAACGATAACTCTGCCTCACAGAACAACCAAACATAAAACGGTCTGCAACCCGGGAAAATCTGCAGTCGCAGCTCCGAACCTCAAGCCCAGGATGCCGCTGAACTGCAACAATCGAGTAAGAAGAACGGAAAAGAAACGGCTCCTCCTCCCTCACCTGAAGCCGGAGTGCTATGAAAGGGGCTCTCCGCCTTAATCTTCACAACAAAGCAGTTCCCCATGTGACTCAACCCCCGGCGAGTCTCCCGAACGAGGCACCAACACTCCTCTACCTCTCTCTCTCTGCAGCTCAGGAGCAGGGGGAACGCGCCGAAGGATGGTTAGATCCGCGAGGGAAGACCCGCCGGAAGCGGTCTCCAGGCTCCCCTCTCCTCCTCTATAAAACACGCAGGTAGTGACCGATGCCGCCGCTTTCCCGCGGCCGGAAAGCCAGCCCCTCCTCCTCCACCCCTCTTTCCGCCTTATATCATTTAATACCAGGTCTCGCCAATCGCCATGGATGCCGACCAGGCGAGATGAAATCCACCTCGATCTCGCGGCGGGACGGGTGGCGGAGCACTCCCGATCCGGACGGCAGGTGGCAGATTCGGAGCCGCTTTTGGTGGAAACGAAGCAAGAAATGGGTGGGAGAGAGGAGGAAAGTGATCAGAAAAAGGCGAGGTTGGGCCGGGGGGGGGGGGCGAGGAGCTCTGCGGGGCCACAGGCGATGGCGAGCTAGGGTTCTTCTCTCCCCCGACTGCGCCCTCCTGCCCCTCTTTTAGACCTTCGCCAAGGTTGACCTGGCCATTACCAGTACTAGTCTCTCTCTCTCTTCTTTCTCTCTCTATCTTTTGTGCAACTGGAAAGGGAGGCAGAGAGCTCGCGCGCGTGGGTGGGCGCGAGAGAGAGAGAGAGAGAGAGAGAAGTGGGGGTGGCGGGGCGGGGCGGGGGCATTAATGGCGGGCGTTGGTCCCCCAGTCCCCAGCCACAAGGTGCTTATCCGATGCCAACGTTGCGATTCCATGACTTGGAGCCGTCAGATTTGCATCGGACGACGGAGGCTGAGTACTCCTAAGGCTCCAATGGGAGGCAGCGCAGCGGGAAGACCAGCGACACTAGACAACTGTTTACATAATTGTACAAATATCCCTCACACACACAAAATTGCAAAAGATAACACTATAATATACATGCTAACAATAATTTTCTTATTTTATATTCGTATTCTGTAATAAGCTTATTTTTATTAGAAAAATCATATGTTAGGGAACTATATTTTGTATTATGTTTTGGTTTATTTTGAGGGTATGTGACAGTCCAAAAGAGACATGTTTACCTATTTTTCACATAATGAGATCATATATACTAAATGGAGGTTTTATCTCCATATGAATAAGATATCTCAATTTATGAGATTTTTATTTGACAGATAAAATTATAAAGAATGATAATTTTACTACCCTCGAGAGGATGAGATAAAATTATTAGAACTATTTAAATATTTATTAATGATAAAATCTTGATAAACTATATGTATTACTAAATCACTATTTAAGTTAATATCTTTGATCATTAACGAGTATTATGACTTATCATGTTATCAAAGTGGATAAAATTTATTGCACTTAAGACAATTTCCATCTTATAATCGTCTCACACATCCAAAATGAGTGGACTCGTAATACAATAAATCTTCTATCTTATATCTATAACGAATAATGTTATAAGTGCAGAAAAAAAAAATTCTACCAAAATTAACCCTAATTCTATAGTTATATCTGTAAGCGAGTTTTTTCTCTCTAAATTATCCTAAAAAAAATAAAAAAAAATGGTGCCGGCTGTCTACATCGCACTTGCGTGCCGGCGTGGCCGCCGGCCTTACGTTAACGGCTCTGATGTGGCGATCAAGACGCATCGGCGCCAAATTTGGCCGCGCCAAACTCCCCACCACCTCAACTACCACACAAAACCAGCTGGATCGCCCGGCTGGGGCACGTGTTTATTTCGTCACTTGGCGTCTCCAACGTGCTCTATCTACTACCCCCATTCACCTATCGCAGAGCACGCCATCCGCTTGATCTTTGATGAACGGCTGCACGTATTCTGGACGCTGCTTCCGGGGCCCACCCCGGAGAAACGAATAAAAAAAGGGAGAGAGATTTCTAATAAAGGATGACAGGTAAGCTACGTCACCGGACGGCGCCACGGCGCGACGAAGCCGCCGCCACCCCGCTCGCTAGCCGAGCCATCCGCCTCGGTGGTTTCGTCGAGCGCAGACGCGAAAGCCAACGGGAGCGGCGCGGTCCGCGCGGATAAAAAAGCCTTCTTTGGTGCCTTCGTTCGCGGGATCAGGAACATCACGTTCAGGAAATTATGACCAGGAATGTGTTTTAAACTATAGTTGTCTAATGTCATATTATACGGTGTTATTATTGCATGGTTATATATATATATATATATAAATATATAATAAATATAAAGACCACCTTACATTGGAAAACTCTGATGTGAGAAGAACGCAGAGATGAATTGATGTTGGGATTTTTTTAAAATAATTTTATTTAAAAATCCTTATACAAATATATCAAGATATAATATATTTACAAATTTATGTCTTTCACTTATATTGATTTAGTATAACTTACATATTTTTTCTGTGACTTATACACTTTCTTTACAACTTACATAATTTTAGTGCAAGTTATATTGTTACACTGAATTAGTGTAAGTTATAGGAAAAAAAAACATAAATTACATAAAATTGTGTAAGTTACACTGAATCAGTATAAGTAGGAAACAAATATTTGTAAATATATTAGACCTTGACATATTTATGTGAATATTTTTTAAAATAAAATTATTTTAAAAATACCCAATAATGTTTCCTTGCTTTGCTGAGTGCTCCATAGTTTGAATATTATATTGGTAGAGAAATGTCTGTTGAACAAGTATATTATACTGGAAATTGTGAATGTTTAATGTGTGGGTAAACATAATTCATCATTTATATATTGACCAACATGTGTTGGACGTTGGCCGTTGGGTGTACGGGGACATGGCATGTTTGGCATGCAACAATTTCTTTTTATATTGGTAAAAAAAACTTACTATTCAGCTAAAGAAATAATGAGTACAGAAGGTTTCCAGTTGGGTCGATCGGTTAGAATTCTTACTTAAAAGCAGGAGGTCCCAAGTTCGATTCCTGGGGGGGGGACTTACCTGATTTACATGCAATCTTAGAAGTGTGTAGATCCAGAATTTTTTTAGTCAAGTGGGGTAAGGACAATACGAGTACACGAAAAGTAGGAGTTGCCAAGTCCTGATTTTGGAGTTCACGAATACCAATCCCTGAGCCCACAAAACCACACGGGACGAGATTTTCTCGTTACCAAAAAAAAAATAATGAGTACAGAAGAGATGTGGAGCCCGCAGAGTATAGATTGCTTCTTATCCATCTGTATTTCTCATATTGGAAAATTACGTGTCATTCTTTAAGATTTGGGAGAAGAAAATTACTTAATACACATTAAACATGTGCACTAAGTTACAATCAACTCTTATAACTTAAGTTTAGAGGTATATAAAATACTTCTAAAATTGATGTGGCATATTTTTATAGTGTTTAGTGCACTTGAGTTTTACACTTTACACTTGTATTTCTTATTTCACATTGGATAGGTGTATTGTGCTATTTTTTCATTGACCAATAAAAATAGAGAAGTATAAGTACAAAGTGTAAAACTCAATTACACTAAATTCTTCTCGTCACTTAATATATACTTTTGAAAAAAATAATTATATGTCTCTATCAGAGGAGATGACTTATTTTCTGATCCTTATCAGAAAAGGTGCCCAAGTAGTCTCATCTTTTGGTGGACTTTAACAATTGGTCTCTAAAAGGATAATTTTTATTTTCTATTTTATTTCTCGTTTTGCTCTTCCATGAAAACATACGTTTATTATTTACCATCAAATAGGTACGTATGATCACTAAATTCATATGTGTGATGTTGAGTTAATGTGTATGAGACCTAAAAATAACAGTTGACATAGATTAAAATCTAAATTTGAAGATATTAAAATAAGAGTTCGAAGATGTTAATGTAAAAGTTCAAAATCATTAAAGTATATGTGACGGATAGTTAAAGTGTATGAGATTTAAAGTCGTTGTTGACATAACTTAAAATCTAAGTTTGAAGGTGTTAAAGTAAGAATTTGAAGATGTTAAAGAAAAAGTTCGATGTCATTAAAATATGTGTGATAGTTAATCAAGATGTGTAGGAGTTAAAATTATTGTTACATTATTTAAAATCTAAGTTGTAAAACATTAAAGTGAGATTTCGTAGTTGTTAAAATATGTGTGATACTGAGTTAAAGTGTGTGAGACTTAAATTAATTGTTGACATAAATTAAAGTCTAAATTTATACATATTAACATAAAAATTAGAAGTCATTAACGTAAGAGTTCAAGATCGTTAAAATATGTGTGATAGTGAGTTAAAACATGTTGAACTTAAAATCACTCTTAACATCACTTTTAATTTAAGTTCTAAAATGTTAAAGTATAAGTTCAAAATTGTTAAAGTTGTGTAACAGTGAGTTACAATATGTAAGATTTAAAGTAATTGTTAATATGATTTAAAGTAACAATTGCTCACAATCAGAAAACAAAAAATATTACTTAAGGATTGTCAGCTAAGATCCTAATTAATAAAATAGAGATTAGAAATTAACATCTTTAAAAATACTTAAAAAAATTTACGCAAATATTTTTGACAAGAACTTGCAATTAGGATACTCTCACTAACAAAAATCTATAATTAATTTTTCCTATACTTTTTAGTTTGAGTGTTCATCGGTCCGATTCGGTTCAGGTTGGCTCATTTGTTTGCCAACCTGAATTGAACCGAATTAGATGTCAACTCGAACTAAAGTTATTTCGATTCGCTTCAGTTCAAATCAAAATTTTAAATATAATTAAATATGATTAAATATATTAATATTTATATATTGAAAGTAAGAATAAAATTTAAAAAACATGTATATTTATGTGTAAATTTAGTCATATAATTACTTTGTAATACTTATAATATGTTTATTATATAAATATCACTATAATTATATTCAAAAAAATTATTTCATTTATACAGTTCGATTTAGTTTCACAATTTATGAAACCGATCTGAACCGAAGTGAGATCTAAATTGAATTGAACCAATTAATTCGGTTTGATCCCAACTATGAACACCCTAATTATTTTTTAGTGTGCACCAGTCTTCTCTCTGAGAGAAAGATAGCAAATTTCGACTTTATGTTGTGCTACCGAAAGGCGAGTTTCGTGGCCGGTAGTTGCCCACCAACAACCCGAGGGGTCAATAATGCAATTACATTTTTTTGAATATATATATATATATATATATATATATATCTTTTTAACACCAAACTTATTACATTAATAAATATGTACGTGCTCCTCTTTTTCTCGAAATACGTATATGATAAGATCGTTTGCCTCTATCTCAAATCATAAGGTTTC
Source organism: Colocasia esculenta (assembly GCA_014218235.1). Taxonomy (NCBI): domain Eukaryota; kingdom Viridiplantae; phylum Streptophyta; class Magnoliopsida; order Alismatales; family Araceae; genus Colocasia; species Colocasia esculenta. Next base: position 5,055,094 of record CM024757.1, read on the forward strand.
AACATTAAATTTGGTCTTGGTAGATAAAACCTCAGTTATTAAAATATGGCTCATCCAACGAGAGTTCATATGAAAATTAAGCACAGTCTGAAAAATGCAATCAAACCATATATTGTTTGTCACGTGGAAGACTCCTTAGTTGAGGTAAGCAAACAGCTCTCAAAATTTTGACTTTAGGAAGTTGTCTCTACTTATATGACTATTCCATTATATCGATGAGATCTTAAGTCAAAATCTAATTTTGTTCCAAAATATCAGTCAGATACTCGATTCTGATCCCAAGAAAATTCTAGAGGAGGTTAACTCAATAGCATTCTTACTATATATATACTTGAAAGAGACAAAAATAGTCGAAAGTCCTACTTGATTCTAAAGTTAGCGAGATCTATTTATTTCACAAATTAGTAGAGTCTTAAAAGGATTCTTAAATTTCGTAATAGATCTCCGAATTCTAGATGGTTACTTCGTTGGGAAGATCACCTCGTCCTAATTTTATTGACTGCCACATTTTACGGATCTGTTTGGGGAAAATTAGCGCCCTTATAATCTCTAAAAAATCATCTAGAAAAGGTACGATGCTTTAATCATTTAAACAGGTGGAAAATAATTTTGAATCGCTTTCTTTTTTTTTTCAAAGTGTGTTCTTTGTCTAGAGCTGTAATCGGGTTCGGAATTGAAAACACATATTTCGATTCTGATTCTGATAATTAAAATATAGTTTCGATTCTGATTATGATAAAATCGGAATAGTTAATTCTGATTCCGTTCCGATTCTGATAATATTATTGGAACCGAAATTCCGATGAACTAAGGTGTTTACTATAATTTTATCTCTTGAGTTTATAGATAATTTATTAGATAACCGATATCGATTCCGACTATTTTTTTAATTTCGATTCCGATTCTAATAATTTATCGAAATATACGATACCGATTCCGATAAACTATCGATATCAATGTTTTATTTCGAAATCGATAATTGTTATCAGAATCAAGTCAGAATATCGATTCATAAGAAGATTTTTCTTGAAATTTAACTTTGAAGACTCCTGATCTATCTATCTTCTTTATAGATCTCTTTGACCTCAAGACCGACGAACGGTCTGTGTAAAGTTTCAAAATCGGCTCTCTTCAAGTTTTTACAAAGATTTTCTTTTTTATATTTTTCATATTTGAATTGTTCTTCTTCCACTTTAGAGAATGCACGAGGATCATACAAATAAAGTATTAGACATGGCTACGTTACGTGTTGAAACAATAAATAGTCTACGTAAACGAAGAACAAGCATAACTTTCAAAGTTTTGAGATTGTTTTAATTGCATGAAAAAGACGGTTCGACCGGGAGGCGCGAGCGTACTTGGAAACAAGGAGTCGATTCCGCTTACAAATGTGGACAAAGGGGTTCGGACACGAGGAGTAAGAATATCCTTATAAAGATGCTAATCTAGCGATCCAAATCTAAGAGATTTGTATAGTTTAGAATCAATAGATAGTTAAAAAACAGCCCCCCCCCCCACCCCTTTATATATATGTTCAATATTTTTAGAAATATTGCTCTTATATATATAATAATTAAAATAAGTTTCCCATATTATAAGTCTAGGTACGTAGCCATTACTTGTCATTGAAGTTAAGAACATGTGATCGCCCATTTTCACTTTCTTTCTGGGTAACGAAAAAATTCTGTCCTGTGTGGTTTTTGTGGGCTCAGAAATTGATGTTCGTAAATTTTAAGGTCAGAATTTGGTAGCTCTTACTTTTCGTGTATCTGTATTGTCCTTACTCCACTTGATCGAAAAAATTCTGGACCTACACACTTCGAAGATTATATGTAGATCAGGTAAACCCCTCTCAAGAATCGAATTTGGACCTTCTACTTTTTAAGCAAGAGTTCTACCGATCGACCCAACCGCGGTCCTCTCACATTTTCACACAACTTTTGTAGAATGCATATATTGATAGAGAAATATTTATTGCACTTTCACAGATTATATTTTAAGTGCAATGTGATTAGGTAACAAATTTATGTGACATCTAACAATTAGATTGTCACTTTATCACTCCTCATATGAAAGGTGTCACATGAACTATTACCTAGTCAATATGTAAGTGTAATAAATCTTTCTCATATTGATATTATACAATAAAATTATTTTCATGCTAACACATCGATGTGTTACTGTAGTTAACATTTAGATTATTATTATTATTATTATTTGACAAGAGGTGATGGTATCTAACGGAAAGCACAGTGTTACACTTATCTGTATGTAAAGGAGAAGAAACAAGACAAAGTATGATGGTAATCACTATTTATTTTTCCATAAATATATAATTAATCTCTTATCTTGGTTTTACGTAGATCATGTCTGCAAGTATATATTAATTTTTCTCAAATGAATAAATAAGTATATATATATATATCAGTTGTATACTATTAAGACGCAAGGTGGGGTTCGTCCCATTCGGGGGGGGGGGCCTCGTGTGTTGACCATAGCATGGTAACGATGACCGTTTCCTGCCACGACTTTGGAAGTTTCCATTAATCTTCTAAAATTCTCTCTATCGTCCCCACTTCTGCTTCTTCTTTCTTTCCTTCGGAAGCCACTGTCTTGTTACGTCTTCGGACGCTGTGCAGTCGTTTAGCGACCGGGGAGGGCGACCTTTGCGGTAGCCGAAGCATCTGCGGTGGCGGTGCACGGGAGAACAGTAGGGCTGCCCGTTTTCCGACGTTCCGACCAGTTTCCGTATCTATTTTTCCGTTTCCGATTTTTTTTGTTTTTTCGTTTTTATTTTTGATAATATATAAATTTTATTTTATTTACAAAATATATATTTTTAAAATCTTATTTTTTAATATTAAAAATTTTAAACTAAATTTTTAACTTTTCTTTAATTTGTAAATAGAATCTAATTTAGTTGTCTCTCTTGTAACATTTATTATATCTATTATTATCAAGGATATCTTTTTTACCACTACTCTTAATGCTATATACATATATCATTTGATCGTACTAGATGTTTCCGATTACTTTCAATTTTCGATCCGTTTCCAATTTTCTTATAAGAAATGGATGCGAAAAATGTCATTTTCGACTCCGACTCCGACTCGTTGTCAACCCTATACAACAGTGGTGGTAGAATCAGCAAATGGATATGAGAAGGGATCTACGGTTTTTTTTTTTTTTTTTTTTGGAGAAAGTATATTAGAGGATCCATAAAATTTTAGATTTAATTTATAAATATTAAGTTGAGCTCATAAAATAAGTATCAATATATTAGATCATTTTAGATGGATTAAAGAGAACTCTCTCTTGCAACTAAAATATACGTGTGCTCGTATATTAAATATTTCTTTTTTCTTATATATTTATCATAAGATAAAAATTATATAGAATTTTCACATATTTGTGTTTGATTGTCTTTCCACCAAATGCCGAACAATAAAATTTTCTTTGCTGCTCATAAAATTTGGGTTGATGATTATCTACCTAAAGAGAGTATGATCAAGAAGAAGATGGTTGTTCCCATCACCCAAATACGCATCTCCAATCTCCACTTTGTCGTATTTTTTTTTTGATCATTCTTTTTTTAATTATTAAAAAATCATCTCCTCATTTAAGTTTTTATTTATTTTGTACCGCATAGTCTCTTAATTTTATTTTTCTTTATTCTTTGGACTAACTTTCATTTTATCTAAAAAATCGTACCTTTCGTCTGACTAATGGCCCGTGATTCTATAAATAGCTTTTAGCCTTTCTTCATTTTTTCTTAATAAATTTTTATTTAAAAAAGTTTACCTCTTTCTCTTCTCAACTTCTTGATCCACCCAAGAACCCTAATTGCATTGAGAATTTTACGACGAAGGTGTACAAAAAAGTGGTAAAAACGTAGGACAGACTCAAATTCGAGTGACTCTGCGATCGCTCATGCACCACTCCACTAGACTCTCGATTACCAAAAAAAAAACTTATTGATTCACGTGAGAGCTGAGCAAGTCACCTAAAAATTTGACGCCTAATAAATATTACTTCCAAGTTCCAAAATTAGCATGGAATATTCTATATATCTTCTTCTACAGATTTTTTTTAATATTTTCAATATTTATTAACAAAAAATAACAATTAATAAAAATCTTAATATAATTTCATGTTAAGAGATGCAGTTACGAGGGAAGAAATAACCCACGTTATAATGTGTGATGGACTTTTGCTTTACCCCTCCTTTGTCCTTCCAGTGAGTTTGGCAGCCCACGGAAATCTTTCTGGCTTTTTACCCGACAGCGACCGGGCTCCTTTTTGATGCGCCATGGTAAGCACAACCTTTATAACCGGTCTGGTTGGCGGGGTTAGGCTGCTCGTGCTACTTGCGCACGTGACCTCGTCCCGTCCCTTCGCCTCGTGCATGCACCTGGACACCGCCCTGCCCCAACATTTCCCACGTGGCGACAGGAGTTTGGGCCGCGCGCGCGGAAGGGGCCGAAAACTGGGCCGGGATACTATTTTGGACCGCGCGGAGGAGCTCCGTTCACACACGTCGAACTGTTTATTAGAAGATTAGAAAAGTTTCACTGCATTTGTAAAAGTATAATAAGTCACGTTTAATTATATTTCTAGATTCTTATTGATCCATCTGGTGTGATTTATTGTATCGATTTATGTCATTTTCTTTTTAATTTTTAGAGTTTATTTTTTTTATTTTGACACTTAAATTTCTATTTTAATATCTAAATTTCCCCTCCTATGACGTCCAAATTCGACATATTATACCACACCATGTCAAAATTGATATTAAAATAGAAATTTAGACTTCAAAGGAGAAACTTAAATGTCAAAATAAAAATTTGAGTGCTACAATAAAAAGTTGAACTCTAAAAACTAAAAACAATAATCTGATGCGCTGCAATGAGACATATGAGGTAGACTAATGAGCATCCAAAAGTGCAGTTAGATGTGCCTTCATTGCATTCATATAAGATAAGAAGGATAATATAAATAATATAAATTATTTATAAAGTAATTTTATTGACTGAAGATAAGACAAAACTTGTCTCTCTCTCTCTTAACCAATAAAATTATTTACCGAATAATCTAAATCACCTCATGGATGGCAGAGTTGTGGCTCCAAGGTCTAGCAAAGCAATGAATAAGGTGAGGCCCACATGTACCTGACGGGCTGACGAGGGTTGGCCTGTAAAGGGCCCATTATTATTATTTTTATTTTGATGACAAAAAAATTGAAAATAATGATACACGAGTTTATAAAAATTTGTGAGAAACGTGAGTGCAAATTCATATGTCATCTAATCACACCACCTTTTTTTTTCCAGTGTTCTTTATTCTGGTCACCCAACTTCCCCTTATCACATGCTTACCTAATCAACTGCATTATCTCATAATCCCTATGAAGAAATGGTGTTGGACTGATTGATAGACATAAATCCAAAATTATATCTAATAAATTATGGGGGGCTAAATAGATGAGCAGGTCAGACGTCATATCTTAAGAAAAATTAAGCGAATTTTGATTGATGGAGTTGGTTCTAAATCCATTCTCTTATTAATCTTATTATAGTTTATCTAATATGAAGTGAAGAAAAGTTTAATGTATTTGTTGCACTTTGATAATAATATTTCAGTTAATATGTCGTCAAATTAGACACTATGTAGGCCGGCAAATAGAGGGGAGTAGCATGTGGCGGTGATTGACGACAGATGACGGACGACGATGATAATTAGACTCCAAAATATAAATCTTAGATTCTAAAATATAAATATTAAACTTCAAAATATAAACTTTAACCTCATAAATAGAGTTTAAAAATATTAATTAGATTTTTAAAAATAACTTAGATTTTAAAACACAAATCGAGAGCTTTATAATAATGGTTTGGATCTCTAAAATGGTGACTTTAGAGTTCGTCGTCATAGTTGCTGCATGTTGGTTCCCTTGTCTACCAATTCACGTGACATCTAATATAGCACCATGCAAGTTACCATGTAAATTGACACGTACGACTTGTTGTATGTGCTACAGTAAGAGTCTGTTTGATTGTTTGTAAAATATATTTATCAGAAAAAAGTTTTTCAAGAATTAATTTTTATAAAAAGAATTAAAAACATAATTATCTATTTGGTATCCACGTAAATATTTTTCTTAAAAAGATTTTTTGATATTTACTTTCCAGTAAAATATTTTAAAAAAATAAATAAAAGTCTAAAAATAAAAATATGTTCTATATGTTGACCACTCCATCGTTGACGTGGGGTGCTAGGTGCATTGGGCATCGAACGCTGGGTGCACTGGGCGTCAGGTGTCGGACATCAATCGTCAGTCGAGCGCCGATTTGCCAACCGCCGATCGTCGAGTTTCAAATATCAGACACTAAAAATTAGAGTGGAGATTGTAATCACACTAATGTAAATCAGACGTGAATGAGAAATCTAAAAAAATAATTTATAGTGTCTCATCAAAAATACTAAAATCTATAACTTTACATAAAAAAATTTATGAATTAACTTTTCAGTGATATCAAATAAATTATTATATGAAATTTTTCTCGAAAATTTTTTCTGACATGAGATTTTACATTGAAATCAACATACCTTAAATTTTTATCTATGAAGTGATATTTCCCTCGTTAGGTGAACACATATACTTCAAAGAAAAAACTTATGTCTTTATGAAGCTGGTTAAAAAATGTTACACATCTGTACTTGTTTGAGCTTGAGGCATTCATATTGTTTGAACAAGATAAAGGTAGCATTCTCCCTTCTTCTAGACGGCTTTCTCTAGTTAACGGGTAAATGCCTTTGTCTCGAGAGAAGAAGCCAAAATAATTAGGCAAAAGTGCGAGGATTCTCCTAACTGACACTATCTTCTCCAACTTTGAGAGTTGAGAGGATCAAAACAAAGAGAGGGACCCCATTTGGAAATTTAAAAAAAAATTAACATCTTTTGGGTAAGAAGTTGCCGAGTTTTTTGTATTCTATTCGTGTGCTAAGTGTATATATTGCATACTTTGTCAAGGTGATCATTGATGAGGAGAAATAAACATATAAAATATTGGAACTTTTAATCTTTACCCTTTCCACTCGTACTTGTGATGTTCCACTCTGTTAGATCTGTTCACATGTGAGAGAATTCGGAAAATAAAAATAAAAATAAAAGGAAGAGGTGGGCTAACGTCCATGTTAGAGCCGCCTCCCCCCGTGAAGGCCGCCCATGATTGCCTCCTTTGACTCGTACTTCCGATAGGCTCCCCTTTATATATATAAGGAGTTTTTTAAAATAATATTTTTTAAATAAATATTTACATAAATATATTTAATTTTAACATATTTTATAAATATATATTCAAATTTAACATATTTTGAATAACTTACACAAATATATTACAATTTATATAGATTTATTATAAATTACACAAATACACTACAATTTACAAAAATATATTATAAATTACGTAAATTTTGTGTAAGTTGCAGCATGTTTGTGTAAGTTATTTAGACGTAGTTTTGTAAATATGTTAGAATCATACATAGTTTTTTGTAAATATGTTAGAATTGAGAATATTTTGGTAATTTTTTATTTAGAGTTTTTTTTTGCATATTAACCATTTTTAAATGAATATTTTTAGATATATCACGTCTGAAAATGTATTAGTAAATGTTACAGTAAATGTAACATAAGTCAGCTCAGGTCGAGGTGACCACTGAGGTGCTTCTCGCCGAAGAGTGAGCCGAGTCGACCAAGCCGATGAATTTCATCTAAGGCGCGCTTGACCGACGCATGACGTTAGTTCTGAGCTCCCGACCTGACCTACAAAGCCCGCTGAGAGGCCTCGGCGGGGAGACACTCCGACGCTCTTGTCAGTCGCTAGCCGAACAGAATGGCCTAGCTTGGGGTAGAATAGCGTACCTACATCCGTGGAGTGTCTGTCTCTTATATAGTGTTAGGACACCTGTGTAACAGCTGGACGACCCCGCCAATCTCACTGGGGGTTTCCGTGATTGATGTCGGATTGGAAGCAGCCACCGTCTTGACAGGTCACCGCGACCGAGGTCTTAATAGTCGCAGTTATTGGTCCCGTGATCATTGGACCTTACCATATCTGCCTCGTCAGTCACGTGAGGACCGCTTCGGGGCACGCGCGTGCACGCCGGACACTTGGTCGGCTTCATCCGAGCAGAGAGGTCGTCCTTTGCTGAGCTGCCAAAGACGGCTCGAGGTGCAAAGAGGATTTATTGTTCCGACCTTGAATGTCGGTTAGCTAATGTTCTGCATGTGATAAAGATTGTCGACCTATGCCTTCAATGAGGTCGGCTAACGTCGAGAACATAGCCAACCTGCTGGGATATCCCCGTATCAGTAAAGATATACATGGTTTGTGACGGTCCTGGATATTTATGTCCATTAAGGTTCTATATCCAGATCCGTCTCCTGCGAACGGACCGAAGTCTCGCAAGGGATAGCTCACACAAGTGTCCAGTAAGAGTATAAAAGACAACTACACAGTATAAAACACAATTAAGTACATGTGCTCATACCTGCATATAACAATTCACAACTGTCCCATTACATTATTACATGTCCAATTAAAAAAGAAAGTACAACTACCTGGGGCATATCCCGAGGGAGCACAAGCTCACACCACACTAAAAACTACAACTCAACTGCTGGTGGTACAAGTCTGACACAACGCCGCTGCAAGCCAAACACACGACAAACCCTGAAAAGAACTGTAGGGGAGTGAGCCTCACAAGTCACTGGCTCAGTAGGGAGGTCCCAAAAACAACAACAAACTATGGACACCTCAACCCCAGAGGGTCTCATTGGCAACACCAATGGCCAAACCATTTCATGCTCACTACAATTGTATTTAAACTACAATTAAATATAAACATCTACATCAAACATAACTTCGGAAGGTAAGAAGAAACAACATGACTAGTTTCACATCGCTAGTCCACACAACAACTAAAACGCCTAAGCCTTAAGCCTCACAGGCAAACCATAATAAGAACTAGTCGCCCACGCTTTAAGCCACACATGCAAATCACTGCCTAGGCTGTAAGCTTCCCAAGCGAACCTCAACCTCGTGGGTAATAGGACAACTAACTAAGTACTGGTCCATTAAACCCCATATCACGATATACCAAAGGCTACACATACCAGGTAACATGTTCGGCTACAGCGGGCCAATCCATCACATACTAAAACCATAATCGAAAGCTTATTTAAAAGAAAGTAAAACACAACAAGTGGAAGGTCTCATCATACGACCTCCACGGAACACAGCTCCACCAAACCATAGTTTGCCTAGACCACAAGCTTCATCGGCAAACTATTCACGAAGGGTAACAGGATTGACAATCACAAGCCAATCCATTTCACAATAAACCATAAACAAAGATCTACTTAAAACATATAGGATACAACAAGTGGCAGGTCAACCACAAGACCTCCACGACACACGAGTACCTGAAAAGGTTGGTACACAATGTACCACCACAAAACTGCAAAGCAACCCACGAAGGGTATAGGTACCTGCTACCTCAAGGTACCACAACACAAACACCCTTACAAAGGGTACAAGTAGGTGATAAATACCACATAGAAGCACAACTTTATTGTGCCATCACTTAGGCACAACATTACAGGTGAAACCTCAACCGACAAGTCACACAAGCCACAACCAGAGCCGGCATAGCATGAGTCGGAAAGAACGACGCCACCACACGGGAACGGACTACTGGTTGATCAGGCCAGTATCCAACTCGGACAACACAACACAAGAACAACCTCTCAGTCTCGCAGTCACGGACGAAAGGTCCAACTGCCGCTCCACGAGAACAAGTCAAACAACTGTGGAGACCAACCAACACCACACCTGCAGACACACAGCTGCAGGTCCATGCCTGGCACCTCTAGGGTCTCTGGCCGAAGCACCCTAAAGTGAGGCACTGGAAAACAGGACTAGCTGGGGACCAGTGTCGACTACTGGTGTCCGTACCCCCAACTACGAGCGGGATACAAGCGACTGCACACCCACAAACACAAGCCGCTGCCCTACTGCCGTCTTTCCCTCAGCCGGACGTACAACTTAAACACAGGAGTGAGGGTGTCCAAGAAGACGACACAGACCTCGACAATGCCACACTGTACCGGGACAAACCCCGAGCACAACAAACACATGTGCCTGGCTCACAAAGAACCTGGGGTACCCGACTAGAGAGATATTCCGGAATAGGCGTCGGACCACCACACTCGGCTAGCACAAATCACGATATGTTCACAAACACTTTCTATTACTAATTACGGTACATATGTTAGGGATAGCTTGCTCCATTCACCTTGTGACTTACAAGCTAATCTACACAATCACGCATATAAATCATATTAATGATAACACCATGGCCTGTCATCGGTCACAAAGTGACCTCCACTGCCACGCTAAGCACAACACACTACCACACTTACACTTTATCAATTATCCCTTTAGGGAATCTGTAAAAGATCCTAAAGGATCGCAGCTAGGTTCCAACGTGAACCTCATCGCCACAACACCGCGAACTAATCATAATAATTAAGATACAATAAGCATAATGACGTAAGATATGCCGTGCACACACAAACCACATGCACGACATCAAAATCCCGTAATATTTCACATAAATCTTGTGCACCAAGATGTAGTGAATCCCATGCACATACATAAAGAACTAGTAAACTACATAGCCGGTAAACTGGCCTCAACAGCCCTGTGCTCTAGGAGCACCACAGGTGTTAATACACCGCTCAGTATCGATAAACACATTGCACCGCAATACTTGCAACAAGAACGCCGTGAAACACACTGTGCTGATACATGCACAGGTTGGCGGCAACATCGATTGCCGTCCAAGAGATGTAAACGGCAAGATATCTGGCCGTCAATCTCCCAGCTGAAGAACCTGGCGTCAATCGATATTGACGCCAAGCTCCTCGGCTAACAGCTCTCACAGAAACCCTAGGATGATTCCTCTGGTATTCTCGGCCCTAAATCAGCGAAAAAAACACGAGGAAACACTTCCTCTAACATACATGCATCTCAATCAAACCGAAACTACATGTTTCACTCGTTAAATTGCTCAAACCACCCATTGACCCCACATGGAGTACCTTTACCCAAAAACATAATTAATATGCAGATTCATGCGTTCCAGATGCATAATCACAACCAGAAAGAACTAAAAGGAATCGTTCCCTACCTCTGAAACGAGAATAAACTCCTAAAGAACCTCAAATCGCGCCGAAACCCCAAGAATTTCCCGTGACAACACCGCCCTCCAATCCGACATTCTCCGCTTGATCTGCCGCTACCACGCGCACCACGGCTTCCCACGTGCTCCCGTCGACCGCCGGAAGTAGTGAAGAAGCACACGGGTACAGGTGAGGGAAGAGGAGGAAGAAAAAATGAAGAAGAAGAAGGCTCGGGTTGCCCCTAAAAACACAGGCGCCACAGGTTAACGTCAACTCTACGCCGCTAACCAAACACCCCAACTAGGTGTCCACAACACTCGCCGCCAAGTTCAACGGTAGACGTCTACATTGATGGACGCCAAGAACATGTTAACGGCAACACCATTGCCGCCAACACATAGAAGACGTCACACACCTGGACGCCAACCCACTGTTGATGTCCAGCGCACTAAACACCAACACAGATCCATAACCAACCCTGGTAAGGATCTAATAAGAAACACAAACACAAGTCGCACTGGTCAAGATGTGACCACCTCATACACTAAATCGAGGATCCACGATGATTCGAAAAACGTGCGACGTTACATGGTTTGTCTAAATTTGTGCAAATGTGTCATGGCAGTTAACTTTCGTCGAACATAAGACGAATATTCGTCCAAGATTTCAATATTCCCATTAGTTATCTTTAAATGATGATAATATCTTCTTTTAAACCTATATTTTTAATTATTTTCTTTTAGGAGTAACGTCATGCTCCCATTCATAAGGGAGGTTTTACTTTGCTGAAATAGTCAGGTACCTCTTGATTGGTTGTTTTTTGGTTCAATATAAGTCTCTATAAAAAGTAGTATTAATATTTATCAATACCAATGTGGAACAAATAGGTATATAAAATACATAGTCTTATTTATTCCACTTATACACATATTTGTTCCACTTATAAGTGGATCAAATCGACAGGTAAGTGGAATAAATGAGTATATAAGTGAAACAAATAAGTATATAAGTGGAACAAATAAACATGTAAGTGGAACAAATGAATATGATCTACTTAATTATCTATTTGTTTCACTTATACACCTAATTGTTTCACATGAGTACTGACAAACATTTAATGTTACTTTTTGTGTGAACATATACTGCACCAAAAAACAATCAATCAAAAGATATCTGGCTATTCCAACAGAGTAAAAACTCTCTCACAGACAGGAGAATAGCATTTCTCTTCTCTCTCTCTCTCTCTCACTCTCTCACACATCCACCCACTGGAAATGGAGGGGGTAGGAGAGACCTTCTACAACTCCCCAACCCCCGCCGTGCCACTTGCCCCTGCTGGCTCATGAATATGACCATTCCTACAATCTTAGGTTACATCCTCTCTCGCCTCCCACCAGCTACGACGAAAGAGGGTACGGCCTCGTCGCCTCCGCTAAGATACATGCCACGGTAGATCAACCCCTCTCCCCGACCTACTACATCGATAGAGAAGGAGCTTCTGTTGATGGCGTTGACCTCCCAATCAACTTTGCCGTCTGGGCCTTGGACTCCTCCACGGGCTCCGACGTCGATTCAAGCACCATGATCACCTTTCTTCCAGATCCCGCCTATCGCCACATTCTCACGGTGATGGAGCACCGTGTGAGACAACTACTGACAGGGGTGGTACTTAATCCAAGGAGGAGGGGAAGAAGACAACGGATGCGGCGAAGGTGTACCCTTGCGACATTCAAGGCATCTATTGTCGAAGAAAAAGTAGAGGCTATGACATGCTGAGACGGTGAAGGATGAAGATGAGAAGTGTGGGAGGGGTCTTTAAACTCCGACGACTGGGGTGATCTCTCAGGGCAAGTGCCGATGGAGGTGGTATTTGATCCTTGGAGGAGCGAAGGGAGACAGAGGTAGTAGCGAAGCATGTGCAAGAGCGGCATTTTGCATCAGTTGCTGTCGAAGAAGAAGCGGAGGCGGCGACAAACTATGGCAGTTAAGGAGGAAGATGGGGAGAGGACCGAGATTGCACCATAGAGCCCAACAGCGTCTGCATCGTCTTCTACTCCTGTTCCCCTCAGCAATGTCATCATGTTGGGGTCGGAACTAGCTTCTGCCAAGCAAAGGGACTCGCTTTCAATGGTGCTCCACAGTTGCCCAGTGGCGACAGAGAGGCTACAGTGGGAGGCGAAGGGGGGTGGCAGTTGAGTGGTGAAGTGCAACAATGTTGGCATGAAGATTGTGAAGGCGAGAACGAGTGTGGGGGAATGGCTATTGGCTATGAAGCTGAGAGAGGAAGAGGGATGACAAGGGTGAGAGAGATGCAAGAGAGCAAGAGGTAGGACAGTAAGTCATTTCATATGTAGCAAACACTTTGGTGAGAAGGGTTGTGGGTTGAATAGTCTGTTATCAGAGTTCTCTATCTAGCTTTTTCTAGAGAGAGAAGCTTTAGGTTTCAGTGAGGAATCGTGTTCCTGTGCTTCCTTGGAGGTCTTTGTTGCTAGTCCCGGTGATTTGTCGTCGGCTTTCCGACATACTAGCGACTGATCTTCTGACAGTGTTGTCTCCCTTTGAGTAATTTTTTTCTAAGAGGGGGCAGCGCCCCCCTCCCTCCCATGCTCCCTTATCTTCCTTCCTACTTCCTTCACCATTTGTTTCCCTTTTCTTTAGTTTCTCTCTAGATCTGTCTGTTTTGGCCCCATAGCTCGTCTCCCCTTTTATTTCCCAATGTCGTGTGCCTCTCAACCTCTGCTTTGGCTTGCCTCATCCGCCTCTCGACGTTTTCCCCTATTTTACTGTCTGCTCCACCCCCCTTCGCCTCCCTCCTATTTGTAGCCTTTTCCTCACCCATTACACCTTTCTGCCCCATCTACCCTTTGTCTCCGTCTCCGATTAGCCTGCTCCACTTCCCTCCCTCCAGACTCCAACTAGTTGCCTTTCGTCTTGTTGCCTGCCTCTTCCCCACTCCGCCCCTTTGCTTACTCCTCCTCTTCGCATCCCTTACATCTTGTCGCCCCCTTTCCAGCTTTCCACCTTCCCCTTCACTGTGATGTTTTCCTACCATGTCTCCTTCTAGTCTCCCCCCTTGACCTCTTCCTGGTTTAGATATTTTTTAGGTTGCTCCCTTTTGTTGCAGGATCAATTCACTGCGGAAGATCATCTCGCTTTCAGGATTGTTTTATTGTGGAAGCCATTAAGAGTTATTAAGCTTTCATGTGATGTTCTTCCTTGGCACTCCCTCCCTCCATTACCCATGGTAGGATCGTGTTGGCACTTATTTGGCTCGAGTACTGGGGTCTATCTGCACTATCTCTTCATACATATATATGTTGTGCCTCTTGGTTTATTGCATAGAATGCTTGCAGTTGTTTGCCCTTAGAGTGGAGTTTTGCCCTTGATTTGGAGCCTCATCGTCGGTTGGATTTCTCTCCTTACAAGCTTCTTCACTTCCCGTTGGATCTTGTTTGCTGTCATGGATTTGGAGCTCATGTATTAGGTGGTGTCTTGTTTCTATCGTCTGACTTCTTTCTCTTTTTTGTTCGTACCCTGTGGGGGGGGGGGGGGGGGGCTGTTAGCTTTTACCTTTGTTGTTTGCAGGATATGGGTAGCCATGTTACCTCTATGCTTATTTCGCCTAACTTTTATACATCTGCACTGCTTTTATAATATAATCCTTTATTTCATGGTCAAAAAGAAGAGAGAGAAAGGTTGTGTATTGCTCTCCTCATTCGTTTCCTCGCTACGTTTGAGTTCATAGGGAGGGGGTATTTTCAACACACCGGAATGGCCCCTCCCCCTAATCTCTTCTTGATCGAGGTCCATCCCTCCTTTTAGGGGAGAAGTTTTGCTCTAGAGATTTCGTTCCCCAGTTTGTCCACCCCTTTGGGGAGAGGTTTCTCCTCCGACTAGGCCATGGTCTTCTTCTTCGGCTCGCTCGGATCTCGATATCTGGCGATAATAGCCCCTTGTTGTCAAGGGTACTGATGTTTTTCTTTCCATTCAATCCTTTGTGTGCAAGAGATGTGATTGTCGATGGTGGAGCCTCCCGCACCCACTACGATCCCCTGTTTAGGCGTCGTATTTGTGGAGATGCCCTTGATCTTTAGTTGCTTAGTCCTCCCATGCTCCATCTTCAGTAGTTTGTACTCTACAAAAATTAGAATTTTTCTTGCACTCTTTGTTGTTGCGGTGATCTTCTACATCCAGAAGTTCGAGCTCACCCCTCGGTGTTCATGGTACTCGTGGGTTTTAGCCACCCTATCGAGGTCGTTCCCGTTAGCTTTGAGCGACACTCGACATGAGCAGCATTGCAGTCCTCTTGGCACTTGTGTTTGCACCCCATGGATACACCTTTCTTAGACTAGTCGAGCTCCTCCCCGACAATCAAGTCGTCTGCGGGCACACTTCATCACGGTAGCTTGTCACCAGCAATGTCTCGCTTTCTTCCCCACCATCTCTATGCGACCAACGGATTGTAGTGTTCACTTGTGGTCCTCTGAGATTTTTGGTGTTTGCCTTCTATGTTTTGCCCTCTGGTTATTGGGCTGCCTTGTTCACGAGTGGTGTCTTTGTTGGGGGCACACGCTACCCATGTCTGTTGGGTGGTGCTGCCACCATCCTCTCCTCCTGGTTGTACTGTTTCCTGTATGAAATGACAACATCTTTAATTGTAAAAAATGTCATTTTCGTCTGTCTGGTTAATATTAACTAGAGTTATCTGAATGGGGGTGACGACGATGACTTATTTGCATAATGTTAGATAACTTACGAATATCTTTGCTAATGCATATTTAAAATATTATTAAAAAAACTCCCAAATATATTAAGGTGGCAATCAACATGTTAGGAGTTCTCTTGGCATGCAAAGTTGTGAGATGCAGGGACATGCAAAGAAATTTTGTTCAGTGGGGAAAAAAAATACATGAGAGTAGGGAAAAATGTTATTAGAGTAGGGAATAGTCAAATGGATCTTGTTGAAGTTGGAAAGAGGAAAATGGAGAGGACCCCGGTTGGGTCGATCGGTTAGAACTCTTGCTTAAAAGTAGGAGGTCCCGAGTTCGATTCCTGGGGGGGGATTTACCTGATTTACAAGCAATCCTCGAGGTGTGTAGATCCGGAGTTTTTTCGGTCAAGTGGGGTAAGGGCAATACGGGTACACGGAAAGTAGGAGCTGTCAAGTCCTAACCTTGGAGTTCACGAACACCAATCCTTGAGTCCACAAAACCACACGGGGCGAGATTTCTTCGTTATCAAAAAAAAAGAAGAGGAAAATGGAAAAAGCCCTTTAAAGTAAGAGAGAGTTAAAGTAGAATTGACGAAAAATCAAAATAATTGTCTGGGAGAAAAAATATGGCTTATATACTATAAATATTGTTAATATTATAAGAATTAGAAATTATAATATGATGAGTATCATTTCAAGTGAAGATGACTGTCATTTTCACGGGTGTTGATGATAAGACAAACAATTAATGGAGACACAGTACTTCAATAGCATAAGCTCGTAAAAAGAGTTGTCTAGTTTGGCGCCCATCTCAGATGAAATTGTGAGTTGGATGCTGTTCTTAGTGTTTTTCGTCAGCATTCGTTTCATTCGCAGTTGTCGAGCACTTTTTCGATGGAACGTTTAGTCATGGGCTCGCCTAATCTCGTCGATCGATCATCGACTTTGCACGACAATTTTCTCTCGCGATCTTATGCGGCGTTTAATGATATTTGCTCATCGACATCCCCTCCGTGAGATTCTGGGTGTCTCTCTAGAGTGTATAGACTTTAGGTCCATGGTTTTCTTCCCTCCCAATTAGATTTTTATGTACCCTACTCTTGGCACCGTTTGTTATCAATTTTTAAAAAGTGAAAATCGACAAAATCAATAATCGACGTACCTCGCCGCCAGCGCGAGACTTTTGGCCTCGTCGCCCGCGTCTCATGGCGTGGGCGACGAGGTGTGCAAAAGTTTTAAAAAAATGAGAAAAATTCCGAAAGCGCTACCCTGCTCTCTACCTCTCTCTTATTTTCCGAAAATTTTTCGGAAGCAGAGGTGAATCCGCTTCCTTGCGCCAGCGCTATTCTCTCTATCTCTCTCTTAACATGGAAAAGTGCTGCACACGCAAAGATGCATGTTTGGAAACGCCATACATCTTGTCAAAGATTTGAGGTTCCAAAATTTTTTCTACCTCCGTTCCAAACGGTGCCTAGTCGGCTTTACATTTGGGGTTTGTTGACTTATTTGTTTGGGTTTAGATTGACTTATGCCTCCCCTGTCTAATCCTTGTACTCTTACTTTAAGATTTAATGTAATGGGACATTATCTTTATTGGAAAAAAAAAATAAGCTCCGAAATAAGCCAGAGAAATAGAAATATTTGTTGCACTGTTAAAATGTATTTATTATACTCTTAAGGATATTTTATTGGGCAGTCACTAATAATAGTGTTTGAGATGTGTAATAAGTGTACTTAGAAATATGGTACGCCAGTATCAAGTAGACATATGAAAATTATCGAGTATAGATTAAAATAACATTTGAGATCTATTCAATAATAACAAACATGATTTAAGACTTTTGAGAAATTGATGTTAGATATTGCGCATTCGATGATATGGATTTCACAAGAAATATGTTAGTAGAATAACAACAATTAACTATGAAAAGACACGTAGTTTAGGGGGAAATGAATAAAATATAATGAGAAATATTTAGTGTCCTCCGAATAGATAATAAAAGTGATGTGAATTATTTGTTATGTAAATTTATTAATTAAAAAAGGAGAAACAAAAAAAAAATATTTATAAAGCAATTCACATCATTGCGCTCTTTGAAACCACTAAGTATTGGCATGCCGGGCAATGGATCTTTGGGATCCGGTCCGACCGGGATTCGGAATTTTATCTGGATCCATTGCACAAATTTTGACCCACAATGGGCCTTTTTTATCCGGATTCGAGGGAAGCCTTTGTGACCCAAAATATTTCGGATTCCAATAGCGTGGTGCCGAAAGCCTGATCACTTCGCGACCCCGCCCATTCCCTTGGATTTCTCTCAGTCTCTAGTGTTTCGCGGTTAGGGATGCAAATGAGTCGGATTCGGAACCGGAAACACGGATTTCGATTTCGATAACCAAAATATGATTCCGATTTCGATTCCGATAAGAATGGTTAGTTCCGATTTCGTTCCGATTCTGATAATATTATCGGAACCGAAATTCCGATAAGGTAAGGTATTTACCATAATTTTACCTTGAGTTTATGATAATTTATCGGAATAACCGATATCGATACCGATTCCGATTATTTTTTTCAATTCCGATTCCGATTCTGATAACTTATCGGAATATCCGATACCGATTCCGATAAGCTATCGGTATTATATTTCGATTCTGAAACCGATAATTTTTATGGGAATCGGGTCGAAATATCAGAATATCGGGTTCCATTTACACCCTTATACGCGGTGGTGTCGTCATCGACGACGGCGACAGCGACGGCAATCCCTCCTTCTGAACGGCGCCGAGGTTGAGGAAGTCACCCGCTTCGCCGACGATGAGCACAACAAGAGGGAGGTTGGTCTCCGTTTCCCTTTCTTTTTGACTGCTTGCTTCGATGATGGGTAGGGGTTTTCTTTTTATTTTTTTATTTTTAATTTTCCCCCATTTTCCTTGTACCGTTCTCATTCTGGGTTTTTGGGAGCGGATCTTCGCCAGGAACACACCATGACGGTCAGAGATTTGGACCTAGGTTATGATTTATTAGCAATATTGTATTATTATTATTATTCTTTTTTATGAAATTATTCATCATTTTTTAGGAATTTGGGATGCCAGAAGTCCATCAAAAAGTCATGTACTCTATTATCCAGTACGGACATAGACGGTTTGATGTTTCTAGAATTTTTTAGAGTAAATTAATTAAGGTCTTTGTTAGAGAGTTTGACTTAATTTATAATTTTTGTCAGAAGATCAAAAGTCATATATCTTTTTTGTGTTGTTTAATTTCTAGTTCCTATTTTTAATTTTTCAACATTTATGAGTTTTGATGACGATTCTTCTTTTTAGCATCAATTTTTTCTTATTTTTTCTTTTTTCTTCTGGTCTTCCTTATGTAGACTTACATTCATTATAATAATGTACATATCGCTTAAATTAAGTTTTGATATCACTTCCAATATGTATCATTTATAGTAAATCTTCATATCAATTATAGTAAGCTTTTAGTATCACTTACTATATATCACTTACAGTAAGTTTATAATCACTTACAGTAAGTAGGGCTGCAACCGGGTCGGGTTCGAAACCGGAAACATAGATTCTGATTCCGATAAAATCGAAATGGTTAATTCTGATAAAATCGAAATGGTTAATTCCGATTCTGTTCCGATTCCGATAACGTTATCGGAATTGAAATTCTGATAAGTTAAGGTGCTTACTATGGTTTTACCTTTTGAGTTTATGGATAATTTATCAGATAACCGATATCGATTTCGACTATTTTTTTTTATTCCAATTCCGATTCTGATAACTTATCGAGATATTCGATACCAATTCCGATAAGCTATCGGTATGAATTTTTAATTCCGAAATCAATAATTTTTATTGGAATCGGGTCGGAATATCGGTATATCAAGTTCCGTTTGCAGCCATAATAGTAAGTCTTCATATCACTTATAGTAAACTTTTGATATCACTTACAATAAGTTTTTAATATCACTTACATTAAGTCTTCATATCACTTATAGTAAACCTTTGATATCACTTACAGTAAGCCTTTAATATCACTTACAGTAAGTCTTCATATCACTTACAGTAAGCATTTAATATTACTTATAGTAAGTTTTTGATATCACTTACAGTAAGTCTATATATCGCTTATAGTAAGTCTTCATATCACTTACAATAAGTCTTTGACATCATTTACAGTAAGTCTTAGTATAAGTTACAACATATAATTATAAGTTTTTAGAAAATAAAAAAATTCTATTTGTTTGTGACTGTTAGGATTCGAACTCAAATCTCCACAAACTCAACATAGAATATTTACCACTAACCTACAGCCACATTTGTGTTACAATATAATATCTATTATTTTTCTCATATATCTTACAATAAATCTATACATCACTTACATTAAGTCTTGATATTAACACCACTAAATTGTTACATTATACATAATATATGTTATAATATAAGTTGTAATGTGTTATAGTACTCAATGTAACAGATTACACGATTACTGTAACTACTTACATCGAATACTGTAAGTGATGTATATGCTTACTATACGTGATGTGTAGATTTACTGTTAGTGATATCAAGACTTACTATAAGTGATGTATAGATTTACTGTTAGTGATATTAAGACTTACAATGATGTATAGATTTATTGTAAGTGATATCAAGACTGACTGTAAATATTACAAATATATGAAAAAAATAATTGATATTATGTTGTAACACAAATGTGGTTGTAGCTTAGTGGTAAGTATTCTATGTTGAGTTTATGGAGACCTGAGTTTGAATCCTAATAGTCATAAATAAATAGAGTTTTTTTGTTTTCTAAAAACTTATAGTTGTTGGCTGTTATTGATACCAAGACTTACTGTAAATGATGTCAAATACTTATTGTAAGTGTTATGAAGGCTTATTGTAAGCGATATATAGACTTATCGTAAGTGATATTAAGGGCTTACTATAAGTGATAACAAAGACTTACTATAAGTGATATGAAAACTTATTGTAAGTGATATCAAAGACTTACTGTAAGTGGTATAAATTACTGTAAGTAATATCAAAGATTTACTATAAGTGATATGAAGACTTACTGTAAGTGATATATAGACTTACTATAAGTGATATTCAAGGCTTACTGTAAGTGATATGAAGACTTATTGTAAGTGATATATAGATTTACTGTAAGTGATATCAAATACTTACTGTTAGTGATATGAAGATTTACTATAAGTGATACTTACTGTAAGTGATATCAAAACTTACTGTAAGCGATATGCACATTTATTGTAATGAATGTAAGTCTACATAAGGAAATACCAGAAGAAGGAAGGGTAAAATAAGAAAAAGTTGATATTAAAAGAACGAATCGTCTCCCAAAACTCATAAATGCTGAGAAACTAAAACTAGTGACTAAAATTAAACAATACAAAAAGGACATGACTATGTGAGTTCTGATCTTCTGATAGGGACTATAAATTAAGTCAAACCCTTTGACAAAGACATTTAATTAATTTACCTAATTTTTTTATTGTGTTGACAACTAAACAATAATATAATGGGAATTCGGATCTTGATTGGATCTCGACCCAAATTTGAAACTGGATTTGGGATCATGATCCAAACCCATATCCAAAATGTGCTGATCTTAGACTGAGGTTGGATCTAAATCATGTGAATTCGGATCCAAGTTCGGATCATCCGGTCGACACCCATACCAGTTAAGTAACTTGTGCATATTAAGCCGACATTATATGGATGATTTCTTTATTTAATAATGATATTTGACAATGGAGAAAGCATATTCAGAATCTAGATATCAAAGGGAAGATGGCCATATAATAATGTTATAATAGTGTTTATAATTGTATATATGTGTTCGTGGGTGTGTGTGGTTGTATGTTGTTATTTGCCCAAGAGTTTATAGTTGTATAATATATGTGTTTATGGTTATTTGATGCTGCTTATGATTTTATATTGGTGCTTATGGTTCCATAATAGGTAGGGTTGTAACGATGCTTATGATTTTATATTGATGCCCATAGATTGTTGCATAAATGAACTTATGGTTGTACAAATGTGATGTGGGAGCATATTGAGAGGCCTTGTGTATGTTGGCCCAGTTGTTGTTTGGGCTTGAGGGATCTTTTGGGCCAAGTTTGTATATTTTATTTGGGCCCCTTAGTCTGTTTTATCGTTTCTTATGTAATTTCTTCTTTAGGTGCTATGTGGCCCATAGGCCTTAAAGGGGGTTGTGTTAGGGTTTAATAGCAGAAAGGTCGTCGCAGGGTCCGTTGTGGGGCGAGACCTCGTGTCTTAGACTCTCATTCCTTCCCCCCCTCCCCAGGTTCTGTGCGCAAGCACCCCCGTATCGCCGGAATCCGCCACCCTACCTCCGCCAATCTCACAGCAGGAGCCGCCGCATCGCCCTCCAGCCCGTCGCGCCGAGGCATCGGGGCCTGTCCACCGTTGCCCCCCCTCCCGGGGGTCGCACGCGAAGCTGCCGCGGGAAGTCACCGCTTCGACATCACGCCCGTTGACAGTCGCGCGGCGACCCCCCGGAGCATTGCCCTCGTCGCCCATCCCCTTTCTATCTCTCACACCCGCGGCCACTCCAACAACCTGACGACCGCCACCGCTCGGGCCTCCCCCTTCGGTAGCGCTCCGCAGGCGTCCCCACGGCCGCTTCCACCCCCCCCCCCCCGCCCCCCTCTCGCCACTGCTGCTGCTTGTCGATCACTGTAGAAGGCGGCGCTGCACCGCCCAACCTCTGCCGGGCCACCTGCACAGGGGTGACTCTACCTCGGCCGTCTGGGCTCCGCCAGTGTTCGGGCCCAGTTTAGCAGTGGGCCGTCTTTTAGCACCTTAGTGGGCCACCCAGCCATCTTGACCCTCATCAAAATGTGTTTAAGGTAATGGTTGTACACAACATATGATTAAAGTTGTATATAGAAGTTTATGGTTGAGATAGTTGTTTATAATTATATATTAGTGTCATAGTTGTAAAGGCGGCGCCTAGGCGTGAAGGCGGTTTTGCGGGGTCGCCTTAGTGGGCCGCCTAACTGGACTGGCCAAAGGCGGGCCAAGGCGTTGCCATGGCGCGGTAGGCGGCCTAAGGCGTGCGAGTTGGCGCCTTGGGTGGGTTACCGGGTCCACCCGGATCCACTTAGTGGATCGGATCCCACTTAAACCCCACCCCCGCCCGGCCTCCCCTGCGCTCCCCGATCCCCAACCCTGTCTTCCCAATCCCACCCCGCCTCGCCCCCCGACCCCCAGCTAGGGTTCCTCCCCAACGGACGCCGCCGGAGAAGGTTTCGCCGGCGCCGGAGAAGGTCTCGCCGCCTTCGGACCTCGCCGTTGTCGCCGCCTCGCCAGCGCCGGAGAAGGTCTCGCCTCGCCGGACTTCAGGTACGCTCCCCGCCTCCCCACCAATCCCCTCCTCCGACATCCCACCTCCGCCCCCCATGATCCCATCCCCCCTTGGCCCTTTCCCGTCTCTTCTCCCCCCCCCCTCGGCCGGCTTGGCGGCTTCCCACTTCCCCCCTCCCTGTCCTTCCAACCTCTCTCCCTCCCTCTCTTTCTCTCACACACGCACACACTCACAGACCATCTCTTCCCCCCCCCCCTCCAGCCGGCTTCCCACTTCCCCCCTCCCTGTCCTCCCAACCTCTCTCCCTCCGTCTCTGTCTCTCACACATGCACACACTCACAATCTCACAGACCATCTCTTCTCCCCCCCCCCTCCAGCCGGCTTCCCACTTCCCCCCTCCCTGTCTTCCCAACCTCTCTCCCTCCGTCTCTCTCTCTCACACATGCACTGATGCACACACTCACAGACACACACACACACACAATTGTCACACTCTCTGCGTCTCTGTCTCTCTCTCTCTCTCTCTCTCTCTCTCACACACACACACACACACACACGCACGCACGCACAGACAGTGTGTGTGACAGTGTCCCGTCCTCACACACACACACACACACTGTCCCCCCCTCTCCACTATATCTCACTGTCACACACAATGACAGTCACCCCCCGTCCCCCCCCCCCCCCCCCGATCCCTCTCTCACTCAGACACAATGACACTATTGGAATGACATTTTTTTCACATTGTGTTTATAATGTCATATTGTGTAGTTTTTGCATGATTGTATAATTGTAATTTTTATTTATTTATTTATATTATAAATTCTTTTTAGATTTAACATAATAATGTCACTCTTGAAATAGCCCAGACTATACGTTATCTTTAGCGCCTAAGCGCCGCTTAGGCGGGCGCCTAAGCGCTTAGGCACACAATGAGCCCAAAAACGCCTTGGTCGCTTTGTCGCCTTGACAACTATGATTAGTGCTCATAATCGTATACATGTACTTATGGCTATATATTAGCGTTATGGCTATATATATGTGCTTAAGGTTGCATACATGTGCTTAGAGAAATACTTATTGCAAGACAAGTCTTTCAACAAAAGTGATGTGGATTGCAAGAAAGCAATCCCATTGGCTCATGGAAGAGAGAGAGAAGGGTCTTATCACACCCTCTCAACCAATGGGATAGCTTTCTTGCAGTCCACATGACTTTTGTTGCAAGACTTGCCTTGCAATAAGCATTTCTCATGTACTCAAGGTTGCATATTGGTACTTATGGTTGGATATAAGTGCTTATAGTTGTATATTAACACTTATGGTTGTTTGTATGCGCGTATGGTTGTATATTAGTGCTTATGACTACATATCAATAAATCCAGTTTTTAGCCACTTTGCTCATTTACAATTAACTTTTAGCATTAGTAATGAGAATTTTTAGTCCGAAGCCCCAAAAATTTAACTTCACATAAATGCATGTCTTTCTACCTTAGTAGTATACTCATTCTGCTGCTAAACATAACGGACCTTTGTTTAAGAAACTTTGAATTTTTTGAGATCTTGCTAAATAAAATTATTACTAAATACTATAAGTTTCAAAAAGCCTGAAATATTAACATTTAATTTTGGACATAAGAAAAGAGGTGAATCTATCCTTACTGTTAACGTTTGTTTGCTGCTCTCACTTCACTTGCTCCCTGGTTTCTGATTCCCCACTTCGCTCTCTCTCATTTGCTTGCCCCAGAACCATCAGGAAACCATAGAGATCTGCTTCGCTCCGGGAGAATGGCGGGGCAATCTGACCCTCACCTGTCATTGTTCTCCGCTCCGGAGGTCATTCCCCATCTCTACCCTTCCTCATGGATCAGAGCAGTTTTCTTCTCGTTTTCCTATGTTCATTTGCAGTCCTCCTTTGAAAGGCCTTCTAATGTGGCTCCTGTTATGGGTTTCCATTGTTATTGCAGGTTGAGTTCATTGCTGAAGATGAGATGTTGGAGATCGTCCCCAATGTTAAAATGGGAGCCCTTCACATGATCTGTGTAAGTCTTCAGTGGCATTTCTTAGTCTCTCTCTCTATCTCTCTCTCCAAAAAATTTGACATCGTTCTGATATCTGATTACCGGGGACTGGCATTTTCTGGACGATGCAACACCAGGGCGACTTTGGTCCTTTCTTTCCACAGATAGCGGTGAGAGTGCCTCTCTGGCTCGCGGTAGCTATGAAGAAACGTGGCAAGTGTGCGATTAGACCCCCAGACTGGTTGTCAGTTGGTGAGTCGACTATCTTGTTCTCCCATTAGTTTTCGAACTTCATTTGATTCTTAAACCTGTCCGGAGGTCTTTATCCATGTATCTGGAGTTGCACATTTTTAATTCAAAGGAAAAGGTCAAACATAAATGAAACTTGGAAGAAGTTTTAGGCCACTATTAGGTTTAGCATTTCAATCAAGTGATGGAAGGAAACAATGCAATGAGCCGAGTCCCAGTATCCTGTAGTGCACGTTATGATTCCGCAATCCCTGTGGTGGAGCATGCCACATGATCTTTGCATGAGCAGCAGTTGGATTTTTACAATTTACATGTGACCACTGTGAAATAATTTTATGACCCAAGATCCATCTTGTTCTAAGGTTTTCCGTTTTTCACCTAAAGTATTCCTTTTCTGTATCCCATCTTCACCCTTGAGATATTGGTCGATTCTTTGAATGCCTATTTCTCTTGTCCTAAAAACACTACGTCTTGCATTATCTACTCAGCATGTTTATTAAACCTCAAAATGTGCATCTGTCTTCTTCAGTACCTACCATCTCTATCCAGGCAATTATTGTTCATGATATCTTTTTTTACACATCATTTACTCATTGTTCTATTTTGCACATTTTTTCAACTAAATATGTTTATGGATCAGTAAAGCAATTTTCTACTTGCTAGCTGGTCATATAAGAATATTGACAGATGCTCTGCTGTTGAGAGACATGGCCAAAGCAGTTTGCACCACCTTATGTGAAGGTGATATCAGAGAGGGCAGTCAATTGGAAAACTTTGCCAGATCTTTACATTCTTTATTTGATCTGGTTGATTAGTTAAGGCCTATAAAACCAACTCTGATCAGTCTCCCAGTAGATACATCTCGTCCTGGCTAACTGATTTTTTTGCCATGAATTTGTCTGTTAGGTCATCCACCGACAAGGAACTATGGCACATGCCCTCGTCTTACCCTACGATCTTCGCTGATCACATTTGGTCACTGTCTAACATTTTACTGCATTCATATAGATAGAGGTGACACCTTCTATGACAGTACCTTTGATGAAAATCTGAAATCCATGTTACTCATGCATATAATCAAACATGATACATGAGTAGTCATGCCATACTTTTCATCAAGAGGGATAAGGAACTATGAAGCTCTTGAGAGGAATCTGCTGTTACTCTAGATATGTACATGTATCTTGCAATGTTATGTTATGATTGTTGAACCCACACCTTTAGGAATCCAACGTTTACTAACCATGTGCATTGGTTAGGAAATTTAACACAGGTCTTGGAGGCAGAACGAGAGTCTCCCAGAGAGTTCCAACCATTGCCTTTCCATTATGTTGAAATTTCAAGGCTTTTATTTGACCAGTATGTACTAGAAAAGTTCTTTGTTTTACCTTTCTATTATTCTCTTTAGAACTTTGAGTAATCGTAACTTTCTCATATTGATGACAGTGCTTCTGATGACATTCCAGACACATATATGGTTAGTTTTGACATTCCATTTGGAATATGTTGTAACTTTTCAAGCTATCAGTTCTAATTCCCTGCTCATAGGTAAGATCCTTGATTGAGGACATAAAGGATGTCCGATTTCACAAGGTTGAGACTGGTTTAGAGACAATATCTGGCCGAACACATGCTGTCAAGGTATATATATATATATATATGATTTCCTTATTCATGTTAGTGAAATTAATGCATTAATTTCTGCATTAGGGTCAATTGTTTGGATCATCTAGTTTTGAGAGACAAATATAGGTAGTGTTTATCTAGTAAATTTCTAGTTGATTTATGTAAACATGCCATGCCCCTTTTAGCTTTTGATTTTACATTGATTCCTGTAACCTACAGAGTGTTTATTATTAGGAGAAAGCATAGGCTTTTTACTTATGATGAATCTTTTTGCTGTTTTTAATGACTCTAGAACCATTCTTCTTCATGAATATGTTCTCATGGAATTCATTGTTTGAAGATCTTAAGCTCTTTGCTTCCATCATTTTTTTGTTTGCCGGAAAATGTATTTTCCTTATTGATCATATTATCTGACTCCCTAACATATGGTGATGCTTAAATGTACTTTTCTGTCCTTAAGATTATACAAAGTATTTTTAAAATCAGGTGATCCATTGTTTTAGAGAAGGGTATCCTGTTGTCATTTGGTACTTCTACCCATATGCCGTTCTCTGCATTAGAGCTTGTGAAGTCATTAGCAAAATATAGTAGCTTTTGCACTTTGCTTGATATCCTGCTTTTCTGAGAAAATTACGGGGAGTCAGGTCCTTGGACCTTTTCTCTTAATTCTCTTAAGTTGCTTGATCTACATTCTTTGCATTCCTTGGTCCTTCAGTCGCCAATATTCCTCTTTCCCCCATGTTCAGATTAGTTATATTTACCTTCACATCAACATCATTGAACAGTGAAGACATAATGACTTTCTTATTCTTTTGATCAACTTTAATGGTAGTTTTTAAACTGCAGCTGAAAAACCTCTCTGCAATGGAAGTTAACATTGTTCGCCCATTTATGGTGAGGACGTTGCAAGCATTTTATAAGCATGATAACCCGGAAATGGTTCAACAACAAGAAACAGTGGGTAACAGGAGACCACAAGTAGCTGATCGTGGTCCTCGAGTAAGTGGATTGTTTTCTCCCTACGAAGTTATGATTTGACTATGAGAACCTGAAATAGTTGTTCTAGGATGTTTGCATCTTCCATTTATTTAGTATAGATCAAGCGTCTAATTTAGTGAACAACTTTGAGTATGGATAATGATTCTTTTACTTATTCATGTCAAAACGGTAGTTGGGTGTTATTAGCATGTGGCTGTTCTTCTTGCTTTATGTTGCTTGTCAATCTCTTATAGAAGCAGCAAACCTTTCAATCAACTTTATGACATCCTGTCCTACATCAGTGACCTGGTGCCAACAATGGAGTGCCTACTGGTATTTCCAAACAAGTTCTTCTGAGACATGGGCTATGGCCTTGGTTGGTTATTCCATTTTTATTCAGGGGGGAGAAGGTACTTCTCTCAGCCAACCAGGGAGCTGGACTTCCCGGGTTTCTGGCCTCTTGGGATCATAAAATTTTGATGCCTACAGTGGAGCCATCTTCAGCTTTTCTGCTGGAAACCTATGAGGTGCTGGAAATGTTGATTATGGAGGGGAAGGTCCATTGTCATAAGTAATGCAGTGGTATTTGGGATGTACATGACAATTGAACAAGGTAACAGTTCTTTATAGAGGTCATCTGCAGCAGGTTGATGGCATCTTGGCAAAGATATCCTCCATTGCTTTGTTGGTTCATCTTGATCTGGTGGAGAGTTAGAAGTGCTGGATGCAAAGATGCTGATAGTGGAGGGCCGGAGGGGCATGCTGAGATTTGAAGGTGGAGAACAGAGATTTGGGTGGGGAGTTTGTCAACCTTTGAAGGATTGCTTCCTCATTAACAGCCCATTAACAGCCCATCGGTAGAGGAAGCTGAGAAGATGCCAGTAATCAGGGCAATTGTGGTAGTGGTAGAGGTTTCAGAGAGAGAAGTGGACTATGTTTTGGGAGGACATGAGAATCTCAGAAAATCAAGTCCATGTTTTGTCTATTGGTGGAGGCTTAAGTGGTTGGTTGCTCCCCTCTGGATTTCCCACTTCTGTGGGTGGGATAGCCTTTCTGGTGAAGAGTGGTTAGCTTGATATCGGAGCAAAGATTGGCAGGGTAGTTTTGTTGACACTTGTGTATGAAGGTGTGCAAGAGTATACAATGTTCTTGGTTAATTTTTGCCCACAGATTCATCCATGGTGGGCACACCAGCTTCTCATTGGCCAACTAAACATAATCCTGCCAGAAGCCTTATGAAGGTGATTATGAAGGATTTTACGTGGAAGACTACCCCCCATGATTGGTGTAGCTTATTGCTCACTGCTCAGAGGAGATTGGTACCAGATTTCTTTTTTTTTTTTTTTTTGTGGGAGGGTGATGAGTTCATTGATCACTTGAGGCCTGAGGTTGAAGAAAGTCAGAAACTTCAATTTAGCTTTCCTATGCAAATGCTTTGGAGGTTGGGGAATGGGGAAGAGGGGTTATGGATCGACGTGTTTAGGCGCCGCCTATTTTCCTCCTTCAGAGTTTGGGACATAGATCCCTCCCCCCGCAACAGGACCTCCACTCTTTGTCGGGATATCTTCTCCTGCAGGGTTATTGTTGTTGGGATTTGTGTGAAGTTGGGAGATGGTCGTAAGTGCCACTTCTGGAAGGACAGATGGTGCGGGGACCTCACTTTGGAGTCCTTGTTCCTTTGCCTCCTTGCTATTTTGGCAGCTCCCAATGTTTGTGGCACAAGCTTTTGACCAGCAGGTCCCAGGTGGTTTCTGGGCCCCAACTTTTAGACGGGATTCCATTAGGAGGAGTTGGAGCAGCTCCAGAGTCTTTTGAGTTTGCTTTTAACTTTTCACCTGCAGGATGGGGAGGATGCTGGGTCTAGAGATGGGGGAGGGAAGACATTTTCTTAGTCAAATCATCGTATGAAGTTTGCTCACAGGGGTGTGCATTTTGGTTTTCTCCAAGAAGTGTGTGGCCGATCAGTTCTCTCAATGTTAAGATTTTGACTTGGAGGATTGCCCATGGAAGGTTTCCCACTTGGGGCAGATTGGCTCGTTTCTTGCCAAATGTGAGTCCTACCTGTTGTCTTTGTGGCCGAGGAGGAATTGTTGGATCACCTTTTTATGGGATACTCATATTCTCAGGGGTTATGGAGGAGGATTGCTCGGAGTACTGGATGTTCTGTCACCTTGTGGGGTGATGTCTCTTCTTTACTTCGGGATTGGGATAGGCTCTGGCCCCCCAAGTGGCTCATCCTTCATACCACCTTATGGGCGGTGTGGGGGAGTACAACCACTGGATCTTCAGGAGGGAGTCTTGTGCGGAGGAAGCTTTGTTACATTTTGTTTGGGATAAGGTGAAGGAGTGGGCGGCCACTCTCTCTGATGTAAATTCATCTGTTTTTGGTTGTTTGGGAGATTAGATCTCTTACCCCATCTTGGGGTGCTCTTGATGTATAGGTGTTTTGGGGTTGGTCCTTTTTTTGGGTTTTGATCCACCTATACTTGTACATTCTCTTTCTTTTTAGTATATACAGGTGGTATTATCCACTTTAAAAAATATATGAGGCATGGGACAATCCATTTTCTAAAGGAAACAAAAAAGAGCTGGTCCTTTCTGCAAGATATTTGGGAAACATTTTTTTTCCATAAATGACAATCTACATCAATTGTCGGGGATTCTACAGAGGCTACTGTTGGGTTAGAACCAAAGATGGGCACTCAAAGAGGATTCCAAGATTCTGATTGTTGATTCTCCATGCAATCAATGTGGGTGATGTGAGGTGAAAGGAATCTGATGACCTTCAGGAAGGAGACTATCCTTCTCAGGGAGGCTCTTATGAGAGGATAGTCTCCTCCATTTGTGAGAAGGTGGAGAATGGGCCTTCTTAGTCATCTTCTTCTACACGGTGGCCTTCCTAAGTAGTTTCTTCTTCATTTTCTGTTATTATTATTACCATCCTAGCCAGTTGGTGGGGTAGACGTTTGTTGCATGAAGCATGAATGATTTAAATCTCTTAAGAAGTTTTCATACACTAGCATGGGAGTCCTTGGATTCTGTACGTAAATATTGATGAACAGGGGAAAAACAGGTGGAGAAAATGATAGTGGCTCTCGGAAGTAAAGAGAGATGAAAATCAAGGGTGACTTGCCACTTTTAGTAATTCAAGAAGTTGAAATTATCAGAGGAGCATCACATGCGACCTTGCAATCTTCAAATAAAAGGGGTTGGCGACTATTTGATAATTGAAGAGGACATTAACTGTTTCTGCTTCATGTCTAAATCTGAAAATAGGAGAGTAGCAGAGATGATGTTGTGAACATCTATGAATCTATGAGAAAGACAACTTATGCCATTACATTCTTTTCAATCATGATTGGCATGGCCAATAGACACATTACTCCAAGAAAATAAGATGTATTGATTT
This sequence comes from Colocasia esculenta, assembly GCA_014218235.1. Lineage (NCBI taxonomy): Eukaryota > Viridiplantae > Streptophyta > Magnoliopsida > Alismatales > Araceae > Colocasia > Colocasia esculenta. Next base: position 5,086,699 of record CM024757.1, read on the forward strand.
GGACCCCAAAATAGATCAATCGGTGACAACAACCTATATATTTATCCCCTTGAATAAGGAGAGACTTGTAGTTGCTATATTGATTTTGACTGGAATAGTTCATTATTCTTTTCAGGAGCTGTCATATAGATTGTACTTCTGGTTTACTCTTGACCAGAAGAGACATACTATAGCTGCATGGTACTAAGCCCTTGAGAGCAATAATAACTCCCTACCAGACTAGCTCATAAATATATCATATATGATTTCTGTCTCCACTACCTGTGTTTTGAGAACCGAGTGCAAGTTTATATACCTATAATAATTGTAAAAAATATGTGGAAGAATAACATGGGTGTATTCACTCATTATTGAAAGATAATTAGGTATCCAGCTGGTCATGAGGAAAAACTTTTTACTGGAGTTTTTTATGTCTATATCATGGTTGATATTATATTTATACGTTATCAAGTCTTTCTTATCTACACATTATTTCTCTGTTATTTCAGCGAGATTTAAGGCCCCGATAGACGGTAGAAAGTGGTCCTCTGCATGGTTCCTCTTGAATGGTGATGAACTCTTCTGTTTGGATGTTTTCCTTGAAGGCTCTAATTTGCTGTCATGTAGTTGGAAGGTACACATCAGTCACTTAAACTTAATAGTTCTTATGTCTCTTTTTAAAAGTTGTGGTTTCTAAACTCAATAGTTGTTCTTTTGTCTCTTTTTTAAAGTTGTGGTTTCTAGTTTATGGAGCTACATGCCTTATGGAAAGGATCTTTTTACTGGTTCTTGTTGCAGTTAGTCTTGTATATGTCGACTTGTTTCAAGTCTCTGCACCCTCATAAGAAAAACCTGTTAGCCATTTCTCATTATTATTCTTTTTTCTTTGGAGGAGGGGTGCGTGGTGGTTGGTGGCGGGGGGGGGGGGGGTGAAACATACTTTTCCTTTTTGCTTATTACACTTTATTTCAGAATTTGCAGTGTTCATTCACAGACAAACTCTTCTTTTTTACTTTGCCAATGACATGAACAGCTTGGCTATTGGTTTCCCATTGTGGTTGTGGCAGGGGTTTGTGTTCTATAGTTCTTCTTGTTCTTACAGTTTTATACATACTCCCCCTCTTCTTTGCTCATCATCTTTATTCAATTGTAATTGCTTAATTAGCCTTTTTAATGTCAAACTATGCTAAATTATCAATCATCTAGAAGCTCTGTTGTCTATGATCTGCATGCTAGATGCCTGATAATCTTGGTATGTATAATTGAAGAGGACTTGCTCTCTTTATGCATAGGACCAAGAGCTTTTCACCAAGTGTTGACCATTTAACTGACTGATATTGAAAAGATTCCAATGCATTAACTGGTGGCATTTGACCTGCAAAAACACCTGGGAAGTTTGCTCAGAATGGTCTGTACTCATATTTTTGTTCAATAGATGTTTCTACCTCATGTTCACATAGAGTATTGACTACTTACTATAGCAATATCTCTGAACTTGTAAATTACTGGTGAAAGCATCATCAAGTTCTCTTTGTCAGCAGTGTCTACCATCTGAAGCTGCCACTTCTCTGTGTTAAACTGCTAGTGCTCTTGATAACATTAGTTTTTGAGCAAGATTGTGCATTGGCTGCTTGAGAAAGAAATGAACAATGATGTTTGCAGGCACAATTGCGTCTTTGTCTGAATCCACCTATACTGGAACTGAAACAAAACTTGGAACAACTGAAACCACAAGCACTATCCTAGAAATTCTAGAAACTTATATTCTATATTACTCCTGAAGCACAAACTATCCTCGAGTACATTTAAGATTCATCATGAAAATAGTATGCATGAATATCCATGTCACAACACTTAAAAGTGATAGGTGATTATCTTGAATCAGTTAGACCTCAAGGCTCTTTTGAAACATGAAGAGAGAGAGCCATATCTATTTCTCAATTGCCCTAAAATGTCTTTTTTTGTCTACTAAGATCCAAGGTGCACGTCCCTTTCTCTCTTAATTCTGTCTAAAGGCAGTAGGAGGGCAGCTTCTTGAGAGGGGGAGAGACATAATTCGGAAAGATAAAGACAGATGCCCAATCTTTGTCAGGCTTTCTTTCCATAACTTTTCAATTTTCCAGGTTTGTCATGGGCTTTTTGGTAAGGTATTTTTCTCAGAAGGCACTATATTTTAAATTTCAAAAATGAGATTCCTAATGAAAGGTTTTTGCATCCTAAGACCTGTGCTTTCAGATAATATATCAGAAAGCAGATTTTTGTAAAATATCTTTTCTTCACGGCTTTCCAATTACTGCCATAGGAAGCTCCGAATGAAAGTGAACTATATATGTTGAAATATGAAAGTCACTGTAAGAAATTGCGACTTGTGCTGTCATTGTAGCCATCGTATGTTGCCTCAATCTGCATGTTATCTTATCTGGTTTGAGCAGTGATTTTATCGGCAACGTTTCTAATTAAACCTCAGTATCTACAGAACCTGGAGGATCACTATTTGTACCCAACTCAAACACAACAATGTTACTGGCTTTCAACGTTCTTCCTTGGAACTGATTAGGAAAGCCAGTAATCCACATAATTGCTTGGCACAATCAATTCCCATCTAGATGTTTAATATAATAATCTTTCCATGCTTGTGGCTTGGTTCCATTGTCTTACATGATGGAAAATCTGGATTTCTGTGGTGAATCATCAAGTTCTGAGGTAAATCATTATGTGACAACTCTTTTACTTATCTTGCTGTTGGTAACAGAAATTTAGGTAATGATCTGGGGATGTCATCAGGCTCCAGAATTGAACGTTCCTCTCTCGGATGCAAGGCAACAGGCAAGACATAGGGGAACGGAATTGCTATAAGAAAAGACGAGAACGATTGTTGTAAACTTGGTATGAACATTTCTGTTCTGTAACAGGATATATTCATTAAGAAGCTAATTTGTACTACATATTAGACCAGCCCTCATCTTTTCCTATTCTGTAACTCCGTCATGATACATCTCTTATCATATTGGAACATTGTTCAAGATTATGATGTGAGGAAGCTTCAGGAAAATGTTATTCGGGGTAGAAATATCCTCGTAGCTTCAACTTCTTCAGATCCATTATCTGCCCATTCATTCACTTTCAGCTTTCTTGCTGTTCATCAGTGCTGACATGCTCAGTCAAAGTAACACTTTTTGGACCTCTCTTGTCTGAGATGGTCAGATAACTTGAAATTCGGACTATCTGGTAAAATGTCGAATCAATTTCTTTTATCAGGACGAAGCTTGTTCTGTGGGCCTATTTGATTACACTTTTTTGGACCTCTTATGACTTGATGTGGTCAGATCTTGAAATTCAGACTATCTGATAAAATGTCAAATCAATTCTTTTTCCAGGACAAAGCTTTTGTTGCAAGGGCTGACGAGCTCGACAACATCTGATCGCCCCTTCACGTGATCTTGATATTTGAAGAAGGGGGAAATGATCTCTTGTGTGTTGAATGGGTTGGCAGCTTTATGTTTTCGAGGAAAAAAAGAGTCAGAGAGTCTCTACGGGCTTTGTAGTTGTTTTTATCCAAGAAAATATCTTATTTAGGAAAAAATATCTCAGATGGATCAGAATTTATAAATACTTTGATAGAGAAAAGACAATCTAACATAATTCCATATCCACTTAATAGTAAATCGTAATTAGGAAATACGAGTTACATGACGGGTGCGAGAGTTAATTTGCTTCATGTCATGTCCACATGTCTTATCCCTATTGGTTGGTCACTATTATTATTGTCCGTCACCTTTATTCTATCACAATTTATGTTATGTCACGTCCACGGTAAATTATTATGGCGCAAGACTTTATTTTTTTTCCCCTCCAACTAACTGTCATTTCTCATCATAATTTTGTACATGAAGAGTTGGTGACCACGGATACTATTCTTCCATGAGAAATGTCACACAAATAATTATATAGTGCACATAAATAATAAAATAAAACACACAAATGACATAATAATACACAAATAATGTGACAATACACAACATCTCTCTCCATTAAACACACAAATGACATAGCATTTCTCTTCCTCCATATGACACGGGCGGTCCACTTTCCGATAAAACAACGTGTGATGTCATGATTGGCCAACTTTTGGCAAACAAATTGTTCCTAGTTAACTCAGCGGGAAGAGAGCACATGGAGGAGGAGGAGGAAGAGGAGCTTCCGGACTCCGTAGGCCATGAGAGCATCCGAGGCGGCATTTCGCCAAACTTTTGGCAGTGTGTTTTCACAAGATCCACCCCCATCAGAATGACATCACTGTTCACAAGGTGGAGGAAGAAGAACTTCTCGACTCTGGGGCCACTTAGATCGTGCAATAACCGGTTGTGAGGTGAGGGGCAAAAGAAAAGACCGTACACTGTGAACCCCAAAACCAGACAAGCAGAGGTGGTGAAGGTTCAGTTGTCTTGTCCCCGGCCCTGCCGGCTTTTAATTTTCTGCCCCCCGCTCCGGTGAGCCCCCGGCCGCCGGACCCACACACCCACCCACCCCTGGCCTGCTCCCCCATCAGAATCGCCTGCCCAAGGCTTACCTCACCTGCCCGACCGTTGTTTGTGTCCTTGAGAAATATTTATTTAACGTGGATTACCAAAAAAAAAATAATCATATGAATTGATTCATGGAAGAGGGGAGGGGGAAAAAAAATCTTGTCAAATTCTCTCGATCGATCAATAAAATCGTTTTCGAACTAATCTTACAATAGATATTGGATTCATGGCCATCCCAAGATTGGGTTCAAGTTGTGATGCGGGATTGGATTACATAACTTTTTCCTATTTTCCTTTTTAGAAAGAAGAGAGTTAACCATTATATTGCTTATACGAAAAGAGGTAATCCCAAGATGCCAGTGAGCCTGTATGGCAGCCCGCTGCTGCGTATGAGAGTTTGAGCCCATCATCTTCCCATGATTGGTACACCAAAGAGTTGATTAGTTAGTCTTTCGTGTACATTGGAAATGATTAGCTCTCAGATCCGAATTTTCGAATGAATACGTTTATATATATATATATTCAAATATATCGTAATAGACTAGTTTTCCAACTAATTTTTTTTTACTATGATCTCCAATGAGATGGGATGATATTATTAAAAAGAGTATTAATTTTTAAAATTTAAACACGAATATAATTTTTGTTAAAATTTTAACGGAACAAGATTCATGTAATCGATTCTAAATAAAGATAAAATTCTGATGACGATGACAAAGATGATACAACAATGTGAAATTTTTCATTTTGTGATGATGACAGAGACCGTTCATCGAAATTTTAAAGAATTTAATCCACCCAAACTCGTACGTGGGTAGTTCCCTTTCTTACTCTGAATTCTCTCTCTCTCTGCTTATATCATCTGGGCAGTCAAGTGGACACAGCCCAACGCTATTATATAAGACTCGAACAGAGACGGATCCAGAAATTTTATTAAGTGGGGTTATTTAAATAATTTTTTAATATTTATTTAACTAATATATTATATATAAATAAATAAATATATTTACATAAAGAGGTGACCCCAATGAGACAATTCAGTGGGGTCACCCCTTATACAAATCCTTCTCAAATCTTCAATTTAAATGATCATTTAAGAAGAAAAAAAATTTGAGTGGATCACGTGGCCCCACTCAGTACAAGTTGGATCTGTCTATGCCGATGAAATATGATGTATTATATATACTTAATACGATAGATGAGAATGCAACATTTTTGCAGTGTTTTCCAGTCTCTTCTTGTCAAACAATATGATTCCTGGGTCATAGCTAAAAAAAAATCTAATACATCCAACAATCACACCTCAATGGTTGGATTCCATTCATTGAGAAATACAACATATTTCAATTGAAAAATACGTATTTTTCATTGAGACGGACAACAAAATTTTGTTAGTTTCACCGTCTTTAGACACAAGATTCGAAGAACATGCGAGTTCTCCAAACCTTCTATTTAGAACGGTTATTGTCTCGACAGAAACCTAACATTTTCCATTCCAACATAGCACACTAACAATCCATCGGTAGTAGGAAAGACTTGATCTTGTAAAACTGGTAACTTAACATTTCAAACCCAATAAATTCCACCCCCCCAGAGAGAAAACAGTTAAAAAAATAAAAATATCTACGTGGTTAGACGATCTAGTGTAGCCCGGTGACCCTTCCATCAGACACACCCACGGATTGGGTGGGGGCACCGATCCGGCCAGCTCGCTCTTCGTGCGGCCGGACGACGGGGCCCTGCCCCGCGCGCGCGCGCGCCTCCCCCCGAACGCCAGCCGACGATCCCCCTGCGGACTGATCACTGACAAGGGGTGGACAAGGCGTGGCAGCGGCATGTGGGATCAGAAAAGCCCCCCCGCCCCCGGTACTCTTCTTGGGGTAGCCCTGTCGCAGACGCCACGCACGGATACACATAACACAGCAGACAAGACAAGACAAGACAAGACAGATAGAGAGAGAGAGAGAGAAATCAAGAAAGAGAAAAAAATAAAAGGAAAAATTATCTGTATATTTTTAAAATCTTATCGAATAACCACTATACTCTAATTTTTTAAAAAATTATCATGGTACGTCCAAAGTCATTTAGCGAGAGCCCTCATACCCCCCTGGAGTTAAAGTTAGAGGCAACGAAATTGACAGTCCACTTTTTTTTTTACTGTTTACCCTTGGTTAATTCTATTTTTTTTCTCATCCTCTTCTTGGGTCGGCGCTTAGTGCTACTTCCTCATAGTGGGCAACGACGGTTAGGGGGTAAAAGAGTCTATACTGTAGACACGCGAATTTTTTCACCGCGGATAAATTTTTGAGTTGCGTCGTAACGACATAAATGACCTCATTTTGCCGTGAAAGAGTTTTTTCTTATTTTTTTTAGATCTCACACATTCTTTCTTGATGCTTCCAAGGGGGTCCGGTCGCGGATCGACCTGCGCGGTCAATTCGCGGGGGTCCGTGGCAGCGCCCTGGCGGGGGTCTCCGGCGGCAGTGCCCCCGGAAGCTAAATTTAATTCGTATCCATTACAGTAGACGCGATTCATAAACCGCCTTTCAAATCGCGTCCAACATTTCCCTCGCGATTCATAAAACGCTTTTCAAATCGCGTCTGGTATCCCCGCCGCGATTCAGAGTCTGACAGCGGCCCGAAAAGTCTTCGCGCGCAGGCCCGTAATCATGATAAAATCCCTGAATCACGTCTTTGTCGGACGACGCGATTCAGAGAGGTCAAATCCGAAATGTCGCGTCAGCAGACAGCACGTAGGTGAGTCGGTTGCCTCTTCTTAATCGCGTTCGAGCGTCCCGCTGCGATTCAATTCGCGGCGGCATGCCCCGACGTGATTCAGAGAGGCGGTGCAGCGATTCCCCATGCGCAGCCGACCTTCTAAATCGCGGTTTGCCGCTCCGCCGCGATTAAGCCTTAAAAACGACTGCTGTTCTGGACGTGATTTTGCTCCATTGCCTATAAAAGCGAAGCCGCAGCGCCAGGGGCGGGGGTGGGCTTTTTCTGCTTCCGACTGTGGGGTTCTTTCAAGCTTCTTCCCCTTTTTTTTTTTTGAGAGAGAGAGAGAATTCTTCCGGCGGAGTCCTGCCGATTTCCCATCTCACCTCCGACGCCGTCGTCTTCCTCTCCATCACGCGTATATCGGAGCGGAGCGCCGTCGTCCTCCTCTCCATCCTCCGTCGCCCAACCGGCATCGCCGTCACGCCGTCCGACATCTGGGGAAGCACCCCCCCCCCCCCCCCATTTTATTTACTTTTTCCTTCCTCCCGACCCCACGTGGTCCTTATATCTTCATATCACCCGGCCCCTACGTGGCCCTTTTTGCTTCATACACACACACATGCATGCACACACATACATATTTTAGGGGTTTTAAAAGCCACCACAATAGGTGTGTTATTCCCCTTTCATTTACGTCATTTTATCTATTTTTAGGAGTTGTATACTGCACATCCGTCTAATCTGCTCCTTATTATTGTTGTCTTTCTTTGTCAAGGTAACCGAGTTGAATCTCCTTGCTGGCCGGCCGGTGGAAGGAGGAGGGTGGACTCACGCACACATCCCGCGCTTTCTACGGGTGAAAGGTAACCTCTTTTCCGTCCGTTACATTCGGTGCCCTTGAGCACCTGGCGATCACGTTTTCTTTTTATTTTTATTGTCTTTTCTATTTTCGCTTTTCCACTCCATCTCCACACACTCTCGTATTTCGTATCCACTATTCATATTCCTTTTTTCTTTGTGGGGACCGCGTAAAAAATAGTGTCTACATATACGTTCGGCAAGTAATTCGAAATTCGACTCGATAAAAATTCGGTTCGACTTGTTTATTTAATTAGCGAGCCAAACTTGAACAAAAAAAACTCAATTTATAAATGAGCCGAGTCTGAACACATGTGAGCTTGGCTCAATTATACTCATGAATAGCTCATTTAAGTACTCGTTAAGAACTCGATTAAATATTTATTATCGTTAAAATATTATTATTAAATAAGTTAAATTATTAAATATTTTATAGAGAATGTAAATTATTTATTTACTTTGACATAATGAGATGTGATAAATAAAAACAAAAGTTAGGGGTTGATATGTAAAAGTTAAACATATAAGACATATACACAGTCTTTAGTATAAAATATACATAAGTTAGGGGTACATTCACAAATCAAATAAGGAAGATATATAGATGAAATTTAGTTTGAATCAAATTGAGAAAAAAGTATATACACAATATGAAATCTTCTACAATTCCTAAGCACCACGAAGGAAGTCGTCTTCCTCCGATGGGCGCCTGCGTAGCGCGGGGCCAAGCGGCACCGTCGTCGCCCTCCCGGAGTGGCTAGCGACCGCCACAGACACTCCACCAAGGCCGGATGAAGCTCCCGGCGGTGACGGTGGTTGTTGGAGCTTCCCACTTGAGCGGAGCTCTGTGTTGATGGTCGCGACCCCTGTGGTGCCGAAGGCCAGCCTCCCCGATGGACACCGCGGTCAGTGGCCCTCCCTGGCTCCTAGAGCTTCCCAGCAGCACTGGACGCCACCACGGTGCCTGCGGTGGCATTCTCTGGCGTCCGGCCATCCTCCCTGGCTCCTGGCGCTTCCCAGCGGCACTGGATGCCACCGCGGTGCCTGCGGTGGCATTCTCCAACGTCAGGCCACCCTCCTGGCTCCCGGTGCTTCCAGCGGCACTAGACGCCACCGCGGTGCCTACAGTGGCATGCTCCTGCGTCCGGTCACCCACCCCCCTACAATCCAATGTCTACCCCTGCTCACTCCCTACTAGACAATCCCTTGTTTAGTCCCATATTAGTTACCACAAAGTGGTGACTGGCTGAGAATCTTAGAAAATGTCCCCTTCACCCTCAGTAACCCATGTACCTCCGGCCTTTTAATTAAAAGAAAATTTGTCTTTTTGCAAACTAGCTCCAGTTGAACCATTTTTAAAAATAAAATTTATTTAAATGTTAAATTTTAAGTTCGATTTTGAGTTTGAAAACTCGAGTTCGAACTCGTTTATGAGCTCGACTACATAAACGAGCTGTTCATCGAGTTGAGTTCGAGCTTCAAAAATTTATAACTAGCCGAGTTTGGGCATCGATTGAAGAAGTTCGACAAGTTTCGAGGCGAATTCGAGCTCGACAAAAGTAAACGAGCTCGAGTTCGAACATAGTATGACTCGGCTCGACTTGATTCGTTTACACCCATAATGGCGGCGGCATTCACCTTCTTCTTCACCGAAGAAACCCCATCTCTCCTCCCCCTCAACCTCTTTCAGAACCACGTCGTTGGGGACCTCTCCTCCCCTTCTTCTCATATCTTCCTCCCCTCCTCCATTCACCCCGCCCTTGCATGGACCTTGATAGCAGTGGGTCGAAACAGTCGGTGCCGACAAAAGAGAAAAGCCAAGGCCAGGTAGGGTATGGAGAAGTTGTTGTCGAGCTAGGTAGGGTGGAAATAGGTCAGGTAGGGTATGGAGAAGTTGTTGTCGAGCCAGATGCTGGACTTCAGCACCAGTACTGACATGTTCATCGTCTCTAGGACGAGTAGGAGCTTGTTGCCCCAGTTCGAGTCGGACTTTGAGAACCGACGGAAGTCCCAGGCAGGCCTCCCGGCCATGAGGAAGTTGTCTCTCTCGCCCATCACCCACCACTCCGGCCTGGACCTCAGCCACCTAACAAGGTCCAAGGGCATAGCGTCACAGACTGTCGTATTGTGACCAGCCAGGTACCGACAGGTGTCGAGCCTTGCAAAGAAGGGGATGAAGATGGCAGAGGCTCGGGAGGAGTCGTTGGTGAGATAGAAGTACCATTTCATCTGATTGTAGAAGATCACATTGAGGGCGAACTAGTCAGTTTGGTACCAACTGTCGGAGCTGGTGAGGACACCCTCTCGGTCTTCAATGTGGGGACTGAGCCCCTCATTGGACATGAACTAGCTCTTGTTTGCCGACTGGCTGAGGATTCGACACTCATCGAGGATATCAGTTGAACCTTCTTGGGAGTTCGTGGGTGTAGATGTACCAGCCGACACAAGGGTCAAGCACCGGCGCTAGATTGTGGGCGGTGATCAACTGAACTCTTCAATGGCGACAACTCCATCTCTACTGTTCTTGTTGCCGTTGTCGTCGCCTCTTCCAGAGTGACGTGTATAGCTTCGGTGTCGTGCTAGCGGAGCTCTTGATCAAATAGAAGCAGCTATCGTCGACGAGGCTGTAGCATGAGAAGACCCTGGCCCTTTATTTCCTCATCGCCATGAGAGACAACATAGCATTTCAGATACTAGAGCCTCGGGTGAGGAATGAGGGGAGCTGGGAGCAGCCGAGATGACTTCGCAGTAGTCGAGAGCACATCATCCCCTTTGTCGGACATTCTACCACCAAGCTCTCCCTCAACTATGGCACTTGTTTTCTCGAGGAGGAGATTCGATACCTTCCGTCCCTTTGCCTTTCACATCGTCCTCCAACGCTAGCCATTCCCCCATGAATGACGTCCCTCCTATGGTCGTCTTCTTCCTCTCTATTGGCAACTGTTGATGGGAAAAGAAATTTGCAGAGAGATGGGCGGTGCACTAGAGAGAGAGTAACTCGAGGTTGACTTCAGGGGTAGGTTAGAGATTTCGCATCTCTAACTCACCTTTATTTGACTAGGGTTACGATTTGATCACGGTAGGGATACGTTGGCACCAACTTAAAGATTTTAGACGTATTACGGTATTATCTATAAAGATAGGGGTATAACAATTATTCGATAAAATTTTAAAGATATATAGATACTTTTTTATAAAAATAGCCACTATATATATATATTATATTCTGAGAGAGAGAGGGGAGAGTTTGGAGATGGGTGGGCATGTGTGTGGTGAGGATCTCCCGAGCAGTGACGACAGCGACATTGCGTATCACTGACACAGGCAGGGGAGGGTGGGCTGCGTGGCGAGCGAGAGCGGGGAGGTGTGCATACTGGCGTTTAGGTCAAGTCCACATCCAAGGCTCGTTCTATCGTCGTGAAACGCGGACTACACTCCCCATCTATTTCTTGTCCATTTGCACGTACTGCGCCACTACAGCTACAACAACGTGAGCAACACCACCTTTTCACCCACAGGTGGTCCACCAAACCAAAGCCCACCCTCTTCTCTCTCTCTCTCTCCTCGGACCTTCCACCATCTGGCCCCTTTCTGGCCATGAGATGCTCCCCCGACCGACCATTCCCCTATGATTCGGCTTCTCCTCCTACACCCCTTATTTATGTTTTGGCGACAGGCGCCAACGGGGGCGATGAGGATCTCGTCCATATCGCGGCAGAGACTGGCACCCCTCACATGCGTCCAAGGCTGTCCCCCCGGGTAAAATTCCTGGTGGGCTGTAGCAGAAGCTCGTTTACACATGACGTTGGTAACACACGCACATAGAGGTAACTCCCCCCCCCCCCCCCCCCATTTTGACCTCCAATTTCCTCCAGTCTTTGGAGTCGCCATTAATCTATGCTCGAGCTTGCAGTTGTTGCTCTTCTCTTTACTAATGTGTCCTCGTCAATCTTGGATTGGGAGGGGGGGCAAAAGAGACGAAAATTGACGTTTGTGAAGTCACCCATCCTATGATTCATCTCGTCTGCTTTCGAACGCAATAGATAGAGAGACGAAAATGCAGGAGACAACTCTTGTTGTTGCATGTGCCAATGGCACTGTCCCATGACATAGGCCAGCGAACTATTCGATGGGGATCCTCATGCTTTACGCTTATCAAGGCCTTTAAAAAAATAATATTATTATCTATCATTGCCACTCGAGTGTGTAAGTGTTGAACTGGTAGATACATATAAGACATAAATCGTATAGAGAAAATAGAGGAAGCTATTACGAATGCTAGATTGACAATTTAACGCGTGCAACGATGGCTACACGTGATAATTGAAAGTAGAAGCAAGTCGGCACGTATGTTTAAGTTTAACATGACACTGTTTGGAAATGGGTTTACCGAGATTTTATACTGTAAAATCTCTGAAAAATTCCATCTCGTTTCCAAACAGAGCCGGGTGGCATGGGATTGCAAGTAGCGGCGATTTTCTATGTAGGAGGAGATAGAGATAGCGGTTAGCTTCTCTCTCTACTGCTCAAAAGCTGGTGAGAACTCACTTCTCGGGATTTTAGGCACGGGCGACGAGGGAGAACTCATCATCATGCCTAACCGATGGGCTAGAACCTTTTTTTTCCTTTTTCTCACTATCACTCATCGCCCGCACCGCGAAAGGTGCGGGTGAGGATGCCGCAAAGTGTCACTGTGCGACGCTTCACGCGGGAATCCGCTTTAGCTGATTTTGGAATTCTGGAAAGCATTTCTAAACGCTGCCAGATCTCTTGGACACGTAGTCACACTTTCAGGTCCACTTCTTAAATAGGTGTGGTTAAAAAATTGGGTGGACAGAGGAAAATGTCAACAAAACGGTTAAAAATTCGTCCAACTGGGTAAAAACTTTGCCGAGCCCTGTGCCCATGGGCTACATAAGTTATCAAAGTCCACATTCTCTACCCATTAATTACCATCGGAGGAAGCTCAGAAGCAAAGTTGTACGCTATTTACACGCCAACTTAACAAGGACTGACCACCATCTGAACCAATTGGATAAACACATCGTTCCGGGAGTTCCGACAGACGATGGCTCTCTCTTTATCTCTCTCTCTCTCTCTCGCTCTCTCTCTCTCTCTTCTCTCTCTCTCTCTCTCTCTCTCTCTCTCTCTCTCTCTCTAGACACATACGTCTCTCGCATTTAATGCCCCACCACCACCGCTATCACCACTGAGCTAACCTCCATTGTTCGCTCCAGTCCTTCCCCCTCTGAACCAGTAGTAGTCAAACCTCGTGGTAAACAACCCCTCGATTTCCTTGTCAAGCTCCTAGGACTTGCAATAGCCAATGACTGCAAGCGCCCTCTCTAGGGCCACAAGTCGTTGACCTTGACCTTCAGCTTAGCGTGGAACTCATTTTTGGAGTGGAGCGACTTACGAAGCTACTCCACGGTCTGATTCAGGTGGGAAGCATTGTCCTTGGTCTTGGCGGCATGCTCCTCGGCTTGGCTTTCTGTTTCTCTATTGCAGCTCAGAGTTGCTCTGCCACGTCGGCCTTCTTCTTAGCTTTGCTCACCACCCTTCGGTGGACTGGCGAGTGATGTCCATCTTTTGCAGGAGGGCGTTGAGGAATGCAAGTTGGTCCCGTCGAGAACGGTGCATCCCTTTAACGAGCTCCTTGGCTCTCATCTTTGATGCTCGGGCCTCACTTGGGTAGGGAGAGACTAGTTTCCATTTTTATCGCCGTCGAGTCCTCTCCCTATCGTTGAGGACATCGTTGGGGAGTGGCTTGGCCCAACCTTGAAGCCTTAACACCAGAGGCATCGGGTGTGGCTGCCAGCTGCTCGCCTACTGTTGCTGCTGCTATTGTGAGAAACTGGTAGGAGAAGCAACAATCTCCACCTCATCCTGCTCACTTGGGGCCTTTTGGGAGACCGAACGGCATATTTTGTCCTGCTTCGTGCCTTGAACCGCTTCAAGGTAGTCTCAGATAGAGAACTTTGTTCCTTGTTAGCCATTTCCTCTGAAAGAAAGCCGAAGAGAGTTTTCCTTGTGAAAGGCAAAAAGGGACACCATGAATGATATTAGCAAAAATCTCAACCTCGGATGGATTTTGTCGATCAGCTTGAGAAGCTTCTCAAACGGCTTGCACAGGTCGAGGGCTTTCACTGGCTATAGAGCTCGGAAGGAAGAGAGCTTAGCTTGGGTGACATACTGAGGAGATTTGAAAGCTTTATTTTTGACGTCCACTATCAACCAAGAGGTTGGAAAAGGCCACTCCTGAGGGCAGTGAACAAAGAAGAAACTCCTGTTCCAGTTGTGGACTGAGGAGGGGATGCAGTTGAGGATATGTTGGTCGGACTGAGCTGTGAAGTAAAGCCAATTATCACCAAACCCCTTCACTGCAAAGCAATAAAAGAAGAGGCGTAAGGTGGGTTCTACCCGAGCACGGGCACAGACGACCAGGAAGTAGGGGTGTTCATAATATGGTCCAAACCGAAAAATCGAATCGAACCGACTCGTTCGGGTCGATTCGGTTTCACGGGTCTCACTGTTCAGTTCAGTTTTAAGTTGGGGAGCCGATATATATATATAATACATATTTATATAGAAGCGCTTGTAGCGTAGTTGGTTGGGCGCGGTGGGAGTGCCCCTTTGGGTAGGGGTTGCAAGATCGACTCTCACAACTACAGTCAAAACCTTTTTTTTTTCACAGATTTTGGTTTGACGGTTCGCTGGAGAAGATCGGGTCAGTTCGTTTCATGTAAAATTGGGGGTGAACTAGGTCGAACGACCCATGTTCCCCCTACCAGGAAGCCAACAGCCGACCTCCAAGAGTTGGGAGTCAGCTACGAAGAAGCAGCTCTTAGATAGTCAAGAAGGACTACAAGGAAAGAAGGAGAGGGTATCGAAAACCAACTCAGATGGCCTTGGAATACTTGCAAAAGTCAAGTGCCATCGAATGGTGAGCTCAGGCCCCTACCAGAATGGCAAGAGAAGTGACCAAATGTGATTCGAATCTGGAACGATGGAAACCGAGTCAAGGAGGAGAGGTCGGCCTCTAAGGGGGTGTCGGCCACCGAGTCATCTAGGCGACGTGAACCGGATGTGTGGGTCGATGGTTCCTTCAGTGTTAACTTCCGGAACCTCGTCTGACTCATCCTAAGCCTTCGGGGTTGGGTCCGACGCTAGAATAGCGGAAGGACCCGCTTCAGTTAGATGAGGAGAAGACGTCACTGAGGACGACAATGTAGAAGAAGAAGGACCAAGAGAAGAGGAGCCCTCTCTGAGGCGAGGATTGAAAGATGAAGAATCAATGGAATCGGTAGCTGCAGAGGGAGAAGACATGGCTTACCTCCGAAGCAAGCAAGTTGGAGATTAAGAAGCAAAGGAGGACGTCGGAAGCTGGAGTTGGAGGGTTGCACGTTAGCTAGTGTTCTCGTGCGCGAAAGCAAGGACCTTGCTTCGGAATTAGACCCCACTATTTACAGGGTTGGGGGGCCAGGCAGATCCACAATGATACTCTACCTCATTGCTTTAAATGCTTAGATGCAACCATGTGGTACCTTCCTATGGGCTCCCGACCCCCTCCTTGGATTGCAATCTAGTGTGAGCATCAAGTCCACCCTAAATGCAATTCCAGTACACATCATGAATACATGTCTAATTCCCAGCATACCATTAATAGATTGTGAGAGTTATAGTGGAGCGAGAGAAATGGGGTTCTCGAAGCACCACTTATAGTCTGACAGAAATTGCAGTTGGGCTTTGGCTTCAGAATCTTCATCTCTTCAACAAGTCTTCTCTGATGAAATTAACTTGGAGATTTATTCAGAACTCTCTTGATTTGTGGTGCCCTCTTCTCAGAGCTAAGTATTGTCAATCTCAATTTTTTTGACAGACAAAAAACTCTGGTTCTATATCTCATATGGGACATGCATTATGGTTGTCAGAGATGCTCTTAAAAAGCATGCTTTTGGGTGGTCAATAATAGTTTTAATGTCAATATTTGGAAAGACAATTGGCTGCCTAGGCAACTAATTCCCTGAAGCCAAAGCCTACTTTTCTCAAGGAGTTACCTACTAAAGTTGCTGATCTTATCCTTGATAGACAATGGAAGCATGATCTTATTGATCAAATATTTGAAGGCCCAATTGCTTATTTCATCTATAATATTTGTCTTCCTCAGTTTGCAAACAATGCCAAGACTTACTAATTTGGACCCCCACACAAGATGGTCTACTTATTGTTAAATCTGCATATAATTTCTTATATGACAGTCAACAAAGACCTTCTACATCTTCTCCCCATCATGTCTGGAAGGTTATGTGGATGTCCAAATTCAACAGATGGTTCCTCCTAAGTTGATCTATTTCATTTGGAAAGCCCCTTCGAATGCTCTACCTGTCTTTACAATATAGCCAAGTTTGGCCCCGAACATTGACACCTCGTCCTTTATGCTCTATGAAGGAGGAAATTATGGTTCACTTATTCTTTGAGTGTAATTTTGCTAGAGCCATTTGATTTGTTAGTTCTGCCACTTTTAGCGCGGGTGAGTGTGGAGTGATGTTGGAAGATAAAAGTTGTCATGGTCCAAATCACCAGTTACTAGGGAAGTTGATGAGTTTAACTATTTGAATATTGTCTTTGCAGTGATGTGGAACATTTCTAGGCTAGATGCACAATTGTCTTTGAACATAAAGAGTAATCTCCACTACATATTCTTGCTAGAGTTCAGGTAGACCTATCTCAGTGGCAGAGTTTTGTACTCTCTAAAAATAGAAGAGCCCGCTCTCGGTTGGGGAGGCACCGAGTGACCTATCCTACAAATGGAGTTTTCATGATTATAGATGCAGCCTGCAAGAATTTTAATGGCATTGAGACTACCATTATC
Source organism: Colocasia esculenta (assembly GCA_014218235.1). NCBI lineage: Eukaryota > Viridiplantae > Streptophyta > Magnoliopsida > Alismatales > Araceae > Colocasia > Colocasia esculenta. The sequence goes on from CM024757.1 coordinate 5,103,652, forward strand.
TTCGATCCTGGTGGGTTAATCATCAGGTGTAGAACTTGATTGACTGTACTTCTTTTTCCTGATTAGGTTGAGTCTGCGGTGGGGCTTAATTGTTCCATGAATCTTTATAGTGATGCCCTTAAGGTTATCAATGTTATCATATGCTATTGTTGTTCCATGGAGATGTACAACCACTATCAAGGATTGTCAGTGTAACGACCCTCCTTATACCGTACGGTTATACCAACCCACGTCGATATAGAAAGTGTCGCTATAGTGGGACATTTACCCAACACATTCAATAGGCTGAGACGTACACAAATATAAACATATAACAGCAGAATAGAAAGAACTGGATATAAACATTTTATTCCATCATCCACATTTTATTCACAGTCCATATAGAACAAAAGGAAACTAAACATTTCATAACTAAGAAATTAAAACAAATTACATTGTCCACAATTCAATTAATAAACGTCCTTTATTACATACTATGAAAAGAAAGTACAATATCGCTAATCCACAAAGGTCTCTACTCACGCTCCGAGTCACTCCTGACTATCTCCTCGAAGAAGTGAAGTAGAGATACATGCACTTGTATGCCGAAGCAAGAGTGAGTCTAAAAGACTCAGCAAGCAAATCCATGCACACTATACATACATACATCATATGCACATTTTACTTTTCAATTAAACAATTATTACACATAACATGGTTTGATCAATCTTTAAAAACCCATGCATGAAACCTCTATACATTATGGACATGACACTGCGTGGTTCCTTTCACATTAAATATAAAACCTATCACATGATTTCTACACTTTATTAACATGCTTAACCAATCTAAAGCTCATTGAATCATGAAATTATACACATACAACTAAAATATGGATTTAGCACATAATGAAAGCAATAATCCTAGCATGGATTCTATGTATATTTCATACGCTTAACACAATTATAAATATGATAGCTTGCTATTTTGACATGGATTTAACACATTCATATAATTTTCGCTAATTCACATGTTATCACATTGACTTGCACATTCACATATTCATTTACGCTTTACACAATTTCACAATTACTATACATAATCACATCATTCACATTTAAATATCGTGACACATAGTCCAAACCACCTCTAGAAGGACACACACACATCACATTCACATACCTATCACCTAGGCAAGACAGTGATAGACCTGGTTAACTGCGCAGAACCGGGAGAAGCACTCTCCACCCTAACCAGTGGTACTTGTCCACCTCCAGGATTTCATCCCAATTGCCCATGGGATCTCATACACATGAACCTTCCCATAGGGACTTTACTACGGTACAGTTCCACAACCCTCTAAGGTAGCAGTGTCACCCATGGCACAGTTACACATTTTCCATTTTAAACACACACTGTTTGTACACCGTTTAACACACAATTTCCATTTTCACATATATGCACATGGTTCAGGTTTCCTAGTATGATACTACTGTTTACAGAGTTAAATCAGTTACAAACTAATCCTAATCATGCTGCAATTATCTAATTAATCAATAATTACATTAAGCATACTTTAATTGGTCATTTCATCATAAAAAAATCAAAATGTATATCTACTGTCATTCATTCAGCATGAAAACTTAACTATAGACTTCCTACAGGTTGATCATCATGTATGCAAATTTTCATATTTTTTGGAATTACAAACTATTTATGAAAATTAGAACAGTTATATACATAATTTGTTGATAATCAAATGCATGGTTCACAGTGTTACAAGTACATTAACCATTCTACCACATGCATCTGATAGTCCTGATCTCATACAAAATTCTTGGGAATTTAATCTGTTTTGTACAATTTATTTGAGAATTTAAACAAATAATTCATGTTCACTGTTTTATAGTCCAAAAAATATAATTATTACACAGAACTCAAACATTTTCCAAAATTTCAAGGTATGACCTTACCCATATACATATATCACAGAAATTCCATAACACCCAAATCAACATAGATCCACATAAACAGTACTTTAATAAAGCTAAAAACTATCCAATATATCATTTAGAAAATTTCAATAATCATTGTAATGCACGAAAATTCACCAAAATTAAAGGGCATGATCAATATAGATACTTCACAATACATAATTTTAAAAATATATCCTCATGTCGAAAATCCAGAAAATAACTTTTTTTTATAGGGCAACAAAAAGTTCTGTCATTGCCTAAAGAACTCGACGGCACACAGGTGGCCGCCTACCTAGTTAACGGCAATAAAGGTGCCGCTGACCTCAGGTCTTAACGGCATCAAAACTTGCCGTTAAGTTCTGTCTGCAGGAAAACAGACAGAACTCACAAAATCACAAGAGAAAGTGGGTTCCAGGACACAATTAAAATCCGTAAAATTTCCTGAGACCTACTAGATGCATGTAGGGATAATGGGTATGGGTTACTTGCCTTTAAAAATCTACAATCGAAGATTTGGGTCGAAGAAGCTCTCTTCGGCAAGAGCCAAAGAGCCTTCAAATCCTCCCCGATCCGGCTTCTGTGATGATTTTTGAAGCACGCCGGGGTTGGGAAGATGCACCCTAATGTTTAGAAAAGCCTCCAGATGCAGTAGTAGTTCGCCCGAAATCACACCGAGTTCACAGATCCAGAGTCTCAAAGTTTTGGTTTTCGCACAAGGAAACTAAGGTTTTTGACTCAAGAGCCAAAAGGGTCAGATCTGGTCAGAAAGTGGGTATTTTATAGGGTTAGGGGTCGGAGACGCGTTTAGGTAGGCTAGATGACTGTTGGAGAACGGTTTCCTAAACAAGGGCTGATAAAATCGTGGGCGTTTCCAAATCTGAAGACGCAACAGATCTGGGAGGTTAACGTCAACATCACTGGCCGCCAGCCCTGAGTTGGCGTCCATCGATGTGGCCGCTAACTCCCTATTAACATCAACTCATGTTGACGCCAACATGTCATTTGGACAGAACTTAAAACTACAGAAAACTATATTTACACCATATAACTACATGCGATTTACCATACATACTTTAAAATACTATTTATATAATGTAAATACATAACATACACAACCAAATATACATATATGTACAACATTACTCAAATAGTGTTGCTCAACATAATGTGTTGCTCCACAGAAGATAGATCTAGTTGGATCTCCACTGGCTCATGGCTAATAACATGAGATGGATCTCTGACATACTTTCTGAGTATAGATACGTGGAAAATAGGATGAACACTAGCTAATGCCGGGGGTAAAGCTAGCTCATATGCCACGTTGCCCAATCGTCTGAGAATCTCATACGGGCCAATGAATCTAGGACTTAACTTACTATGCCTGCCAAATCTAACCACACCACGAGTAGACGAAATCTTCAAGAAGACATACTCACCTACCTTGAACTCCAAATCCTTCCTCCTGTGTCGGCATAACTCTTCTGCCTATCCTGTGCCGCAACAAGCCTCTTCCTAATCAACGGGACCTTATCCGAAGTCTCCTAATCTAACTCCGGACCGATCAACTGCCTATCTCCAGTCTCCTCCCAACATAAAGGAGATCTACAAGGCCTATCATACAACGCCTCAAATGGAGCCATACCAATACTCGCATGGAAACTGTTGTTGTATGCGAACTCCACAAGAGGTAAATGGCGCTCCCTATCATCCTTCCAATCCAACACCACGCTCTCAACATATCCTCAAACGTATGGATAGTCTTTTCGGACTGTCCATCTATCTGGGGATGAAACGCCGAACTGAGCGTCAGCTCCGAACCTAACGCATCCTGAAGACCCTTCCACAGCCTCGAAGTAAACCTCAGATCTCGATCTGAAATAATCGACTTCGGCACACCATGCAATCTAATAATACTACTAACATACAATCTAGCTAAGCTCTCAACCCGACTTGCTTCTTCTTCATGGGCAAGAAATGTGCAGTCTTAGAGAATCTATCTATCACTACCAAATCGAGTCATTGCCCCGCCTTGATCTGGGCAAACCCGTAACAAAATCCATAGTGACAGCTTCCCACTTCCATACTGGGATTTCCATCTTCTGCATAAGACCAGATGGTCGCTGCCGCTCGGCCTTCACTTGCTGGCATACAAGACATCTAGATACATACTCTGCTACATCCTTCTTCATGCCAGACCACCAAAAAGATCTCTTCAAATCCTGGTACATCTTAGTGTTACCCGGATGAATAGAGAATCTCGACCTATGAGCCTATGCTAAAACATGCTCACGGACATCTACAATGTCGGGAACACAAACACGGTGATGGAATCTAATCACACCATCCTCATCACAAGCAATGCCTGTCTTGCCCACCAACTTTTGGAGTCTAGGGTCGGCTTTCTGTTGCTCGATCACCTCATCCAACACTGAAGACCTAATAGACAACTGAGCTACAAAAGCCTGACATAATGATGGCTCTAACTTAGTCATCGCACACGCCGCATCCTCCAACATCTTCCAATCCTGTTGGAGTGAAGACCTCTTCCTACTAAGGGCATCCGCTACGACATTCGCCCTTCCAAGATGATACTGAAGGTCGAAGCCATAGTCCTTCAGGAATTCAATCCATCTTCTCTGCCTCAGGTTTAATTCATTTTGAGAGAAAAGATACCTCAAGCTCTTGTGGTCAGTGAACACCTTAAATCTGATACCATAAAGATAGTGTCTCCAAATTTTTAGTGCATGAACCACTGCCACAAGCTCCAAATCATGAGTCGGATAATTACGCTCATGCTCCTTCAACTGGCGAGAAGCATACGCCACTACCATTCCTTGCTGCATCAATACACAGCCAAGGCCAATCCGAGATGCATCCGTATAATGGCAAAACCTTCATCACCACTAGGTTACCAATACCGGAGCGGAAGTAAGCTTAGTCTTCAATAATTGAAAGCTACTCTCACACTCCTTGGACTAAACAAAATTCTCACCCTTCCTGGTTAGCTTAGTTAACGGGGCGACGAGAGATGCAAATCCTTCAATGAATCGCCGATAATAACCTGCCAAACCAAGGAAACTCCGAATCTCCGAAGGGGTCCTGGGAATCTCCCAATCCAACACAACCTGGACCTTCGCTGGATCAACTACTACACCAGCACCGAAGATAACATGCCCAAGGAAATGTACCTCGGGCATCCAAAAATCACACTTTCTAAATTTTGCATACAACTTGTGTTCTCGGAGAATTTCCAACACTACCCTCAAATGCTGACGGTGTGTGGCCTCATCCGGAGAATAAACCAACACATCATCTGTGACGACTCTAGATATTTATGCCCTTAAGGCTCATATCTAGATCCGCCTCCCGCGAACGGATCGAAGTCTCGCAAGAGATAGCTCACACAAGTGTCCAGTAAGATATAAAAGACAACTACACAGTATAAGACACAAGAAAGTACATGTGCTCATACCTGCATACAACATTTTACAACTGTCCCATTACATTATTACATGTCTAATTAAAAGTACAATTACCTGGGCATACCCCGAGGGAGCACAAGCTCACACAACACTAACTACTACACAACTGCTGGTGGTACAAGTCTGACACAACGCCGCTGCAAGCCAAACACTCGGCAAGCCCTGAAAAGAACTGTAGGGGAGTGACCTCAACAAGTCACAAGCTCAGTAGGGACCACCCAAGGACCACAACAACTAAACAGAAGAGACCTCAACCTCAATGGGTCTCACTGGCCACACATATAACCAAACCATTTCATGCTCACAACAATTGTATCTAATACTGTAATTAAATATAAACACATTAACTATTCACAACCTCAGAAAGTAAGAGAGAACAATAGGACTAGCTCCACACCACTAGTCCACTTAACAACAGTAACGCCTAGGCCTCAAGCCTCATAGGCAAACCACAGTCACAACCAATCATTTAAGCTATAAGCCGCACAAGCAAACCACTGCCTAGGCTATAAGCTTCACAGGCAAATCTCAAGTACGTGGGTAACATGACTGCTAACCAAAAGCTGGTCCTTTATACCTCAAATCATAATATGTCGGAAACTACACACACAAAGTAACATGATCGACTACAGCGGGCCAATCCATCACACATGAAAACCATATACGGTAGCTTACTCGAGAAAGGTAAAGCACATTGAGTGGAAGGTCACACCTCACGACCACCACGAACACAGTTCCACGTCAATACCAGAACAGACTGGTACACGACGTACCATCACAAACCATTACCCACACAAGGGAGGTACCTATTACCACAAGGTACCAGCACGGAAACCACAAGTAAACCAGTGCCGTAACAGGGCACACCATAGCAGCTAAACCACATTTGGTGAGTCAACACTCACCAACCATAACCAAAACTGTGCCACCACGGGCACACCACAAGCCACAACCGTAGTCACAACTGTGCCAACACCAGGGCACACCTCGAACGAGTCAAACCTCGACTATGAGTCACAACTCACAAACCACGACGAGTAGCAAAGCTCGAGTCGGAAAGGAACGACGCCACCACACGGAAACGGACTACTAGCTGATCAGGCCAGTATCCAACCCGGACAACACAACACAAGAACAACCTCTCAGTCTCGCAGTCACGGACGAAAGGTCCAACTGCTGCTCCACGAGAACAAGTCAAACAACTGTGGAGACCAACCAACACCACACCTGCAGACACACAGCTGCATGTCCATGCCTGGCACCTCTAGGGTCTCTGGCCGGAGCACCCTAAAGTGAGGCACTGAAAAATAGGACTAGCGGGGGACCAGTACGACTACTGGTGTTCGTACCCCCAACCACGAGCGCGCTACAAGCGACTGCACACCCACAAACACAAGCCGCTGCCCTACTGTCGTCTTTCCCTCAGCGGACGTACAACTCAAACACAGGAGTGAGGGTGTCCAGGAAGACGACACAGACCTCGACGATACCACACTGTACCGGGACAAACCCCGAGCAAACAAACACACGTGCCTGGCTCACAAAGAACCTGGGGTACCCGACTAGAGAGGCATTCCGGAATAGGCGTCGGACCACCACACTCGGCAATACACAAACCACATAACTTACACATTTATTACAAATCACGATACATGTGTGAGGAGTAGCTTCCTGTTGGTCACTCGTGACCTACAAGCTAGCCTACACAAACACATATATGAACCATATTAATAATAACACTATAGCCTAACATCGGCCACCTTGTGACCTCCGTGGCAGCACACACACCACTTAACACATAAATCAGTATAATATTCTTCAAAGGACAACAACAGACCAGGGCTAGGTCGGTGTGGACCTTCACTGCCCAAGTATTACAATATAACCACATAAATCACATTATAATAATCATAATATCGACCTCTAGTCATGCTTACACATGCATGTCATCCGAATCATAAAAACACTTCCAATTCTTGGCTAGGCTCACACAAGAACCTCACTGCCATAACACCACAAACTCACCACAATTTTTGGAATACAATTAACACAATAACGTACAATGTGCCATGCACACACAAACCACATGCACAACACCCAAACCACGTAGACACCACGTGTATAATACACCAATAGGTGCACCACACGTCCAACACCATAAATCGCGGAAAAAGGAAACACAGCTTGCTGGGAACTCACCAGCGGATAGACGGCAATATCGACCGCCGCTAACGAGGGACTAACGGCAACATCGATTGCCGTTAATATTTTACCTGAAGAACCTAACAGCAACCAACCTTGCCGTCAAGATCTTCCCTGAAGAGTTTAACGGCAAACGATCACACCGTTTATCTCTTCCCTGAAGAACTCAACGTCAACATCCCTTGACGTTGACTTCTTCAGCTCCCAGCAGCTGAACCAGCCACAAACCACATCCCTTGAGAGCAATCCACCACCCCTCAAACCGCGACGTGATGAAGAGGGAACTTCCTTCACCACCACACACCACTAATGTCGGAAAAACACGATCCAACGCATGGATCGGCCAAACCACCCTAAAACCCGACAGAAAGGAAAACCTCCCCAAAATCACGATTCTACGCAAATACACGCAACAGGCATGGAATAATACACAAGAGAAGCTAAAGGGTTTACGTCCCTACCTCAAAAACGCATATAAACCCCGATAGAACCTCGATTGACACCGAACCCCCATGAGCTTCCCGCGAATACTGCCCTCCAGTCCGTCATTCCCCGCCTGATCTGCCGTTGCTGCGCGCATCACGGCCTTCCCACGTGCTCCCGTCGACCGCCGGAAGTAGTGAAGAGGCACAAGGGTACAGGTGGGGGAAAAGGAGGGGAGAAGGTGGGGAAAAAAGAAGGCTCGGGTTGCCCCTAAAAACACAGGCGCCTCAGGTTAACGTCAACCTCTGCGCCGCTAACCAAACCGTCACAACTAGGCGTCCACATTGCTCGCCGCCAAGTCATCTATAGAACCACTAGAACGAACGATAGCGTCCACATCGATGGATGCCAAGAACATGTTAACGGCAACACCATTGCCGCCAACCACAGTAGACGTCACAAACCTGGACGCCAACCCACTGTTGATGTCCAGCGCACTGAACACCAACACAGATCCATAACCAACTCCGGTAAGGATCCAGTAAGAAACACACAACACAAGTCGCACTGGTCAAGGTGTGACCACCCCATACGCTAAACCGAGGATCCACGAAGATCCGAAAAGTGCGCGACGTTACATCATCGATGAACACTACGACAAACTATCTAGATAAGGTCTAAACACCATGTTCATGAGATCCATGACGCTGCAGAGGCGTTGGTCAGACCAACGAAAGGACCAAAAACTCATAATATGCATAACGAGTCCTAAAAGCCGTCTTGGACACATCCTCACTCCTAATCCTCACTGATGATAATCAGACCGCAAATCAATCTTAGAAAAGACGGATGCATTCTGCAGCTGGTCAAACAAATCATCAATCCGAGGTAAGGGATACCTGTTCTTCACAGTCACTTGGTTTAGCTTCCTATAATCGATGCATAACGTAAGTGACACATCCTTCTTCTTCACGAACAATACATGTGCGCCCCACGGAGAAACACTAGGGCGTATAAATCCCTTATCTAACAATCTTGCAACTACTTCCTTAGCTCCGCTAACTCTGCAGTGCCATGCCATCCGATAGGCCTTTGAGATAGGAGAGGTGTCTGGAAGTAACTCTAGTGTAAACTCTATCTCTCTAGCCCGTGGCAATCCAGATAAGTCATCGAGAAAGACATCAAAAAATCCTTCACATCATTTCTTATTGGTTATAATCGCTCTTCGATTTAACTTATCAATTTTCGTTTTATGCGATCCATGCTAAGGAGCTCTTTAGATGTAGGGATTCCCATACCTCCTTTTGACTATAGAGATTTTGTGATCTCATTTTAGAGAGTGAACTCACAGAAGTCCATTTAGAGAGTGAACTCACAGATGTCCATTCTCCACCACTCTCTTATGTGATGATGAGACTTAGAATTATCTATTCTTATAAATTGTATGAAAAAAAAAGTATCCTAATCAAGGAAGTTTTTTGAAGATCGATTGAATTCTTAATCTACTCTCACAGAAAAGAGATAAGATAAAAAAACATTTCAAAATTTTAACATGGGAAATCTTTATTTACCGGTGTGCAATGGACCCACTCGCGGACTGTTTTGATTTATTTAGTTGGACGTAGATGTCAAAATAAAACTTGTACTTCACATTTAACACATTTAATAACGAGAGAGAGATCAAGTGGATGAAAGTGACTTCCAAATATACTTTTGTTTGAAGTAGTCAAATTGGGCCCAATGTGCAAGCACTTTTAATGAAACTCCCAACTTTTTTTTAACAGCACTGTTTCATTTCTTCTTCCCCCTCCAAGTGGGAGCCAAGAGACAGCTCAAATTGAAAAGTTTTGGAAGAAAGTAGCATAAAATCACATAAAAAGGATTCTTATGCAACTCTATGTTAACCTCATCTTGAAACAAGCACACACATGCACTACAAAGGCAGAAGTCATCAGATGATTAAGGAGAGGGAGAAAGGCTCTGGGTTGCATAAAAGATGGCACTTTTTCTTTGTCAAACATGAGTAAGATTATGAATATTTTCAGATGAGAGAGCCTTATACATGACTTTCAGAACTTATGTAATGTGCAGATGACTGTAATGGCTAAGTTCCGTTTGATTATTTGTAAAACAAATATTTTAAGAAAAAAATTAAAAATTAACTTTTATAGAAAAATAAAAAATATAATTATCCATTTAATACCTGCATAAATATTTTTTCTTAAAAGATTTTCTGATGTTTGTTTACTAGTAAAATATTTATTAAAAATATTTTTTAAAAAATAATAAAAGTCTAAAAGATAAAAAGTATGTTTTATTTGTCGACCACCTGATTGCTCAGCGTCGGTCACCCGACGCCGGACGCCGGGTGCACCGGGTGTCGGGGGTCGACTGCCGGGCGCCAGACATCGAGTGTCGGGCGTTGGCCTCCGAACGTCAGGCGTTGGGTGCTGGACACACAGGCGTCAGACGCCGCTCAGCGGACGCCAGATGTCGGGCGCTGGCCACCGGACGCTGGCGCGACTGTCGTGCACCGGACGTCGGGCGCTGGAATCCGGCCGGTGGGCCCGGATGTCGATGTCGGGCGCCTGACGTTGGCCGTCGGCCACTGGACGTCGGACGCCGGACATCAGACGTTGGGTTGCTAGTCGTCGACCGTCGAATTTCAAGTATTAAACACTAAGAATTATAGTGGAGATTGTAATTACACTCATGAAAATTCTATAAAATCTTATACCGAAGAGAAATTTAGGAAAATAATTACGAAATCTTATCAAGGAGGTCAAAATCCATAATTTTAAGTAATTTTTTTTAAAAAATTAACTTTTCAATTGTACCAAGATTATTATATGATTTTTTTTTCCAAAACTATTTTCGATATGAACTTTTACGTTCACACATGTGGATTGGTTTGGTGGCAGGATTCGTCGCGTTATTGCGGATTGCGGCGGTATAGCTACATCTTATAGTGTTAGGAGAGAGATGAATGTTTGACACGGTGGATTTGATTTTATTATTATTATTATTATCTATTAAATCAAAATATATTAACACGATATACTTCGATTCAACTTATTTCAATAAAAATTCAGTGCGGCTGTCTCACGGCCCAGCCAACCAGCCTTGCCCGGTGGTTCATCTATTCCATGGACGCACATCCTCCCGGTGTAAAGCACTACACACCATATCACAAGCGAATGTGGAGGGTGGGGAGGAAGGGGGAAGCAAGAAGAGAGAGATTTGTATGCGTGTGTGTGTGTGTGTGAGAGAGAGAGAGAGGGGGGGGCTGGGTGAAACAAAGGCCAGAGCGTACTCGCTGCGGCCTCCTGGTCTGGCACGGCGTTGCCGCGCTCGCCAAGAAGGCTGACGGCATCACATTCCCCTCTGACGCCAGCGCCGACCGCGCGGCGCCCTCCTGCCCCCTCGTCGCCACTGCCTCCCCCAGCCCACCAACATTTCGCTCCCCCGCAATACCCCCCCCCCCCCCCCCCCCCACCCCACTCCGTCCACCCCCGACTCCCACACCCGTCCTTTTCCCCATTGGGCGTGCCTTCCTTTTCCGTCGCTGCCAGTTCCCCCCTTTCACCGCTCTTTTTACCTTTTATAGCTGTCAATACCAGTCGCAGCGAGGGGGGGGCCTTGTCCATTTCCCTCCCCTTCTCTCCTCTCCCACTCTCTTTCTCTCCGCCGCTCTCCTTTCGCCCTCGCTCTCTGTCGCTCTCTCCATTCGGAGGTTTGAAGGAAGCCAGCCGACAGCCGACATGAAGAGGGCGGGAGGGAGGCCGTGGCTGGAGTGCTGCTGAAGGCGATGTAAGAAGTTTCTACCCCCGTTCTTCCATTTTTTCCCTCTGTATATGTATGTCTCCGGTTTGAGCTTGGCTTGGTTCCGTCTGGGTAGAATGCTGTCCTTTTTGTTGGGTTTCCTTTTTTTGTTGTTTCAGCACTTGTTGTCTTCCCTTAATCTGTGAGTTGGCGCATCATGGGCAAATGATTTTTGAACGAGTTCTTAAAAAACATCCAATTTTTCTTTCCTCCTTTTTGTTCCGCACTATCTAGTGTTCTTTCTGATGGAGACTGCTCAGAGTGGTACGGCGCCATCTGGATCGTTTGGGAGGAGCCTGGTGTATGATTGACGTCCCTTTTGTTGCTAGCGTTTTAGTTTTCTTCTCACTCTTCGCAGATGGTGTGACTTCATTGATTTCCCATGGTTTATACAGTTCTAGCTGAGTAAAAATTCTCGCTTTCCATTACAAATTTTTTTAAAAATGACTCTTGTAGCAGGGAAGACTTCTCTCCTCACAGGGACAGTTACGTGTAGCTCATGTAATTTTGAAAGTTTAATTTTGCTCGGGAATTATTGTTTTTGCTTGGCAGTCTTCATGCCACTGGAAACACGCTGGAGGCGTGTTCTTGCACTGTAATAGAACTCGGCATCGTCGGATTTGTGTGATAAGATCTGGTCAAATGTCTTCTTGGCGTTCTCGTTGCGTTTCAGCAGATTTGCCATCCGTAAAAGTGACATGAGTTATTCGTCTAAAGGTTTAAACGCTTCCAAGGAAATCTTCATTCTATGATCATAACATCCATTTTCTATTCTTTTTTTCTTGCACCCGCATAATCTGAAAATTTAGGCGCTGAGTGCGGATTTCATCTCAGAATATGAGCGTGGAAATTTTGATTCAAGGTTATGGCTTTTGGCATCATCTGTGCTTCATGCTTAACGGAGGGGGCATCATTTGGCCCCCTCCACCCCAACCTGCTCTACAGAAGTAGAGTATGTTGGGTACAAAAGTAAAGTGAACGATAAATGGAAAATTCCGTAGAGCCTGTTCAGGTAGCCCGGGTTAGTTTTTCTGGTTATAATCTGTTCTGAGATGTGGGGTATTCGCATGCAGTAAGTAATAGGTTTCCGATTTCCCTCATCCAACACTCATCTCTGTCTATGAGATGCTTGGCGGTCCTTGGTCTGCTTTTTCCTTTTTTCTTTTTGAAATTCAGTGACACAAGTCAAGCAATCAGCCATCACAAGCCCGTAGAATTTTCAAGGAAAAGCTTGTTCAGCTAGAAATTGCTTGATTTGTTTCAGATTCCTTCAACTTCCTCATTTTTTTTTTGTTGTTGGCTTTTTTAGCTGATAGATCACAAGCTTGATCACGCCTGCTTCTTTTAAATTGTCTTTAACAATGGTTATCTCAATAATAGTTCAAGTTTTCTGTCCCCATAGACTTGCTTCTAAAAAATTGTATTACTCATGTTCAGTACATGAATAGCCCAATTGCAGAGCAGGGGTGTGTAAAATGCTCATTTTGTAGAGGTCAAGGAATTCTCTCACCTACAGATGGTGCGGGGAGAAATGGACGATCACTTCAGGAAAAAGTGAAGATTGTCCAAGTTAAAAGTTGAATTATGCATGATCGAACTTGATTACTCCATGTATGGTGAAGTCCTCTGTTGCACATTCTTGTTTTATATTTCCAGAGAAAAATACTTAGCATCAAATCAGTGTCAAATTTGGTTTTCTTTTGGTAGTTGCCAATTTTGGTTTTTTTTTAATATGTATCAAATCAGTTGCCTTTTGATTTATATTGAAAGCTATGCTTATTGTCACGCTAGTACTGTAGTCTCTTTATCACGATTGATATACCAAGTGCAAAAAGCTTTTGCAAAAAAGGCTACTCTATGTGGCCATGTTAACATTCATGCCCACATACTGGATGTTTTCCACTGCAATACTTCTTTAAACCTTTTCCATGGAAAAGGTTTCTCACATAATATTAAATCTGGTTAACTGTATGTTCATGAAATAATGACATGTGACTTTCTACATGTATAGGTATCTTAAAGTTTTATTAGTATCTTACATGTTAGAAAGGCAAACATTTCATTTCTCATGGGTGTTCATGGATGGACATACCGGTTATCCTTGCATGTTCGTTGTGTATTCCCTTTTTATTGCATCCCTCTGTATCATTGTGAACTAATTATCATGCATCCTTCCTTGCTCGTTATGCTGAGGAATCTCTGGCAGACGCGTAAGGCACATATCTGTAGGATAAAGAAATCCTGTCTCCAACAGATAATTGGACTGGTCAATTTAGATGGACAAGACATGCAGGGCTGCACAAAAAAGTAAACCCTTTTTATGTTTATGTTGTTCACCAAGTGTCCAAATCAGAACCATAATTTGGAGAATCAGACTGTAGTTCAGAGTAATCTCCTTCAGGTTATCCTCATCTTTTCACCAGAGTGAAAAGAAAAGGAATCATCATCATCATCATCATCATCATCAGAGCCTTATCTCATTATTTGGGGTCGGCTACATGAATTTTTTTCTGCCAAAAATTTCTATCAAGTGCTATAGTCATGTTTAAACTCAAGAAATTCAAGTCTTTCCTAATAATATTGTACCATCTTATTTTAGGTCTTCTCCTAGCTCTTTTACTGGTATCCACTAAGATTTTGTCATATCTTTTAACCGGCACCGAGTTAGGGCGACGGTGCACGTGTCCAAACCACCTAAGTTTATTTTCTCTCATTTTTCTATCAATTGGAGCTATCTCCGAATCCTCACGGAAGCGCTCATTCCTAATCTTATCTTTCTTAGTCTTACCACACATTCATCTCAATAGGAATGACTTGGAGAAATCGGTTCTTGCTCATCCCTTCTATGTTCTTTTCTCATGGACCTTATTTTGCTCTGTTCTACATAAATCAGAGTCAATTTGTAATCCTCTTTCCGTCCAACATTCTGTCTTTAAATATGCATTGCTGGCAATAATAATGGTTCAAAGTGCCATAGAAAACTGAGAAGACTATTGTCGGGGTTGATTTTGTGAGGTTCTCATGCGATCTCCATTAAGCTTCTTATTCTGCATGATGCATTTTTTGGGGATATATTCTATGAGGTTTGACTCCCTTCGAAGCTACTCAATCCTTCTATTGGCATTTAAGGCTTTTCTTAGTAAAAACTAGTTATTGTATAGAGGATCATTGTCAGTCTTTTCTCTCCTTGAAGCTGTACACTCTTACTGAAGAGAATGCAGAATATCTTTTGTTTAACCATGATGACCAGATGATGCCTTTATAAAGTTGGGTTGGCTGCTAATGCGTGTAATCTGAGATTCCATATGCAGAACACCTAGGACTAACTTTACTTCTCTTCATTACACGTGGGCGAAACAAGCTCAAGAACCTTGGGCATTGAGGAGGATTTAGGATGAGCTCAATTTTGTGTATGGTTGCAATGTTTTCCTTGGATGCATAACCTGTATCTTGAAGAAACGAAGCAGATGAGATAATGAGGAATCATAAATAGTGCACAGTATCGTATCTGAGGACTGATTAGGCTGTCACCATGTACAATCTGACCAGTGGTTCTTAAGGCTTATCTCGATAACTGTTCAAAGAAATGCCTCTGGGACATGGTAAAATGAGTAATAACAGTGATCCACTATCATGACTGTGTCATATGTTGAAGATAAGGGTTTTAGACCACAATAGCTTCCCAGGACATTAACTGGGAATGAATATACCCTCTTCGCTCTCAAATCCTTCAAGATAAAGAGAATGGGTTACAGTGGAATACTTGGAAAGTTGGTTGATGCATTATCTTTTCAAATGAATTTAGTTTTGCTTCAGAAGCTAAGATCATATTATTCCTTAACCAGGTTTTTTTCCTTCTCCATTTTCCTCTTGAAATGACATTTCCTTTTTGCTGACATAGGATTATGAATATGCAAATTTCAGTTCAGATACATTGCGAAGAATCCAAGACTATGGATGTTGTTTCCTAGAGATGAAGGAAAGGCAGCGCTGGAAATCTGAAGAAGACGCTCTCCTACGTGCATATGTGAAGCAGTATGGACCACGGGAGTGGAACCTCGTCTCACAGCGCATGAACGTGCCGTTCCATCGGGATGCCAAGTCCTGCCTGGAAAGGTGGAAGAACTACCTGAAACCTGGGCTCAAGAAAGGTTCTCTAACCGAGGAGGAGCAGCGCCTGGTGATCCGCCTGCAAGCCAAGCACGGGAACAAGTGGAAGAAGATCGCAGCTGAGATCCCCGGTCGTACAGCCAAGAGACTTGGCAAGTGGTGGGAAGTGTTCAAGGAGAAGCAACGACGAGAGTTGGAAGAGAACAACAAAGCCATTGTGGAACCCATTGACCAGGCAAAGTACGACCAGATTCTTGAGAACTTTGCTGAGAAGCTTGTGAGAGAGCGCCAGACTTCGCCATTCTTCATGGCTTCCCCACTCCTTCCACCATGGCTCTCAACTTCCAACAGCCCAAGTTCGATAGGACCACCCTCTCCCTCTGTTACTCTGACTCTCTCACCCTCGACATTGCCCGCAGAGCCTGTCAAGTGGCTTCAGCCCGAAAGAGCTGCAGATAATAGCTCAGTCACAGCTGCCTCCCAACCATCTGTTTCCTCTGGAGCTCCGCCGATTGACATGCGGATCGTTTCGGAGCTCGTCGAGTGTTGCAGGGAACTGGAAGAAGGTCATCGAGCATGGCTGGCACACAGGAAGGAGAATGCATGGAGGCTGAAGAGGGTGGAGCTGCAGCTGGAGTCAGAGAAGGCCTGCAAGAGGCGAGAAAAGATCAAGGAGATCGAGTCCAAGGTCAGGGCGCTGGAGGAGGAGCAGAGGCTAATGCTGGAGAGGATCGAAGCTGAGTACAGGGAACAGCTACTGGTTCTGAGGAGGGATGTCGACGCCAAGGAGCAGAAGCTGGCTGAGCAGTGGGCTGCAAAGCACCTCAGACTGACCAAGTTTCTTGAGCAGATGGCCTCTTGTGCTCATGCAAATGGACGATGAGAAAGTGTGAATCTGGGGGGCCTCCGACGTGGGGTGATGGCAGCTCAGTTTTTTGTGTTCTTCTTCCATCAGTCAGATGCTTAATCTTGCCTTTCTCTACACTCTGCTGGACCATTTGCCAATGCCCACAATTGTCACTACCGGAGTTATCTTCTAATATTTTTTTCCCGTACGTCTCTAATTTCTCCATGATGGTTCGGAATATGGGCGAAATCTGCATGTGGGAAGGGGCTTCTTCACATGATACTCTCTGTACTCTACAGTACAAACTGAAACATGGTTTAAGTTCTGCTTACGTTGGTACCGTTTACATAGACACGTTGTTTCACAGAGAAATTTTTTTTCTCCTTTTCTTTTACACCAGACGACGAAGATAATGGGGACAAAGAAAACCTAAATAAGAAGCCAAAATTCTCTTTCTAAATCATCCTTTTTACCTTTGAACATGACCTCCGTGAGGTTTTCAACTTTGATGGTTCTGGCGTTTGACGGAAAGTCTTAAATCAAGTGAGATAGTCATTGTGTATGTCAAAGTATAACAATTGATGGGGTGGTTGATATGTGTCTATCACTACCCATTCTGTAGTACATTTAATGTTAGTGTAAGTTTAAGTATAAAAATTCACGAGGTGTGATGTGGTCTGTCACTACAAAACCAAGCTGAGTATTATGTTAAGGAGAAAGGTTTAATGCACATTCATATTGTACTTAAGTGTAATATGATTAGCAATAGTTCATGTGGTACCTTCATATGGGAGAGTGATAAAGTGACAATCTAATTGGTGGATGTCACATGGACTTATTGCCTAATCATATTACACTTAAAAAGTGCACTAAGTCTTTCTCTATGTTAAGTTCAGTTGAATATTATGTTGCTAAAGTTTTGTTTGTTAATTTGTAATTGAATTTGAATTTTTATCAAGTATTAAAAATAATTGGTCAAATTTAATTTGTTTAAATATTATCGAGTTCAAGACCTTAACGAGTATCTTAACAAGTCTCATTGAATTTGCAAGTTATATATATAAAAGTACAATCTAAAGTAAAAAATTAATTGTTCATAAAACTTTAATCTATCATATTTCAAATTCATATCTCAAAAGTCTTGATAAGTTACTTAATTTAACTATTTTAATAATATTTAAAAATATAATTATATTTTATATAATTAAAAAATTAAACAAATTTGTTTACGAACTTAAACGAGTTAAGTATATATTTTCTCACACTCTGACTCATTTTTGAAATGAGATTAAAATTTTATTTGAGTTTGACTCATTTATCTTGTTAAATGAATCAAATTTGAGTAAGATTTGAACCGAATTCGAGCTTTGTCGAGTGTATTTATTCGTTTGCAACCCTAATCACTACTCATATTATACTCCATGAGGCAAATGATATAAATTCCTAGAGATGACAAGAAATAAAATAAGATAGATTTCGATGGAGATATAAATTCACCTAGAGATGACAAGAAATAAAATAATATTATTATTTAGGGCTTTTTTATGTACTAGTCCCTAAAATTTTGTGAATTTCTGATTAGTCTCTAAATTTTAATTATTGTCTTAAAAATCCCTCATACATCTAACTCTTGCTTAAAAGGTAATTTGGTTCGAGGGCCTTATAGAATATTTCATCCGCTCATAAGAAAATAGGTGAAATCCTTGAACTATCCTCGTCTTCAATCTCACTTCACTCTCACCTCTTTCATTACAAAATGACAGAAAACCCTTAAACCCATCTTTCCCACACTTACCATCACCCATGCACTGGCCATTTGCCGACTGTTCGCTTGCACAAGCCCCCACCAACCGGCCCCACCTGAGGATGGCAAGCCCCCACAAGCTCCCACCAACATCATCCCTACTCTTTAGCTCCGACGAGAAGCATAGTGCAACTCTTCCGACGATCAACGTAGTCTAACACGGGCTGCTCCCCCGATGATCAGCGTAGTGCACCCACTTGTTCGCAGCTCCGATGATCAGCTCATTGTGCCCACCGACCACATCCAAACTTAGCGATCTCCCTTGTTAGCCATGTAGAGCATTGGCACGCCCATTAGCATCATCTCCCTTTTCAGTGTCATCCCATCATCCTCATCTAGGACAACCAACGTAGAGACTAGAGCACTAGCATGCGCACCGGCGTCATCTCTCTTGCCAACCAAATTTAGCCATCTTCCTTGTTATTATGCCCAGCATGAGAGCATTCACATCCTCCCCATGTCTAAAATAGTATGCCATTTATGTTGTTGGATTATTCATACACACACGTGAGTTTGTGGCCGATTACTCAACGGAGTATTGCTCATCGAGCCCTTGCCCTTCTTCTCTCAATTGCATAGAATTTGGAAGAAGGAGTCAATAGTCAAGAGCCCAACCAATAAACAATGCACTTCTATTGCTTCCACTCTCATTTCGTGGTGGCCACCAGACTAGATAGATACCGTAATCGAAACCCTCGTCCTATTCGCTATTAACTAGAGCTCATTGCTTCGCAAAGAGGAGAAAGGAGGATATGTCATCGAGATAACTAATTAAGGGATATTTTGGTCTTTTTGCAAATTATAAAAGGATGAATGTGTTTAACATGAATGTTTTGAGGTGTTTTTAAGACTATAGTCAAATTTTAGGGATTAATCGATAATTTATGAAGTTTTGATGTACTAATATGTAAAAAAGACCTTTTTTATGTGGACTAATTATAACATATATTTATTATCTTATTAATAATTATATACAAGTATTACCCATCCTACCCTCTTTAATAAGGCTCTTTATCGTTTTTACATAGACTAATTATATAACGATTATTCGCATATTTAGATGTGCAAAAAAGAATTATTTTGACCTACATGCCGGCCCGCTCTTTGTCGGCACGCAGCGGAGGCAGCCGAGACCCTTCCTCCTTCGTCACCGATCGTCGGTGGTCTTTCTCAGCGATCTTCGGCGGATCTATCGCCGACGTGTTCACCGGAACTTTTGCCGCCACGTGCGGCGGACTGTTGGGTTGGGGGGAGCGCCACTTCAGGCACTCCCTCCCGCCCCCCTGCTTCTTCTTCCTGCGTTCACTCTCGTCTCTTGCTGGATCCCCTTTGGCTACTCAGTACTTGTTCCCTTACGCCCTTTTGCAGTCATCTTTCCGTCTTCTCCGTTGTCATCTCTTCTCTCTCTTCTTCTTGTATTCTCCAGTTTTCCCTTTTGCTCAAGCCTGTTTAGCTGCCGCCTCCACCCTTCCTCTCGCCTATCTACACCACAAACCCCTTTGATCTGCTGTCTTCTCCACCCACCCCATCACACCCCCCCGTCTTCGTATATTTTGGGTTCTGCGATTTCACTTTAAGCTCGGCTAGTATTGTGTTCTCTGTTTTAGTTTCTTTTTCAGAGAAGATCGTGTGCTTCAGTTCTCTAAAGATCTTCTACAGACTACTCGACTTTGCCAAGTCTCTGAGGTGCTGATCAGAGCCAAAGAAAGATCGTTGGATTCCCCAACTCTGGGGTTATGGAGTTGATGGTGTAGCTTGTGTTCCGTGGCCCATCCGCACATCTATTTGGAATGTGCGTCTTCCGAGCTACAATTGTTCTGCTGCTTTCATGATGTGCAACTCATCTCCATTGCAGTTGGCCTCCATCTCAATTTCTCTGTGGCAGTGTTCTTGTGTAGTCTGTCTGTTTGATCTCTTTCTTATGCTCTATGTGGCTGGTTTATCCTATGCCCATGGATTTCCAGTCCCTCTAATTTATCCCTCTGCTATGTATATATGTTGTATCTTCTATTTTCAAGTAAATTGGAGCTTTTGCTTCTCCTTTGATCTTCCTCAACTGGAGATTGCTTAACACTTATCACGTATGCAGTATGTAACAAGTAATTATCTAGGGAAAATTTGGTGGAGACTGGAGAGGAGACCCTACAATCAAATGTCAAGTTCAGTAAGTGGCAGCATACGATTTGCTGTCCAATTCGAAGTACATTTATAAAACTTTTAGTGAAACATTGTGTTCCTATTTTCCGCTAATTTCTTTTCCGATATATTTTTCGAAAAATTTAAGGATAAATTAATAGGAGTCTTTATTAGATTTTTGACTTATTTGTCAGTTTCTGACAGAACGGTAACTCATTACAATAAATATTATCACATGTTACAGTATACGTTAAGTCTTGTTATAGTAAAGACCTCTATATAGAGGACCCTGGTTGGGTCGATCGGTTAGAACTCTTGCTTAAAAGCAAGAGGTCCCGAGTTCGATTCCTGGGGGGGGATTTACCTGATTTACATGCAATCCTCGAGGTGTGTAAATCCGGGGTTTTTCTGGTCAAGTGGGGTAAGGACAATACAGGTATACGGAAAGTAGGAGCTGCCAAGTCCTGACCTTGGAGTTCACGAACACCAATCCTTGAGTCCGCAAAGCCACACGGGGCGGGATTTCTCGTTATCAAAAAAAAAAGACCTCTATATTATAATCAAGGACTTCTAATTAATTTATCCAAAATTTAATACTGACTCTTTAAATCTTTCTGTTGAAGATGGTCACGGATAATAGACCAAGCCCAAGAAAACATCTGAAAATATACAGCCCTTCCTAAGAGATTTTTTCACACTGAACTAAGAAGAAAGAGGAACACTCTGTATATAGAAAACAACTTATTGCTCGGTCGTTTTGCCCATCGAACTGTCCGTCTCAAATACAGGAAGCGATCCCCACAGCACAGTCCGCCGAACAATAATACTTTCTTTCAATCTTTTGTTTATATTTGGATGTGTACTATCTACATTGGACGATGTCTTATTATAATATTGTTGTATAGAGTGTCATCTAATAATGTGATGAGACGGTATCTTTCTAATTTTATTATCATTCATTATTTATAATAATTAAGACACTTTCAATCACTATGGCCAATGATTGACCAACTCATCCCCCCCCCACCCTATTTGGTGGTGTGACATTGTCCCTCTAATTTTTGAGAAAAGTTAACTTTCTTTATGAGGGTGCTCTTCCCGAAAGGGTCTCACCTTCTTGCTCTCCTTTCTCTCACAAAAGAGGTCATGGGAGGAGGGGAAAGAAGTGCCTCAAAACCTCCAGCCCATGAGGTTTTTGAGCACCATCTGCCCAAAATCGTGGGCCTCTCACCCAACCATACATGAATAGCTCGTGCAAGTCAGGATGTGTACAACTAAATCGGACATTGGACCATATCTATGTTGACGGCAATATCTTGTGATGTCAAGACCATCTTAACGTCAACTGGTTCGACGTTAACATATGTTGATGGCTGTCTAATTCGTTGTCAACATGAATGTCAACGTCAGTCGATCTCACAGTCAATATTAACGACAAACTATCTCACCGTCAACCCTTGTGTTAACGGTTGTAGATCATGCCGTCAACATAAGTTAATGGCAATTGATATCGCTACCAACATAACTTTGACTCGCAATTAAGATTAGGCAAAGTCGAAATTCTAACGACTGTAGATGTCGTCGTCAAGAACTATTCCTGATAACAATCAAAACTATCGTTTACCACACTTCGACTACATGACTATCTGAGTGAGAGAAGTCATATTAGATAACTCTTATCCAATATACTGTTATTGTCGTGTCATCTACTTTATGTGTGTGACCTGCTAGGTCTAATACTGAGCTGGCCGTGAATTGCACCTATCAGAATCTCTTCTGACTCAGAACTCCTTTTGACATAATGAATTATTATCTTCATAATAATTCACTCAACTCATCGACTATAGACGTAGTAGGTCACTACGTCATAGTTCCCAGACGACACAGGGGGGATCTAATCCATTGGACCTTTCTGCCATCAGTTACCATGTATCTGTAGTCCTTCATCCATCTAATATTCTAGAGATCATATGTTAGACATGGTGCAGTTAGGCGTATACAGAATCTAATTGATTATTACTCTTATCAAATTCTTTTGAAGAACTCATTCTCTCTCAATCTGATTGACCCTAGCGAGAGATTTGTTTGAGTAAGAACACACTAGATATTCCTCTTCTGATACCGAGAGTGGATGATTCTTTATTGACACTCAATTATCTTCATAAGGTTGGCTATCATTCCTAATAACCGACTGTACTAGATCTAGAACTATCAGTTCTATAAATCCGACATCAAAGAATGAAATATTCAAGCAAGACATCCTTGGTGTCTCAAATCAAATGACTAGTTACACAACTAGAACTACAGAATCGTTGTCTGATAATTAGATATCATCAACCATACAATATTTTAAGAGCAAATCATTCGGTAAACTTATTCTCCAATGAACACATGCACTATATCCCTAGTGTCTCCACGCAAGCAGCCATAAGACCAACTGCCTCCATCATATAGATGAGTATATAACACACTGATCTGTCCAATTATCTTGACATCTTTCTCGAGTAACTTATGACCAAGAATATTTGAGATCTATGTTTAAAAATAATATGTCTAATTATCATGATCTTAATCCTCATTACACAAATTTATAGACATTACAATATATAAACATCATCATATACATGTTATATAGAGTGAGAATATGTTATTAATATCATTACCAAAACATATTATTACAAGATTATAATGTGAGTTGATTTGTAAGACAATCATAATTAGCAGGTCCACCTTTTGTATTTGGGACAGCCACTAGCCGGACATGCCCAGACGAGTAGTAAGTTGTGCTCCTACTTTTTATTGCCATCCATTGTTGATGTAGACTAAGACATCGTCAAACATTATTGTCATCGATCATTAACCCTTTATCTTGGTCCCCACTAAGATATCCCTACCATGTGCTCCTTCTAGGAGTGTTCATGGTTTGGTTTGATTTGATTTATAGAAGATTTTTAAGAAATCAAACTAAATCAAATTCAGACCCAACCTGAATCAAACTAAATCGAAGTCTCTTGAAACCAAACCAAACCAAACCAAAATAAATTCGGTTTGGTTCAGTTTGGTTTGGTTTAACTTCAAAATAAATGGGCATTTAGATTCTCTTAGTCTTAAATAAGATTTTAATCATTTGTTTCTCTAATAAATTACTATCAAATAAGATTTGAAATGAAGTATTAAATGTTGATGACCATATTACCCTCCATAATATGTATTTTTAACGTAAATATATTGAATAAACTTAATAGATATATACAAATTAAAATTTAATATTGTAATTCAGTTTAATCGATTTGGTTTGGTTTATAGAGTTTAGAAACCGAACCAAATCGAAGTTTCTTTTTCGATTTGGTTTGGAACCAAATCAAAATTTTTCCATGTTCAAATCGAATCGCTCAATTCGGTTTGGTTTTTCGGTTTGAACCGAATAGTGAACACCACTAACTCCTTCCATGACATAAGTCGAGATAGTTGGTATATTTTTTAGAGAAATCCTAGCTGCCCATGTGGATAGGTAGAAAAATTATTCGTCTATCATACTATTGTTCTATGTATTGGTGTATAAGTCCCATTTAACAATATCATTAGATAGTTTTTAAATGTTCTTGTATCACTGGTACATTTATCACTAAGAGTAATAAATAACAAGTTAATGATGACAAATAATTAGATAAAGAAGATAAATAATTCATTCAACATGAGTATTTAATATCTTTTAAATATTCTTGTACTGCTATCATCCTTAGTACTAAAGGTGACAAATAATAAATTAGATATAACAAATACCTAGTTAATGGTGAAAAATAACTAAGTAAAGAAGAATAATTTGTTAGAAAGTAACTATCTATATGGACCCCACTCATCAGGAGTATTTAATGTACTTTAAATACTCTTATATCATCTCAATAAAAATATTAAATACTCTACATCATTCTCCATAAAATTATTTGTCACTTTTAACTAGGGTTGTGAATGAATCAGGATGGCCCAACAAATCTTCAGGCCTAACCTGATCTTGAGTCGGACCGCAAGAAAAGTCTATAGACTTTTAGTCGAACTTAAAAATCGAGTCTGACTAGGCTCACCGGCCAGACTCAGGTTTTGAGTTCGACCAGTGCAATCCATTCTCTTTTTTCTTTCTTATTTCAAATCTTAAAATTTTCTTATTTAAAAATTAAAAACTCTCTTTTCAAACAAATTAAATAATTAACATCAAAATACTACTTAATTGAGTGAGATCATAAAATTTAAATTATTAAATATATTACTTTTATTAATTTAATTTTGATTTGAAGTTTTCTAATTGGTACCAAACCTTAGTCAAACTTTACATTTTTCTAAAAACATCAAACCCACCCGCCCGACATAACTTGAGTCTGAGCCAAACTTAGACTTTTTAACCAAACTTAAGACTTTTAAATTGATGAATCAGATTTAAACTGTGCTCACTTTAAACTCGTCCTGGCCCAACCCGTGGACTACGGATGACCAATAACATATCAAATGTGACAAATAGTTATACTTGTGTAAAAAAAGATTTAATCGTTTCTCAATTATTTATTTATCACTCTTAACTAAAGATGTAATTAATTAGGGAAGATAAATAGCTTTTCACATAAAAAAATTAAATCAATATAATCTCTCACGTATGAGTAGGGGTGTCAATGGACCGGGCCTGGACCGGGCCTTGTTAGGCTCGGTTCAGGTCCAATTTTTTAAAAGCCGGCCCGGGTCTAGGCTCGATATGGGTGGCCCGGCCCGGCCCAGGAAAAGTCTGAAAAAAATATTATTTTTATTTATATAATATATAATTTAATATATTTTACTATAACATATCTATAAAATAATAATATATATTTTACTTATATTTATATTAACATTTAACTTGTAAAAGATTATGTTTTTTAGTAGATTTATTGTAGAAAAAATATATATAATTCTCTTTCTAAATATAAAATTTATATTTAATATAAATTATATTTATATTTTTTGGGCCGACCGGATCGGGCCTCACAAAGTCCAAGTCATGTCCTATTTTTTTTCCGAGCCGGGTCAAAAAGTTTTAATAGACTTATTTTCTCGACCCAAATCTGATTAAAACTGAGCCGGATTTACAAACCTCCAAACCGACGTGATCCAATTGACACCGAAGTGGTGTCTTCAACTCTTGTCCGAGCCTAATAATTTCGTCCGTAGCCTTTGGCCACTTGATTATAAAAAAAACACCTATATAAAAAAGAGAAAAATAATAGGGTCACACGTGATCTAATGATATATTTACCCCGTTGGAATTGACTAGGTCGTTCGGAAGAAACCAGAAAGGTCGGGGCTGAGCAGTGGGCGAGGATGGAGAAGAGAGTGCAGGAATTCCTCTCGCCGACGGCCGAGGAATCGGAACGCGTGGGAAGCCTGGTCGTCCTCCCGCACCGCACCGGGAAAACCCCCAGTTTCTTCGAAGGCTTCGCTCTCCTGGGCGTCCGGATCGACAGGATCGAGCCGGGCTTCGTCTGTTGCTCCTTCCGCGTCCCCCCTCGCCTCACCGTGAGCCTTCCTCCTCCTCCTCCTCCTTCCTTCCGGTGATCCCTTCTGTTTTTCGATCCGATCGGCCGCTGCCGGCGAATCTTACTCTCTTCGAGGCTATACTGTGATTTGAGTTTGGACTTGGAAGGAGAGGAGCATCGCCCGCTCGTATGATTAAATCGATTGTTTGAAACTTCGTCATGCTCTTTTTGCCATCGAAGATTGTCACGTAGAATTTTTTTGTCGAAGGAACTGCGAAACCTCACTTCAGTTCTTGTTTTGGTTCGCTACTCGCACTGAAAGGCTAGGCCCCTTTTGTGCCTCCCAATTTGGCAATTTCACGTTTATCTGATGAACGAAGGGTACATGACCACACGAATCCGGATTTATTGAAGTCCGGGCGACGTATACCAGATATAATTTGCAGCAATTGCAAATTTTGGGCCGCTGTGCTTGGGGTAGTGAAATGGATGTGATGATGACTCCAACTTGGTTTCCCCCCTCATATCAGGGCGCAGACGGGAACTTGTCGCCGGGGGCCATTGCAGCCCTGGTCGACGAGGTGGGATCAGCCGCAATGCTTGCCGATGGCCATCAAACGAAGGTCTCCGTTGACATGTCCATCGCCTACATGTCGCCCGCCAAGCTTGATGTAAGAACTCATCCCGATGCTTCAGAACTAATCACTACTATCGTCACACTGTCTTAGAAAACATCGCAGCAAATGTTATTCGCAGGATTTCAAGACATCATGCCAAGATCTTGGCGTCCATAAGCTGACTCCAATATCACTTCTCCCATTCCTGGAGCAACCCTTGGACCCGTTGATCTATCAAAATAGCTAGTTTTCTTGTTACTGTACTAGCTGAAACTGCTTCTGTTGACCTTTTTGTGGGGGTGAAAAATTTGTGTTTAAGAATGTAACTACAAACGATTGATGAGATGCTGTCCAGAAAAATAAGTAGGTAGTACCCAAGCATTCATGCATCAGCTTTTGCATCTAAATAAGATTCTAGAGGAGTTCTGCTTATCATAGCCTGTCATTTTTAACAATGTGTCCTCCATATAGATGGAGTAACACGTAGAAGGCATCGTCTGTTCTTCTTTCAGATGCTTCCATAATTTATGTTGCTTAACATCAAGAAGTATAATAGGTTCTTTGGATGCCAAAGTTTAGATTTTGCATTCTTATATCCAGTCTCATGATTCGTTACCTGGCAAAGCAGGACGAGCTGGAGATTACCTCTCGGGTGCTGGGGCATAAAGGAGGTTATTCCGGCACGGTTGTTCTATTTAAAAAGAAGACGACCGGAGAAGTTGTCGCCGAGGGCCGGCACTCGATGTTTGGTAATTTCCTGAGCAAGAGCAAGATGTGATTTTTTTTTATATATGACACCAATGTGTACGTGTGAGGAGAGCAATGAAGTATGCCTGCTGCCCAGTTGGGTTTCCAACGCAAATGGAATCCATTTATAATCCTCGAGCAAGCCAATGTAACACGTTATACTCTTGTCCTGCTGACAATTTGATCTTGTGCGTAGGTCTCTTAAATCACTCTCTAGTTTCAGAGAAGATAGGATTCTGGTTAATTGCCATATGATCTTATTCTTGAACTTGATTTTTATTATGGCAAAGTCTAATATCCCATAATCATGGGATACTTCTTGATCAAATCTGTGTGTTGGATGAAACATCCAAATTCATAATATAATTCCGCTCCCACGGAAACACACGGTTTGCAGCCCTCGGTTTCATCTCAGTGTAGAGGGTGGGAGGTTCTATCTTTTTTGTGTCTATTCTAGCATCAGTGGGAATATCTTATTATTAGGTTCTAGTTGTTGCCGTCTATTGAATTCTTTCCTGGCAATGATAACTTGCCAAGCGTAGCTTTAATCCTTTTCGTTCTTCAACTCCTATAATTATCTTCAAATTCACGGTTGATGTTGGATGTTGATCATGTTGATCATTCAACAATGAATGATGTCGACGTAGGTGGGAATTGGAAACTAAAAGTTTTCAGTTTCAAGGGAGAGCAACAGGTAGAGTTTCTCTTCCAAATCCCAGAATCTGTGTTTTCTTTCTATTTGAAGACCCCCTTCTGTTTTGAGTCTCATTTTTCTTCCTCTGTTGGGCACTCAGTACACTTTTGTAAATTGTTTTTTACAATAAAAATACTATTATATTAAGAGACAAATATTAATTGATACATCAGGTTTAAGAGAAAAGACTGAAACAAACATCCATAAGGAACATATGGGTACAAGACTGGAAACATATAGAGAAAGCTTCACACGAAGAGAGATGCTGCGCTCCCCGCCGCGCGATTTACCCGGGCGGCTGAGCATTAAACATTTCCCTCACACGAAATACAAGAGGATAGTGGGATTTCCACAAACACAAAGGGGTATAACCTTAGCCCACATACAAGATCAAGTAGAGGCTGATGGAGTTTTGAGAGTTGAGATAAAGAATCAAGAGCCTACTCTGGCAAAAGGGACTGTGTCCCATTCTTGCAACTAAACACAGAAAAAGTATTGTTGTCCGCCTCTCTTGCCCGCCCTCACAAAGGGGTTTAACCCTAGTCCACATATAAGATCAAGTAGGGGTGATGGAATTTGACAGTTCAGATAGAGACAAGACAGAGACCTGCTCTGGCAAAGGGTGCTGTGTCCCATTTTTGCAACTAAACACGCCCATTAATTGCCTCCTTTGGCAAAGGGGGGTTGCATCCCATTCTTGCAACTAAACACAGAGAAAGTGTTGTTGTCACTTGTCCGCCTCTCTTGAGTCTTGACCACTTTTGTGCCTGCCGCAAACAGCAAACACAAAAGTGTGGGCCCCCTAGTTCATTGATATGATGTGAGGCATGTGTCTGGAATCTGCGCAATAGGGTGCAAGAGGGGTAGACAGCAAGTCCATCTCTCACACAAACGTTAGTTCGGAAGACGCCCAGGTAAGATGTGCAGCATTCTACAAGTTGAATTGGCAGGACACTTTGATAACGAGATAAAGAGACTGAAGATAGGTTAGTCATGTACTAGGTTATTTATGTTTAGAGATTTTTTTGTTTGAGATGATTTAATGAGATAGTTATGAAGGAGGATAATTTTTTTATGTGATATGATGTGATGTGATAGAATGTGTATAGTTATTACTTTTTATCTCTATTTTGACACTATTTATCTATATATAAAGAAAGACACATGGTTTTTTATAGTGAAATATCAATAAATAATAAGTTATCCTTAAGAATAACTTTTATCCCCCTCCATGGGAGGGATAAGTTATCACATATTTATCCCCCTTTTATCATATTTTAGTTTTATCACCTCTACTTATCCTATCTCAGTTATCAAATTATCTGTGGATTTAAAATCAGTGTTAAAAGAGGAATAAACCTCTTATCTCATTATCAAATCCACCTAATTTAATAATTAATATATGATCAGAGTCTCTATAGCACTTCCAACTCAACGAGTTCACAACTAAAAGTCGATCTTTAGAGAAAAAAAATAGAGAAACATAAACATAGATTATAATTAAAATCGAGGTCAACGAAGGCACCAACGAAATTAACATGTTTTTGAATCTTGCAATGTATTTCATAAAAAAAAAGAATGCTTAGAACTTGTGCTCCTACTATTGATAAGGGAAAATATTTAAGACCTCTTTAATAGCGAGATAAGAGGACTGAGAATAAATAAATATTGTATAGACTAAAATTCAAATGAGTTGATATTCATATAGTATCCACTTTCACATAGTAATGAATTTTATGAACGGATACATATTCCATGAGAGTCAAATCTCATCGGCAAATATATATGGAAAAATCTGAGTGTGCAACAAATTCATCTCGGTGTTATAAATTTTGTGCACCAAGATCGACTCAATATATATCCCAACCCGCTGGGCAAGGTATCCATACATGTTCCCCGTGTGAAACTTGTTGGGTTTCCTTCGGAAGACGCAACAGGTAAATTAGTTGTCATCTGCGTGTGAATCTCGTGCTCTTAGATGATTCGCTGTCCGTACTAGGGGTGTTTATGATTTGGTTTGGTTTGGTTTAGGAAAAAAATTTAAGAAACCAAATCAAACTAAATTCGAAACCAACCCGAACCAAATCAAACCGAAGTCCCTTGAAACCAAATCAAATCATTTCGGTTTGGTTCAGTTTAACTTGAAAATAAATGAATCTTTAGATTCTTCTAATCTTAAATAAGATTTTAATCATTTGCTTATCTAATAAATCACTATCAAATAAGATTTGAAATAAAATATTAAATGTTAAATATCATATTACCATCCATAATATGTATTTTTACATAAATATATTGAATAAACTTGATAGATATATATATAAATTAAAATTTATTATTGTAATGCGGTTTAATCAGTTTGGTTTATAGAATTTAGAAACCGAACCAAATCGAATTTTTTTTTCCGATTTGATTTAGAACCAAACTAATTTTTTTTTATGTTCAAACCGAACCAAACCAAACCGAATCGCTCGGTTCAGTTTGATTTTTCGGTTTGAACCGAATAGTGAACACCCCTACTCCGCACTATGTTAATTTGGTGGGATGGAGCCATGGAGGATACCCCACCCTAACTACCATATGTTCTTGCTTATTTTTAAAGTGGAGAAGAAATCAAATCCAACTTGCTATTTATTTGACGTCTTTACAGTATTTATTGGGCCCTATTGGATCCTCTATATTTGCTTTTCTCAGACTGCCCACCGACGCTTCTAGTTATGTTTTTTTAATTATTAATATTGAGATATAATTATTTTAAGATTACTTTTGTAATTGATGAAAATTGTAAAAAAAGTTTTTTAAATTGATTGAGAGAGAGAGAGAGAATTTGTCGGATCCTTTTAACTAATATTATTTTTTTATAATCCACATCATTTTTATTTAGTCTTGGAACAAACGTCTCTCTCTTACCTTTACTCTTTCCCTTCATTTCTTCCACTTTGAGCAATCTTTAATCATGCCATTTTTTGTCGTTTCCCGTGAATAAGTTGTACACACGAGAGATATGATCTAGAATAATCGGATTATTTTATGTAAATTGTCATATTTATATATATTTATGATATGAATTGTTAAAATATCTCTACACATCTAAATACTTGCAATTACGCGAACCGATATGTCCTCGGCGTCAGAGTTTGAAGAGTAAGGTGCGGTGATGACATACCTTGGGGGCATTTCAATCTTTTTAAAACCCTTTTGTGATATATTTTATATTAATATAAGAACTGAAAGGACACACATATAATTATTCGGATGCATCAAGGTAGGTTTGACGACTTAAGAGGGTCAATAGTAGATACATAAATATAATATAATTCTTTTTAATAGAAGTTGTATTCTTCTTGTAATCTCACAATTTCATGTGAACTGACTATATAGAAGTATTATGCCCTAAAATTTAAAAAAAACTTATATAGAAGCATTAATGTCAAGCTGACTAGGCATTATATGTGTGTGTCATATGTAGTTTTGTGACTCCCGTACGTACCATTATTTGTTCTTCGAGAAAAGTTTGTCTACTTGTATTTATTATATGTGAGCATATGCCAAATTACCTGACATCAAGTAAGTTGAGTGCCACAAGAGTTGCCAAGTAGGAGAGGGTAATAGATGGCACCGGGGGTCTATGATCAACAGTCGGTGATTGAATTTTAAAATATAAAATCTAAATTTTAAAATATAATTTGAAGTTAAAATGTTATCTTTAAAATTTAAAAAAATTAACTAAACTTTTAATAGTGACTTGTGTTATAAAATATAAAATTTGAATTCTAAAATTATGTTTGGTATTTAAATAGACGAGAGATAGAGTGAAATTATATTTTAAAGATAATTTTATTTTATTCTCAGCCTATCCAAATCCTAAATATAACTTAAAACGGTGACGTTGAATATCACGGTCGAACATTAACTAACATTGCCGCCCATCTGCTGTTGACTGTACTCCGTTTGCTACTATTTTTTATTCGTCAACTTGTATGGCACCATATCAAGAGCCATGTAAACTGTCATGTAAGATTTATTGCATTTTGCACTAAATCTTACTCTTGTTCTCTTGACACTAGATAAGGTACCATATAAGACTATAATTATACTTGTAACAAGTGCACTAAATCTTTCTATTATTCTCCTCTTTATCCCAGCAGCAGAAGCTGGTAATCTCATCTCAACAGCTCCAAACGCGCTTCATGCATGAGTCCGTAAGCAGATTTGAATGGACCAGATTTGGAGGGGGGGTCCCTTATCTAGTGTAACCTTAGCCCACGTACAGGATTGTTGTGCGCCCTCACGAAGGGGTATAACCTTATAGCCCACGTACAGGATCTAATAGGGGCTGATGGAGTTTGAGAGTTGAGATAGAAACACGCCAAGTTAGAGTTACGGAGTGTCCAATTCAACTTGTAGAATGATGCACATCTGCCCACCTCTCTTACCTGGGCGTCTTCCGAACTAACGTTTGTGTGAGAGATGGACTTGCTGTCTACCCCTCTTGCACCCTATTGCGCAAGTTCCAGACACATGTCTTATATCAATGAACTAGGGGGCCCACACTTTTGTGTTTGGCTGTTTGCGGCAGGCACAAAAGTGGTCAAGACTCAAGAGAGGCGGACAAGTGACAACAACACTTTCTCTGTGTTTAGTTGCAAGAATGGGATGCAGCCCCCCTTGCCAAAGCACGACACTTTGATAAAGAGATAAAGAGATTGAAGATAGGTTAGTCATGTATACTAGGTTATTTATGTTTGAGATTTTTTTGTTTGAGATGATTTAATGAGATAGTTATGAAGGAAGATAATTTTTTATGTGATATGATGTGATGTGATAGAATATGTATAGTTATTACTTTTTATCTCTATTTTGACACTATTTATCTATATATAAAGAAAGACATACGGTTTTTTAGAGTGAAATATCAATAAATAATAAGTTATCCTTAAGAATAACTTTTATGGGAGGGATGAGTTATCACATATTTATCCCGGTTATCATATTTTAGTTTTATCACCTCTACTTATCCTATCTCAGTTATCAAATTATCTGTGAATTTAAAATCAGTATTAAAAGAGGGATAAAACCTCTTATCTCATTATCAAATCCACCTAATTTAATAATTAATATATGATCAGAGTCTCTATAGCACTTCCAACTCAACGAGTTCACAACTAAAAGTCGATCTTTAGAGAAAAAAAATAGAGAAACATAAACATAGATTATAATTAAATCGAGGTCAACAAAGGCACCAACGAAATTAACATGTTTTTGAATCTTGCAATGTATTTCATCAAAGAAAAAAAAAAGAATGCTTAGAACCTGTGCTCCTACTATTGATAATGGAAAATATTTAAAGACCTCTTTAATAACGAGATAAGAGGACTAAGAATAAATAAATATTGTATAGACTAAAATTCAAATGAGTTGATATTCATATAGTATCTACTTTCACATAGTAATGAATTTTATGAACGGATACATATTCCATGAGAGTCAATTCTCATCGGCAAATATATATGGAAAAATCTGAGTGTGCAACAAATTCATCTCGGTGTTATAAATTTTGTGCACCAAGATCGACTCAATATATATCCCAACCCGTTGGGCAAGGTATCCATACATGTTCCCCGTGTGAAACTTGTTGGGTTTCCATCGGAAGATGCAACAGGTAAATTAGTTGTCATCTGCGTGTGAATCTCGTGCTCTTAGATGATTCGCTCTCCGTACTAGGGGTATTCATGGTTTGGTTTGGTTTGGTTTGATTTAGGGAAGATTTTTAAGAAATCAAACCAAACTAAATCCGAATCCAACCCGAACCAAACCAAACCGAAGTCTCTTGAAACCAAACCAAATCATTTCGATTTGATTCGGTTTAACTTGAAAATAAATGGGTCTTTAGATTCTTCTAATCTTAAATAAGATTTTAATCACTTACTTATCTAATAAATCACTATCAAATAAGATTTTAAATGAAATATTAAATGTTAAATATCATATTACCCTCCATAATATGTATTTTTACATAAATATATTGAATAAACTTGATAGATATATATAAATTAAAATTTATTATTGTAATGCGGTTTAATCAATTTGGTTTATAGAACTTAGAAACCGAATTAAATCGAAATTTTTTTCCCGACTTGATTTGGAACCAAATTAAATTTTTTCATATTCAAATCGAACCAAACCAAATCGAATCGCTCGATTCGATTTGATTTTTCGGTTTGAATCGAATAGTGAACACCCCTACTCCGCACTATGTTAATTTGGTGGGATGGAGCCATGGAGGATACCCCACCCTAACTACCGTATGTTCTTACTTATTTTTAAAGTGGAGAAGAAATCAAATCCAACTCGCTATCTTTACAGTATTTATTGGGCCCTATTGGATCCCCTATATTTGCTTTTCTCATACTGCCCACGGACGGTCCTAGTTATGTTTTTTTAATTACTAATATTGAGAAATAGTTATTTTAAGATTATTTTTGTAATTGATGAAAATTGTAAAAACAGTTTTTAAAATTGATTGAGAGAGAGGGAGAGAGAGAATTTGTCAGATCCTTTTAACTAATATTATTTTTTTATAATCCACATCATTTTTATTTAGTCTTGGAACAAACGTCTCTCTCTTACCTTTACTCTTTCCCTTCATTTCTTCCACTTTGAGCAATCTTTAATCATGCCATTTTTTGTCGTTTCCCGTGAATAAGTTGTACACACGAGAGACATGATCTAGAATAATCGGATTATTTTCTGTAAATTGTCATATTTATATGTATTTATGATATGAATGGTTAAAATATCTCTACACATCTAAATACTTGCAATTACGCGAACCGATGTCCTCGGCGTCAGAGTTTGAAGAGTAAGGTGCGGTGATGAGTCTGATGACATATCTTGGGGGCATTTCAATCTTTTTTAAACCCTTTTGTGATATATTTTATATTAATATAAGAGCTGAAAGGACACACATATAATTATTCGGATGCATCAAGGTAGGTTTGACGACTTAAGAGAGTCAATAGTAGATACATAAATATACATATTTTATGGTGGCATATACAAAAATCCATTTTTACGCTAGAGAAAAATATCCCCGGGGACCCTGGGAGGTCAGACCTACTCAAACGGCCGGGACCCGCAGTCAAACCCACTTGCATTATTATAGACAAAGATCCCTTTATTTGACACAAATGATGGATTAATAATTTAATATGGACTCTAAATAGTTTTAAAAAAATGAGTCAGATAAGTAGTTGATGGAATCCAACTTCTTCATGACCGATTTCGGTCACGAAAACAATGAACTTGAGAAATATTAACTTTATAGACATTATTAATATGAATTGATCCGATGAAATTATGTGATGTTGAATTATATTATTACGTAATGTGAATGACATCAGATCAAAGTGGGTTCGACACTTTTTGAAAATAGGCTTAGATCAATGTTTAACATTCCAACATTTTAAGTTATTGAATAAGATCGGTTTGACATTACACAATCACATATAAAATGACACATAGATTTATCTTAATTCGACACTTTTAAATAGAAGTCTTACATCCAGTCTCTAAGAGCACTTGAGATTTTACTATATCAATGGTACAGTCCTCCTCAAAAACATACAACGCACAGCTAATCCGTTGGTCCTCCCTTCTCCACAAGGGGCAATAACACTCAGCTCTTTGTTAGTCTTTCATTTTACAGGAAAACAAGACACCTCGCACTTCGGATCTTCCCTTCTACAAAATGACATAAACGTCCGCACATCAAGCATTCTCTTCAAAGAAAAGGAACAACTTATATCTCAAAAGAGATTTCAAAGGTCCCTAGACCAAGTCTAAGATTAAAATTAGCAAGGCTTGATCTGAGACCAACACTAACTCTCTCTAAAAGATGATTACAGTAGGAAAGCCAAAAGAGAGAGAAACTTGAAGATGATGCCCAAGATGCTCTGCTCTCTTTACTTCACAGTACACGAAGAATGGATCATTTTGGTGGTGTTGCCTTTATGTGAATCACTCTTGGTTGAGTTCTAGTTCACTTCTTGTGCTCTACCTTGAATGAAACTTCGACTATTATTTTAAAAGTTGCTTGGACAGATAACCATTGAAGCTTCAACTTCAGCTTGAGCATGGTCCCAATGTCTTCGATTGTGTCTAACAGTTGCTTCATGAGAGTATTAGATACCTGCTCCAATTAAATGTAGGGAAGATATGGTGTTAGGTAGGGGTGCCAATGGGTCAGAGTTGGAATCAGAAATGACACTTTCCGAATCCATTTCCTATAAGAAAATCAGCAACGAAAAATAATCGAAAACATTTGGTACGATCAAATAGTAGATGTATGTAGCAATATTAGTAGTGATAAAAGATATGTCTTTGATAATAATAGGTATAATAAATGCTACAAGAGAGAGACAAATTAATTAGATTCTATTTACAAATTAATGAGATGTTAAAAACATAGTCTAAAGTTTTTTAATATTAAGAAATAAGATTTTAAGAGTGTTGTTTTGTAAATAAAATAAAAATTATATATTATCAAAAATAGAAATGAAAAATAGATAAAAAGGTCGAAAATGGGTGGGAAAGTCGGAAAATAGATGTCCATTTGGCAGCCCTAATGTTAGGTAAGATATATCATCCATCAATCAACAATCATACCTTTTCTACCTACCCCCCTCAATTCGGCTAACAATTCCTTATTTTAGGGAGCTTTCTTCTTATCTGACAGAAATGAAGAGCTTTTCAACGACATGAACAAGGTGTGAACGTATAACCTAGGTCTAAAAGAGTTCGTTTGCACATTTAATATTAGAGATTCTTAGATACGCTGAAGTCATCTAAAAATGTAACATGTGAAAAGAAATTGAAAGTTGCGCGCCAAAAGTAAGTTGTTAACTAATCGACATATTCAAAAACATTTGAAAGAAGTATTTAGGAATCGATGCATATTATGAATACAGACCACATATTTCACCAATTGATGTGTTTAAAAATATATTAACGTCAATCGATATGTAAACAACATCAATCAGAATGATATTAAAACTATTTGATCACCAAAATCGATAAGATATAATATTTATAACACCAATCAGAACAGTTGTCTAGTAATCGGTATAAGAATAACATTAATTGATATAAGTCGAAGTTAGATTTTGATGGTCATGAGTTGAAGCTGAACTTTTACTAGTAAAAAATTGATCTTCAATCAATAAATTATTTAAAAAGTTTGTTCATGAATCGATGCACAGTTTAACACCAATCAACATGAAATTATTCTATAATTGACATGGATTTAGAAAAATTATGAAGAATTTGAGACTGAAATTTTGTGATACTTCCATTTATGATCATTGGAGTCATCATTTTACCTTTTATTTTCCTACTCACATATAATCAGATTAAAATAAAATATCATCAAATTTCATATAGAAGGAGACAAATAGAAGTCAATAAATATGAGCAGACAAACACATGTCGACACATGATATTCACAGATCGACACAAATCCATCATCTATTAACACATATCTATATTTGTCGACACATGAATGTTATCTATCGACAAGTCATCAAAAAAATGATACTACAAAAATATTTTGATGATATATTTATACTGATATCATTATATAGACATGCATGAGAATAGTTATTATAAAAATATTTACTTAAAATATTATCAACATTAAACAAATAAATATATAGAGATAATAAGTTCTACAAGAAGGAGGAGAGCAACCGCTACATACACGTCCACAACTCCAGCTTAAAGATAACCCTTGGCACTTGTTCTTCTTCGGGAGCTAATAGTATATGATAACTACGAAGAATTATAAGAGTGTCTACGTAAAGATCTCCAAGAGATGTAAATAAATCTGTACTTTTTTTTGCCAATCATTATTTTATTATTTTTTTGACAAGGATTCTTTATTTTATTATATATATATTTTTGACAAAGGAATCATAATTTTATTATCATATGGTATCGGGGATAGCACGATATATGTAAACTAAAAATGGTACGAACACGTGGAGGTCTTCGCAATTGCATCACGGATATTATATAAGGAGGGGAGGATTGGAGTTAAAAGCACTCGCGTGAGATCATGAGGAGGGCTGGAGGGGAGGGTGGTTCCGGACCTTTCTTTCGTCCAAAAATTCTGCTAAATCAGACAGCGAAATAGTGGAGGGGTGAGGGGAACCCCAATGGCGGTGCCGCCAAACTGGAAAGGGTAGGCGGCAGATTACCCAGCGCCATATGCGGCCGCCGTTCTTGCGTAGATTCTAGGGTTTTGCAATCCGAATTGGCTCCAGGCTTCATCCACGGGGCGCTCTTTGTTTGTTCCGTAGGATCCGGGGGTTGAGTTTTCGATCCATTCTCATCCCGCTCCGCGATCGCCGCAACGCTGGGGCGCAGAGGCTCGAGATCGACCTACTGGAGCTGCGCGGATTGGCTGCGTGTCGTAGCTGGCATGGAGCTGGATGCGCCGCCGGAACTGACTACGATGATCCCCCCGAGGGAGAGAATATTGCAGGTGGGCTTGCAGGACCGAGTTTATTTGATCCATTGCGTCGTGTTTGGCGGCCATTGCTTTTTCATCCCCTTCGGATGTGCTTGAAGGTTCTGAAACCTAGAAATGGGACTCTGTGCTTGCTGAAGAATCACCAAGGAAAGGGGGGAATTGAGCGGCCATACTAAGTTGTGATTAGGTGAAATTGAAGAATTTGGTTTACCCGATTTCATGATTAATCGAATGTCTGAACTCTCTGTGAAACCTTGCTTTGTTAGTTTTTACTCATTTGGTTCCTGGCGGAAGTGTATATGGAGAAGCTGGTTCATGTGAAACTGTGACAGCCATAATGCCTACTGTTCCCGTGATAGAAGGATGCATTACTCCTATGTTGAAAGCTTCAAACACCTTAACACGACTATTTCAAATGGGGAATTATGATTAAGATGATGTAAAATTTGTCAGATATGTATGTGTGTTTCTTTTCCTTTATTTATTTTTAATTTAAAATTTCAAAAGTTTGACCACATATGTTACCTCCTTCCATCCACTTCTCTATCTCTATATCTTCACCGCCCCCCTTCTCGTTTTTTAATTTGGTGGAGCCGAAACAGTTCTATTGTGGACTGGTTTTTGACCAGTTCCCGCGTATCTGTTGTCCTCCTTGTCAGGTTATGTCTTTCCTAGTCGTGCTTTTAATCGTTTCATGGTTCGGTTGTTTTCTTTTGCCGGGAGTCTGTATCTATCATCTTTGTTTGGATGTAACCATCTGCATGTTTCCGTCTACTCTCAGATTTGGAGGTAGACAAGCTGTGTATGAGGAAAATTT
Organism: Colocasia esculenta; assembly: GCA_014218235.1. Taxonomy (NCBI): domain Eukaryota; kingdom Viridiplantae; phylum Streptophyta; class Magnoliopsida; order Alismatales; family Araceae; genus Colocasia; species Colocasia esculenta. The sequence goes on from CM024757.1 coordinate 5,143,337, forward strand.
CAGGTCCTTCTATGTTTCTATTCTTTCAATGAAAGTTACATAAAAGTTGCCACTAAACTCTATCTTTTGTAAAATCCAGAGGCTTGGTCAGCTTGGAGTCCCGCAGGAACAACTTGATGAATTGCAGCCTGGTCTAGTATCTTTCGTGGAGGAGCACAAACTTTTGCTCCCTGAACTGGTTTCTGAAATTCTACCAGCAGATTCAGATGTGGCTGATGCTTGGATTGCAGCTAAACAAGAAGCTGAGAGAGGATCGTGGAACATCAGTGCTGGTGATCTTTTCAGTGAGAGCTTATTGTGGCTGCAGTGGCTGATGTTTGAGGATGAACCACATGTATTTCTGAATAGCTTGTCACAGAAGGCAGTTGGACAACGTGCTGTATGTGGTGCTGTTTGGGGTCACAGAGACTTGGCATACCGTTGCCGAACCTGTGAACATGACCCAACTTGTGCTATATGTGTTCCCTGCTTCCAGAATGGAAATCACAAAGACCATGACTACTCAATTATATATACTGGTGGTGGGTGCTGTGATTGTGGAGATGTTACTGCTTGGAAACGTGAAGGATTTTGTTCAAAGCATAAGGGTGTAGAACAGGTCCAACCACTTCCTGAGGAGATTGCAGGATCTGCAGGCCCTGTTATAGATGCACTTCTTGTATGTTGGAAAGAGAGGCTCCTGTTGGCAAGTAACAACATTTTGAGGCACCATCGGGAAGGAAACAATAAGTATGCCAACGAATTGTCTTCTATGGTTGTGGGAATGCTGCTTGAATTTTGCAATTGCAGTGAAAGCCTTCTTAATTTTATTGCCAAGGCTTTTCTCAACTCTGTTGGTTTGCTGGACATACTAGTGAGAGCAGAGATATTTTTGGACAAATCAGTCGTGAAGAAACTTCATGAACTGCTTCTGAAATTGCTCGGGGAACCACTTTTCAAGTATGAGTTTGCAAAAGTCTTTATACGATATTATCCAACTACTGTAAATGAGATCATAAAAGACAAGAATGACTCTACATTTGATAAGTATCCCTTGCTACAAACATTTTCTGTGCAAATTTTCACAGTTCCAACTTTAACTCCAAGACTTGTACGGGAGGTGAACCTGTTGGCTGTTCTCTTGGAATGCTTGTCGAACCTTTTCCGGTCTTGTGTTGGAGCAGATGGTTGTTTGGAGGTAACTGGTTAACGTACCTTTCCTTTGATACTTTTAGATGGGCATGATTAACATCAATACTTGTGTTTCATGAGTGAGCTTTGAAGTGCATCATGCTTTGCTTCTTGGTTGTTCCTTATCCAAGGCTCTGAGCACATGCTTTGTTTCTTTCATTCAGCTGAATATGATTTTTTTGTTGCAGGCAAATAAGTGGGCTAACATGTATGAAACAACCATTCGTTTGGTTGAAGATATTCGGTATGTTATGAGTCATGATGAAGTTCCAAGGTATATTGCTCGTGAGTGTCCAGATATCTCAAAACTTTGGATTAAAATCTTAGAACTGGTGCACAGTGTTGATCCACAAAAACGTGTAACTGGTCTTCACACAGAAGAGGAAAATGAGAACTTGCAAACACCATTTATGTTGGGACATTATCTTGGAAATGTCCAAAGTCTTTTGGTGGAGGGGGCATTTTTAGCAGAAGAAGGTGAGGAAATCAAGAGTGGTGGTTCTTCCTTTTCATCAGAATTACCGGATACAGATGATGGTGATAGGCGACGACATGCAAAAGTTGGAAGGCTTTCCCAGGAAAGCTCTGTCTCTGAAAGCTACATTAGCAGCAGAAGCACTGCTCTGCCCGGGCCAATTTCAGCTGAATTAGACTCTACTGGGAATCATCCCTGTATCCCACCTTATGTGGCATCACTGTTTTTTTGGTGCATGAAATCTCTTGATAGGTTGCTGGCATCTGAAGTTGCATTTGGAACTACTTTATCTCCTGATGCTAGTAATGGCTCTGGTTGTAATATCCTTAGCCTGCGGGGAAAATTTCTTAGACCCCGGAAAGAAGGGGGCAGCAGTAGATTTTACAGGTCTTATTCAGGACGGAATGACCAGTTAAGGGGGTTCTCTGTTACTGCCCGAAATAGCGGGATAAGTATTAGACGTGATCTTGGGACGAGGCAAGTGACAGTGGAGGACATTGACTCTGGGAACTCCAGTGTGGCTCTAGCATCTGATGTCAGTTCTATTAATATGGATACTGGGACAGATCCTGAGACATTGAGTGTACTGAGCATTGTGGATTGGCCTGAAATAGTGTATGATGTTAGTTCACAGGAAATATCCTTTCACATCCCTTTGCATCGGTTGCTCACATTATTGTTTCAGAAGGCAATGAGTAAGTGCTATGGCAACGATGGAGCAGTGGAGAAAAGAAGTGATGACCACAAAGTTCCTTTGTCTGCATATTTCCATGACTTCTTTCAACAAATTCTGAGGAGTTTTCATCCATCTGGTTTTTCTGCATTCGTCATGGAGCATCCTCTGCGATTAAGGGTATTCTGTGCCCAAGTGCGTGCTGGCATGTGGCGTAAGAATGGTGATGCAGGCATACTGATATCAGAATGGTATCGTGCTGTGGTTTGGTGAGTAAACTTATAATAGTCCATCAAGAGAATATTCATGTCCCCAAATGGATGACTGATGAATTTTATTCTCCGTCACTTTTCAGGTTTGATATAGGTATAGAATCTGACCTATTTCTGTTGCAGTGCTGTGCTGCATTAGCTCCCGCTGAATTGTTTGTTAAGAGGATCCAAGAAAGATTTGGTTTGCTGAATTATCTTTCACTGGATCTTGCTGAGCACAGCGAGTATGTCTTGTAGGCTTTGTCTCTTCCTATAATGTCTCTAATGGTTCTGTTTTTGGCTTACTCTTTACGCTAGCAGTCATCTTTTCATGAATACAGTGGTATGCTTAAATACTTGCACTTTTATGGATGGGATTTTAATGTTTTGTGGATGGATTACCATTCAATTGGTTTAAATGCTGAATGCCTTAAGAGTGAGAATTTGACATGATCACCTTCCCTTGAAAGAAGTAGAAATCAATTTCATTTCAGAGTTGACACTGGCAGATTATTGTTATTATTTTGGTGTGCTTGCAGATTGCATTAGGTGGTTTTGTCATATCAGGGGTTTCCCTGAACTATCTTGATTATTTGATGGATTAGAATCAGGTAACAAGAAATGATCCAGATTGAACATCTTCTTCTTCCATTCATTTCTGACATTATATACTGCCATTACTTTCCTAGTAAAATAAGGTTACTTTCCTAGTAAAGTAAGGTATAGTTGCAAGTACATAACCAAAGAAATGACAATAAACTGACTGCTACCTTTGCAACTAAGTTTTAGACACGAGACATGCGAAGGATGTGTGTTGTGTGCCTGCAAAAGAACCAACCACCATGATAATAGATCTCTGATATTCTCGGTGGCACAACTTCAGTGCATCAAGTTGCTGCGCCAGTCCTGTGTAGAAGTACTATAAATATAATCTATTTCCCATTACCTGCACAGAATTGGGATTGCAACTAGTCGATATTCTCCCATGCAAGACTCCAATGTAAAAAAAATAATGTAACTTTCCTATGTTGATTTCGAGGTTCTCCAAGATGATATGTTATTTCTCTTTCTGTATTGAACCCAAAGGGTGGAAAATTTCAAAACCTTTTTCTCTTCTAAACAGGTTATAATCCATCATGTGCCCTACTTAATTTAATTGTTTCCATGCCTTTTTGCTGAATTGGGCTCACGTCCATGGATGGCATAGTCGGGTCGGGGTGCTGGGTCGGACCCAGCCGACCCTGACCCGAGTCTGGTCGGATTGGAGGATCTGCCCGACTCCATTGGAGTCTGGCCGATCCAGGATCGGCCAGGTTAAAAAATGATAAAAAACTGTAAAAAAAATGAGGAAAAATCACGGGAAAATAAGGAAAAATTCTTAAAAAATATATAATAATAGAACATTTTGGGTATATCCATAGTGTAGTTGCACATATGTTCATATTACAATACAGAGCAACGATAATTATGATACCTTATTTACCTGAACATCATTTAAGTAAATGTTATATTTGTAGTTTCATTTATTTAAGATATTACATGTAAATAAGGAAGTACCCTCCATTTGAATCTAATAAAAAATCAGAAAAATCATATCTCTTACAAATAAAAAGTCAACTCTCCCATCCAAGAAGAAAATCGCGATTTCGGTAGTTCCATCAAAATAACGACTTTCTAATATTTCATAATTTGACATATATAAAAATTTTATAATTCAAATAAACCCAATAGAATACTAAAAATCTAAAGTCCGGTAAAAAAAGTCAAACATGCATATGACTTTTCCTAGGGAGCCACTCTCCTACTGACAGTACTTAGTCTGCTTGAGACCTCTCAGGATTTGGTCAAACCTAAACTATCATCACTCAAACTCATGAGAATTGTCACTTTCTAGTTTCTTTTCAATTAGAAAGTGAAAAATCTCATGAGTTTAGGTGATGATAGCTTAAGTTTGACCAAATCCTGAGATGCCTCAAGCAGACTAAGTGCTGTCAGTAGGAGAGTGGCTCTCTTGGAGAAGTCATATGCACATTTGACTTTTTTTACCGGGTTTTAGATTTTTAGTATTCTATTGAGTTTATTTGAATTATGAAATTTTTAGATATGTCAAATTATGAAAGATTAGAAAGTCGCTATTTTGATGGAACCACCGAAATCGCGATTTTCTTCTTGGATGAGAGAGTTGACTTTTTATTTGTAAGAGATATGAATTTTCTGATATTTTTATTGGATTCAAATGGGGGGTACTTCTTTATTTACATGTAATATCTTAAGTAAATGAAACTACAAATATTCCTTATTTACATGTAATATCTTAAGTAAATGAAACTACAAATATAACATTTACTTAAATGATGTTCAGGTAAATAAGGTAAGTGGACGGGATCAGACGTGGCTAAGGTAAGCAGACCGATCCAGTCCGATTCCATCCGATTCTGCTCGATCCACCCCGATCCCACCTTACATAGTGGGTGGGTCGTCCCCCCCCCAATTTGAACCATATCTTCCTGTAACACCCTCTTATTATTATAATTACAATGCATAAACTCTGACTTACTCCTACTGATTTTAACACCTTTAGATTCCAAGACATGCCTCTAACTTTCTAGTTTAGCATTTAAACTATCAATACTCTCATCAATTAAGATAATATCATCCGCAAATAACATACACCAAGGGATATCATCATGCAATTGCTTGGTTACCTCGTCTATAACCAGAGCAAAGAGATACGGGCCTAGAGCAGAACCTTGATGCAAACCTACTGTAACCGAAAATTCACAAGTCTCTCCAGCAATAGTTTTCACACTAATAGTGGCACCCTCATATATATATCCTGGACCAAGTCAACATATCTTTGAGAACTCCTTTCTTTGTTAGTGTCCACCAAATCAAATATCTCGGTGCTCGATCATGTCTTCTCCAAATCAAGAAAAACCATATATAATCTCTTCTCATCTCTCTATACTTCTCCATTAACTGTCGTAATAAGAAAATAGCTTCTGTAGTAGATCTACTTGGCATAAAACCAAACTGATTTTCTGATACCGTAGTCATACAACGCATTCGTTTCTCGATTACTCTTTCCTAAAGTTTCATAGTGTGACTTATAAGCTTAATTCCACTGTAATTATTACAGTTTTGAATATCCCCTTTGTTTTTATAGAAAGGAACTGCGACACTTTTTCTCCATTCTTCTGACATTCTTCGTTCCTTTAAAATTTTATTGAAAAATTTAGTGAACCACTTAATACCAATGTCTCCTAAGACTTTCCACACTTTAATAGGTATGCCATCCGGTCTTAAGGTCTTGCCCAATTTCATTTTTCCTAAAGCATCACCCACTTCTGACATCTTAATATGCCTGAAATATTAATATTTATCACATTTTGTTGACTCATGATTCTCTTCTAAAGAGACATCCTTAAAGCAATCTCCATTAAGTAATTTCTGAAAATAGCTACACTCTCTCTCTTTAACCTCTAGATCCTTAACTAAAATCTTTTGATCTTCATCCTTAATGCAACGAATATGATCTAGATCTCTACTTTTCTTTTCTCTTAATTTAGCAAGTTTAAATATATCTTTTTCACCCTCTCGGGTTCCCAGTTTATTATATAACTCTTCAAACACCTTTGATTTAACTTCATTAACTATTCTTTTAGCCCTCCTTTTAGCTGTTTTATAAGCTTCTAAAGTTTGACTATTTTTGTTACTTTGTCAAGTCTTAAAACAATCTCTTTTAACTTTAATAATATTTTGAATTTCCTCACTCCACCATCAAGTTTCTTTTTTTACATTCCTTTTGTCTTTAGATTCACCTAAGAGTTGTTTTGCTACATTCTTTATACAATTTGTAACATTATTCCACATTATATTAATTTCTTAGTCTAAATTTCAAATATTTTCTTTTACTAGATGATTTTTAAATGTTTCTAAATTTTTACTTTTCAAATTCCATCACTTAATCTTAGAGCAATTATTTATGATGGTTTTTCTTTTAAATTTTGGTAAGGACATCTATTACTAGTAACCTATGTTGTGGGGCTAAACTCTCTCCAGGGATAACTTTGCAATCTTTACACAAAATTCTATCAGTCTTTCTAATAAGAAAATAATCAATTTGACTCCTATGTGTACCACTCTTATATGTTATTAGGTGTTCGTCTCTCTTCTTAAAAAAAGTATTAGCAATTACTTGATCATAGGCCATAACAAATCAAGAATACTAGGCCCATGTCATTTCTCTCGCCAAAGCCCAATCTTCTATGAATCCTCTCATATCCTCTATTATTTTTACTCACGTGGCCATTAAGATCCCCACCGATAAAGATTTTCTCTTCACTAGGGATATTTTGGATCAATCTATCAATAGTCTCCCAAAATTACTTTTTAATACCCTCTTCTAAACCCACTTGTGGTGCATATGCACAACTACATTCATAGTAACCTCACCTACAATAAGTTTTATCAAAATAAGTCTATCCCCCAGTCTATTAATTTCTACCACTTTCTCTTTTAAGTCTTTGTCTATTATTATAGCCACACCATTTCTACAGTTACTAGTTCCTATATACCAAATTTTATAACCATCAGTATCTTTAGCTTTAGATCATTTCCATCTAGTTTCTTGTAGACATGCTATGCTAACCCTCCTATCCTTCATTAACTTAACCAACTCTAAACTCTCGCCTGTTAAGGTTCCTATATTCCAAGTAGCTAGACGGATCCTATGTTTTTGGACTAACTTCTTTATCCGTGTTCGCCCAACCCCACATGGAACTCTTGCCTACTTGACACCGTAATCGGGCGCTATTGCGGCGCGTCGCTTATGGGGAACACCCTAGCCAACCCTTGCTCATTTATCATTCCATCCGGGTTCCGATGTAACACATCGCTTCCGGGGAACCCCCTAACTTTAACACAAATATTTAGATCAGAATTCATGCAAGGATTTGAAATTATTTTTATTGCTGGCTGTCAACCTAATGCAAACCCTCCTCCTTTCTCACCCGGGCTTGGGACCGGCAATGGCGGAGTTAATATATGATTGTATGTACATTAGCACACATATATATGTATAAGTATATACATTCATTATCAGATATATATATTAACTATATATATATGTACATATTATTATTATTATTATTATATGTACATTAATATATGATTGCATGTACATTAGCACACATATATATGTATAAAGCATTCATTAGTATGATATATATACTATAAATATATAATATTAATTATGTGTGGATGTGTAAATTTATATAAATGAGGTTTGTCCCTTTGCTATATATATACACTATAAATATATAATATTGATTACGTCTGAATGTGTAATTTATATAAATGAGGTTTGTCCCTTTGCTTTGCAAATTAAAATTTTCTGTTGTTTGCTCTGAAATATATGCATAATGGATATTACGGGGAAGCTAAGAAGTTTTTGGCCTATTCTGCCTAGATATCTACTATCATTCTGTTGTTTGCTTATTTTTGTGGATGCTAAAAGTATAAAAGAATAAATCCATTTGTCTCGGCTCATTGTGATTAAGCAGGAGGGTCATAGTAATTAGCTGCTGCGAGATTAACCTGCTCCCCAAATAATGCCAACTAGGGTTGTATGTAGACCCAAATTGAATGTGGAAGCAGGAGGTTCTGATTCTAGTAAAGATTCGTAGCTTTGCTTTTGATTTTTGTTCAACTACTGGAGTAAGAACAAGAATGAATGAAAAGATGTGGTGTGGAAAATGTGTTGATCTGGGGGGTATCCAGGTCACTTCGTCTTCCCTGCCTGATAAGAGTTTCAGAAGATTGCCGGACCCCCACGTCCTCTGGCTGCGTGCGGGAGGAGCAGCTGGTCAGAGTGACAGCACCGCCGTTCGATCGCCGGTCGCTGATGCAGGTTGGCGAGGGGTCCTCTCCTCTCCGGTCTCTTTCTGTGTGGTGTCTTCCTGTTGCTGCTGCTGGTCTGTACAGTGAGGAGCTCAATGCTGCCACCCTGAGGATGCCGGCCTTGCTCCTTAGTGACCCGGTCACAGTGGAGGACCGACCTATGGAGCAGGAGGGTGGGATCCCCATCGTCTTGGTGCAGGATACTGTGCCTGTGGATGTTCTGCAGCTGTTGGAGGCATGGTTTGTCATGGCGGGGCGAATCGGCCCGATTCCCCCGAATCGGAGCGGATCAGGGGAAACCCGATCCCTGATTCGCCTGATTCGCCCCGATTCCCTTTATATATAATATAAATATATATATAATATTATATCATATATGTAATACATATAATATATCTGCAATATATATATCATATTATATATATTATATATAATATACCCATGCGAATCGGTCCGATTCGGACCGATTCGGGGGGAATCGGAGCGAATCAGGAGCAACCCGATTCGCCTTCCGATTCCGACTCGGCAAACCATGGTTGGAGGACAGATCGGTTGGGGGGGGGAGATCCTCTTTAGACTCTAGGCAAGGATGAAGTTTTTGGTTTCGGACTCGGTTTCGATCGGGTCTGAAACCTGAAACAAATTGGTTTCGGCCCGTTTCGGTCGAAACCATTAAAATACAAAAATTTAAAAATAATTTAATAAAATAAAATAAAAAACAAAAACGAAACTGACCAGTTTCGGTTTTGGCTGAAACTCCCATCCATGTCTCCAGGAGGGGGAGGAGACTCGGGAGCAGACTCGGTTGGGGGTTGAGGAGGTGAGGGAGTTGCTGGAGAAGGTTGAACAGGTGGTTATGGTTGGCAGAGTTGGCTGGGATATCCTTTGAGGTGGCAGAAAAGGGCTTGAGGGGAGTATTTACCAAGATAAATAGGTGTTGGAGTGCAAGTATCCAGGGAGGGTCCTGGCCCGTTTGAGGGCTTCAGGAGTGGGGAGGAAGCAGAACGAAGGGGGAAAGGTCTTCTATCCAATTAGCCATGAGGATGGTCTCTTGGAATGTGAGAGGGCTTGGGGGGGGGGTGCGGAGAAGAGGGCAGTGAGGGAGTTGATTAGGAGGTGCAAGATCAACATACTTATGTTTGCAGGAAACCAAGTGTGAAGGGGATGGGAGTGCTGTCATGAGGGAGATTGGTGGGGCCTTGCTCTCACAAGGAGTTGCTTCACCGTCTGTGGGTAGATTCGGGGGGATTATGATCGTTTGGAGGGCAGTGAGGGAGTTGATTAGGAGGTGCAATATCAACATACTTATGTTTGCAGGAAACCAAGTGTGAAGGGGATGGGACTGCTGTCATGAGGGAGATTGGTGGGGCCTAGCTCTCCCAAGGAGTTGGTTCACCGTCTGTGGGTAGATTTGGGGGGATTATGATCGTTTGGAACCCATTTGAGGTAGAGGAGGTGATGCAAGACAAGGTGATTTCTAGATGGGCAATTCCATTCACTTCAGGAATATTTGGGATGGCTTCTCCTGGGATTTCAGCAGGATCTATGGACCTTAATCTAGGGAAGAGAAACGTCAGCTATGAGATGATTTGTTGCAAATTCATCTGTCATCGGGTCGACTGTGATGTGTTGGAGGGTATTTTAATGCTATAGTGGAACCTTGGGAGAGACCAGGAGATGATTATGTTGATAGAGAGATGGAGGACCTTTCTAATTTTATTTAGGAAGTTGCATTGGTGGATTTAGGCATCTCTCATGGCTCTTTCACTTGGTCCAATATGAGACATGATGCCTCCTGCTCCAAGTTGGATAGGTTCTTAGTCTCCATTCATTGGGAAGACTACTTTCCTTATGCTCAGATGGTTGGGTTGGCGAGGTCTGTCTCTGATCATAAGCCCATTCTGTTGAAGACTTCTAGGGATCATGGTGGGTCGCACATATTCAAGTTCGAGCAGGTCTGGTTCAGGGAGGCTGATTTCTTGGACATTATAGCGGAAGTTTGGAGTGCTTCTGTGGCTTGCAACTTGGTTATGGGTATTTTGGTGAAGCACACGACACAAGTGCTACAATCTTGGGGAGCAGATAAAATCCTTCAAGGGAGGGTTGCTAAAGATAGGATTCTGCAGCACTTGGTAGGGTTGGACAGCATGGATGAGGTAGGCCTTATGGATGAGGAAGATAGGGCTTTGAGGGATTCTTTGAGGATCCAATATAATGATTTTTTGGTGAGGGAGGAAACTTATTGGAGACAAAAATCTAGGGATAGATGGATTAAAGAAGGTGATAAGAACAGTTCATACTTCCAGCGGATCACCTCGTGAAGGAGAAGGGCCAACCACATTGCTTGCATTCAGATTAGGGACAGGTACATCAGAGGCGAAGATCAGAGACCAGGCGAGGATCTTCTACTCCTCGCTGTTCACTAGGAGTCATTCTGCAGGTAAAGGATTGCAGCTGATCTTCTTCCTAGCCTCTCCCATGTGGAGAGGGATGTCATCTCACGACCTTTCTTTGAGGTAAAGGGCCGTCAGGCAGTGTTTTCCATGGTAGGAGATAGGGCCCCAGGCCCTGATGGCTTATCCTTAGTATTTTTCAGAGGTGCTGGAAGGTAATCAAAGAGGTTCTTGCGGCTATGAGAGAATTTTAGGAAGGGAGGGGTCACTTGAGGGGCATCAACAAGACCCTATTGATGCTCATCCCTAAGAAGGCGGGGCCCCAAGATTTTTGAGATTTTGGACCGATCAGCTTGCTTAATGGAACATATAAGATCATCGCCAAGGTGTTAGCTGGAACGTTAGTGTCTGATGGATTCATTGGTCAGCCATTTCCAGGGTACTTTCATTAGAGGAAGACATGTTCTGGATTATTTTTTGGTGGCTCATGAGTGCCCCTTTGCTATGAAACAACAGAGGAGGAAAGGGGTGGTCTAGAAATTGGATTTTGAGAAGGCCAATTACAGGGTGAGTTGGCAATGTCTCTTCGATGTCTTGTACAGGATGGGTTTTGGAGACACCTGGATTGGTTGGATCAGAGCATGCGTCACTTCTGCTTCTTTTGTGGTGCTTGTTAATGGGAAGATGACTTCTTGGTTCCACACTGGGCGTGAGCTGCAACAAAGGGATCCATTGTCTCCCTTCTGTCTGTTCTTATTGCTAGTGGGGTGAGTAGGGTGTGGCAAAATGCTGAGATAGCTGGTTTGATTAGGGATTTTCAAGTGGCTAGCAGTGGACCATCTATTTCTCACTTGCAATATGCAAATGATACTATCATGTTCCTTGAGGAAGGAGCTTTTGGAGGTCACCGGCCTAAAGGTTAATTTCAGCAAAATCTTCTGATCAGAATGAATATGGAGGAGAGACCTTTGTTGAGGGCGGCTACTTTACTAGGCTGCTCTATTGGGAAGTTTTCCTTCTCTATCTAGGTCTTCCTCTTTCCTTGGGTTCTCTCCATTGTGCTAATTGGACACCTGTGATTCACCGATTTGAGATGCGGCTAGTGGGTTGGAAGGTAGGGTTATTATCCTATGGCTGTTTGACTTTGTGCACTTCAGTTTTAGATAGTCTGCCCACTTACTTTTTGTCGATGTTCCATATACCTAGTATGGTGGCTAGAAAGCTAGACACTATTCAGTGCAAATTTTTTTTTTTGGGCATGGCAGTGGGGAATCATGAGCAAGGAGCAAGGAGGATTGGGTTTGAAGTAGATTAGCAGCTTCATTGTAGCTCTACTATGCAAGTGGTTGTGAAGGCTGGGATGTGGGCTTTGGTCTCAAGTGATTAAGCAACGTTACTTTTTGTCCCGGAGGCTCTGGAATTTGCACTCGGGTGGATCCTGGGCTCCGGCATTCAGGTGGGACCTTCGGCAGGAGGAGTTGAAGCAGTTTTAGGTCCTCCTCTCCTTGCTTCTTTCTTTCCACTTGTAAGTAGGGGAGGATGAATATACTTGGAGATGGGACAGGAGAGGCATTTTTACTGTCAAGTCTGCCTATACAGTGATCTCTAATGAAGGCGTGCACTATGAATTTTATAAGAAAGTGTGGAAACCGAAGAGCCCACTGAAAGTCAAGTTGTTGGCATGGAGAATCTCTCATGGGATACTTACCACTCGACACATGTTGTCACGTTCCTTGCCGGATTTGTCTACTACATGTTGTTTGTGCAGTGCTGAGGATGAATATCTTGATCACCTTTTTGCTAGTAGGACCAGCTGTTCCATCTACTTGCATAATGATGTTCACCGCTTGCTCCGGGAGTGGGACAGGCCTTGGTCTATCATGCACGACAGGACGGTGTGGTGGCTGATCCTTCATGCCACTCTTCGGACATTATGGGGTGAGCGAAATCACCGAATCTTCAGAAGGGAGGCTCGCGTGGAGGAAACTCTTGTGGATTTTGTATGGGCTAGAGTTAAGGAATGGGCGATCAATATTGCTAACGTGAATAGTTCAGTCTCTCCTCGTTTTGGGTGTTTGGAGGGTGAGTTGTAACACCATCTTGGTGTGCCTGGCTGTATAGGTGTTTGGGGGTTCTTTTTTGACACACCTATGTTTGTTCATTCTGCTTTTCTTTTAATATATTCGTGGCACTACCCACTTCCCAAAAAAAATGTGATGGTGTTGATGATTGTCATTCTCTGTTTTCCTCTTTCTTCTATTGTTCTATCATGTATGAGACCTATTCTGTATTATGCATGAAATCTGTTTTTTGCATAGAAGTTTGCATTTGGTAAGTATATTTGTGTACATTGGTTGTTTCCTTCTTTGGCAGAAAGTATTTTCAGTTGGATCCATTGGAAAATAGCTTATCCACCTTGGATTTTTTCTTGTTTCCCACTTTGAATTATTTTTGCTCATTTCAACCGACTACTTATGCCCCTAAGAGTAGAAGTATCTACCTTCATCTGTTGTCTTGTTAGTGGTAATAATATCTGGTCGTAATTGATGGCATCATAATTTAAATATTCTTGCCTTTCCATGATCAGTTCAACTATGTGCATCGTTTCGTTATCCTGTTGCATATACCACACCCCCATTTGAAGATGTGGGTTCATATTCTTCAGGTACGAGCCAGTTTTAGTGCAGGAAATGCTCACCCTTATCATACAAATAGTAGCAGACAGGCGTTTTTGTGGCTTGTCCACGTCTGAGAACTTGTGTAGAGAACTTATTTATAGGTTGGCGATTGGTGATGCTACACGTAGCCAGCTTGTAAAAGCTCTTCCACGTGATCTTTCTAAGAATGATCAGGTTCAAGAGATTATTGATAGAGTTGCAATATATTCAAACCCCTCAGGACTGAAGCAGGTTTTGTTCCAACCCTATGATCGACGTAACGCAAATTTGCATCCGGAACATATTTATATTTGTTACCCTCTATTTTATTGTATTTCAGGGGAAATATTCTCTGCGGAAAGCATATTGGAAGGAACTAGATCTTTATCACCCTCGCTGGAACTCCAGGGATTTACAGGGGACGGAGGAAAGATATCTGCGGTTCTGTAAAGTGTCCGCATTGAATGCCCAGTTACCTCGATGGACCAAAGTTTTTGATCCTCTGAGCACTCTGTGCAGGATACCTACATCAAGGGCTGTGCTCCAGATAGTGCGTACAGTCTTTTTTTATGCTGTTTTTACAGATCCATCATCTGTATCTCATGCCCCAGATGGGGTCCTTGTCACGGCATTGCACCTGCTTTCGTTGGCCTTAGATATATGTGACAAATGTACCCCTGTAGCAGGTCCAGATATTAGCATATCATGTGAAGATGATATATTTCCGGTGTTAAGATATGCCAGTGAAAAAATCAATCTGGGAACAGGCAGAGACCCCGCAATGCGAGAAAATGAAAGCATGCTTTCACTGCTCGTTTCATTGATGGTGAGGTACAAAAATGATAATGATCACAACCATGATGATTCAAGGTTATGCGACATTTCTTCGCTGATTGAAAGTTTATTAAAGAAGTTTGCACACCTTGACACTAATTGCATGGATGAACTAAAGAAACTGGCTCCCCATGTTGTCTGCAATGTGCAACGAGAGAATTCTGAAAAGGACCTGGTGTCAGTTTCTGATGTCAAGGAGCGCAAGGCGAAAGCTCGAGAACGTCAAGCTGCCATTTTGGTTAGTTTATTCTCTTTTTCTCTATTTATGCAGTTGATTGTATTCTTCTACTCAATATGCAAGGGACAATGTGCTGTGTTTACAGTTTACCCTGATAAACTTGGTTAAATTTTCACACTGCCAAAGTTGCATCACAAAAAGTGATGGAGAATCCATGATATGAACTGTCACTGGAACCTTTTTGCATCGTGCTGCTTACCTCTTCTCCCCTAGACATGTGAAGTTATTGGAGACTGACTTATCTTTGACAGGACTTCACCATTAGGAATATATCATTTGATGCTTTCCATAAAGGAAAAAAATAATCAGATTGGCCAGGGATCATCCTGGGCTGATCCCAATACCAATCTGGATTGTATTGGGGGATTGGCCAATCCAAGGGAATTTTTTTTTTGGAAAAAAATCACCAAAAAATAAAAAATACAAAAGAGGCTATGAAGAAAGGGGAAAAAACCCATGCGCCCCCTTCTCCCATTTAATGTGCCTCCTCTTCCCCCCTTTTCACTTCCTAATGCGCTTTCCTCTCCCCTCTTTGCATTGGAATTGAGAAAAGTGGGGGAGGAGGCATTAAAAGAGAGAAATAAAGGGGGGAATGTGAAGAAAGTTTAAATTCTTTGAAGAGTGGGATCGGCTCGGGATTGGCCTTTCTGGACCGATCCAAACCAATGCGGCCGGAATTCTTTTGATCCAGGGGGGATACTCTATAGCGATCTGATATGGTATTGGCTGATCCTGATCAGGATTGGCCGATTCCACGATCCATGCTTTCCATTATATTTCACTTTCATAGGATCTATTTGCTGAACCATCATTTTGGGATCACTTGTAGGTCCCATCATGGATTGGACGGGCATCTTCTGTGTGAGTTTATGAAAAGACGAAAATAAAAGAAGGAAGCAATCATCACATCCTTGGGTCCTTGTTCAATTCAATGAGGGTTGGCTTAGGATTTTCGAGAATTAAACCTGGTGGATCACAGAAACCATTCTGTAAAAAAGGCCATGTAACATCTCTAGCTTAGAGTGGGTGCACATACACCTACACCTATCTATGCAAATTCTGAACTAATTTCACCACACTATGCTGCACTTTGATCGACTCATTGGGAGGGGAGGTGGACTGCTCATTAATGAAGTTTCAGCCATGCTCTTTCTCTAGATGTCCCAAAGCAGGGCACTTCCTCTTTAAATAAGTAAACCTCAAAGACAACTTTCTTCCCAGTTCCTGCAATTGTTTGTCAATTATATTATGGGAATATGATCTCACATTGTCCATGTCAAGCATCAAGCAGGGTGTCTTCAGAATGGTAAAAACAAGCAAAACGTCCCCAAAATGACAAAATGGCTTTCTCAATCCACTTATACTAATAATTTGTCTAGCAGGGATGGCTGTGGCACTGATACGAAGTGCTGTGGAGTTGGAAGTGTTTGTAAAGCATGCTTCTGAACTGAACTCTGGTGGAATGTACAAATCAAATGCAGAATCTCCTTATATTTCCTTCCTTCAGAACTTTAACTAACATGCTTATTGTGGGTATTCCTGCAAAACCCGCTAGCCAGCATTCTGAAGACGTGTGCACTCAAAACTTTCTGGAATCTGAATCACTCAATCTCCACTCTTAGACATGGTTCAGAATCTGTGACAGCATTTGTTTGAGTAAAAGTGTGCATATTCTGAAGTCATTTCTATTTGCTATATCTGCTTTATATGATGGTGTTCATGTGTGACACGCCGACATCCAATATCGCATGGATCATAGTTTAAGATGGTTTTGTATATTTGCTGCCTATTCTGTACATTGGATAAATTTCTTGTATTTGACATGTATTCTGACAAGTGTCAATTGTTCTTCTATGTTCTTTTGAATTTTTTTTTTTTCTGAAAGAAGTGGATTATGTCATCAATTTTATTTGCAATAAATAGAGCTAGACAACTTGGAACAACCTGAAAATAACTAAAGAAAGAAACCAACCCAAGACAAACTAGGCTTCAATCGTTGCTGCAATGACGTGGATGCATGTAATCTGGAAATCTTCTGATTTTGGCAGCGACCACTTTCCTGACAAGCCTTTTTTCCCTCGCTAAGACTGGCCTGTAGTCTGTGGAACTGTAAAATTGTTTAATCTGCAATCCTGATTCCCTAAAATAATATGCCCCTTTTCTTTGATGTTATGCCTGATTATTCTAAGAGAGGAATCTTCATATCCTTAACAGAAAAAGCAGAACACAGACTCAACTTGTAGTTTCCATATGTAGTTGAGTTAGGAATTGAGTGCTGTGTTAGCTGGCCGTGCTGAGTTAACTGGCCTAATGTGTGATATATTCTCTCTGTTGTGTCTTCTTTCTTCTTAATCAGTCTACCCTAGTTTCTCAAAATACATGGGGGTTCTTATTAGGGACTGCGTTATATATTGGGTGAATAATCTTTGGTTTTGTACTTGGTGGCCTACATTTTGGGGTTCTGGGGGTTATATTTCTACTTCTCTCTGTATACTTGTACACTACTTTCTTAATGAGCAGGATTTATTGCCCACATTAAAAGGAAAAGGCTTTGTCTCATTGTTCAAAGATCCTTAGTTGTTTGCATTGTGTATGCCACATATACATCTTTTGGAGGGTTCCATTGCCATTGTGGCAAAATGAGAATGGTAGCCCCTAGTTCAGAACCACATGATTCAATCTGCAAATTTGTGTCTGCACTGTTAAATATTCTCCACAATTGGTAAACTACTTATAAACTTATGCATTTGGAACATTTATTTCTCATGTATTTGGATAATTGGATGAATACAAGATGAATGGCTTAGCTAGTGCAATTTTAGGATCATATGATATGTGCCTTTTTGATATCAGATTTGAGTGATTTTCATGTAAGGTGGATTTACAATTGTAATGAAGATTTCATGGTGTATAATTTTTTTTTAAAAAAAGACTCATGTGGTTTTGAGTAGGTGGCACCCTTCTTATTTTGCCATAGTATTGATGGAACCTGCTTCTAATCTTTTCTGCATGTTTAGTTTGATTTTTTCCATTCTAAAAATTGGTTTTTCCTTTTTTATGCAGGAGAAAATGAGAGCTGAGCAGTCCAAGTTCATTGCAAGCCTGAGGACATCAGAAAGTAATGAAGGGGATCTTTTGAAATCTGAACAGGAGGCGTCCAAAAAGCTATATGCCCGAGAAGAGTCAACACCTATTTGTTCCCTTTGCAGGGACTCAGAATCCAAAAGTCCAGTATCTTTCCTTATTCTTCTCCAGGTAAACATTGTTTGGACATTTACTTATACTGCTTAAGATTGGTAGGAAAAGGGTAACCTTATGTCAACAAGTGTAGAAATGCATTCAAGTTGATAGCACATCTGATCTGATCACTGTCTTCCCCTTGTGAACCAGAAATCTAGATTGTCAAGTTTTGTTGACAGAAGACCTCCATCATGGGACGAAATAAATGGGTCAGATGACGAACATCTTTCAATCTCAAAGGGGAAGTTAACTGGATCCGAGTTTGATCTGAGTACCCCAGAGATAGACCCAACTTCTCGCTTGTTGCAGTTGCTTCGTAGTGTAGGCCATGAGCTAATGTATGATTTGCAGCCTACAGAAATTGTTGCTTTTCTTGATGTGGCCAAAGAAGATGTTAAGGGCATCCAATCACTTAATGCATCTAACAGTGCCAACATCAATATTGCCTCGTCACTCGTGATGATGGAAAGTGAACTATACCTGTCAGTTCATGAAGAAATATGCAATAGAGAAAAATTTACAAATGTTCTGGCAGGTGTGGAGAAAGGCCTAGTCTCCCTTCCTGTGAAAGGTTTGAGCGGTATCAAAGACGTGGAATCTGTTATGGTTGGTGGGCATGTTACACCGAGGGGAACATCAAAAAGTTGGTCTGGCCCTTCAGATCTGCTATGCTCAACATCAAAATCAGCTACTAAAAATGTGACATTTGAAAGATTTGGCCCTCTGAACTGTGATGGTATCCATATCTCTTCTTGTGGGCATGCTGTGCACCAGGAATGCCATGATCGCTATTTATTTTCTTTGAAACAAGGTAAGAAGAAGCATCAAGATTGAGACATGCTTTTGTTTGACCATGCGCCCCCCTGGATTATTTGTATTTCTAATAACTGCGTAGGTATAAAATTGTTATATTTCCATCTAATTCCTCTCAACTTTATTGGTTGGATCAAGGTTCCAAAATGGTTGGAACCAGGAGAACCAGGCAGAACCGTGGACCGACCTTTGAACTGGAAACAGTTCTAGCTCCAACAAAAGAAACTCCTTCGGTTGGATAACACTGAAATCAGAATGATGATAGTCTAGAGAATGCTTGGTGTTTCATACTAATTGACAAAAATCAAAGCCCTCCACAGCACAAAAAGTGATCATCTGGGTACCCTAGGGCCTAGATACTGTATATTCCCAATAACACTCCACACACCACAATCCCCCCCCCTAAAATATAAGTTTGTGTTAAATTTCTGATCAGTGGTTCAAACGTGATCTGCTCTCAGATTCTTTAATGAAAGTGATTTACTGGACCTGTGTTGTTTATAGCTAAATGTTTTCAGCCTTGATTTTCTGATTGTAGGCATATCAGGAGGCTTGGGTTTGAAGGAGGGCATATTGTGGATCCTGATATGGTGAGATTTCCGATGATCTTCCATTTTCTGATGTTGTGAACTTCATCACTTAGGAGACTTTACCACTTTTTGTGTCAGGGTGAACTGCTTTGTCCAGTATGCCGGAGATTCGCAAATTCCATTCTACCTGTGTATCCTGGCAATACTAGGATGATTCGGAGGCATGCAATATTACCAGAAAGTAATCATGCATCAACTTCCGGATTTGCATCAGTAGCGGATGAGAATACTCTTCATCTTTCACATGCTGTATCTCTCCTAAGAAGCACAGCTGAAAAGGTTAGGCAGGTTAAATTCTTCAAAGTTTTGTCAGGAAACATCAGTGGAACCATCGAACCAGCTCTGGAGCCTGTCCTTCGTAAATTATGTGGAATGTATTTTCCTAATGGTTATGATCACTTATCAGCTTCTGGTCAGCTAAGCTACTCTTTGCTTCTGTGGGATACCCTTAGATACTCACTCACATCCACAGAAATTGCTGCTCGTGGGAGAACAGTTGCAAGTTCTGATGGTTCTCATTCTGGCCTTCAAGCTTTATATTGTGAACTCCAATCCTCAAATGGGTTTATATTGTCATTACTACTTCAAGCTGCTCAGGCTTCCAGGAGTTTGAATCGTCTTCAGGTGCTTATGAGGTTCAGTGGCATTGAGCTTCTAGCAGCATCTATTTGTTCTGATCTTCCGGGACATAGATCAAATATAGACAGACAAAAAGGTGAAGTATTTACCCACTTGTGCATATGAATGGCTTTGTGAATTGCCTTCCTGTCACAAAGCACGTGCACATTGAAAAACGATTATGTATCTTGCTACACTCTATGACCATGCAGTCAACAATTCTTTCACGTGTTTCATATATCTTGTTATACTCTTTCTTATTTTGTTATTTTACCTTTATGGGTCTGCCTCTAACTGGATGTGGCACCACATAAAACATCCCTGTATATGACTTCCCGCTTTCAGGCAGTGACAGTCAAAACTTGAAGGATATGTTTTCGTAATAAGTTTTCATATTTTGGCTGTAGATGGCTAAAAGAATAGTTAGTGAAGTTAAATCAAAGATGTTTGAATAATTATATAATAAATTAGGAACCCGAGAGGGTGAAAAAGATATAATATTTAAACTTTCTAAATTAAGAGAAAAGAAAAGTAGAGATCTAGATCATGTTCGTTGCATTAAAGATGAAGATAAAAAAATTTTAGTTAAGGATCTAGAGGTTAAAGAGAGATGGTGTAGCTATTTTCAAAAATTACTTAATGGAGATTGCTTTAAGGATGTCTCTTTAGAAGAGAATCATGAGTCAAAAAAATGTGATAAATATCAATATCTCAGGCATATGAAGATGTCAGAACTCAGAAGTGGGTGATGCTTTAGGAAAAATAAAATTGGGCAAGGTCTTAGGACCAGATGACATTTCTATTGAAGTGTGAAAAGTCTTAGGAGACATTGGTATTAAGTGGTTAACTAAACTTTTCAATAAAATTTTGAAGGAACAGAGAATGCTAGAAGAATGGAGAAAAAGTGTCGTGGTTCCTTTCTATAAAAACAAAGGGGATATTCATAACTGTAATAATTACCGTGGAATTAAGCTTATGAGTCACACTATGAAACTTTGGGAAATAGTAATCGAGAAACGAATGCGATGTATGACTACTGTATCAGAAAATCAATTTGGTTTTATGCCAAGTAGATCTACTACAAAAGTTATTTTCTGATTACGACAGTTAATGGAGAAGTATAGAGAGATGAGATGAGATTTATATATGGTTTTTCTTGATTTGGAGAAGACATATGATCGAGTACTGAGAGATTTGATTCGGACTTTAATTAAGAAGGGAGTTTCTCAAGGATATGTTGACTTGATCCATGATATGTATGAGGGTGCCACTACTAGTGTGAGAACTATTGTTGGAGAGACTTGTGAATTTTCGGTCACGGTAGATTTGCATCAAGGTTCTGCTCTAACCGTATCTCTTTGCTCTGGTTATAAACGAGATAACTAAGCAATTGCATGATGATATCCCTTGGTGTATGTTATTTGCGGATGATATTGTCTTAATTGATGAGAGTATTGATAGTTTAAATGCTAAGCTAGAAAGTTGGAGGCATGTCTTAGAATCTAAAGGTTTTAAAATCAGTAGAAGTCATAGTTTATGCATTGTAATTATAATAATAAAAGGGTGTTACAGGAAGATTTGGTTCAAATTGATGGACAAAACATTCCTAAGAGTAGTAGCTTTCGATACTTAGGGCCTATCATCCAAGAGAATAGGGAGATTTATGACGATGTGGCATACATGATTAAGGTAGGTTGGCAAAAATGGAGAAGTGCATCGGGAGTCCTCTGCGATCGTCGTATACCAGTGAAACTTAAAGGAAAGTTTTATAAAACGGCAGTGAAACCTGCATTATTATATGGTACAGAGTGTTGAGCAGTGCAAAATGAATATATTAACAAAATGTGTGTGGCAGATATGAGGATGCTAAGATGGATGTGTGGTAAGACTAAGAAAGATAAGATTAGGAATGAGCGCTTCCGTGAAGATTTGGGGATAGCTCCCATTGATAGAAAAATGAGAGAAAATAGACTTAGGTGGTACGGACACGTGCATCGTTGCCCTAACTCGGCACCGGTTAAAAGATGTGATAAAATCTTGGTGGATACCAATAAAAGAGCTAAGGGAAGGTCTAAAATGAGATGGTGCGATGTTATTAGGAAAGACTTGGACTTCTTGAGTTTAAACACGACTATAGCACTTGATATAAATTTTTGGCGGAAAAGAATTTATGTAGCCGACCCCAAATAATGGGATAAGACTCTGATGATGATGATGGGTCCTCAACTTGGACCCTCTGTTAGTTTTCTTGTTTGACAATGTTTAAGGCCTAAGATATGTCTAAGTTTATTTCTTGATTAAAGTCATTTTTCGTACAGAAGTATGTGAGATATGCCTTTCCCTTTCTTTATGAATCTCGGTGTGTGGTGTTCTCCTTGTAAGTTGATGGTGTACAGTTCAATGATTTGATCCCCACAAAGAGTTACCGAAAGCTACTCTATCAACTGAAGCATTGGCAACCTCTCTTAGTATTGGGTGGATGGGGTAGGGCGGGGAGTCAAGAAACCAAGTTCTTTTCCCTCTTCTTTGTTGGGTCGTCATGGCGGAGTTATCACTGACGCACACGTTGGGGAGTCAAGAAACCAAGTCTTTTCTCCCTTCTTTTTTGGGGTGGTCATGGTGGAGTCATCACTCACTTGTGCGTGTTATCACGTTGACTCCAGAATGCTACAAATTTTATAATTTTATCCTGTTCCTTTTTGTTTTGTGGTCTTATCTTGGGCTCTTATCTTTCATGGAGTTTGATTCTTATCTAAAAGCTTGTCTCCTTGAGGTAGTAAATTTGAAGTTCTTAAGTAGTCATTTTCTTAATAAACCAACCCAAATTGATGGATTTGGTTCTTCTGCATGAATCTTTGAATTTCTTTTTTTAAAAAGCTCCCATTAATCAATACAAATTCTTCCTTCAAAATGCTCCACAAACAAAAGCCTCCCCAGAAGGAACAAGAAAAAGAATTGAAGGCTACAAAATAACCTACCTGAATACAGAAAACCCTAGTCTGAAACATATGTCCAAATCCAGGACAAGACCAAGATGGACGATGGTGAAGTGGCTCACTCTCTGTCTAAGGCCCACTTATGATGAAAAATATCCAGCTCTGTTACCAATCATAAAATCTATCACAATGCCAAACATGTCTGCTGATAGTGATGGTGGTTAAGAAATTCTCATCTGTCTTTTAAATATTCCGTTGTTCCTTTCCCTGAATATGGTCCATGGATCTGTATGAAGAACTATACGCCAAAATCCGCAACCCTGTTTAGTGTCAGCCTCATGTTTCACCCTAGTATTAGTCTTTCACCATGACTGACAGTAAACGATTTGCTCATTTCATTGGCCAATCTCTGGGGAAAAAAAGGCAGCCAAGAAGTAGTGATCCAACTCTCCGACCATTCAAACAAGTCATCCTGATGCCATCCATAAACAGAGAGAACAATCACACATGGCTGGTCTTTCATCTTTGTGGGATTCTCCACATCAAAATCTTCACTTTCAATGGAATTTCCGCTCCATGGGTAGCCATCCTGAAGAGTATGCGCAGTACAACCCTAAGCAGACCTCAGTGAGAATCCATCTAAATTCTCTCATTTCTACATCGGTAAATCTGTCTACTCTTCAAGCACGATGATCAAACTGTAACTGTGCAATCTCTTTGTCCCACTATCTAGATCTGATGGAAGAGATTTTCTACATGAAATATGAATCGAGGGGGGGGGGAGCGTATCAGTTCTAAACCCCAGATATCCACCACCCTTTACATTACTATCACTAAATCTGCTGCAGCTTCAAGCTGTTGATTGTGACAGTAACTGTGTTAACCGTGGAAGTCTTTCTTCCAAAGTTGTTTAATTGCACTGTATGTTTCTGAAACTGGTTCCTGCCCATCCCCAGAAGAAGATACTGCCTGCATGGCTCACGTCTCTAGGTTGCAGAACAAATATTCCATAGACTTGTAACATTTCTCTGACTGTAGGTTTGGAGGTCCACAATCTAGATCAAATAAAATATTCCTGTTTTGCCTCTCCATGGCTTCCTTCCTCTGTCCTCAACATTTAATCTTTTAAGAGTTCTTTTATGCCCAAGCCACCATTGTCCTTGCTTTTGCAAATTCTCCCAACTGATATGATGCCATCCTGTACACTCTATTATAACAATAAATTGCATTCTTTTTGTCTCTTTTGTTAAAGATTATTCATGTGCAAAAGCATATGAAGTATTCTCATGCTCCATGCATTCCATTTTTTTGCCATCCCTCTGATACTACTGGTCTTATAAAATATTGAGGTGACCAGGCAAACTTTTGGTCCATCATACTTCTCATGCATTGTGCCATTTGCTGCAAGGAATTTAAGATCGGATCAGGGTCTGGGATCAGACAACCCCCCCCCCCCCCCCTGAAACTGATACATTTCGGCCCTAGTCGATACTGAAACCGATACGTCCGATACCGGCCTAAAGAGGATCCCTTAAGGCCAAATCACTTGAACTTGCCGACACCGCCCAATACCACTGAAACCGATACCGAAACATATTGGTTTCGGACCCAGCTGAAACCAAGTCCAAAACCTATACTCCCATCCTTGCGATCTGGAATCGGATCGGATCGGTTGGAATTGGGGGAATGGGTTGGAGGGAATCAGCTGGTATTTTGTATAATCACCTAATTATTGGCCATATCAATATTAAAGCATGGGGGAGATCTAGATCGGCCCGTTTGGAGCGGAATCGGATCGGCTATGGCTGATTCCGATCCGGATCGGGCAATTCCGCAATCCAGGATTTGCTGTAGCTTGAGGATGGAATGAATGATTGGTTCACAGGAGAAATAAAACCTTTCTTTTGGAACCATTTCTTTCATTTCTAATTGGAGCATATACATCCTTGGAATCCATGTGAGAGTGCAGAAGGGTCTGAGAGACTTGTGACTGGCACCTTCCCTTTCTTTTGTGTTTTGGGCCAGTGCTTGTAATGTGGACGGACCTTTTTTCCCGTGGTTTAAGCCACATCCCCCTCCTGGGGAAAAGTGGACCAGCGTTGTTCCAATGTTCTGTGCTTGGGCAAGTTATGTGATTCATAGAATCCTTTTTTAGATGGAATATAATGTATCGACAGTTGGACCAGCGAGATACAATACATAATACAGTATCAACTTTAATTGACGTCTGTAATAGGCAATTCCAAGGAGGAAGCAGAAGTGACAAGAGAATAAATTTTAGGGCAATGTGCTTCATGAAAAGAAGGGATAACATGAAAACAAACTTCTGTACTTGTTGGTTACTTAAAACACAACAAATTTCCATTTTCTGTGAAGTGCTAATTTACCTTGATATTTTTAGCTATTCTGATTATAGGGTTCCTGTTGTTAGGTCCTCTCTCAACAATGATGGAACGTCTTCGCAAGGAAGAAGTTGCTCCTGACATCAAATTCTTGAAACAAGCTGCTGATCCTATACTTGCACATGATCCTTTTTCTTCATTGTTATGGGTTCTGTTTTGTCTTCCCCTTCCATTTGCATCATCAGATCAAACTTTTGTTGCACTTGTGCATCTCTTCTATGTTGTTTGTGTGATTCAGGTATGTAAAACCTTTTCTTTTAACCCACCTGTCAAAATGATAGTTTCTGTTTTCTAAATGCTGAAGCTGTGCCTTTAAGTCTGTTATATGCCAATTGAATGTTTAGTTTGATCTTCATAACCCATTGTATTGCAGGCACTTATAACGTGTCACAGCAAACACCATTTTGATATTTTGGACATTAGTGATTGCCCAGTTAATGATATTTGCAAAACTATGGGAGAATCTGAACTTGGTCGGAGGTTCTTTGTCTCCAACTATTTTGATGCTTCTGTCAATCCTAAAGATACGATCCGCAGATTTACTTTTCCGTTCCTACGAAGGTGTGCTTTGCTCTGGAAGATGCTGAAGTCATTAATGTCGATCCCTTGCTATGATAATGCACATGTGTGGGACAATTAACTCGTTATATGAATAATGATATGTTAGAAAATACAGACGATCTTTCAATGGAGCTTAGTGAGATTAGTGAGCTAGAGAATTCCTTCCAGATACATTCACTGGAAGCAGTTCTTAGTGACAAATTAGTATCTGCTTTAGCCTTAAAGTGGTGTACACATTTATCAGAAGAGTTCAGTGTTCACAATTTTGGTTGTGTTCTGTATTCCACCCCAGCAGTTCCATTCAGGCTGATGCGGCTCCCTCTTCTCTATCAGGATCTGTTGCAGAGGTTTTTACATGAAGATGCTACACTCCTTTCATAGCTTTTGCAGTGTGAATTAATTACTATGAATTCTAGGAAACTGAACAATATTTGGTTCTCTCTCTGCTTGTTAATCAGGTATGTCAAACAGCATTGCCCTGAGTGTAAAGCTGTCCCTGAAGAACCTGCATTGTGCTTATTGTGTGGCAGGCTATGTTCTCCAAGCGGGAAACCATGCTGCAGGTTAGTTCCTTCTGACATATTTGTTATGTGTGAAAGATCTCATGGGTTAATGTGTGGCAGGCTATGTCAAACAGCATATTTACATGGCATTCATCAGAATATCTTATGCATGCTCTAATATTTTAAATTTAATCATTCTAGAGCTAGTAGATGTCAAAGTCATGCAGCGGCATGTGGTGCAGGCGTTGGCGTCTTTTTGTTGATTAGAGTATGTTATTTATCTTCACTTATATCTTATGTTAAAATACCATTGTAGTTGACTTCCTTTTGTTCTTATCAAAGTGCTTCCTTCCCCTTCTGAGTCTTATTGTGCTTGTTTCAGAGAACAACTATTATACTTCAGAGATCTGCTCGAAAGGCACCATGGCCTTCTCCCTATTTGGATGCATTTGGTGAAGAGGTAAGTGAGCAAAACTAACAAATTCCTCTTTCCTTCCCTTCTTTAACACACCCCCACCCCCCCCACCCCCAAAAAAAAAGGTCTGTTGTGGAGCTTTGACCGAGAATTTAACTAAAATAACATGGATCAAACAGGACAGTACCATATTTACTGTCTGTAGGATTGTGCTAAATTTTGACAGTATTGTCCTTCTCGCTCTCTCATGCTGTTTTGAGTCCATCATATTAGATTCATTCTGCTTCTGCTTGTTGGGTTGTATGCCATATGTTATTCAGGTAGAATTTGAGTTGGTGCAAACTCTGGCTTGTCTGACTCCGTATTTCAAAAAGGCCCCAGCTCTGTGTCCAATTGTTTGGACCAGTTTGCATCCGAGGGTTGTGCACTTCGTGGTTTTCTGCTGCCAATGTGCCATGTTTGGGTAAAGTGACAATGTCCTGGAGTAGGACTTGGGGCAGGTTTTCCTTGCAGCTGGGTCTCCACCTTCCCCGTAGGGAGCGATTCAACCCTGACATGAGTACATCTTGACCTGGACTTCAATAATTCCACCTATGAAACTTTAATTAGTTTTAAGATGTTGATCAAGATTCTAATATTCCATCTACTATTTTTTTGGGGGGTTCCAATCAAGAGAAGTGAATGGAAGGAGAATCAAACAAAAGATGAAAAGTCTGGAAGATGGATCATCGTCTACATATTTTCCTCTCCTTTCAAGTGAGACAATAGGTCCCACAGGGTTCGGAATTTACTGGGGGCATTTTCAGTTGTGCTGGGTTGTGAAAGGAACTACTTTTGAAGAAAGCTGTGGTTTGATTTCATTTTTGTGTTTCACATGACCATAATAATTTATGATGAAATTTGAGCCTGTAGGTAATGGGGTGTACTGGTCCACATTCAGTCTTCAGTGGGGCAGATTACTACATTGCAACTTTGACTGATTGACGTTAATTTAATTGGGATATATGGTGCCATGCCAATGGTTGTTCTTTTCCACCTCATTGGTAATAACATTTTGATTTTCATACTTTGACTACAGGATCATGAGATGCACAGGGGAAAGCCATTGTATCTAAGTGATGAACGCTATTCAGCTCTTGCATATTTGGTATACTAACCGTTTCTCCCACATCTTTGTATTCTGTCTCTGCAGTTAGGGGGAATTGTAGTGTATATATATTATATACCATAGATAATAACTCATTCTGCACTAAGAATATGTATTATTTTATCCCGCTTCGTCAAATACAAGCATAGATTGAGATTTTTAATTCCCGTATAGGTGGCATCACATGGTTTTGATCGGAGTTCAGAGATCCTACGTCAGACGACTATTAATCTTAATGGCTTCGATTAGAGCCCTTTCAGATGGGTACTCCAGGGGTTGGTGAGTACAACTCCCGGGGTTGAATGTCAACACAAGTTTGTTTTCAGTGTTTTGGTGCTTATTTCATCTCACTGCATTATCAATCAAATAGCATGGAGTAATGAAACAAGAAAGTGGTAATAACGGTAATTCAACTTGAAGCCTGGAGGATGGGCCACTTTTTGACAGATATGAAGCATAAATGTGGACAGAGTCTATGCAAGACTACATCAGGTATCTTGTTTATTCGTCTGTTCTTGATTTATGCTTGCTTTTAGGATGTTCCTTTGTTTGTCATCTTTAAAATGCATTGAGATGCATTTGTACGTTCTCCTTGACCATGATTTTTACGTGTCATCTGAATTATGTGCATGTGAATCCATGGGACCTCTGGATGCAGAAAAAATAATATATTCATTTTGGCTGAGTTGCTCAGGTATTCACTGATAGTAACTTTGCCAGATTCAAGGGGGTTACTATTGTTTTTTTGTTGATTGAGTCGCTTTCCCTTATTTTATTCTTCCATCTTCCGGAAATTTGTAAATAGTCAACTGTATTATTCAAAGAGATAGGGCATCAGATATCTGGAGGCGTAGAACGGTTACTCATAAGAAGTGGAAAAGTTGTCACCAAATGTTTGTTCTTTGTGAAGGCTTCCGCAGAAAGATCTCTCGTTTTAATAAAGCAAGTGCATCAAAACTGTATATCTGGGAGCATGGTGATGGAATGAATAAAATACAAAGTATTGACATAATATGGTCAAAGATCTTTAGATCAACAAAGCAAAGCAAAGGAACAAGGAGAATTTTGAACTACTTAATGGAGGAATCATTTGTATTTTCATCATTTGGTCCCATGAATTCATCCTGGGCGGGTGGGTTTATTCTCCGTATTCGAAGGGAGGGAGGGGGAAGACAAGCTAATTATCTTAGCTGATCTGGTTGTGCTTGGTCGGTTGTTAGTGATTGTCTCCGTAGCTTGTGGTTTGTTCGTGACCACGATCATATGACATTTTTGCATGTTGTCTATAATTGTTCGATCCCCAACTAATATATTTTTTGTTACTTTGACCATGCAGCCTCTGCACTTAATTTTTTTTGGGGGCATCGGCCGGCTGTGGATATCCGTCTTACTTGCCTACCATGCACCAGCGTCCTGGAACCACTTCGCCAGTACCTGCACGTGCATCTCCCTGTAGTTTGATGTAAGTATCCGGTTAAAGTTAAGTATTCAAGATTACATATATGTACATAGGATTAGGTTTTCTTCTTTTGTACATGTATTAGTTATCTTTGTGGGTGGTTTCCTGACATCAGCAAGCAATGTATTCAGTTCCAAGCTAGTAACCACCCCTCTGTAAAGATCTTTTGCATCTTAAAGAATTGAGACGCAATTCTGCTTTTCCTATTTTTGTGTGTGTGTGGGGGGGGGGGGGCGTGTGACGGTGGTTTGGTATATCATGATCTTTCATTGCTGATATTCCATGAATAATTGCAACTTCGGGTTTAAGTTGCCGTTTTTCGAACTTCGCTCATCTCCGGCGGGGTTTTTGTGCAGCAAGGTTCGTTTGGCTGCCGTTCCTAAACATGCTGCACCAACGGCCTTTTGTACTGATCTAAGGGGAAGCCGGAATTGTTCCTCAGCGAAGGGGAATTTCATGAAATTATAAGTATGTCTACCAGTAAATTTTAGATATCAACTGGCGAACAGGGTGTGAAGAAAATATACTGCTAAAAGCTAATCTTCTCGTGCTACACTAGACAAATGCATCTTTGTTATTGGAATTGTGAGGCTGGCTTGTCAAGATCCTAGAATACAACCCACCTGTTCAGTTGATGGCTGATTGCCATACAGTCTAATAATCTTTAACTTTCAACAAGCTGAAATAGTTGTACGTGAATCAAATGTGCTTATCAAGGAAACTCGACCTCACTGTCTTGTCCCACGGATATAGGGTCCGCAACCATCGAACCCCAGTTCCGCCATCTCTTAGATATCTTTGGACGGATTAGAGACCGATCAGCGATGGCTAAGATAAATGCTTATGGCAAAACTTGAGTTGTAGTGTTCCTCGTCCTTCATTTGACTATATCACATCTACGTAGTGTGCCATGGGGCAGTGATTGGCATGTATTTCTCAGTCCAAAAGGTATTCTTAACCAAAGAGTCTGGTTCTAAGTCAAAAGACACCACGAGCCACGTATTTCTCAATCCAAAGAAATGATTCTTAACCATCTAAACCACAGGACATGTATTTCTCACCTCCTACCACCGGCCAACCACGTCATGAGGTCAATCCACCACATTTTCCTCCACGATCTTGTTGACATGAGTTTGATTATCGTGGTAGGAAAGGGAGGTTTGTCAGCAGCGTTGGACAGATGCGTACAGTTTGGTCGATAGAATAAGCCTAAATAAAAGAAAGCATTCATTATTATGGTGCACAGTTTTCATTTCTTCGTTATTGTTTGGACCGTAATCATAACAAGGATCTGAATATATATTTTAAAATGGAGGAACGTGATGAAAATACTTTTTTAAAATTTGCCGCATGGTGTAGGATAGATGCTAAAAAAAATGAACTTGTGCAACCCAATTCATCTGACATTTGTTGATTGGAAGACGCCCATGTGAAAGAAGCAACAACATGCAAGCAACATACAGTACCTCGTGTGTACCTGCGGACGAGTGACGTGTTCCAAGCAGACTTCGAACGTTTGCTCGTATCTTTTCTGAACAGTGTGTTCTTGAAAATCCCTTCCGTAAAGAATTGGCACTTCCATTCTTAAGAATTGACGCATCTCAGCTGTGTAAAATACCAGCCAGTGGCAACAAATATCGTATAGATGCTTGTCTAGCAGATATGCTTGCCCCTGGATGGCTCTTCTTCAAACATCAGAGATTCCTTGCATTCCGCTGGCAATCTCTTTCCGTACAAGCTCTCAAAAAAACGCCAGCTGCTGCATCTCCGTTTAATGCCCCTGTATGTTTCTCACCAGAAAATTGTTTAATGCACGCCCGGCGTGCAAGATGGTTGCACGCCGGCTGCTGCTATTGACCAGTGCATGACAGTGCACTGCACTTGCACGTGCAGTGGTCAATGGCAGTCCGTCGTGCATCAGGTGGGGCACGCTAGTATTTCTCTTT
Organism: Colocasia esculenta; assembly: GCA_014218235.1. Taxonomy (NCBI): domain Eukaryota; kingdom Viridiplantae; phylum Streptophyta; class Magnoliopsida; order Alismatales; family Araceae; genus Colocasia; species Colocasia esculenta. The sequence continues at coordinate 5,174,559 of CM024757.1, forward strand.
TCTCCAAGCATCAGAGATTGCTTATATTCTCTGATGACAATCTCTTTCCTATGCCATCCCCTTGAAGTCTGCTTGTCCATTTAAGTGTTCCCAACACCAGTCATTCCTTGAGATATGATGAAGGGATTTTGCCCACGTTGCCTGCCCTGGGTCAAACGTTGCATCTAGGTCCTTCCCTTTCTGAGTTTTTCTCCATGCGTCATTGATTGCTTGCATTCTCATGACAATCTCTTTCGCATGCATCCCGCTTAAAGTCCGCTGGCCCATGAAGATTTTCCCAACGCCAGTCGTTGCTTGTTATCTACTGGGAGGATTTCGGGATGCCTGCTGTGTCAAAAGTCGCATCAAGGTCCTTCCCTTTCTGAGGATACAACTTATTCTGGAATATCTGGTTATTGCCATATAAGTTCACGAGAAGTCCCCTTTATTCTTTTTGTCGAACAGAAAGGAGACCACATTCTTCACGTCGAAGTAGATTGTCCCAAACAAAAAGGCAGTGGAAGTACAAAATCAGTAGATTATCAATAAATTTGAGAGAGAGAGAGAGAGAGAGAGAGCTGATGATCCATGTCTGTTCATGTATTCTTGAGAGAATAAGATCATGCAAGAGGTAGGTATTCATCGCTAGATGCAAATGCAGGCAGTTATGCATCCGATTCAACTCACAAGGTGATGCCTTAGAATGCAGAAAACATTCATAAGTGAAAGCAAATTGCGTTCAAGGGTAGATATGATGCAATTTGTTGGAGGAAAATGGCATAGCTAGCAGAGATTAACTACATATGATGTTAACAAAGGTAAAGCATTGTGTTTGTTTGGGAAAGTGAGCTAGCCAACAGACATCAACTAAATATGATGTCACCCGAAAAAAGAATCCATGATAAATAACATGAGACAATATAACCAGAACAAAAGGCTGAGGTGTTAAGCTGTAGTGCAGACGAGATGTCCATCAGTGCAGAACAAAACCACGTGAAACTTTGCAATACGGAGGATTTTAGGCAGGGAAAGAGATCATTATTAGCAGTATGGAAGGACTTTTTCTGCAGATTGGAGAACAATGCATGCTTGAATTGAACAGGAAAGCAGTGCCCAGGTAATGGGAGATATATGGATGATTCTAAGAACTCGACAACAAACAACTGCTCAACAATCATATCATCTTCTTTGCCTCTATTAATAAAATAAATGACATACCTTACAACGGAAATGTGATTAACAGGTCCTCGCAGAAATAGTTAGATGGCTACAAGAGTCGCCTACACAGTGCCACGCCTTAAATCCGAAACTAGATGATAATGAGCCTCCATAAGACAACGCCTAGAAGAGAACTTTTTAGGGAGACCCTGGGTCTTCACTCTCCCCTTGGACAGCACCTCCCCTCTACAAAAAACCTCACACTCCCCCTTTGGCATACAAGGGGTATTTATAAAGGAAGAGAAGTGGGGAGAGGTGAGAGAGGGAGCAGGGACCTCGGTCCCTTGCCCACTGCCGCCTATGGCCAAAGGCCATAGGCGCAAGGCCCCTGCTAGAGCACCTTGTGCGCTGGCGAGGGAGCCAACGGGAAAAAGGGGGGGGGGGGGGGGGGGGGGGGGCGCCCACGGGCCCTCCCATTGGGCATGCCGCGCGCCCTTACTGGGTACGGGCACGCCCTCATGGGCAAACCGCCCAACAAGCTCCCACTTGCCCATTTAGGGTTGACGGCCCACTCGCCCTCTCTGGGCTGACGGCACATTATTGTTATCTATGGCATTCGACATTAACGGTCATACAGAAAATAAGGCGTGTGACCTCTATGAGATTTGCCGAGTCACAAACAAGTGTTTCGTTAAGTCGTCATCTTACTAACAGATCACTTAATCTCAATATGTACCTTAGGCTCTTAATATTCACCTGATTCTGATACTTCGGATCTCTCAGTAAGCAATATCGAATCTGAAAGCGTAACACTCATGACTCTATCACCACTTAGGCAACTGAGCCTGCCGAAATATAAGTAATTAAGCATGGTGAAATAACAAGATACCTTCCTTATACTGCACATGCCAATTCAATTTGTCTTAACCGCTTTCCTAAACATGTGTCGCTGAACGATATCAACCATCGCCCTAAGTAATATGCTAAAGTAGCGACATCAAGTTTCCTCTTTATAGCACAATGCTGCAGGTCACTAGGGGTACATCAGGAATCACATACAAACGTGATTCATGAGCTCACACAATAATGAAGAGAGATCTATTCATCATTCTCTTGTGCGGTCGTATATTACACATGTGGCATGATTCACATACTACGATGTTCTTCCATTCATATGTGTGTGTCACAAATAAAGATATTATCATAACACCGCACAGATACAAGTTTGATTATAACAAATGCAACCGACCAGAGTCTCGCAAACCGGTCGCTCTCATTTAGCGCCTTTTCGCGACTCACATATCCGGATATAATAGGCTTCATGAAATTACAGTTAAAATCTACATGATTGATCTAAACTTATTCAGATCTCATCTCGACCTCAGCCAAGGCGGTATACTAACAAAACTCGGGATATTATGCTTGTTCCCTAGACATCTAGTATTCCACAATATCAAATATCTCGCTATCTATAAGTGCTAAAGGTAGATCACCCGTGTGAGAGGGTTGATCTTAGCATGTTGACACTTTGACAATATATAAAGCAACCACTCATTCACATCGATACTATTATGATGAACAAAACTTTAATGATGTCAAAATATTGTAAATTACTATAATTTATAAGACCCATAGATCCACAATAGGTCACAAAACTCTCTCTGACTAATGGTTTCGTTAGTAGATCTGCTATCATTCGAACAGAATTGATCTGACGAAGCACCACTAACCTTTTTGCCACTAAATCCCTTAATGTAGTGGTAACATATAACAATGTGTTTTATTTTGCCATGAAATTTGGGATCTTTGGTGAAGGCCAATGCTGAAGTATTGTTTACATATAGTAGTACACCCTCATTCTAATGAGGTGTAATCGTCAAACGTTGCAACAAATTTTGCAGGCAGACCGCCTTTTGACTAGTGGCAGAACAAGCAACATATTCGGCCTTCATTGTGGATAGGGCAATGCAAGACTACTTCTTACTACACCACGAGATAGAGCCAACAGGAACACAAAGCCTGAAGTGGACTTCTGCTCATCTCTGTTACTAGCCCAATCTACATCATTATAGCTGATAAGTTTTAAGTTGCCACCCTTGTAACACAGTGCATAATTTAACATCCCTCACAAATACCGTAATATCCTCTTAACGACACCGTAATATCCTCTTAACGGCTTTCAAATGCATGAGACATGTGGGTTACTTTGGTAACGACTAACTAAACCCACTGCGAAGCTAATGTCTGGTCGAGTACACAACATAGTATACATTAGACTTCCAATCGTAGCAGCATATGACACTCTAGAGATACTTTCTATTTCTTCTTTACTCTTGGGGCATTGACAAGTACTAAGGACAAATCCTTTATCAAGTGGAGTATCAATGGGCTTCGAGTTGTGCATTCAAAAATGCTTTAGGATCTTATTAATGTATGTCTCCTGAGACAAACTCAGTGATCTTTCTGATCGATTCCGCACAATCTTCACTCCGAGCACATACCTTGCTTCACCCATATCTTTCATCTCAAAGATGGAAGACAACCACCTCTAGTGGCTTTGATTAACTCCATATCATTTCCTGCCATTAAAATATCATCAACATATAATGATAAGATGAGAAATGTTTCTCTCACTCACTTGATATACACATAGTGGTCTTCGCCGATCTTATCAAAACCATATGAGACAATCGTCATATGAAATTTTAAATACCACCGTCTAGACGATTGTTTCAATCCATATATAGAGCGTTTAAGGTGGTAAACTTTTTGCTCTGTGCCTTTAATCTCAAACCCTCTGGTTGAGCCATATATATTTCTTCGTCTAGTTCTCCATTGAGAAATGCAGTTTACATCCATTTGGAATAATTCCAAATCAAGATGTGCGACAATGGCCAGAATAAGGCGAACAGATGAAAATTTCACCACAGATGAAAATGTCTCATCATAATCTATACCCTCTTTTTGGGTATAACCTTTCGCCACAAGTCTTGCTTTATACTTGTCAATTGTCCTATCAGTCTTGCGTTTAAGCTTGAAAATCCACTTGTTTCCAATCGCCTTACGCTCAGGTGGGAGATCAACTAACTCCCAGACTTTATTCTGTGACATTGAATGAATCTCCTCCAATATGGCAACTTCTCATTCTTTCCTAAATGATGACGCAAGAGCTTCTTGAACAGATCTAGGCTCTTCATCATCTATGGTTCACAAAGAAATACCTCATATGCCCACGCTTGCTACGACGTAAAAAATCTTGACTTTCTATTAGTGCACTCCCACTGGCCGCACTCCCACTAGACTGACCATCCTTCTCATTTTCGACAGACATTGGTTTGGGAACATATTCCCTCCCTTCGCCAGAAGATGGTAGGATATTCAGTTGTTCATTATTTCATAAAGATCAAGATTATTTTCATTGTTGCCAAGATTAGAAAATTCTTGCTCTAAGAAAACAACATCTCGAACTTCTCGCTCTGTTATTCCTCCATCTGGATGATGTTGAAGCATGACATAACCTACTGAGCTCTCATGATATCTGACAAAGATAAACTTTTGAGCTCATGGGCCAAGTTTCCCAAACTTGCTTGTCATGTCATGGACATATCCTGCAGATCCCCATGGGCGTAAATTAGTTTGTGGCCATACCATAATTCATATAGGGTAGAAGGAACTGACTGCGAGGGCACTTGGTTAAGAATGCAGGCAACAGTTAACAGAGCATCTCCCCAAAAGGAGATTAGCAGATTTGCCTGTGCCATCATTGACCTAACCATATCCAGCATTGTTTTATTCCTTCATTCAGCAACACCATTTTGTTGCGATGTATATGGAATAGTAAGTTGCCGTCGTATACCTTTTTGCTCACATAATGCACGGAATTGATCCGAAAAGTATTCGCGTCCACGGTCTGTCCGAAGAGCTTTAACACTCTTCTCCTTTTGATTCTCAACTTCGGCTAAGAAATGCTTGAAACAATCCAACAATTCATAGCGATGAGCAATCAAATATACATATCCGTACCGCGAAAAATCATCAATAAATGTGAGAAAATAGTAATAACCATGCCGAGTTCTAACGCTCAATGGTCCGCAGATGTCAGAATAGACCAATTCCAATGGTTCGAAGGTTCTTCTAACCTTCCCAAAAGGCTTGCCTGCTTTACCTGCTAAGTAAGGTTCACATGTGGGCAAGTCGACCTTAGCGAGCGATCCTAAAAGGCATTCTCAAGCTAATCTGACCATTCTATCTTGCCCTATATGGCCTAAATGAGCATGCCATGTCACAGAATCTAAATCTTTTAGAGCTAATGCGGGCATTACCATAGAAGAAGAATTATGAAAGTTTTCAGCAAGATCTAACACATAAAAACCATTACGCAACAAAGCATGTCCATATAGGATGTTGTTCAAGACAATATTTACAAAACTACCAGAAAAGGATAAACAAAAGCCTATTACAGACAAAGTGGAAACTGACAAGAGATTACATTGGATTCTTGGCGCATAGAGTACATCACGTAAAAGCAAAGTTCGTCCTCTTGCAAAACGGAGTTGGTATGAACGAACTCCTTGGATTCTTCATTGGTACTATTACCCATGAAGACTCTTTGCATGCCTTCTGGAATCCGATGATAATCTATAAAATCCGCTCTATCCATCGTTATATGTTTTGCTGCTCTTGAATTCACGATCCACACAGGATTAGGATGAGTAGTTAAAACATGTGTACAAACACACGTACATTGAGAGCTAGGGTTGTGAGTTACCTTTTTCGGCTCCGGACATTCATGAGTGAAATGGCCTTGTTTTTTGCAGTTAAAACACTTCAGACGACTTTTGTCTTTCTTGCCGCAATGCTTTCCACGTTGGCGCTTGAAAGTTTTATCCTTACTAGAATCTAGTGTAGTGTTTGATCCTTTGTCATTCTTTTGCAACCCCTTTTTCTTGAAGGGTCTACTACTCTGGGTGACATTAGTAACAGTGCAATGCACTATCTCGCGCTCGGCTTCTAACTCCACATGCCGAGATATATCCATAAAGTTTTTGATATTCTCATATTATGAGTTAGAATTTGCTTCAAATGGGTCCATGCATCTGACAAGGATCTAATCACCGCCTGCACCTGCTGTTCATCGGTGAGTTTATGACCTGCAACCTTCAGATCACAAATCATAGCTGAAATCACTCTAAGGTGTTCAGCCACCGTGTGGCGCGAGTCCATCCGATGAGTCTCAAATTTCAAAACAAGAGCCCTTAACCGGGTTACTGAGGTCCCACAAAAAATAAACTTTAATTGATTCCACATATCCTTGGCAGTGGCGCACTTCTCAAACTCGCCAATAAGATTGTTGGCCATATCGCTTAACAAAGTAAAGCGTGCACTACGATCTTTCTTGAACCAAGCTACATAAGCTTCATGGTATGTGCTACTATTTCCCTCAAAGGGCGGTGACATAGACACCGTAGGGTGATCAATCACATCTTTCTCATCTAGTAAATACTGCATTTTGCGGTGCCATATATCATAGTTTAAGCCATTCAATTTTTCACCATTAGTGAGATCAACAATGACGTTCTTGGCAGCCATAATTTACCACTACATGTCAAACAGGAAAATGTTTTGACATCAAGTTACACATTATTCCTGTTTGCTTCTAGAAATTCAAACTAATTACATTGAACGTTGCTTATATAGTAAAATCGAAAGTAAAGCTACGCAATTACAATCATCTCCCACTTATATAAGATAATTCAACACATTGAAAATGATTTCGAGTAAATTATCTCATATGCAAAACTAATTTGCATAGCATTAAAGAAAATATGTATAAAACATAATAACCATAAACACACTTGTTTATTTATAAACATACACAGGTTACATGTACAACTTCCGTTGCAAGCATGAACAGCCTCACACGCAAAAGCGGAAACAAAAAGGTGCGCTACAAAAGCTAGCACGGTACATGACCTGTTATCTTCAACTCTCTACAGTAGCTATATGTAGCCCTCAACCACTACCAACTCTCTTGTCGGGGTCCTAAATGTGACTATGAGAGGTGGAGTAGGAAGAGGCCAAACAGACACAGTCAGCTCCCATGATACCGGCAATGGTTCCCAAGCAGTTTGTACATGGTTGGCAGGTAACCAGGGATCCGATGGGTCCTCAGAACTTATCTCAATCGACGCAGAAGGGGGCCCATGCACACTTGGACTATCCGTAGTGTCTTCTTTAAAAGAAGCAACCTCTGCTCGTGTCTCAGGGTCAACGGTGCCGGTAGCTACTACTACTGCACCTACAGGTACTAAAACCGCTACACTGGCCGCAGTGTCCAAGACCGACGCCTGACCACGACGGGTCGCTAAAAGGTACCTACGGTGGTACTCCCGGGCTGTCAAACGGCACGGTTGAGGAGATGCTGCCTACTACGGATCCCCTGCGAGGGAGTTAGAGTTGACGTCTTTCTCACCGACCGTTGTCAGATTGTCTTTCGAGAATCAATCCTCAGAATAATCTGTCATTCACGGTCCGACGACGCCGGAAACCCGCCATCTTAGAGCTTACTTACAGCGAGAGATAGGGAGAAAATCAGAACCAACCAATAGCTCTGCTACCAGTGTTGATAAAATAAAGGACATACCTTACAGCGAAAACGTGATTAACAGGTCCTTGCAGAGGTAGGTAGACGGCTACGAGAGTCGCCTACACATTGCCACGCCTTAAATATGAAACTAGACGATGACGAGCCCCCGTAAGACAACCCTAGAAAAGAACTTTTTAGGGAGATCTCGGGTCTTCACTCTCCCCTTGGACAACACCTCCCCTCCATAAAAAACCTCTCACTCCCCCTTTGGCATACAAGGGGTATTTATAAAGGAAGAGAAGTGGGGAGAGGTGAGAGAGGGAGCAGGGACCTCGGTCCCTTGCCCACTGCCGCCTATGGCCAAAGGCCATAGGCGCAAGGCCCCTGCTAGAGCACCTTGTGCGCTGGCGAGGAGCCAACGGGAAAAAGGGGGGGGGGGGGGGGGGGGGGGGGGGGCGCCCACGGGCCCTCCCATTGGCATGCCGCGCGCCCTTACTGGGTACGGGCACGCCCTCATGGGCAAACCGCCCACAAGCTCCCACTTGCCCATTTAGGGTTGACGGCCCACTCGCCCTCTCTGGGCTGACGGCACATTATTGTTATCTATGGCATTCGACATTAACGGTCATACAGAAAATAAGGCGTGTGACCTCTATGAGATTTGCCGAGTCACAAACAAGTGTTTCGTTAAGTCGTCATCTTACTAACAGATCACTTAATCTCAATATGTACCTAGGCTCTTAATATTCACCTGATTCTGATACTTCGGATCTCTCAGTAAGCAATATCGAATCTGAAAGCGTAACACTCATGACTCTATCACCACTTAGGCAACTGAGCCTGCCGAAATATAAGTAATTAAGCATGGTGAAATAACAAGATACCTTCCTTATACTGCACATGCCAATTCAATTTGTCTTAACCGCTTTCCTAAACATGTGTCGCTGAACGATATCAACCATCGCCCTAAGTAATATGCTAAAGTAGCGACATCAAGTTTCCTCTTTATAGCACAATGCTGCAGGTCACTAGGGGTACATCAGGAATCACATACAAACGTGATTCATGAGCTCACACAATAATGAAGAGAGATCTATTCATCATTCTCTTGTGCGGTCGTATATACACATGTGGCATGATTCACATACTACGATGTTCTTCCATTCATATGTGTGTGTCACAAATAAAGATATTATCATAACACCGCACAGATACAAGTTTGATTATAACAAATGCAACCGACCAGAGTCTCGCAAACCGGTCGCTCTCATTTAGCGCCTTTTCGCGACTCACATATCCGGATATAATAGGCTTCATGAAATTACAGTTAAAATCTACATGATTGATCTAAACTTATTCAGATCTCATCTCGACCTCAGCCAAGGCGGTATACTAACAAAACTCGGGATATTATGCTTGTTCCCTAGACATCTAGTATTCCACAATATCAAATATCTCGCTATCTATAAGTGCTAAAGGTAGATCACCCGTGTGAGAGGGTTGATCTTAGCATGTTGACACTTTGACAATATATAAAGCAACCACTCATTCACATCGATACTATTATGATGAACAAAACTTTAATGATGTCAAAATATTGTAAATTACTATAATTTATAAAGACCATAGATCCACAATAGGTCACAAAACTCTCTCTGACTAATGGTTTCGTTAGTAGATCTGCTATCATTCGAACAGAATTGATCTGACGAAGCACCACTAACCTTTTTGCCACTAAATCCCTTAATGTAGTGGTAACATATAACAATGTGTTTTATTTTGCCATGAATTTGGGATCTTTGGTGAAGGCCAATGCTGAAGTATTGTTTACATATAGTAGTACACCCTCATTCTAATGAGGTGTAATCGTCAAACGTTGCAACAAATTTTGCAGGCAGACCGCCTTTTGACTAGTGGCAGAACAAGCAACATATTCGGCCTTCATTGTGGATAGGGCAATGCAAGACTACTTCTTACTACACCACGAGATAGAGCCAACAGGAACACAAAGCCTGAAGTGGACTTCTGCTCATCTCTGTTACTAGCCCAATCTACATCATTATAGCTGATAAGTTTTAAGTTGCCACCCTTGTAACACAGTGCATAATTTAACATCCCTCACAAATACCGTAATATCCTCTTAACGACACCGTAATATCCTCTTAACGGCTTTCAAATGCATGAGACATGTGGTTACTTTGGTAACGACTAACTAACCCACTGCGAAGCTAATGTCTGGTCGAGTACACAACATAGTATACATTAGACTTCCAATCGTAGCAGCATATGACACTCTAGAGATACTTTCTATTTCTTCTTTACTCTTGGGGCATTGACAAGTACTAAGGACAAATCCTTTATCAAGTGGAGTATCAATGGGCTTCGAGTTGTGCATTCAAAAATGCTTTAGGATCTTATTAATGTATGTCTCCTGAGACAAACTCAGTGATCTTTCTGATCGATTCCGCACAATCTTCACTCCGAGCACATACCTTGCTTCACCCATATCTTTCATCTCAAAGATGGAAGACAACCACCTCTAGTGGCTTTGATTAACTCCATATCATTTCCTGCCATTAAAATATCATCAACATATAATGATAAGATGAGAAATGTTTCTCTCACTCACTTGATATACACATAGTGGTCTTCGCCGATCTTATCAAAACCATATGAGACAATCGTCATATGAAATTTTAAATACCACCGTCTAGACGATTGTTTCAATCCATATATAGAGCGTTTAAGGTGGTAAACTTTTTGCTCTGTGCCTTTAATCTCAAACCCTCTGGTTGAGCCATATATATTTCTTCGTCTAGTTCTCCATTGAGAATGCAGTTTACATCCATTTGAATAATTCCAAATCAAGATGTGCGACAATGGCCAGAATAAGGCGAACAGATGAAAATTTCACCACAGATGAAAATGTCTCATCATAATCTATACCCTCTTTTTGGGTATAACCTTTCGCCACAAGTCTTGCTTTATACTTGTCAATTGTCCTATCAGTCTTGCGTTTAAGCTTGAAAATCCACTTGTTTCCAATCGCCTTACGCTCAGGTGGGAGATCAACTAACTCCCAGACTTTATTCTGTGACATTGAATGAATCTCCTCCAATATGGCAACTTCTCATTCTTTCCTAAATGATGACGCAAGAGCTTCTTGAACAGATCTAGGCTCTTCATCATCTATGGGTTCACAAAGAAATACCTCATATGCCCACGCTTGCTACGACGTAAAAAATCTTGACTTTCTATTAGTGCACTCCCACTGGCCGCACTCCCACTAGACTGACCATCCTTCTCATTTTCGACAGACATTGGTTTGGGAACATATTCCCTCCCTTCGCCAGAAGATGGTAGGATATTCAGTTGTTCATTTATTTCATAAAGATCAAGATTATTTTCATTGTTGCCAAGATTAGAAAATTCTTGCTCTAAGAAAACAACATCTCGAACTTCTCGCTCTGTTATTCCTCCATCTGGATGATGTTGAAGCATGACATAACCTACTGAGCTCTCATGATATCTGACAAAGATAAACTTTTGAGCTCATGGGCCAAGTTTCCCAAACTTGCTTGTCATGTCATGGACATATCCTGCAGATCCCCATGGGCGTAAATTAGTTTGTGGCCATACCATAATTCATATAGGGTAGAAGGAACTGACTGCGAGGGCACTTGGTTAAGAATGCAGGCAACAGTTAACAGAGCATCTCCCCAAAAGGAGATTAGCAGATTTGCCTGTGCCATCATTGACCTAACCATATCCAGCATTGTTTTATTCCTTCATTCAGCAACACCATTTTGTTGCGATGTATATGGAATAGTAAGTTGCCGTCGTATACCTTTTTGCTCACATAATGCACGGAATTGATCCGAAAAGTATTCGCGTCCACGGTCTGTCCGAAGAGCTTTAACACTCTTCTCCTTTTGATTCTCAACTTCGGCTAAGAAATGCTTGAAACAATCCAACAATTCATAGCGATGAGCAATCAAATATACATATCCGTACCGCGAAAAATCATCAATAAATGTGAGAAAATAGTAATAACCATGCCGAGTTCTAACGCTCAATGGTCCGCAGATGTCAGAATAGACCAATTCCAATGGTTCGAAGGTTCTTCTAACCTTCCCAAAAGGCTTGCCTGCTTTACCTGCTAAGTAAGGTTCACATGTGGGCAAGTCGACCTTAGCGAGCGATCCTAAAAGGCATTCTCAAGCTAATCTGACCATTCTATCTTGCCCTATATGGCCTAAATGAGCATGCCATGTCACAGAATCTAAATCTTTTAGAGCTAATGCGGGCATTACCATAGAAGAAGAATTATGAAAGTTTTCAGCAAGATCTAACACATAAAAACCATTACGCAACAAAGCATGTCCATATAGGATGTTGTTCAAGACAATATTTACAAAACTACCAGAAAAGGATAAACAAAAGCCTATTACAGACAAAGTGGAAACTGACAAGAGATTACATTGGATTCTTGGCGCATAGAGTACATCACGTAAAAGCAAAGTTCGTCCTCTTGCAAAACGGAGTTGGTATGAACGAACTCCTTGGATTCTTCATTGGTACTATTACCCATGAAGACTCTTTGCATGCCTTCTGGAATCCGATGATAATCTATAAAATCCGCTCTATCCATCGTTATATGTTTTGCTGCTCTTGAATTCACGATCCACACAGGATTAGGATGAGTAGTTAAAACATGTGTACAAACACACGTACATTGAGAGCTAGGGTTGTGAGTTACCTTTTTCGGCTCCGGACATTCATGAGTGAAATGGCCTTGTTTTTTGCAGTTAAAACACTTCAGACGACTTTTGTCTTTCTTGCCGCAATGCTTTCCACGTTGGCGCTTGAAAGTTTTATCCTACTAGAATCTAGTGTAGTGTTTGATCCTTTGTCATTCTTTTGCAACCCCTTTTTCTTGAAGGGTCTACTACTCTGGGTGACATTAGTAACAGTGCAATGCACTATCTCGCGCTCGGCTTCTAACTCCACATGCCGAGATATATCCATAAAGTTTTTGATATTCTCATATTATGAGTTAGAATTTGCTTCAAATGGGTCCATGCATCTGACAAGGATCTAATCACCGCCTGCACCTGCTGTTCATCGGTGAGTTTATGACCTGCAACCTTCAGATCACAAATCATAGCTGAAATCACTCTAAGGTGTTCAGCCACCGTGTGGCGCGAGTCCATCCGATGAGTCTCAAATTTCAAAACAAGAGCCCTTAACCGGGTTACTGAGGTCCCACAAAAAATAAACTTAATTGATTCCACATATCCTTGGCAGTGGCGCACTTCTCAAACTCGCCAATAAGATTGTTGGCCATATCGCTTAACAAAGTAAAGCGTGCACTACGATCTTTCTTGAACCAAGCTACATAAGCTTCATGGTATGTGCTACTATTTCCCTCAAAGGGCGGTGACATAGACACCGTAGGGTGATCAATCACATCTTTCTCATCTAGTAAATACTGCATTTTGCGGTGCCATATATCATAGTTTAAGCCATTCAATTTTTCACCATTAGTGAGATCAACAATGACGTTCTTGGCAGCCATAATTTACCACTACATGTCAAACAGGAAAATGTTTTGACATCAAGTTACACATTATTCCTGTTTGCTTCTAGAAATTCAACTAATTACATTGAACGTTGCTTATATAGTAAAATCGAAAGTAAAGCTACGCAATTACAATCATCTCCCACTTATATAAGATAATTCAACACATTGAAAATGATTTCGAGTAAATTATCTCATATGCAAAACTAATTTGCATAGCATTAAGAAAATATGTATAAAACATAATAACCATAAACACACTTGTTTATTTATAAACATACACAGGTTACATGTACAACTTCCGTTGCAAGCGTGAACAGACTCACTCGCAAAAGCGGAAACAAAAAGGTGCGCTACAAAAGCTAGCACAGTACATGACCTGTTATCTCCAACTCTCTACAGTAGCTGTATGTAGCCCTCAGCCACTACCAACTCTCTTGTCGGGGTCCTAAATGTGACTATGAGAGGTGGAGTAGGAAGAGGCCAAACAGGCACAGTCAGCTCCCATGATACCGGCCATGGTTCCCAAGCAGTTTGTACATGGTTGGCAGGAAACCAGGGATCCGATGGGTCCTCAGAACTGATCTCAATCGGCGCAGAAGGGGGCCCATGCACACTTGGACTATCCGTAGTGTCTTCTTCAAAAGAAGCAACCTCTGCTCGTGTCTCAGGGTCAACGGTGCCGGTAGCTACTACTACTGCACCTACAGGTACTAAAACCGCTACACTGGCCGCAGTGTCCAAGACCGACGCCTGACCACGACGGGTCGCTAAAAGGTACCTACGGTGGTACTCCCGGGCTGTCAAACGGCACGGTTGAGGAGATGCTGCCTACTACGGATCCCCTGCGAGGGAGTTAGAGTTGACGTCTTTCTCACCGACCGTTGTCAGATTGTCTTTCGAGAATCAATCCTCAGAATAATCTGTCAATTCACGGTCCGACGACGCCGGGAAACCCGCCATCTTAGAGCTTACTTACAGCGAGAGATAGGGAGAAAATCAGAACCAACCAATAGCTCTGCTACCAGTGTTGATAAAATAAAGGACATACCTTACAGCGAAAACGTGATTAACAGGTCCTTGCAGAGGTAGGTAGACGGCTACGAGAGTCGCCTACACATTGCCACGCCTTAAATATGAAACTAGACGATGACGAGCCCCCGTAAGACAACACCTAGAAAAGAACTTTTTAGGGAGATCTCGGGTCTTCACTCTCCCCTTGGACAACACCTCCCCTCCATAAAAAACCTCTCACTCCCCCTTTGGCATACAAGGGGTATTTATAGAGGAAGAGAAGTGGGGAGAGGTGAGAGAGGGAGCAGGGACCTCGGTCCCTTATGGCCAAAGGCCATAGGTTTGACCCTGCTAGCGCACCTTGTGCACTAGCGAGGGAGCCAACGGGAAAGGGGCGAGTGGGCGCCCACGCGCCCTCCCGCTGGGCGTACTGCGCGCCCTCACTGGGCGCAGGCACGCCCTTATGAGCAAACCACCCAACAGCCTAAATGTTCATGCATCTGTTCAAACGTTGGGTGTTCAAAGTAGATATTCATCCCATTTGTGTGCTTTGCGGGGAGGAGGACGAGACTCTTGACCACCTGTTTGTAGGATGCTCCTACTCTCACGGGGTGTGGAGGGAGGTCGGTAGGAAGATTTGTGCTGACATCAAGCAGCAGAAGAATGTGCACCAATTGTTGTTGTATTGAGAGAGACAGTGGGCCCTTAGAGGAGACAGGGCTGTGTGGTGGCTCATCCTTCATGCCAACCTTGTGGATGCTTTGGGGAGAAAGGAACAGTAGGATCTTTAGAAGGGTTGATAAAGATGGGGGCGGCTATTTCTCATGCTATTTGTGATGAGGAATGGCGGGCACAATTTGTAATGTAGATTCCTCTACTTCCTCTCTTTTCGTTGGGGGATCAGATGTTTCCAGTTTCCACACGATCTTAGTATGGTTATCAATTGTATAGGGGTGGGAGCTATTTTTTGGATTACACTGTCTATAGTTGTACATTCTTTTCTTTAATACAATTGTGGTACCAACCACTTTAAAAAAAAACATTGGGCATTTTATTGTTCGAGGAGAAAATGTTTTATGTACTCTTTATCTCACAATTTAACATAAATGCTATAATTCTCCATTATTGACGGTTCAAGTTCGATCATGGAGATAAATACATGGACATTTTTTCTTGAAATCAGGGGATTATAGTGCCTGCAAGACTTGGTCAAAGGCTGAAGTAAAAGAAATAAAATGCATACCTATATAAACTAAAAAAATGAATTACCTAATCCCATAGGAAACTTACATCTTTGTTGAGCTTGGACACGTTCCACTTGAATATATTCTAAAGCTGATGCATTAGCTTCTTAATCCAACTAAGTTGTCATTTAGGACACTCTGTCCGCTCAACATTGTGTTATCCAAATTGGTTCCACAAAAATCAAGTTGGCAGTTGTGCTCATCAGTCATCTTATTTTCAAAATTTTCTTGCCTCAGCATGAATTTGAGTTGTTTCTCCATAGACTTGAAAATTGCAGTTCGTAGAGGCCTTAATTGGTATGGTGGAGACAAATTTAGAGCATGCTCATTATACACTTCTGGTCTTGGCTCACCATCAGGAGGACTCAAATTTGAATCGGAACACCACTCCACGCAGAGAGCATTCTTGACCTTTCCATTTTTGTTTGTGCTTAAACTGTCCTGGTTCCATGGACCATCCATCTGCTCACTTATGTTCAGAGACAGGGGAGTGGATTCCCTCTTTCTTCTTCTAATAATGGAAGGTGTACTTGGGAAGCTCTGTGCTGCAAATTTTAATATCGATTCTGGGCTGTAGCCACATAAGATTTTGTCAGTCATATCAGGACTGCAGTACTTTGAGTTGGGAAGCTGTTGAGGAGATGCTAGAGGAGTATCACATATTTCAATTTGAGGAAGGTCCGCATGAAGTAATGTCCCTTCACCCATGACTTGATCATGTTCACTATCACCACTACAAGCTGCAGAATTCACTTCAGAGTCAAAATTCTTAAAGCGATGATTAGAAGTTGAATTTTCTCTCTTGCACTCAAAAGCAAAAGAGTTATTAAGTCTGCTATCTGGTGCATCTTCTACAGAGTTTTTGTGGACTTGCAGCTCAGAAGTAGCAGGCTGGTCAGGACCTGTAGTCTCTTCAGCATCAGAAGAGGGATGTGCATTTGTCTCCGATCCTTTACTTGAAGAAAAAATTGATGGTCCTCTGATAGGTGTTCTTTCATCTACAGCCTCATTAAGTATGCTAGTCTTTGGAACTGTTGGAAGTTTACCAGTAGTCAAGTAGAAATCAAGTTTTTTCTTCAGGGAACTATTCCAGTGGTTCTTAATAGAGTTGTCAGTTCTGCACTTGAAGGTACATGACAGTTAAATAGCATGTTTGGAGTTAGGGATGAAAAGAATAAAAGCATGCAAGCTATAATAAATGAAAACATGTTATGTGTGGTAGTGTGATAACTAAGACAGGGACCTTCATGCACAAAATGCACAACCAAAACAAAGTAAAAGACACAATGAGGGCAATATGAGATGAAATGTATGAGCATATCACATAAAAGTTTGAAAGAGACGTGTATAAAAACAAGAGAAAGTCATTGTTATAAAAGCTACAAGTGTACAAATATTGGCAAGTGAGAAATCGATAGACAAAAAGAAGCTGATGAAACAAACGCAGTTAGTTCCCGTGGTTGCTGCCAAAGAGAAAAGAGGACATGTCTTGGGACACTTAAAAAGTACTAAAATACAAAAATCAGGTTGCAAAACTTGATCAGATAATATCTCATGCTACACAAGGAAACGTATTCCTATTTTTGTGTATATTTCTACTTTTTTGTGTATCTTGTATCTGCAGAAGCTTGTTACTTTGTTAGAGCATTTGGAAGGAGAGGAATGATAAAATTTGCTGAGGCACAAAGGGTTATATGGAAAACATTATTTGCAGAATAAATCTCATGATGTAACTGGAGTAGGTATCTAGTTAAGTGCCACTCAGTGATTTGTCTTCTGAGTTTCCCTGTTTTAAAAGAATGTAGCTTCTTTTTGTCAGAGGTTAAGGAGATTTCTCCTCATACCTCTATTTGTTTAGTAAAAATACGTAGTTCAAGCTACCTTCTTTCAGATTAAAAAATGTGATCTGCAGTATCATTTGCATCAGCATGGGTAACCTGAACTTTACATGCCACTCTTTTTAAAATAAAATGGTCTATACTTCCATCAAGAGGAACCTTCTCATCATTTCATCAACTCAGCAAAACAAAAAATGAATTTAAAATAACATTATTGATGTTATTAAACAAAACGTTTAGAATTTGAAAACTTTTATGAAGGTTGCATATGGTGCTGGAAGAACAAAATTATTCAGGATTAACAGTTAGTTTACTAAAGCCTCCAAATTAACACAAGATAATGAAGATTATACCTTCCAGGTAAAACCTTTGCAATTTCTGCCCATTTATTACCATGCATTTGATGAGCATTAATTAGTTTAAGTTCCTCCTTCTGTGTCCAAGCATCTTTCTTTATTGTCGGGTTTAAATGATTGTGCCACCTGAAGAAAAAGCATGCAAACATTTCATTTCTAAAACACAGACGGACCACCAAGTTTGAAAGAATTGTATAGATAGAGTCCAAACTACACTGAAAGACATGCATGCAGAACAAATATATATATATGTCTATACACTATCCACATTTCAAAAAAAATGTCTATACATATAGATCCTGAGTTTCATAACCACAGTGGAACAACAAAGAATTTCATAATCAAGAACCTGTTTAAAAATAGAATATATACACACAACGAAGTGACCCTTCAGTCTAAGTAGGCATGGCCCCAATTGCTTCAAGGAAAGCTAAAAATATATTGAGACAATTTATTGCACAAATGGAATTAACTGAAACATGGCTATGGAAATTCAATATTTTTCTGGGAGTGAATATAAAAGTTGATTACAAGCAAACTATTAGCAATTAGAGTGCAATGTGATCATCACCCTTATAAAAAAATGTCCTCAGATCATATGAAATCATCGACATGAAATGAAAGCATAAGAAGAAAAGGGTGAATATGCTGATGTGAAGAATCATCGAACATTTGACCCAACTTATCAAATGTTGAGACATGTCAATGGTTACCTCTCTCGACACTGCTTCCCAATACGGCCAGGTAGAGACTTTGCTATGAGTGACCATTTTTTTGGACCATATTTTCCCACAAGTTCAACAATTTTTTCATCTTCCTGCATTCAGTCAAGATGCATATGCTATAACTTGTAAAATGGATGTTCTTTTTACACAAAAGATGTCATATGAATTCTTTACTGGAAATCAAACCTCTGACATCCAGGGACCTTTGACAAGGTTAGGATTAAGAACTTTCTGCCATCGATGTAGGCATTGCACTTCTGATCTTTCTGGGAAAAATTCAGCTGCATGTTCATGAATACTGAAAGGTAAGTTGGGTATCCTCATGTGAATGTCCCACTGTCTAGATACGAGGGGTTAATACATAATGCTTCAGAATTATTAAATGTAGAATGCCACATAAAGATAATTAACACTCCAAACTTAGTAAAATCAAGGCAGCAAAATTATGAACAGGGAACTGTCCTCAAAATATTTACTTTAAGAGTTGTGTATTAGGAATGTTACATGCAGGTAACATAAGCCTCAATGAAAGGAAATCGTGCAATAGATAATCACGAACTACAATTGCAGAGAGAGAGAGAGAGAGAGAGAGACCTATTTTCTTCCAACATCTTGCCTTGTAAGCTTCAACAGCATTTCTTAGAGTCTCATCCTGTAGCATGTTTTCAGAGGTGAAAAACAATTAACTTATCCATGAAGAGAAAAACAATTGGCGCATCAAGAAAGCTAGATCCCAAGGTTAAACATTTGCAAATTGATAGTCTAATATAGACAAAGAGTTTGACTTATCCTCTCAAACTACAAAACAAAATGCGTAAATAAATCAAGAGAAAATAGAAAAAGTAGAGAAGAAAGAATGTCAATGGCTGGAATAATACTCCACTAATGTCCACACATGATGGTAGTGGACAAGTTTTTGAAATGTTTCTAGCTTATGCACACAAACAGTGACATAACTAACCTCCTCTGGCGTCCAACCACCTTTTGCTCGTCTGATGGGGCCAGTAGTTCTCCTAGACATGAATTGATCAATGTTCATTAGAAACAAAATTAAAAGTCACTTTGCATCTAGGCCTAAGTTTTACACAACTGTGTTGACAGCATATAGATTTAGAAAAATATGTTTAACGAAAAACCAGTCTATAAACAATAATTGATCATACAATTCAGGTGAAAATGGAGCAAAATATTGATAAACAAGACTAAAAGAGAATACACTTGATCACTGAATCGTCCCCTCCTGCATATCCATTGGACATTTCTACATGCCCTTCCATATGATAATCACAAAACACTTCAACTTCGTTAGCAGGGAACATGACATTGCTTTTAAATTGCACAGATGATGGCAGAATTTTGCTTCAATATCATTAAAATGTGATAGTGAAACTGTGAAAGTAGAAATTCTACCAGTTGACAATGATAACATAAGGTACTCCATGGGATGATAGAAGCATGAAGTGAATTGGTGGAACATTCTTTGCCACTAAACTGGTCACTTGTGTTACCATCTGAAAACCAAGGACGTGAATAGGCATTTCAAATAGTCCATCCAATAAAACTGTTCAAACACCTATTTCACATCTGAATATTAACAGTGGATACAGAAGGATATACACTCATTAAGATAATTATCTAATCAATTAATGCTATAATGTAGATAACATATTATGATTATAAATTACATGAATTAAATATATTAACCGTTTATGGTAGATGCTACAAAGACAATATTGTTCGCAGGTAGCAGGCAGGGTAATCTGGTTAGTCCAACTGACATCCTTCTTTTGGTAAAATTTGTCTGCCAACAATCCCACATACATGGGCATTATGCCCAAACACATATAATAGAATAGCATGACGACTCAGCTAATCTGAGGAACTAAAACATAAGACCTTTATTTGCTTACAATTATCAGATTAACAGAGCTCAACTTTCTCAATAACATGGTTCCGGCAGGAACAGTGAGAGGAAATCGAAGTTTAGTGCTTTGAAGGCCACTAGTGTATGACATGACATTAATTGTGCAAGAAATAGCGTATTAATCCAAGTATTTGGCACACACAACTTAACAAACTGGGAATTCATGAAACACGATTCTTTAAAACAGTGTAGAAAACCTCAGATAAACCATTTCAACAGTAACTAGAATTATACATCCCTCAGGCTTTATTGTTGAAAAATTAACCCGTCAGACTAGCATATTTCAATAAAAAAATCACGAACTAGAGAATACATGCCAAGTATTGACACAAGTAATGAACGCCCCCCCTCCGAGACCAAGAATCCAATATCCAACTTTGAAAACAGAAGAAGCATTACCGGTGACACGGCGATGGCGTTCCCGTGCTGCAAACAGCTTGGGACCTGCCCGGGCGCTCACAACCGCCCTCCGATTGGGAGGAGCTCGAGCTGGCAGCCAATTGCCTGTTCTCCACGCAATCCTGCTCCATCTTGGCGTCGGCCATGCCACACGGCGACGATTCCAACGCCGGCACACCTGATCAGCAAAACCAGAAAGCACATGACTCCACCACGGAGACTGATCTGAGAAACATAAGATTCCAACAAACAAATTACGACGACAAGAATCAAGAAAACCGAAAAGCCAAAAGCACCGGATCTCGAGCATCAAAACCCCCGGCTGGAGAAATTATAGCCAGCAGGGATGGAGTACAAATCGAAAAAACAGCCGAAGAAAAGGATCAGGAAAGCCATCTCAGCTTCAGATTTTGTTCCGAGGAACGGGAATCTTTCCGACGTAGCAGAAGAAGAGCACGAGAGAGATGGAGAGCAAGAACCTTCGATGCCTGCCGCGGGAGTCGGAGAGGAGCGCGCGGGAGCGGAGGAAGGGCGGGAGGGAAGGTTCCAGAAACTCTGGATCCAAGAAAGCTTCGGCTTCTTCGTTCACCTTGGAGAGGAGGCGGCTTTCAAATAAAAACCTCGGCCTCGCCCGTTGAATGCCAAACGCCAAGGGGCGGAACGGAGAAATAACAACAATAATAAATAAATAAATAATAAAAGATATCCACACGGCCGCTAACGGAACCGTCGGGGTCACGTCCAAGACAAAGGGCGAGCCAGGTAACGGCTAGCGGGGCAGCCGTCAAGTTACGCACGCAAAAGTTTGAACACCAAACGGCACATTCTTGTCTTGTTGGGTGGAAGAGCGTGAGGGGGTGGATAAGGCCCTCCGAGTTGGGGTTCGTGGGCCGTCGGATTGGTGTGATCTTTTTGGAGCCGTCGGATTGGGAGGAAGGCGGTTGTAAAGGGAACATGCCTTCTTAATAGTGTCTGTAACGTTCCATAATGGGGTTATTTATGCGTGTTTATTTGGGAAATCTCTTTTCGGAGGGGGGTTTTGATCCAAAAAACATAGAAGGAACTGATCGGACCGTCAAATTTTCTGTGGAGAAATAATTTTGTAACATCATTTGATAACACTATTTGATAATATCATCATTAAAATTATGTCACATATTATGGTGCACTTTGATTGGTGTGTTATTTCAATGTATTACCAAATAATGTTACTAAACTATTTTTCTTTTCTCAGAGGTTTTGGGTTTTCTCATATGGGTGTTTCTTGTATTTGCCCTCATTGCCAAAATAGAACTGCATAAAAATCAATTTTAGATATATATTTAGATGCATACTCTTTTAAAATATTTAAGAAGAGGTAAAAAATACAGAATAATTCGTGAGGATTCTTGCGAAAGTTGGTCATATGTATGTGATCATAGGATATACATACATATATATAAGAAACCCCTGAGAGAATATCATAATTAAAACTTTAATTCTCATATATGATAGATTATAGGTGAAATTTCCTTTGATCCTAAAAAGGGTGGAGGGGTTATGGTGTGTGATGGAGACGCGGTAGCTAATCCGGCACTTCAAAGACTGTTGGAAACGATGAAGGTGATCTGGTGATCGTGGTGTCGATGTTGATGGACGGTTGTTAGATGGATCTTGCTGCTGTTCTTTTTTATGACATCTCTAAGCATATTAGCTACATCTAGCCTAACGCAGTGATAAGAAACCTTTGCCGTCTGATGTGTGATTTATTCCTAATTGGCCGTGTCACATCAGATCCCTCATTATATCACAGTCACACCGATGTTCTTGGCATGGCTCCGCACAATACATATAAAAATATTTTTTATTTTTTCAAAAATTTACTTGAGAGAGTTGAAGTGTATATATAGACGTGGCACGGTATGGTACACTCTCTTATCTTATTATATCAACGGAAAATTAGCAGTAGATTTCTCGTAGTGTGAGGGTGGGATGTGTTTTTTTTTTTACATATATACCTCTTTTAAAGTAAAATTGTATAAAGACTTACCTAGACCCACTTCTATATATATTTGTACCTCTGATATGCGAATTAGTTGTCACAAAATATTTATGCGGTAAAAATATCCGTAGAATAAGATTATTCCATCTTATTCTACATCGCCACTTGAGAGATTTTGATAACGTAGTATAAAAAATAATGAAAAGGATGTACACGTAATAAAGGTATATATGTAAATATATATTAGAAGAAATTTTGCATTGTAAAATTTTTACTTTGACAAAGGTAAATATGAAAAAAATAGTTAAGTTTTCAAGTTTAAGGCCCACTTGTGTCATTCTTGAAATTAAATTAGAATAAGGATTTGTTTTCCACATGTGAAAAGGAAAGTAGGATTTGTTTAAGAGAAATACTTTTTGCACTTGCACTTGTATAGTAACGTAGTAGTTTGTATGGCACCATACAGGACGACATGTAAGGTAGGTACAAGGGCTATAGACGATGGGTGGTGGTGAAGGACTAACGATAAATTGCAATAGATTAAGAAATTAAATTTGGACTCGTAAATATAAATTTAAACTTTAGAATATTATTCTTAGGGTTTAAAAATACTTGTTAGACTTTTAATAATAATTTAGACTCATAAATATAAATTTTGGACTAAAAAATGTAACCTTAGCATTTAAAAATAATTGAATGGGATTTTTTGGACCCATAAATACTATCCTTAAAGGACTAAAAAATACTTCTCTTAGGGTTTAAAAACTATCGCTTAAATTTTTAATAGTTATTGTGGGTTCATAAATAATGATTTTATTGAGCTAAAAAATAGTCACTTTAGATTAAGACTAACTGTCTACCGCCACTCGTCACCGCTTTCCACCAATCACCGTCGACCATTGCCATCGCTCGCCATTCTCGCTAGCTTGTATGATACTTAGTGTGGCACCATGTGAGTTGTCATATCACTATATAAATACAATAACTACACCTACATAAATATTAGTGGACCCCTTTGATAACCATATAAGTCCCGATAACCCCTGATAAAGGGTTTATTAGTCTTGATAAATACTCCGCCGCTTTAGTAAATCGGATAACTTATCAAGCCCTTATCAATTTTTATCGGTGATAAATTCTGATAAATCTAACTCTCATTTCAAGGGTGATAAAATTATACATGAATAATAGGAGATATTTGGACTTACAAGATGATCTAAATGTGTCAAAATGGAGATAAACCCTATTAATAGTTTAAAAGTGACATAAAATTATCATATTCTCAAAATATTACACTAAAATAAGGGACGACTATCATGTGATTTCCTATCCGTAGTTATTTGTTTTGAGGATAAGATATTCGCTTATCAAAGGGGGAAATCTGTCTCTTCATTTAATCAACTCCAATGGCAGTTAGGCTTTTGCTCGGTTGCCACTCATGGAAGGCAGTAGGTGGACTTCAATCTTGGGGGAAATATCCAGTTATGCCGACCACATAAAGTTATTGTTGTGATAAAGATAAGGATGATATATGTTATTTATTTTATTTTTAAAGTAACAAAACTTTCATTGTTCGATTTACATCATTCGGTTTTCCTTATAACCATTAATATCTAATTATAAAAGTAAAAGCCCATTTAAATTTGACAGTAGTATATTCATCAGATGCTCGATAATTACGTCTACAGTAGTATTTGCTTTTGCACATGCAGGTTATAAGTTATTATTAGTAGGAAAAAGGATGGTACAAGTTAAAAACCAAATATTGAAAACGTCATTTTTAAAAATTAATTGCACACCCATCCTTAATTTTCTGATTTTGGAAGAATTACCTACAAATTGTGGTCATACTTTTATGAAGAATTTAATTCTGTCTATGTGAGTGTTATCTACACTGTTTCCTTTCTTTTGGTGGTTCCTGGGGTGATGATTTATAAGTTACGTACTCCCTGAACGGAAAAAAGCTTGGAAGTCTTTCTTGACTCTTAAATACAAATTAGTTAAAGAACAGAGCAACTACACACTAGACTAATCTATATAATATAGTATGTAGCAAGTATTACTCAAGCTAAACGGGCACCCATATTTCCAAACTTCCATCTTAGATAATTTCCCATCGAAGCCAAAGATTGTGAAGTACGTAGGTACGTAAGTGATATCCCCTTAACCAGGGGCGGATCTAACTGTTCAATGTGGTTATGTGATTTTACTGAATAAAAAAATTTATATTAGAAAAATAATTTTTCATTGAGAGTGGTTTCACTAAATTTATATAAATATATTATTAAAATTTTACTAAAATAAAATTCTAGATTTGCCACTGTCTTTAACATAAGTTTATGTAACCTACACTTTTTAGGTCTTTGAAGTTCTAGCTAGCATCGTAATAAGACATACTCTTCTCAATGCTGCAAAATGAGCGTTCAAACTTCTTATTTGAGGTTATCAGCTGTGGACAAAATAGTTCTCTAGTTCACCCATGCAAATGAAGGCAATTAAATGCCAAATATCAAATACCTACTTAAATCGTCAATAGATAACAACTTTGCTCGAACTTCTATTCTTGCCTACATATACACATATATTTATTTATATCATGTTTGAGCTCAGCGGCCACGACCGTCGCTAAATTGACCATGGAGGGGTTGGTGCTGGGTCAAGCCAACAAGAACGCTTACGCTTGATCGGCTGAGACACGGTACCTACGGAGACGTCCAACCTTTGCCGCTCGGCCCCCACTTCAGCTCGAGTTGCTCAGGAGAAGAGAGTTGGTGAAGCCTGGTGCTCGTTCGAGGGTGTTCAGAGGTGAACCCGTGTATGACCATCTCTTTGCACCACGAGGCACATCTAGATAGATATACTCAATAGAGATGTGCAACCTCATCTTTCAGATTTAAAAAAAGTAAAATTGGGAAAGATATTATAATATTATCTCAAAGTTGAGGTGGCAAAATTCTATTAGTCATCCTGTACTTCCTCTTTTTCATTGATGGGAATAAAACTGTTATATAAATTTCTCTCATCTTTTTCATCAATAAAAGATGAGAAATATAAGATGACTAGATATTTTTGTACTTTCATAAGTACAGATAATTTTTCTCATTTTTTTATGTGTATTATATATTTCTCGAAGATAAAAGGACGGACGTGAACGCCCATGATAGTTTCGAAGACGACAGGCTGACGTAGACTCCAGTTTTCAGTGGGCTTGCACCAACTCTTGTACGCAGGAGGTGGATGCATGGTTTAGGCTGCCACCCTTGCCTATATCAGACAATGATCACTTTTTGACGAGGATGATGCCATCTTAACTTACGCATCAACAATACCGAGTGCCTAAAATTTGAGTTGATTTGTACAACTCCTATGTGAGTGATTCATATAAAAAAGCACATCTCATTAGATCACGTCAAGAATTCGAGTTGCAGCTGCAGTCACGCATGCCATGAATGGGTCTACTTTTTGTGGATAGAATACTCACAATATCTCTCAATATTTCGCAGGGGGAAGGTACGTGGAACACATGTGGAGGCCGAGCTAGAGTGCTTTCTTTCCGTTTGCATAGGACCCGTCTTGGTGCACACTTGATTGAGGTGTGCACAAGCACACCCCAATCAGGGTGCGCCAATCAGGCATCGGAGGGCTTCCACCCGGCACACCCGTATTGGATGTGACGGGATCTCAAGACCTTGATACGCAGTGAGACTTTCTCTTTTGCATACGAGAGTTGATTGCCTTCTGTAAGTATGGCTGCGCCAACCCAAATGACTTTTCGTAGATACAATTTTCGAGGGGACCTCCAACTCTTGAGAGTTGGGATCTTACATGAGATCAAGGACGGACGCATAGATTTTGTTCAGTGGGATTATTTTGATTTATTTTTAATATTTATATTATATATATAATATAAATAATTTTAAATATATAGTTAAAAATATTTTAATAAAATGAGAAAATTTATTATGATCATTTTTTTTCTTACAATTATCTGTGATGATTCTACGGATGTGAGGAAAGGAAATTTAAAAAAAAGATGGGGTAACCGACCGCGCCACGGTACAGGTTGACCCTACTAGATACTACCATGGTACGCACAGAGACGGATCTAGAAATTTTATTGAGTGGGGTCACTTAAATAATTTTTTTAATATTTATATAAATAATATATTATATATAATATAAATAAAATATATTATACATAAGAGGTGACCTCAGTGAGAGAATTCAGTGGGGTCACCCCTTATATAAATTCTCCTCAAATCACCAAGTTAGATGGTCATGATTTAAGAAAAAAAAATTTTGAGTGGGGTCACGTGACCCCACTCAGTACAAGCTGGATCCGTCCATGGGTACGCGGCAGTATAGATCGACTATATCGCCATGATGTGCGGCGGTACAACTAACTTTGATTTTGACACGATTTTGACTGTGTGCATTTCGATAAGACGTCATTTAATTTTAAAAATAAAGTTAAATTTAAAATTATTATAATTATCAAAAAAATATACTGATTCTAAAAACATAAATATAAAAAAATATTGATGTATAAATATTGAAATTAAGTCAACTTATTAATTTTTGAGATAATTTTTTCTGGACGAAAAATTAATTTAAAATTTTAAATTAAAATTATCATAATTTATATCATCTCTTAATTAATTTATATTTAAAATTTCATCTCAATTAGATATTATTTAAATCCCTTAGATATATAAGATGTGGGAAAAGATAAAAAAAATAGAAGAACAAAACAACCATGGCACGGCCACCATGAGATTAGGTCACTCTGAATAATTTGAGTGGAGTCACCCCTTTATAAAAAAAATAAAAAACTTACATCTTTAATGGACATTTTAATTTTATTTTTTTTCCAATGTGACCCCAAGTTGGGTCCGTCCATGCATGAGAGGATTCAACTCCTTCAATCATCAATCAAGTGAAAGATGGGTGATAATTTTTCAAAAAATTTTAATTAAAATCTGAAAAAAAATATTTTTTTTTTTTAAATCTATCCAACCCCCTCACCCTATTAATGACTGAGGCCATCAGAGATGCAAGTCCCCCGCGTTGTATCGGCGGACGGCTTGCCCGTCCGTGCTAGCGCACCAGGAGCCAATTCCCTTCGCATAACAAAAGGGCAAAAGCATCACGCAAGATAGGAGGAGCACTAATTGCACGTGGTAGTAACCGGCCACTTCCACTTGTGACAAAACGCTCTGTGACCTGCACCGACTCTTTTTTTTTTTTTTTTTGAAGAGAAACGTCGAGTTTTTAACGGCTCGGCATGCCCTCTAGTAAGCGGCAACACATGGTGCCTGTTTACACACTGGCAAATGGATGCTTCGAACGTGCATCTTAGTTGCACAGTGGACATGTAAGTAAACTGGCCGCTACTTGAAGACAATTAAATTAAAAAGACAATCTTAAGTTAAATATACATAGAGGCTGCTACTTTTATCATTTTAAGTAAAGATGATAGTACATTCAACAATTTCACATATAAGATGCATATTTGCCGCAGAACCACACTTTCAAGTTTCAACACGCAGTTCTTCCAATTAACTTCACAATTTTTTTTAATTTTCCATGTTTCGAAAAAATATTCTTTAATTCATTGTCCAAATTATCAGGTGTGCACTTACCAATGATATTGTGATCTTTGTCAAAAAAAAAAAAAATTTACTGTACTTGAAAAATGTAATAAATATAATCTACGTAAGATTACATTTTATGTGGCACCTTGTTCAACGTCGTCTGGTGCTTTTTGTTTTTGAAATCTAACTTTTTTATTTTGAAATTCATTTTTTATTTTTAAAATTTTAAATTTATATTTTAGAGTCTAAAAAATAATTTGACTTCAAAATAAAAGATAAATTTGAATTTTAAAATAAAAAATTAGACTCCAAAATAAAAATATCAAACTAAAAAATAGAAAGTTAGATTTTTAAAAAATTAAAAATAATTTGACTCTAAATCAAAAGATAAGTTAAACTCCAAAATTAAAAATTAAACTTCAAAATAAAAAAAAATTAAACTCTAAAATAGAATAATTAGACTCCAAAATAAAAAGACTAGATTAAAAAAAAACCCACGTCGTATAGATTGCAATCTTATGTGAATTGTATTTACTACATTTATTTTAATATTTATTAGTTAATATAAAAAATTATCGTTCTATGACTTCTTGCATACCCATATAATAATTAACAGGATTGAGAGGGAGAGAGCTTTCTTCCTGCAATTTGGAGGTGAAAAGATCAACTAAGTAGCATTTAATCTTTTTTCTCTCAACACAAATTAACGAGAGAACACACAAACACGAGAGACATTACTTTCGAAGGTGCCCTTCAACAGCCGCCCCTGAACTTTAAACATGTTTGCGTTGTTTAGCTGGCGAGGCCAAACAGCTAGCATTCAAATTTCTGCGACTGAAAGAACACTCCCTAGTCGTAATTACAGAACAAATCATGTCAAAGCTCTGCAGGCACATACATAGAGTCGATAAATATATAAGAGAGAGGACGTTCTAAACGCCTACACGAGTCAGTGGCAGCAGCTAGAAAGACCTCGATCTTCCTGGGCGCCTTTCACGAGCCATACTTGCAGTTCCCGTAACCTGCAAACCAAGGAGGCCAAGATGATCAAAATTGGGCTTCCTTCTTGCCTATTAAGCTTTCTACTGAAGTAGTCAAGTAGATATATCTCGAAGTAGGTGGTGGTGGGTTCCGATCGGGAAGCTGGGGGACTTACTGGGGTCGGAGGTGGTGATGGCGCCGGTCTGGGCGAAGTCGCAGTTGAAGTCGTGCTGGCCGGCGGACTTGAAGTAGGCGTTCATGGCGTAGGCGGCGTGGGAGCGCAGCGTGTTGGGCAGGAAGCACTCCCCGCCCGCCTGTATCGGCGTGCAATCCAGCCCCGTGCTGCAGACGTAGTCTATGTTCGCCTGCAGCCCGGCGTCGCTCGCGCCCGCCTTGGGCAGGCACCACTTCTTCCCTGACGACGACGGTGCCGGTGTCACCGGGGTCGGCGCGGCCTGCAAAAGCATGAAAAGAGAGTGAGTTATCACAACAGATAACAGTAGTAGCGACCACCATTATCACCATTTATGGAACACCACATCAAACAGCTAGCATCCGAAAGTTTTGAGTTTGTGTTACAAGACGCTCCCACTATTAATGAGTTCCGTGTCAAGAGGAGCTGTCATTAATGTTCAACATTTGTCGATTAATCAAGATGCTGCTCCTATTATCTCAAAGTACAAAAATAGTAACCCTGAACGAGAAATAATAAAAAAATCATTTTAAATTAATTTTAATTAATAAAATAAAATAGTTTAATTAAAACTCTTTATCAGATGTTTAACTTATTTCTTAAATCTCTCGTAAAGCTGTAACTCGTTAAAATAAATGTTATCCTATAAAGGTTAAATCCTATTATAGCAAAAACCTACCTCCACTCGTAATTAATTTACCCATAAAACAAACCCTCCCGGGAACGGCGTGCGCCGCCCCACTTCGGCCACAGCTGGCATCACGTCCGGCCGCCGATTCCTATCTCCACGAAATAAACTTTAATCTAAATTAAACTAACTTTAAATTAAACCAATAAAACAGACCCGGGGAACCGAGGTCCCAAGTGCAGCAGAAGGTTCGCGTTACGTAAGCGGCACGGAGCAGACCCAATCTTGAGAGGCCATCTGCCACGACAGCCGAGTCCTGTCTCGTCGACAGCGAATAATATATTTTAAGAAAAGGAAAGGGACAGCAAAAAAGAGAGATCTAGCAGAAGAGTTGTCGTGTCTTTCAAAAAGCGCAAAGTCCCCCGCTAACAGAGGGGGGACTAGCCGTTTGGTTTGAACTGTGAAAAGGCGACACGGCTCTGTTCACCGATCCATTTCGATGATAAAAGGAATAAACGCGTCCCCGTTTAACTAAATACCCCTGTAAATTTATATATTTTACAGTTACGCCATCCACGACACTACCCCTGAAACGAGGCGGCGGTGACCCGAAGCCTCGGCACGCCGCCCATCGTGCGCCGCCCCTTACCCACTTGGGGCACAGCTGGCCACCACGTCCGGCCGCCGATTCCCATCTCCTCGAAGTAAAACACGAGACAGAAACCAGAACAGTGGAACCGGAAAAGCGGAGCTGGAAATGGAAGAGAGAGGATGGGGACTTACCCCGCCGCGCATGAGACCGACGTCGTAGACGGTTGTCAGGTCCGGCCGGAACAGCCCGAAGTTGCGCTCGGCGGTCGGCCCGGGCTTCTGGTTCTCGTTGAACAGGCCGAAGATGTAGGTCTCGAACCGGCGGTTGGGCATCAGCGGCGTGCCCTTGCCGGAGTTGACGTGCCGGATGAGGTTGCCGTTGTAGGACTGGGCGTTCTCCACCGAGACACCGAGCTGGTTTGGTTCACCTACGGAGGGCCACCCGGTCTCGCCCACCGTGATCTCCACGTCGCCGTAGCCCAGCCGCTGCATCGCGGAGTAGACGGCGTCCATCTGGGCGTCGAACATGTTGGTGTAGGTGATGCGGGTGGCGGGGTCGAAGATGCCGGCGTTGGGCTTGAACAGCGCGTAGTTGAGGGTCCGGGCGCTGTAGCCGAAGTAGGGGTAGGGGTTCACGATGAAGGGCGTCTTGGTCTGGCGGTGGAACTGGAGCATCGGCGCGAAGATGGCCCGGTCGTAACCCCGGCGGAAGCGCCCGGTGGAGGGGGGCTCGGAAGTGGATAGGATGCCCAGGGAGTGCGGCGTCGACACCCGGATCCCTCCCATGCCCGCCTCACGGAGCGCGGCGGTCAGGGCCCGCATGGCCGGAAGGAGGTGGGCGATGAGGTTCTTGTCCGCGGTGGCCATGATCTCGTTGCCGACGGCGACAAGGGAGATGTTGGTCGCGGGGTAGAACGGGGCGACGTGGGAGGCGACCCAGTCGCGGGCGGCGGGGAGCTTTGCGAGGGCGGGGATGTCACCGTTGGCCGCGGTGATCATGACGGAGATGCCGGTGTTGGCGAAGGCGCGGATGAAGTCGGGGTTGGAGTCGAAGAGCTTGACGCGGTCGATGTAGGTGTTCTGGCGGAGGAAGGCGGCGACCTGCGCCGGTGGGGGCAGATTGTCGGCGAGGGCGCCATAGTTGACGCCGATGGAGAGGGCGGTGGGGGAGGAGGCGAGGAGGTGGAGGACGGCCACAAGAAGCGGCAGGAGGGGCGGGGTTCTCGCCATGGCAGAGAGAGGACTTCGAAAGGAGGGAGGAGGAGGAGGGCGTGTTTAGGGGAAGGTATAGACACCCAGACAAGAACCCGAGGGACTCCTGTTTATAGAGTCGTGGGTGGCCGTGAGCGAACGTTGACCAGGTTGATCCGTTTGACCACCTCGTGCGAGATTAAGGGAAAAATAATAAAAAAATTTTAACTTAATTTAATACGATAAATTAATTAAAAATTGTCAAAAATTTTAACTTAATTTATAATTTATGTCCAAAAATCAGAAGTCATATATTTTTTATATTATTTAATTTTTAATTCTTATTTTTAATTTCTCAATATTTAAGAGTCTTAAGAGACGACTCGTCTTTCTAGCATCAACTTTTCCTTATTTTACTCTTCCTTCCTTTGGTATTTTTCTATGTAGACTTACATTCATTACAATACGTGTATCACTTACAATAAGTTTTGATATCACTTATAGTAAATCTTCATATCACTTACAATAAGTCTTTGATATCACTTACAGAAAGTATATATATCACTTACAGTAAGTCTTCATATCACTTACAATAAACTTTTAATATCACATACAGTAAGTCTATATATCATTTATATTAAGTCTTCATATCACTATAGTAAGCATTTGATATTACTTATAGTAAGTCTTCATATCACTTACAGTAAGTCTTCATATCACTTACAATAAACCTTTGATATCACTTATAGTAAGTTTTTGATATCATTTATAGTAAGTCTTCATATACTTACAGTAAGTCTTCATATCACTTACAGTAAGTCTTTGATATCACTTATAGTAAGAATTTGATATCACTTACGGTAAGTATTAACATCATTTACAGTAAGTCTTGGTATCAGTTACAACCTACAACTATAAGTTTTTAGAAAATAAAAAAAAAACTCTATTTGTTTGTGACTGTTAAGATTCGAACTCAGGTCTCCACAAACTCAACATAGAATACTTATCACTAAGCTACAGCCACATTTGTGTTACAATATAATATCTATTATTTTTCTCATATGTTTGCAATACTTACAGTAAATAAACTTTGATATCACTTACAGTAAGTCTATATATCACTTACAGTAAGTCTATATATCACTTACAGTAAGTCTTCATATCACTTACAGTAAGTCTTCATATCACTTACAATAAACATTTGATATCACTTACAGTAAATCTATATATCACTTAACGTAAGCCTTTGATATCACTTATAGTAAGTATTCATATCACTTATAGTAAGTCTTCATATCACTTACAGTAAGTCTATATATCACTTATAGTAAGTCTTCATATCACTTACAGTAAGTTTATATATCACTTATAGTAAGTCTTCATATCACTTACAGTAAGTCTTTATATCACTTACATTAAGCTGTTGATATCACTTATAGTAAGTCTTCATATCACTTACAATAAACATTTGATATCACTTATAGTAAGCCTTTGATATCACTTATAATAAGTGTATATATTGCTTAAAGTAAACATTCATATCACTTACAATAAGTATTTGACATCATTTACATTAAGTCGTGGTATCAGTTACAACCTATAGCTATAATTTTTTAGAAAATAGAAAAATTTTATTTATTTGTGACTGCTAGGATTCGAACTCAAATCTACACAAACTCAACATAGAATACTTACCACTAAGCTACAACCACATTTGTGTTACAATATAATATCTGTTATTTTTCTCAAATATTTGTAATACTTACAGTAAATCTTAATATCACTTACAATAAATCTATACATCACTTACAATAAGTATTGATATCACCAACAATAAATCTATACACCACTTATAGTAAGTCTTGATATCACTTACAGTAAATCCACACATCACTTATAGTAAGTCTACACATCACTTACTGTAAGTCTTCACATCACTTATAATATTTGTTGTAAGTAGTTACATTAATCGTGTAATCTGTTACATTGAGTACTATAACACATTACAACTTATGTTTGTAACAGATTATTATGTATAATATAACAGTTTAGTTGTGATGATATCAAGACTTACTGTAAGTGATGTATAGATTTACTGTAAGTGATATCAAGACTTACTACAAGTATTGCAAATATATATATGAGAAAAATAATAGATATTATATTGTAACACAAATGTGGCTGTAACTTAGTGGTAAGTATTCTATATTGAGTTTATGGAGACCTGATCAGTTTGAATCTTAACAGTCACAAATAAATAGAGTTTTTTTGTTTTCTAAAAATTTATAATTTTAGGCTAAACTGATACCATGACTTATTGTAAATGATATCAAAAGTTTATTGTAAATGATATGAAGACTTACTGTTAGTGATATCAAATTAAGACTTATTATAAATGATATTAAATACTTAGTTTAAGTGATATCAAATGTTTACTATAAGTGATATCAAAATTTATTGTAAGTGATATATACACTTATTGTAATGAATGTAAGTCTACATAGGAAAAGATCAGAAGAAGGAAGGGTAAAATAAGAAAAAGTTGATACTAAAAAGACGAATCGTCTCCCAAGACTCATAAATGTTGAGAAACTAAAAGTAGAGACTATAAATTAAACAACACAAAAAAAATTATATGATTTTTGGTCTTCCAACAGAGACTATAAATTAAGTCAAATCCTCTGACAAAGACCTCTAATTAATTTATCCTAAAAGATAACAAATGAAAAATATTGTAAATATATTATCTCACATGGTGTTGCTATTCTATTCATTCAACTATGTGTTTGACTTAGGGTTTACACATGGCCCGTGCTTAGATATTCACAAGCCTCGACATGATCGATACAGTGCTATAAAATCGATCGGTCTATTGATTTTTCTAGTGAGCACCTCCAAATATCTAATAGATCAAAGTCTAAAATCGATTGACCGATTTTTTTTATTGAATCAATTTCTGTCAAGGTAATATTTAAATCTCATGATCTATTTGATTTTCAAAAGAGACGAAAATCGATCGACCGACCACATAGAATGAGGCACGATCGGTCCGCGCTGGTCGGCCAATCAAACTTTGACTCACTTATTAAAGAAAACATCTTTTTACTCTTGAATTAAACAACTTTATCATCTAGATCTCATTCTCAAAGTCTTATATATATATAAAAGATATTTCCATAAAAATATTAAAATAATATTGTGGTGGTACGATCCTGTTTGGGCCTGAGCCAAACGGGCCTCCACTAGAATGAGAGAGGAAGGACGATTGCTGGTGAGGGCGAAGAGAACCTGCAAAACCAGAATGGGATCAGAGGCCCGGTGAAAACCGGGGGGAACCCTCCGATGCCTAAGTCAGTGGAGAGCTTGTAAGGCAGGGGGTTTCGGAATGCGCGAGTGTGTTCGCGAGGGGAAGAGAGCGTACCGTTGCGTGGTACTGCACCTGTGCCTTTATAGGCGTTGGTGCAGAGGCCAACGTGCGTAACGTTGGGCAGATCGTGCCTGAAGAGGCGCCTTGACGCACGCGCGTAACGGGAGGAGTTATGACTCCGATGCCCGTTGGGCTGCCAGGCAGTTCACGCCACTTGATGGTGGAGAACGTGGCCTGAGGCGGTTACAACCGTCTGGAAGCCAGAGAGCCTGCTCGGAACCCTTTGAAATGCTTTCCGAGCAGGTGACCCTCGTGGGGGATCGAACATGCTGTTCGGTAACATCGAGGGTAGTCTCATGGAGCGAGATCACTGTTCTGGTTCGGGAGCTGTTCATAGCTGTTCGGCAAGGGAAGGCGGCTGATCTGCTCGGAGGTACCCCGTATCGGAACCTGATAGCTTCCGATCACGGGAGTCACACAATGGAGGTCTTCGAGCCATCCTGGAGAGGGCGTGCTCTTCGATGACGGTGCCACGTTGGTTGACGGGACACGAATGGCCGTAATGAGCCACCACGGGCCTAGGTGACCAGATTTGGCCACCACACTTGCCCCCCACGCCCTCGAATGACTTGGTGAAAAGAGGGCTTCGAGGCGTCACTTCCGCATTCAATGCGAGGGCCCGTTGCGGGATGCCGCCGCTTAGGGTCTTGTCAAAACAGCTAGCCCATCATGATGGGTGCAAAGCCGCGCCATGTTTGAGGTGCCGCCGCTGCGTTCGAACGGTTGCCAACGACGTACCCGAAGGGGCGCTTTCAAAAATTAGGAGGAGCGGCGTTTTAGGGCCCGCCTCGAATTTCGTTCCCTCCTCTTTCCTTATAAGAGGGGACGAGACGAGGGCGGGCGCTACGACTCCCAGAAACCCTCCATCTTTGAGCTCTTCGTGCTTCCTTGCCTTCTCCTTTCCCTGTCTTCTGCTTCGTCCTCTCGCGCCGTTGCCGCTTTCTGCATCCTTCCGGCGATGGCGAGCAAGGGGAAAGCCGCTGCCGGAGCTAGCGGGGTGACCGTAGCAGTGCCGAGCGGACCACGATACCGCCACTTCAGTGGTCTTCGTGAGCGCTTCCGGATTGGAGATGAGTACGAGATCGTTGACGCCAGGGAAAGCGACACGATCCTGGTGAATAAACCAGGTTGCCTGCTCCTGTCCGTGGACCATCTGGAGGCAGGCTTCCGGCTGCCGTTGCCGGAGGTGGCGAAGGCGCTCCTTAATACTTGGGGCGTTTCGCCAATACAGCTACGCCAACACCTGGAGGTACATCTGTATCTTTGGTGTCTGCAAGTTGAAGGAGATCCGGGGCTCGGCGGACGTCTTCCGAGCACACTTCAAGCTGTCTGCTTCGCGGGCGTCGGGAGCAGACGTCTACTACGCCAAGCACCGAACAGACCGGATGCACATCGGCCTGTCCAGCAAATATTCCAACAACAAGGGTTGGATGGACAGGCTGTTCTTCGTGCGCCATCGGAGTGGTGCGGAGTGGGGGTTCCCCACAGTAATTCGCCCCGCGCAGAAGGATAGCTTTCCGAAGCTTATCCAGGATGAGGCTAGGGCATCAGATGCCCTTCTCCGAGCAGGTGTTCGGAATGGAGAAGGGTATGTAACCGAGTTCATGCTCGTTAAGTATGGGCTCAGCAAACCATGGAGTAAGTATACTGTCTCTCAGTGGTTTACTCTTAGTTTTGATGACCTCATACTAACCTTTCTTCTTCCCATCTTCTTTGTGCGCAGCGGCTGCGGAGCTGGAGGCCGGAAGAGATGAGAGGCGAATGACGGGTTCGCCGAACAGATCCCTGTGGTAGCGCACAGGGTGTATGAAGGTGACGACGTCGACGCTGTTGCTCGGGTTCCTTCCGCAGTGAGGGTCGGTGCCGCAGTGACAACGGCACTTGTTGCTCCATCAACTGCCGAAGGGCGCCCGAACAGGTCGCAGGCTCCTGAGAAGGGGCCTGGAAAGATTCGGTTGAAGAAGAAGGCCACTAGAGAGGTGGTACCGGCCGGAGCTCGGGCTCCTCGAGAGAAGGACGACCACGCGAGCCGGCCTTCTGCGAAGAAGAGGCCCGTTCTGTTTGACGAGAGCGCGGAGGAAGCGGAACAACTCCGTGCTCGAAAGAAGCAGCGGGCGGTCCAAGATACTTCTCCACAAGATGAGGAGGGGACCGAAGAGGAAGAAGAAGGGCGCAGTTACTGCTGCGCAGAAAGAGTAGGGCCGTACCATCGGCCGATGAGGGGGTGCCATGGGTGGCTCCCGCAACTCGCCCCGAGGTCGCACAGAAGATGGCGACCGAGCTGGGGCTCATTTTTGTAAGCGAAGGATCTGAGAGTCCTGTCGCTGGAGAAGCGGGGGCTCCCCCTGCGCGAGATAGGGCGCCCTCCGGTGCTTCCAATGCTGGAGGTGCCGAACGCGGTGTTCCAGCAACATCGCGGAGGTATCCTCTAGGAGGAGCGGAGAAGCTACGGCGTCACCTGCTCGGCAGGAGGAGGACACTTGCGCAACAGGAGCTTCCGCGCCTGCTGGGGTGGTTCCGAGCAGCGTGGTGACAGCAGCGCCTCCAGAGCCAGGAATGGCTCCTGCAGCAGGGACCATTGCGGAAGCGGCCGCAACGGCGAGGGCGTCCGAAGAGGTTGCCACTTCAAGGGGAGAATCCTGCCCCCCCTGCCCCCCTCCGAGGTGGTTGCTAATGCAGAAGCAACCTCCAAAGGAGTCGAAGACATTGGGGGGAGGCTGCGGGTGCTGCCCGGGGTGAAGGGTCCGAAGACGACCGAAGGCCTCTTAGTGAGGTGCTTCTGAGAGAACCTCTTGGAGCTCCTTCGGTGGCAGCGCTGGAGGCGACCCTTCGCCGGATGGAAGACGCCCAGGGAGCTGCCCGCGAGCCCCACTGCTTCTCGTCTTGAACGGTTGGCAAGGTGCTTGGACCTTCCTTCCGAACAGACTCCAGAGAAGTCAGTGGAAGGGTACCAGCCGGAGTGGCAGACAGAAGATGGCCTGAGTGACGTCGACGTAGAGATGCTTGCGGACGAAATGTCCAAGTCGTTGGCCACTCTGAAGGCTTTAGCTGTTCGGGGCCAGAGACAGAAGTATCTCTACGAGGCGCAAGTAGCCTTCTGTGATGACCTTTCGGCGAGGCATAAAGCTCGCGAGGCGGCGCTGGAGGAGGAGGTGAAGGACCTCAAAGCTGCTCTTCATGCCGCGCAGCTGGATGCTACCTTGGCGCGGGCCGAAAAGGACGCCCTAGCCAAGGTAGTAGTAGATGCGGAGGCCCGTGCCGTTGCTAACTATAAGGCTGGGCCAGAGTACAAGGAAGACTTAGAGCAGTATGGGGCTCGCTGCTACAAAGTGGGCCTTAATGCTGGGAAGGATGTGGGGAGAGGCTTTCCTGGGCCAAACGCGCCCAAGAAGCCTTCGAGGCTGCTGTTCGGAATGCCGACGCCGCACCCAAGACGTCCGCTTAGATGGTGTGCGGTTCGCACAATTTCAATCTGGGCGGATGCCTCCTTCGGGTGAGGATGCTGGTCCTTCCGAACAAGCTCCTTAATCCCCTTGCCTCACGTCTTCTTGTACTTCGTTTTTTGTAACATCGGCCAAGGAAGGCTGTTTTGTAAGCACAAGAATTTCTTATAATGAAATCCTCTGCTTTACGAGTTTTTCTGTAGCGTCACTTTCTCTATCTTCTCCCTGTTGTGGTTGTTCCTGCTCGGATCGGAATCCGTTAGCTTCGTGAGTATTGCATGTAAGACACAGATCATTGGGTACCGTAAAGGGGTTCCGACCAGGTATCTATGCTAAATGCTCATGAAGCAACAGGAGTAAAGAGAAGAGAGGTTGGATGCTGAAAGAAGGCTTTTATAGATGATAAGCCTTAAGATTAGAGACATGCCATGTCCTGGGAATGGCCTCGCCACTAGGAGTAGTTAGCTTATATGAGCCTTTTCCAAGGACGTGGGTGACCTGATAAGGTCCTTCCCATTTGATGGCAAGTTTGCCGACTGCTCTTCGGGGGTCCGAAGCCGAACAGCGGCGCAAGACCAAATCTCCCACATTGAACCGCCTCTCCTTGACTCGCGCATTGTAATATTGCGCAAGCCGTTGTTGATAAGAAACGAGGCGAATGCTGGCGTCGCTTTGTCGTTCGCCCAGCATGTCCAAGTTCTCTCGGAGAGCACGATTATTGGCGGCTTCGTCGAAGTGGGTTGTTCGGATGGTGGGAAGGGCTACTTCCAAAGGTACAACTGCTTCTGAGCCGTAGGCTAGGTGGAAAGGTGTTTCCCCCGTAGCTACCCGAGCAGTTGTCCGGTGACACCAAAGGACATTTGGGAGCTCATCGATCCATGATCCACCTGCAGCCTCTACTCTGGTTCGAATCCCGTGCAGCAATGTTCGGTTGGCGTTTTCAACCAGACCGTTAGCTTGGGGATGAGCGACGGAGGTGAAGTGGTTGTAGATCCCGAGCTCGGCGCACTTTTCCTTGAAGAAGGTGCTGTCAAACTGTTTCCCGTTGTCAGAAGTAATCACTCTGGGGACGCCAAACCTGCATAGAAGGTTCTTCCATACGAACTTCCATGCGGCCTGTTCGGTGATTGTGGCAACGGGTTCGGCCTCGATCCACTTGGTGAAGTAGTCGATGGCCACAAAAAGGAACTTCTTGCGCCCTTGGCCTCTGGAAAGGGGCCAAGATGTCAATGCCCCATCTGGCGAAGGGGCGCGGCTCGAACAGACTGTGAAGCTGTTCGGCTGGCTGCTTGATGAGTACTCCGAACTTCTGGCATTCTGGGCATTTCCTGACGAAGGACATGCAATCCTTCTGAAGAGAAGGCCACCAGAACCCTGTCGGATGAGGCTGCGTGCTAGCGTTCTGCCCCCCAGATGGCTTCCGCACAACCCCTCGTGGACTTCCTCTATGGCCGCGAGGGCCTCCTCAGGGTTGAGGCAACGTAGAAGAGGTCTTGCAAGGGACCGTCGGTACAGCTTGCCTTCTACGAGGGTGAAATGCTGCGAGCGCATCCTGACTTTCCGAGCTTCATCCTGTTCGGAAGGAAGCTCGCCTCGGAGAAGGTACGCCAAGAGAGGGTCCACCCAACTTGGGGTCGGTGGGCCCGTTTCTATGGCGGCTATATCAATCTCTGTGCTCGGCACGGCGAGCTCTTCAATGAAGACAGAGCGAGAGGGGGTGATGTCGCCTGAAGATGCCAATTTGGCCAGCGCATCAGCTCGCGCGTTCTGCTCTCGTGGAACATGTATGACCTCGAAGTATACGAGGCCCTCTGTCTGGCTCTTGACCTGTTGGAGGTATTTAGCCATGCGAGGTTCCCTTGCTCCAAACTGTCCGCTCACCTGGCTGGCGACCAACTGGGAGTCACTAAAGACTCTAAGCCGAATGGCTCCGAGGTGCCTAGCCATGCGGATACCGGAAAGCAAGGCTTCGTATTCGGCGACGTTGTTGGAGGCTGGAAAGCGGAAACGGAGGGCGTATTGGAACTCTAACCCCTCTGGGGAGGTGAGGACCAAACCTGCCCCGCTTCCGGAGACAAGAGGATCCGTCCACATAAAGCTCCCATGGGGGCTCGTCTGCCAACGGTGGATCCTGCTCGGCCGGAAGGGTGCATTCCGCTACGAAATCTGCTAACGCCTGCGCTTTGATCGCCGTCCTTGGTCGGAAGCTGATGTCAAACTCTCCCAGCTCAATTGCCCACTTAACCAACCTACCGGAAGCCTCCGGCCGCTGCAAGATGGATTTCAGCGGTTGATCGGTAAGCACTGTAACGGAATGGGCCTGAAAGTAGGGCCTGAGCTTCCGTGCAGCTGTGACAAGAGCAAGGGCAAGCTTTTCTGCTCTGGGGTACCTCCTTTCAGCTTCTTGGAGGACCCTGCTGATATAGTACACTGGATACTGTGCCGCTCCTACTTCTTTGATCAAAACCGCACTGATGGAGTGTTCGGTGACCGAAAGGTACACGAACAAGGTTTCTCCGAGCACAGGCTTTGAGAGAACAGGAGGGGTTGCCAATATGCCTTCAGCTCGGTGAAGGCAGCTTCGCATTCGTCAGTCCATAGTACTTGCCCCCCTTGCTTCGAGGCGTTTTTAGGGCCTCGGAGCAACTTGAAGAAGTTAAAACTTCTTTCTGCTGCTCGGGACATGAACCTGTTCAGCGCGGCAAGACGTCCTGTTAGACGCTGGACGTCGCGCGCCGTCTTCGGACTGGACATCTCAAGTACGGCTTGGATTTTTTCTGGGTTCGCC
Source organism: Colocasia esculenta (assembly GCA_014218235.1). Taxonomy (NCBI): domain Eukaryota; kingdom Viridiplantae; phylum Streptophyta; class Magnoliopsida; order Alismatales; family Araceae; genus Colocasia; species Colocasia esculenta. Next base: position 5,216,180 of record CM024757.1, read on the forward strand.
TCTATTCCCCTGTTTGATACGAGGAACCCGAGGAACTTACCCGACCTAACACCAAACGCACACTTGGCGGGATTGAGCTTCATATTATACCTTCGCAGAGTTGCGAAGGTTTCCTGGAGGTCAGAAATGTGATCGGTGCTCGGAAGAGTCTTGACCAACATGTCGTCGACGTAAACCTCCATGTTTCGCCGATCTGCTGCTCGAACATCTTGTTGACCAGCCGCTGGTAAGTTGCGCCTGCATTCTTTAGACCAAAAGGCATCCTGGTGAAACAGTATAAGCCTAGGTCTGTGACGAACGTAGTGGCGTCTTGATCCGGTGGATGCATGCTGATCTGGTGGTAACCAGAGTAGGCATCCAAAAAGCTGAGGAGCTCGTGCCCGGAGGTAGCGTCCACCAGCTGATCAATGCGTGGTAACGGGAAGTTATCCTTGGGCGTTGCCTTATTAAGATCTTTGTAATCTACGCACACACGCCATTTGCCATTGGCCTTGCGTACGAGGACCACATTAGAGATCCATCTTGGATATTGGGCTTCTCGGAGGAGCCCGACAGTTCGGCTTTTGGTCACGTGATCCTGAATCACGATCTGCCGCTCTCGGTTCACGGGTCGCCTTCTTTGCTGTACTGGCGGGATTCGTGGATCCAACCGAAGGCGATGCACCATGACCTCCGGGGGAATGCCTGGAAGCTCGTCATCAGACCAAGCGAACACGTCCAAATTAGCGAGCAGGAAAGCTGTATAGCGTTGCTGCTCGGCCTCTGTCAACAGGGCGCCAATGTACAAGACGTGTTCGGGGTCGTCGTCCACTTGAATGGGGATTAAGTCTTCGGCAGGCGTCCCCCGACTAGTGGAAGGCTGATCGGAGGTTGGAAGAGCTGGATCAGCGAGTGGTTGCTTGTCTCTTAGAGAGAGGACATAGCAACGGCGAGACTCACGCTGGCACCCGAGCACTTCGCCCACTCCGCTCGGAGTAGGGAACTTCATCTTCTGATGGAGACGAAGGTACTGCTTTGATGCGTCCGATCAGGCCTCTGCCCAGAATAGCATTGTATCCAGGCATGTTGTTGATGACCAGAAAGTCAACAATCTTGGTCACAGCCTTTGGAGCTGTCCCCAAGGTGATCGGAAGGCGAATCCTTCCCATGGGCTGGACCGAAACTCCCGAAAAGCCGAAAAGTGGCGAGTTTACAGGGGCGAGTTGATCGGTTCGCACCCATGAGGACAAACAGTCGTAAGCCAAGACATCGGGGGCGCTTCCATTATCTACCAGAATTCGGCGCACGTTACAGTGGTTGATGGTGGCCGAAACGACCAGCGCATCAGTGTGTGGGGTCGTAACCCCTACAAGGTCTTCGTCCGAGAAGGTTATAGCCTCCTCGGGCTGTGCGCGTGCGGGACTGGCAGGATATGGGGCCGGCCGAACAGTCGGAGGCCTGTCTACGACATGCACTCGCCTTGCGTAGTCGCGTCGGCTTCGAGTGCTTTCTCCACCTGCGCCAAAGCCTCCCGCGATCACGTTGATCTCCTGCCCATTGGGCTCGTTGTTGATCGGCTGCTCGGGAGCGCGGTCTTGGCGACGGGGGCGCTCTTCATTCCGGCGCCCTTCGTTCCGGCGCACGAACCGTCCAAGGTAGCCGCGCTTGATAAGGTCTTCGATTTCGTCCTTAAGCTGGCGGCACTCGGAGGTGTCGTGGCCGTGGTCGCGATGAAAGCGACAGTACCTATTTTGATCGCGCTTCCGGGGGTCGGAGCGCATTCTTTGGGGCCACCGAACAAAAGCTTCATCCCTGATCTCTGCCAGGATTTGTTCGGGGGCCACAGTGAGGGGGTGTAGTTGGTAAAGGGGCGCGGACGACGCGGAGAATCGCCATTGCGTCGTCCCTTCTTCCGATCACGGTCGGAGCCGTTGTCGGAAGGCCGCTTTTTTTCCGACTGCTCCCCCTGTTCGGCCCTGCTCGCCGCCAGGCTCTCCTCGCAGGCCGCGTGGCGCTGCGCGATGGAGAGCAGTTCGGCGAGGGTGGCGGGCTGCTGGACGCCAAGAGTCCTTTGTAGAAAGCCATCACGAGTGCCTTGAATGAGAGCACTGGTGGCTAGGGGGACGTCCAGACGCGAGATGCGAAGCGCCTCTGTTCGGAACCTCTTGACGAAGTCCCAGAGCGCCTCGCCTTTCTTCTGGCGCACAGCCAGAAGGGAAGCCGCCGTTCGCGGCTGTGATCTCCCGCCCAGGAAGTTGTCCCTAAAGGACTTCTTCAGCTGGCGGAAAGAAGTAATGGAGCCCGCAGGGAGGGTTTCAAACCAAGCCCTGGCGGTCTCTTTTAGCGTTGCAGGGAAGGCCCTGCACTTGGCCGCATCTGATGCTCCGTGGAACACCATGTGCGATTCGAAGCCGTGGATGTGATCGGCCGGGTCTGTTGTGCCGTCGTAGGGCGCGATGGTGGGTAGAGGGAGCTTGGAGGAGACCTGGGCCTCCAGGATCTCCCTGCTGAACGGGGAGCGGAAGTCCAAGTCATCCTCCGCTGGAGCCTTCCCCTCCGCACGCTGAACCATCGCGTCCATGCGGCGCTCAAGATCAACCACGCGCTTGAGGCGCCTGGCGAGCTCCTGCTCGGAGTTGGCGGGGCCCCCTCGTCCAGAGGCGTGGGAGTTGCCCCCCACGACTGATCGTGGCGGCCGAGGGGAGATGATAGAGCGTCGGGGCGAACGCCCGCGGCGCTCTGGTGCCCGTTCCTCCGACGGGGGCCGGTGAGACCGGCGCGGCGACTCTGCCTGCTGCTCCTGAGGCCCGGGGGGACGCGGGAGTGGCGGTGCGACGATTCCGCCTGCCGCTCGCGCGGCAGGGAGCCGCCGGAGCCGCAACCCCCACCAACTGGGCCTGTAGGGCGAGGCAGACGCCCGTCAGCTGATGCATCTGCCCCCGAAGCTCTGCCACTTCGAGGGCCGTCGCCGGTGCGGCAGCCGTTGGTACTGGGACGTCGTGATTCGCGCCGGTAGCAGCGCCGGCGACGTCCCCAGGAGGAGATTGGCGACGAGAGGCCCCTCGTGATTGGCGAGACCTCGTCGCCCTGCTTCCCACGTTCTGGTATGAGGATCGCCCTCGAGCCATGGCAGCGTCGCTTCCCACAGACGGCGCCAAATTTGGTACGATCCTGTTTGGGCCTGAGCCAAACGGGCCTCCACTAGAATGAGAGAGGAAGGACGATTGCTGGTGAGGGCGAAGAGAACCTGCAAAACCAGAATGGGATCAGAGGCCCGGTGAAGACCGGGGGAACCCTCCGATGCCTAAGTCAGTGGAGAGCTTGTAAGGCAGGGGGTTTCGGAATGCGAGAGTGTGTTCGCGAGGGGAAGAGAGCGTACCGTTGCATGGTACTGCACCTGTGCCTTTATAGGCGTTGGTGCAGAGGCCAACGTGCGTAACGTTGGGCAGATCGTGCCTGAAGAGGCGCCTTGACGCACGCGCGTAACGGGAGGAGTTATGACTCCGATGCCCGTTGGGCTGCCAGGCAGTTCACGCCACTTGATGGTGGAGAACGTGGCCTGAGGCGGTTACAACCGTTCTGGAAGCCAGAGAGCCTGCTCGGAACCCTTTGGAAATGCTTTCCGAGCAGGTGACCCTCGTGGGGGATCGAACATGCTGTTCGGTAACATCGAGGGTAGTCTCATGGAGCGAGATCACTGTTCTGGCTCGGGAGCTGTTCATAGCTGTTCGGCAAGGAAGGCGGCTGATCTGCTCGGAGGTACCCCGTATCGGAACCTGATAGCTTCCGATCACGGGAGTCACACAATGGAGGTCTTCGAGCCATCCTGGAGGGGGCCTCTTCGATGACGGTGCCACGTTGGTTGACGGGACACGAACGGCCGTAATGAGCCACCACGGGCCTAGGTGACCAGATTTGGCCACCACAAATATAATAACAAAACTTGAGCAATTTAGCTTCCTATGACGAACTATGGAAGTTAACCTGACGGCAATAGCATATTTTTTTATTTATTGAGTTACATATTTATAATACCTTTACATACGATTATTTGTAGTTATAATTTTTCATGTAATAGTTTGTTTGTAAAAAAAATTAAGGAGTATGGAATAGAATTACATATTATCTCTAAAATCTAGTATTATATCCCATACCTCCAAATAAAAAAAACCATCTATTATATCACTGACAGTCGGGGAAGGAGCATCTTGTTATCATATAAACAGAATCGTTAAAAAAGAGATAAAATAGTAAAATATCTCTCTTCAAGAGGGAGGAGGGAGAGATTTTTTTAAAAATTTTTTAAAAGAGAGTTGTAAAGGTCAGTTATTCTTTTTACTTTCTTAAATTCAAGTAAGTCTGAGTTAAATAATCGATTCAAATGATAAATGTTACATGACGATTTTTTCAATTTTGAAATATAAAAATATATAAGATTTCAAAAATATACATCCAAATACAATATATTTCGGCCAGTTGATATATGTAATTTTGCCAAAAAAAAAATGGTGCGGGAGACGTTAACTCAAAAGAAAAAGAAAAAAAATCTCACGCGGATGTTCTATTCCTGCTGGCGTTGGCTAATCACCCGATTCGGGCTATTTTAGGCTTTGCCCGGTTAGTAAAGCTAGGTACGTGCACGGTTCAATTTTAAGAAATTTTTTTAAATTTATTTAGGTGTTACTTTTAATTGGTGATAGAAAATATCTCAATGTGTGTATGTCTCTCTATTTCTAAAACACTTTTATTTTGAAACGAAAACAATTTTTCTAGAGCATTTAATGCTCAGGCCCATCTTTTGTCTCCTCTAAACGCTCTTCTAGTGATTGAAATTACTAGATAGTGCCTTAATCTTTTTTCTTCCTTTCTCGGTTTTACTGCTCGGTACATGTTTCGATTGAAATATACAAGATAGTGCCTAATTTGTTCTTCTTTTCTTGATTTTACTGCTCGACCGGTAAATATTCGTGTATGTGCCTTAATTTGTTCTTCTTTTCTTGATTTTACTGCTCGACCGGTAAATATTCGTGTATATATATATATATATGTATGTTGGAATGCGGCCGATCACACCGAGACAGTCAAATTGAAATTCGACACCCCCACCCGCAATGCTTCGTGCACGTGTAGGTCATGTGATACGTAGGGCGAGTCTTTTTTTTTTTTAATTTGAGTCGTATCAAGAATCGACAATGTCGAACTATAGTATAACGGGATCACACCGCCCTATTAATAGCCCTTCTCATATATATATATATATATATATATATATATATATATATATTGTATGTTGGAATGCGGCCGATCACACCGAGACAGTCAAATTGAAATTCGACACCCCCACCCGCAATGCTTCGTGCACGTTGTAGGTCATGTGATACGTAGGGCGAGTCTTTTTTTTTTTTAATTTGAGTCGTATCAAGAATCGACAATGTCGAACTATAGTATAACGGGATCACACCGCCCTATTAATAGCCTTCTCATATATATATATATATGGTAAATTAATTAAGAATTTTTAATAAATATTTAATTTATTTTTAATCTCTAACAGAATTATAATTTATTATAGTAAGTATTATTCTAATTATAATATAAATTAAATCATGTTATAGGAAGGATCTCTCCATAACAATCAGAAACTTCTAATTAATTTTCTCATATATATATATATATTAATAACTATTTTGTATCTATCTTTCTGTCAAAAAAAATGCGACTGCGCATGGATTGAAAGAGTTACATCGCATGTATGTCACATAATTTAAAATTGATGATTTGAATCAATAAGAGGTGAAACAAAGCAACTTCCAAAGTGGTAATTAAAGCGGGTTTCTGTAACCAGAAATATTTATTGCAAGAGCTATAGTTTTACAATAAGTTGATGTGGATTGGAAGACTTACAATATGATTAGTTGTTAGGTCTTGTCAAGTCTTTTCTCTTCTTTTTAACAAATAAATTATGTGGTGGTGTAATCCTGTTTGGGCCGGAACCAAACGGGCCTCCACTAGAGAGAGAGTAGGGAAGATGATCGCCGCCGGTGAAGACGAGAACCTGCAAGATCAGAAGAGGATCAGGGGGACCCGGTGAAAACCGGGGAAACCCTCCGATGCCTAAGTCAGTGGAGAGCTTGCGAGGCAGGGGGTTTCAGAGTATGAGAGTGTGTTCGCATGAGGAAGAGAACGTACCGCTGTATGGTACCGTACCTGTGCTTTTATAGGTGTCGATGCCAAGGCCAACGTGCGTAACGTTGGTAGATCGTGCCTGAAAAGGCGCCTTGATAGACGCGTATATCGGGAGGAGTTATGCGCTCAGGTGCCCGTTGGGCTGCCAGGCAGTTCGTGCCTCTTGATGGCGGAGTACGTGGCCTGGGACGGTTACAACCGCGCCGTGAGCCAGAGAACCTGCTCGGCACCCTTTGGAAATACTTTTCGAGCAGGTGACCCACATAGGGGCTCGAACATGCTGTTCGGTGATATCCAGGGTTGTTCCGCGCAGCAGGGTTACTGTTTCTGTTCGGAACCCCTCCGCAGTTGTTCGGTGTGGAAGAGCAGATGACCTGCTCGGGGATATACCGCCGCGAAGCTTGACAGTGTCCGATCAAAGGGGGGCGGTACCTTGGAGATCTTAAAACCGTCTTGAAAAGGACGTGGCCCGTTGAGATGGGGCCACGTTTGTTGACAGGACATGCGAGGGCCGTAGTGGGCCATCATGAGACTAGGTGGTCAGATTTAGCCACCATAAATTATAAATTTGGTACTCCACGTCAATTTATCATAAAATTACATCTTATAATAAATATCTTTATATAATTTTTTTTTTCATTCTACTATAGCCAGCTAGGCGAATGGGTGACTCTGGAACTAGAAGGACCGCTCTCACTGGCCGAGAAACATGTGAAATGTTTAAAGACCCCTTGCTAGGGGCTCGGCCGACGGGAGCAGCCAATGCTCCCATCTCCTTTATCCTTCTGCCCACGCGTGAATGCATGCGTTACTTTCATCGGCTGGTGTTGGCACGATGCCTTGTCTTTTCGGATGAGAGAAAGACTTGCCACCAGTTTTAAGTCTGATGGTTTGATATTAAGATAGATTAAAAATAAATTAAATTTTTTTAAAAATTTAAATATATATTTATTTTATTCTCAATCTATTTTGGTATCTGTGGAGGTCATTTTTAGCCTCTTAAGTCTGCTAGATCTGTCGCGGTTCATTACGGTTCATCATGACCCATCAAGGCACCCGAACTCCTGTCATTAAACCACATGTCTTCGGGCGTGGAGCAAGGTTTCTGAACACGTTTCGGCTGCCAAGAAAGTTAAAGGCCCCCAGAGGTGATCTCCGGACACCCCGTAGCCTGTTCGGATAGGGTGTGCCCCACCAAACAAATCCTGCTCGAAACACACCATGAACTTGTCTTCACAGCTATGCTCTTGAACACTGGGCACTGAGCAATCTGCCCAGTAATCGAGCAGGCCCTTGTTCGGAATCTTCCGACCAGAAGATCCAGAGCAAACTTTCGCCTATTGAAGGCAGTTATTGCGACAACGCAACACGTGTCCCCTGGTAAAAAGGCATTAAACACTCAGAATCCCAACAGGCACTTCAAACGGACACCCACTCGCCTGGGAACCTGAACCGACACGTCTTTCCAATTATCATTAGAGAAGATAAGCGTATAGACCTTTCATCTCCCTCACCTATAAAAGGTACAAGTAATCTCCATACAAAGGTACGAGAAACTTGCGGCACACACACTCGCCCTCGCGCGAAGCACATACCAGTGAACCTTCTTTCCTAACTTTAATCTACAGTCTAATCTGACTTAAGTATTGAAAGGTTCCTACCGGTTCTTCAACCGGATCCCCCCTGATAGTTTCTGGGTTTTGCAGGTTATCATCCGCATCGGCGACCGTCTTTCCTCTCTTGTTAGTGGAGACCTATTCGACCCAAATCCGAACGGGGAATCACATCCACATTATCTAATATGATTTTAACTGTTTCAAATACATAAAGATAAGATTCGTGTGAACACGCTAACTACAAACTTCATCTAAATATGTTTGAGATAGATAATATTTTTTTAAAATAAAGAAATAAACATGCCAACATTTATATGAAGTGAGGTAGGGACAATGTTTATCGTGTGACCATCGAACATCCATTTTATGAGAGAAATACTAGTTATTCAATAAAATTAATTAGGTGGTGGTGAGGGTAGGCGCATGTGCATGGGTGGGGTGACGACTATGCCGAAAAGCATGGCGATGGATCGTACGGAGAGAGGTGTTAATTATGTCATGTTTATGTAGGTACATGATATTAATAAAATTAAATTTATGTCTAATCAATCCAACTCAACTAGTTTTTTCATAAGATACGGTTTTAAGTGAATATGTGAACAGATGATTAAAAGGAATTCTGTATATATACTCTTCAAGCTAGCCATGCGATCTCAATGTGCTGCTTGCTGAACTCTAATATGAGAGAAGGTTCGTCGTGTCAAAATTTAAACTACACTCAGGTATACTTATGGCATAGTACAACTATAATTATTTGGATAATAGTTTGATAATATTATTTTATAATATAATATTATTCACATGACATAAATTTTAAGATATCATCATGTGAGTAGTGTCAAATGTACGTGTTAAATATTAAGTGTCATCTAATCATTTTCTTAATTATTTAGATACACTTCAATATTTTTGACAACTCATGAAAATATAACATATATATATATATATATAATATATATATATATATATATAATATATATATATATATATATATATATATACCCTAACTGCTGCCGCTGGATGACGATCCAGCGGCAACGCACGCAGTGGGTTTTTTTTTTGGGGGGGGGCAGCCGTTGGATGATCCAGCGGCTGCAGTTGAGGTGCGACGGGGTCGTACCGTCTCACCTCAGTATTTATATATATATATATATATATATATAACATACGAACGAGAATATATTAAGAAAAAACTCAAATGAAGGAATTCCGCGATTGGTCCATGCAGCAGCGCCCGGCAAACTTCACCTGACGAAGTACTGCTTGGTTGGCGGCCAGCCGCCGGCGACGGAAGTCTTCTCATACACATACGCTGCGACCTTCTTCCCCGTGCTCCGAAGCATCCCCTTCTTGGCTCGCGGAAGGATGGAGTGCGCTGTACAGATCGAATTGAAACGGCGAGAGAAAGGAATTATAGTATGGAACTGGAACTGATCAACACGTACGCTGTTCTCGATTCTGTGCACGATATTCTTTTCATTATTACAAGATGACTGCAAAGGAGGGAATGAAGTAGAAATGCATGTTTGAAGTGCACGCATGACGTACAGAAAGGTATATTCGATCTGTGCTAGCGCTGTGCTTTTTCTGTATGAGAAGACGACTGCAAAGGTACGTACGTACGTACAAACATACCAGGGCTAGCTGTTTGAGACAGTCCTCGCGATCGAGCTGCATAGATCTGCACAAGTAAGAAGACGGTGTCAGCAGCACGGTTGGCCAAACTGCAGCATAGATCTGCACAAGTAAGAAGACGGTGCCAGCAGTACGGTTGGCCGAACTGCACCCTGCTCTGGTTCATTCGAACTAGTCAGGACACGGTCGGGTCATCTCATTGGGGTGGGGTGAGTCGCGTGTCGTAGCGGCACGTCGCGGTATGTCACGGATCGGTACGGTTCGATTTGTGGCGGGTCGGTTTTTTTTTTTTACTTTTTCTCTCACATTTGGTGTATTTAAGAGGTCTAAATGTTGTGTAATTGATATAAAATTTCAAACATAAGTTAATTAAGAGATGATACAAATTATAATAATTTTATTTTAATTTTTTAAATTAATTTTTTGTTAAGTAAAAATTATTTCAAAAATTATTAGATCGATTGAATCTCAACATCTAGAGATCTAAATAGTGTCTAATTGAGATGAAATTTCAAACATAATCTAATTAAGAGATGATATAAATTATAAAAATTTATTTTAATTTTTTAAATTAATTTTTTTGTCAATTTAAAATTATCTCGAAAATCATTAGGTCGACTTAATTTCAACATCTATGCATCAATAACTCTTGATATTTATATTTTTAGAATCAATATAATTTTTTAGTAATTATGATGACTTCAGATTTGATTTTATTTTCGGAACCAAATGTCGTCTTGTTGAAGTGCATAATGATTCGCCGTACCGCGACAAATCTTCTGTGCACTTAAGAGGTCTAAATGGTGTCTAATTAAGATGAAATTTCAAACATAAGCTAATTAAGGGATGCTACAAATTATAATAATTATAATTTAATTTTTTAAATTAATTGTTTATCAAGTAAAAATTATCCCAAAAATCATTAGGTCGACTTAATCTCAACATCTATACATCAATAATTTCTGATATTTATATTTTTAGAATTAATATATTTTTATAGTAATTATGATGACTTCAGATTTGACTTTATTTTTGGAACCGTATGTCGTCCCGTTGAAGTGCACACAATCAAAGATAGTACCAGAATTATATTAATAATATAAAATATTCTAAAATTAAAGATAATTATGTTTTATATAACTGATCATGTCTTACGTATAATTTGCTATCTCTTTTAATTTCTTAGTATCATATTAATATTTTATTATAAATTTTAAGGCGTTACAGTTTTGTTTATGTTTTGGATTCTTGTGTTGATCTAATGGAATACATTGGTCATATCATGAACAACTTAATGAAGAGCCCAAAGACTGGATCACCCTCGTTCAGGCTGTAGAGAGGCCGCACTCACTGTTAATTTGGATCGCGATATGAGAGAGAATGTCAAAAACAATCCACTGTATCTTTAAGCACAGACCTTCATTTGATGTGATTCTAGTTGGAGCTCGTAGAGGAAGTCGTGCGGAACAACTTTCATGAAGAAGTCTCGAAAAGATATGCGCTCGTTTGAGATGTGGAAGGCATGATAATTGTGTATATGTAGATTATGATATGAGAGAGAATGTGAAGAATAATCTACTATAACTTTGGACACAGACCACCAATTGAGGTGATTCCACTTCGAAAACGAAACTGAAGAAGAATAGAATAACATTGATGAAGACCTCGTGAGCATATCAACCCTTTTCTAGGTTGTAGAAGGCGTGATATCTCTGATAGTTCTAGAAGATATGAGAGAGAAAGGGGAGAGAGAAATGGTGCAACGTTGAGAATGACTTCTCCTCTGGTTTTGGGGCGATAGGACTTGGTGAACAGAGCCTCCATGGGTCTCTTCACGTGGTGGTAATCTTTTCCTATCCTATAGAGTCTTTGGATGTGTTTAAGAGAGAGAGAGAGAGAGAGAGAGAGTACAATCTCGAGTTAGAAAGAGAGTCTATGCATGAGAAGAGATGGAGAGTCTATCTTCAGTTTGGATGGAGAGTCTTCTTTTGAAGTTTGCTCATTTTAAATATTCACCAAGTCATAAAACTAAAAAAAATAAATCAAACAAGTCATTTTCTCTCCGTATCTCAGCGGTACGGTACGGTACAGTACCGTACCTTCTCACGGAGAACGCGGCACTATCGATCCGAACTGTACGGCGAACCTTAGTCAGTAGTACTGAAGACACCGACGGGAGTTAGAGAGGGCGTGGAATGGGTGAGAGATGTGTAGCTCCATCGCCAGGTTAATCTCTCATGCATGCTGGAAGGGAAGAACTAACCCCGGAAAACCAGAAAGTTTCAGACATTGCTGTTGTCAAGAGGATTAGTAGCTAGTGGGAACTATAGTGTCTTGGGTTCAAAATCTAGAATGGTCAAAAATATCTTTTTTAAAAGTGAGTCATCAGAATTGGCCATCAGTGATCGCCGGAATCCGGCGACTGTAGTGATCGCTTCGGAACCCAAACCGGGCCCGCCAACGCGAGGCCCTCGGGCTGGGGATTTGCACCCCCCCCTGCACGCAATAATCGCGTGCGTCGCGCCCGCTTAAATGGTTTTCGGCTCGGGCCCCCCGCAACCACTTAGTTTGGGCTCGGCCTGCGCGTGCGTGTAAGTTCCCGTAACATATCTAAGCATGTAAAAATGCACCTCATATTTAAGGCCTTCCAACTTTCTTAGATATCCAATATGGGACAAAACTTTTCACACACACACAACCAAACAAGGAGAAATGCTTAAATTCAAAACAGAAAATCAACACAGTCGTCGGCGATTGCCGGAATCCGGCAATAGTCACCGGATTCTGGTCGGCGGCCGTCGGGGATCGCCGAAATTTGGCGACTATCTCCGAAATCCGGCGATTGCCAGCGGCGACGGCCAGATTCCAACTCTAGTCGTCGGAATCCGACGATGTTCGCCGTCGATCGCCAATCTGAAAAAAAAAAGTGATTCACTTTAATTTAAAAATTAAGTGGTTTTCTAGACTTAAGTAATTAATTAAAATATAATTTTAAATATTTTATCAAACAATCTGAAATCTTAAAAATTAAATATTTTAGACTTTAGATTTTAAATAAGAGTTATCAAATATGGCCTTAGAAGGGATCGATCTTAGGTTAGGCTTCAGTGTCTCGTGCATGTGTGAAATGGTAGATTTAACTTTTTGAATTTGTGAGAAACCAACATCTAAATATTAATCTCTGCCCAGATGGCGCGCGGTAATGTGCTTAATTCGTTGTCTCTATAGATGAAGAAATATTGTAAGAATACACCAAAACAAAATCTCCAACTTCACGAGAATATAGATGGAGAAATGTCATTTAAGCATTTATATGCCAAGCAAGTAAAATTAACTACTGTTTGATAAATGATTCAAAATTGTGCTAGCTAGACAAATGAGTAGGGTTGTTTACTATTTGATCAAACCAAACCAAACCGGTCAATTCGGTTCGGTTCGATTTTCACACTTGTAGTGTTTGGTTCAGTTTTACCGAAATGAATCGAAAATATAATTAATTAATTAATTAATATTTATTTCACAAAGGCGCTTGTAACCCAGTGGAGCGCATTGTGCTTGTCGCGGATGCACAAGGAGGTCGTGAGTTCGAACCTCGTGATTCTACTAAAAAATTGAGTTGAACCGGATGAAACCGACCCGTGATCAGCACTATAAAGAAGTTAACCATGAATTGTTCTTTACGAGGAACCACCCTTTGGTGAAAGAAATGGCAGGCACCTGCATGATGATGTCTCTTCAATCATCCTTGTTGCCGGTATATATGTTATCAATATTTCTATTGACGTTGTTCCTTTTGCACTACAGGACTCTTTGCCGAAAGGCATACCTATACTAAGTTCTTTGTTTTTGTTTTTAAAGACAAACTTACACCCACACTAAAACCAAACTTGATTGACGTGTGGACGCGTTGTCGGCTAGCTCTAAAAGGTGCTCGCATGTCCACACCGATCGATGTTAGGCAAACACAAAGACATGGGGTACGGAAAAGTAATTTGGATTAATTTCACCGGGGAAATTAACTTTAATTAACAAGTAACTTCAATTTTTGATCATTAAGCAAAATACTATATTGTTCTTAATGAGCTCGGTTTGACATGTAAAGATTTTAATGAGCCGATCTCCGAAGAGCTCGAGGTTGGGGCTCGAATGCAAAAGGACGTTGTGGAATAAGAACTCGTTTGCTACCTATATATCTCAACCCACTGTATAAAAGTCAATCTAAGAAATAGATTTTCGGAGTCGATTATTTGACGATCAAATCAATTCACTCGATTGGATTTGAGAAAAAATGATAGAGAGAGTAAAGTGTTGAGATAGACTATAATTGTGGAGAAATGTTTATTGCACTTTTACATTGCACTTTAAGTGCAATGTGATTTGACATAAGATCCATATGACATCCAACAATTGGATGGCCATTTTATCACTCCTCATGTGAGGAGTGCCACATAGACTTTATGTCGAGTCATAATTGTGATGACATGTGTCCTCCGCCATTTATCTGTGGTTGATCTTTTCTTGAAGGTAGCTATGGGTATTGGGTGAGAGAAAGCATGACATCCAATATGGGGATTTAAGTCTATTGATGCCTTTCTCTACCTCCCTTTTACCTTTTCTTCTGATAATCCACGTTAGGCTGCAGAGCAAAATTAGTGTTATCGGGCCCGGCCCAGAAGGGCCTATCAGTTCCTTAACATAAATTTAATCGTAGTGTTGGAAGGTTCGAGTAAGGTATCGATTGACTCATGTTAAGCGTTTCACCAATCATGCAATTGATTTGCATGTTCAACCAAAGATCCGGGTCGCGTTCACCATACAACATTGTTTGATTCTTGTGATGTGATCGTTTGGATGGTCTCTAAATGCTGTCTTATATATATACATATATATAGATGATGTAATTGAACATTTTATGAGAGGAGATCCTCTAAGTACCAGGTTGGAGAGAACCCGGTCAGTATTAGAGGGGTATTTTATAAAAAAATTCCTCTTACATATAGGTGTTGGGGTAGGGTTGAGTGTGAGGGGTTTTTTTCATAAAAATATCTCTCTAATATTGATGGGTTTCTCTCCGACGTGGTAATGAGAGGATCTCCTCTCACATTTTATGGGTATACTAGATTTCTATCGGTGTAGGGGAAATATCAAATTTGAAGTAAATTAAGTATTTTTGTAGTGATCATCATCGTTCGAACCCATTAATTTATTTACGAGTTCGACCCAACTACACCTTCGACAAATTGGTCGTAGTCTCGCAAGAGATATCATCACATATGTCCGTGAGAATATAAAAGAGAATACTAACATACACAAGTATGCATAGAATTGTACGATGTCACGCATGTTTACATGAAATGTACATGGATTATGTTCCATTACAAGCCAACAGAATTAAGTAACACAACATCTTGGGACATACCTCGAGATGGGAAATAGAAAGAGAAATTACATTATTGATGGTGTTGGACCGCCTCCATTACGACAGGGCTCAGAACTAGAAGATGGATGTGGATCTTCCTGCTCACACTCACTTGAAAGGGGAAAGTAGGGGGCGGTGAGTATCACAAGTCACTGGCTCAGTAGAAGAACTTTCTCGAAATTGCAAACAACAAGAACAACTTGAGTAGCAGGAGTAACTACTAGTCGAAAGGTCTAACTGCGGCTCCACCTCTACAAGTATAAAAACTGTGGAGATCAACTAACACCAGTTGCAGACCCATGTCTAACACCACTAGGGATTCCGCAGACCCTATAAAGAGGCAGTGACAATGCAAGACTAGTTGGAGACCAATACGTCTACTAGTGTCCCTCCCCCAACTATGAGCACGTTATAAGTGACCACACTACCACACCATAAGTCGCTGCCCTACGTCGTCTTTCCCTCAGTCGAATGAGCTACAACTCAAAAGATGAGAAGTGAGGGTGTCTAGAAATAGAAACATCGATGGTATTCATCGTACCGGGACAAACTCCGAGTACAGACAATACTTGACTTATAAAGAACTTGAGGTACCTGACTAGAGAGGTATCTAGAAAAGTCTCGAACTACCTGACTCAATATCATACACAATTCACGAACCACGTAAACCATTGCTTGAACATTACCATAAGAAGTCCATTAGAAATCCACCATCTATAGAAATTGGCCACACAACACTTCTTGGAAGGCTGTCACGTCAAGAGAATAGGCTGCGACACTGTCGCGTCCGTCCGATACGCTGTGACAAGAAGTCTTAATGCGTCGGCCAAGCAAAATGCCTTACCATCGCATCCACCTAACTGGATGCGTTATTAGGCCGGAAACCCTGCTCTACTAAGACTAAACATCACCTCCAACGTCAATACTTCAAGCAATAACCTCTAATCATGATAAACGAATCTAAACTTACATTTTTCTTTACTAACACATATTTCATGTAGAGCAATTAATCTAAAATGCATAATATAATAAATTTAAAGAGAGAACCACATGCTCATGCACTCCAAACCATATCCAAACATGCTAAAAAACACTAACTCATCTCCAAACCGAAGAACACTACGAAGACTACAAGAAACTCGAGTAAAGGGGACGCCACCCTACTAGAACACGAAGAGCAATCCGTTAGGGTCTTCTCGTCATCTGGTCGCCTCCTCCTTGCCAAGAGCACTTCAAAAACCACCTCCAAACGATCAGAAAACCTCCCCGAAGTAAAATCACCACATAGCTTCTCTTACAACTAAGAACATGGTGAACCCTGCTCTAGTCAGAGGGGGTAAACAAAACTCCTACCACTGACTAGAACGCATCACATCGTTCGAACGTCACATTAACACGTCTAAGACAGACGACACGACATCCACTGCTCGCAAACACTGTCACGTCAACCTCGACCGATGCGTTATTAACATGTCGAACTGCTCCCTAGCCGCGACAGCAACCAGAACCTTGAAGCCTCAACCAGAAGCATCAAACCATGCTATGTTCAAGGAGAACAAAACACATACCATACTAGTCCACATTCCTACCACACTTCAAAACCTATAAACTAGATCACGAACGTCGGGGCACTACAATTTTGTTTATCTCAAAGACGTACTTGTAGAAGAAAAGTATGATATTATAGGATTTGGATGGTATCCAAATACTGTCTTGATTGATCTCATACATATATATATATATATATATATATATATAATATATATATATATATATATATTAATATATATATATATATATGTATAGATGACAGAATCGAACATTTTCTGTGTATGTTAGATTTCTGCCCGTGCAGGGGAAATATCAAATTTGAAGTAAATTAGGTATTTTGTTTATTTCAAAGACATATTATAGGATTTGGATGGTATCCAAATACTGTCTTGATTGATCTCATATATATATATATATATGTATAGATGACAGAATCGAACATTTTCTGTGTATGTTAGATTTCTGCCCGTGCAGGGGAAATATCAAATTTGAAGTAAATTATATAGGTATTTTGTTTATTTCAAAGACATATTTATAGAAGAAAAATACGATACTATAATATTTGATAATGAAAAAGGAGCAATAACATATGAAGCATCATTAAACTGACTGTTCTATATGAATTATTAAAGTCATAAATTATATTTTAAAACTGTCAAATACATAAATCATCAATAGTTTTAAGATAGAATTATCAATCAATCTCTATTTTTTAAAAACTTATTTTTAAGTCTATGACGTACATATTTATAATTACAGAGATAAATATATAACTATATAATTTTTTAAAAGACTTATATAATTACTTGAGATCTAAAATTAAATTTTTAAAAAATAAAGATTGATCAATAATTCTCTCTAGCTTTAATGTCAAAGTGTAACACAATTTAAAAAACTAAGAAAAATACTGGTTACTCCGGCGCCCGAGTAACCCAGTTGAACTGGATTGATAGCGCGGCCGACCAATCTCGTGAGCCTATGCCGCTCTCATGTGGCCCACGTACGGCCGACTAATCAGATCGGCCGCGCGGCCGATCCAGCTCAGCCAACTACCTGAGCGCTCGGATAACTAGCACTACTCAAAAACTAAAGTCTGCATTGCTCGATTGGCGGAGTTGAGACCAACAATGCTGAGGGATCTTATGGCCGTGGAGTTCTGCATGTGCTGTACCTCTTGCTACGAATAATGTTTTAACTCTCTCCCTCTCTCTTAAGTATGCCATGGGTTATGTATTTATCAAGTGTCGTGGCACCAGACTCGAGGAAGCATGTAGAAGTGGGAGGACGGTGCACTGAGGTCCCTCGATTTAATATAAAATATTAAGGTGAATAAAAATAGTATTTATTAAAGATATATAAATTTGATTATAAATAGTTATGTTAACATGGTAAAAGATATGAAGATGAATAAAATAAATAAAAAATAACCCGAGATTGAAAAAATTGGAGAGCTGAATCAAGAAAAGATGTGATTAATTTGTGATGTAGTTATAGAGGTAGTACTAGGGTTTGATTTATAAACTTACACATCAACATAAGAAGTTCTCAAATAAATGTAATTGATCGACCTAAATGTTAGTCAACCTAATTCTAAAATTGGTCGACCCACATCAACTTTGGGTAGACCAAAATGCAACTTGGGAGAATTGTTTCAGATGTGTTTTACGCTGCATATATCAAGGATGGCAATCTTCTGATCATGATCTATTGAGATTCTTATAGTTTCTGCATCTGATTTGCTAAGAATCATGTCACAAAAAAACTTCTTCCACCTAGCTTTGGACGGACCCACTCCAACTTTTTTGTGCATGTCACAACTAGGACTGTCAATGGGCCGAGCCTGGGCTGGGCTTAGATGAGTCCGGCCCAGGCCCGACTCATCAATATGAAAGCCCAAGTCCGGCTCAAGCCCGAGCAATGTCGGGTCGGGCTGGGCCGGGCCCAATATTTTTACAAAATTGTAAAGCCCGACTAAGGTCCGACCCGACTTAAATACTTAAATAAAAATTAAATTAATAATAAAAATAATATATTTAATAATATAAAACTTATAATCTCATTCAATTAAGTAGAGTTTTGATGTTCCTTATTTAATTTGTTTGAAAAGAGAGTTTTTAACTTTTAAATAAGTAAAATAACATAATTTTAACTAAGTAAAATTTAAGTTTTGAAAAGAAAAAAGGAAAAGAGATGGGTGGGGCCGGCTTATCGGGCCGAACTCAAAGCCCGAGTTCGACTCATGGGCTTAGTCGGACTAGGCTTTTAGGCCCTACTAAAAACCCATGGGCCGAAAAGAGTTTTGCGGCCCAACCCAAAATCAGGCCAAGCCCGCAGGCCTGTCGGGCCAGCCTGGCTCATTGACAGCCCTAGTCACAACCGTGCGAAATGCGATGGCAGACCTACCGGTCTTTTTTTTGTTTTTTAAATCAGTGTATTTAATAAAGAGAGAGATGATATTTAATGTTGGAGAAAAATTTTGTACACATAAAATAGTACGCACAAATAATTATATAGCGCATACAAATAATAAAATAAGGTACACAAATAAAACAACAATGCACACAAATAGTGTGATAATGCGTAACAATTATCATACTATTTGTGTGTATTGTTGTGTCATTTGTGTGGCTTATTCTATTATTTATGTGTGCTACATGATTATTTATATGCACTATTTTATGTGCACAAAATCTCTCTACTATATTAAATATTTTCTCTCTCTTCATTAAATATCCCTCTCTTTTCACAGGTTAAAAAAAAAAACTGAGAGGCTCTTCCACGCCTGCTATGCTCCTGGCATAACATTTCTCAAGGAAGCATATGTGATCTTCCCTGCCTTCTTCCATCGTCAGTAGGGCTGTAAACGGGTCGGGTTCGGAATCGGAAACACAGATTCCGATACCGATTCCGATAACCGAAATATGGTTCCGATTCCGATTCCGATAAGAATGGTTAGTTCCGATTCCGTTCCGATTCCGATAACATTACCGGAACCGAAATTCCGATAAGGTAAGATGTTTACCATAATTTTACCTTGAGTTTATGATAATTTATCGGAATAACCGATACGGATACCGATTTTGATTATTTTTTCGATTTCGATTCCGATTCCGATAACTTATCGGAATATTCGATACTGATTCCGATAAACTATCGGTATCATTTTTCGATTCCGAAACCGATAATTTTTATCGATATCGGGTCGGAATATCAGAATATCGGATTCCGTTTACATCCCTAACCGTCAGTGTCAAGGACTACTGCTTGGAGGGGTTGCTCTGGATGTTGGCGGCGACCAGGGCGCGTGGGGCGTCCCAGTTGTGGGCACCCCTGATACCTACCGAGGTGGGTTGGGATCGAAACTAGCAAAGGAGCTATGCGTTGTTTTTAAGTGATTTTTCAAGGATTTATATGAGACATACGTTGCGGCACTTTAGGTGAAGTTTAAGGGTTTTTTTCGGGTTTCGAACCCACTTTCTTATTGTTCAAAACTAACAGCTTACACCCTTGCGCCGAACCGAAAAAAAAATATTGGTGGCGACCATCATATGTATTTAATTTTTTTGCGACGTGGCATTTTATATTGACAAGATTAAATTGTATTTTAATAATATATATATATATATAGATTATATGAAAGACAGATAAATATAAGGTATATGAGATAATAAAGGAGAATTAAGTTAAATATTTTAATGGGCTGGGCTTTTGGCAAGGAAATGGAAGTCAAATGTCATTGCTCGGGCCAGGCTCTGGCCCAGTGGGCCTCGTCTCAACCCCCACGGTTCTCTCCACCATGCAATCACTTCGTATAAGATGGTATGTGCAAGTCTTTTAACTGGGTTTTTTTAAATTTTTAGTGTGAATTTTTAGTAATTTGTGTTTTTTAGTCCTTCCAACTTGGTAAATTTAGTCATAAAAAAAACCCTTAACTTTTCTTAGAAGCAGATCCATTTTAATCGCAACGAGATGTCTTGTTTCATGACAGGAAGGCTCGTTTCCAAGGGAAAAAAAAATCTGAATCAAGTTACGAAGCTAAAAGCTAAGTTAAAGTATTAAACAAATTAAAAACTGAAAGGACGTTTAAAAAACCACATGCTCAATCTTTTTTTTTTTTTTAATGAGGAACCCTGTCCTGTATGGTTTTGTGGGCTCAAGAATTGGTGTTCGTGAACTCTAAGGTCAGGACTTGACAGCCCCTATTTATTGCCCTTACTTCACTTGACCGAAAAAACTCCGAACTTACACACCTCGAGGATTGCATGTAGATCAAATAACCCCCCAGAATCGAAACATGCTCAATCTTCATTTTAAAATTCTTAATACGTATATATACGATTGATTGCAGAAAACTTGTTTAAACTTTAAATAGCGCGTCCCTGAAACCATTTTTTTGAAAAAATAAAATTTAAATACTTATTGTAAGTACGTAGTTTCTCGCAAAAACTCAGACCTAGATTATAAAAAATACTTTTATTTTATTGACTGTCGGACACTCTCACCCAATAAGAGACTTTCCTACGGCTACAACCTACCTTAATTTTATTTTAAAAAGGACTTACTATAAGTATTTCTGTATATCAAATGTAATGTTATTCTATACGAATTAATGCAGGAGAGCACGCTTCTTTGATCTAATGGGGCTGATGGAGAAGAGAAAAGTTTAGTGCACTTTTTTATTACACTTAAGTGTAATATAATTAGGTACTAAATCTATGTGGCATTCTTCACATAGAGAGTGATAAAGTGACAACTCAATTATTGAGTGCCATATAAATTTAGTGTCTAATCATATTATACTTAAGTACAATAAAAAAATGTACTAAATCTTTCTCAACGGAGAAAGAAGCTCTCGAACCAAATAACTTGTTTGGTCTATCACGTAGATTGTCAGTAAGTCATGTGTGGGCCTCAACATCTTTTTCCCCTCTCGTAGATTTACTCTCCAATGCAAGTAAATTTTTATCCTGTTTAATTAGTTATTTGTCAATTTAATTAATTATTATCACTTTTAATTGCTAACTAAAAAAAGATAAAGTAACTTTTTACACATTAAGATTATTTGTCATCGATCTTTGATCTACTATTTATCACCCTTAGTATTAAGGGATGATAAATAATGAGTTAAAAATGATAAATAATTGTATAGAGAATGATATAAAGTATTTAATATTTTTATTGAGATGGTCTAAGAGTGTTAAATGTTACTGTTGGATAACTATTTTCCAACAAAATTATTTATCTATTTTATTTAATTATTTATCATATTTAAATAAATATTTATTACATTTAACTTGTTATTTATCATTTTAGTGTTAAAAATGAGAGCGATTTCAGAATATTGTTCAACAAAATTATTTTTCTCTTTTATTTAATTGTTTCTCATTTTTAATTAGTTATTTGTTAATTTTAACTTATTATTTATCATTATTAATATTAAAAATAATAATATTAATATATAAATATTTAAAAAAATTAATACTTCTGTTAGGTAGACCCTCAATAATATATTGGGCCTAACATTTATAAAAAAAGAGAAAAAAACAAGAAAAAAATGAGAGGAAGGACGAGGAGAGAGAAGTTGGTGGTGTGGTCGCGAGGAGGCGGGAAATGGCGAGGCAGGGACATATATATATAGCTGTGCTGCCATCGCAGGGAGGAGTCAGAGAGAAAACGGAAGTCGGGTGGGCACGCACCGCTCTCTCCAATTTCGTCTGCTCTCTCTCCGTACGTAGTCCTTATCGGAGCCGTCCGATGAGCCGTTTCCCACGATTTATGCACGGCGTCGTGGTAATCTCTCTCTCTCTGCCTCCACCCGGACCGTCTGCCCCGTCCATGGCGGGATTCGCGGGCTAGGGTTTAGGTGAGGGTTTTCTGTAGCATCGATAATTCCCCTTTGTCCTCTTTCTTCCCCTTTCCTCCTCCTCCCCCGGCCCGCCTCCGCTCTGTCCCGTCTTTTCGCGCACAGCTGCTAACTGTAGGATAATGTAAAAGTGATGTTTTTGGACATAGAAGGCATCGGTAATTCGGTTGTCATCTTTAGGTGAATACAAGTCGCGTTCTTGACGACGATTAGGCGGTGCTTGGTGGGTGCTGTTCAAATTAATGGTTTAGAGGTCGGTACTCTCTCTCTCTCTCTTTATATATATATGTGTATATGTAGTGGTTATTGTGCTTGATGTTATACTGTCGTTTGTTGATTTTTGAAGCACAGAGGATTGTTAATATGACCCAACCGGCGGTGATCCTCGCGACGGCAGCATATGATCATATGATCAGGTTTTGGGAGGCCAAGAGCGGCCGGTGTTACCGCACCCTTCAACACCCGGACTCCGTGCGTTTGCCACCCTGTTATAGCTCTTCCACCCTTCCATCCCTGATTTGGGACACCTATTTTATGCGGTTTTTCTTGTTTTGAGCTGCGAGTTTCTTCAATGTTGCTGGATGTTGAGATACATAGTGGTAACAAGAGTCGCCAGTATATGACTTGACTGTTTATATTATCTTTTATACTGAAACCAATTGTAGTCCCTTCCCATCTGTGGAGTGAGCGTGCCGTTTTCCATATAAAATTGAACTGATCCATCAAGTATCATGCATGCAGCACATTAACAGGCTTGAAATAACTCCAGATAGACAGTACCTGGCTGCAGCTGGAAATCCACATATTCGCCTCTTCGACATTAACTCTACTAGACCAGAACCAGTATGTTCTGCTGTCAAGAAAGTTATTTTTCTTCATTAATTGACAATTGTAGGCTGTATGCTCAAAATACTTGTAACGTTCTTCTTGTGATCTGAGTTAGGTTATCAGCTATGAATCTCATACAAACAATGTGATGGCAGTAGGGTTTCAATGTGATGGTAATTGGATGTATTCTGGTTCTGAGGATGGCACAATCAGAATCTGGGATCTGAGGTAACACAGTTCTTGTTCTTTAACTTACAAGCTTTAAAGAAATCATTTTTCCTAATTGAACATTGTTTTCACATAACTTGTTAAAAAGCTCAGTTATCCACCATATGTAACTTTTGATTAAACTAAAGGGTACCAATCATCTTGATAAGTACTATAGAATGAATCGGTAAATTTATTTTTCAAAAAGAAAAGGTTGAACAATTTTTTTTACTCTTACTGTTTCAAGCATGTGGTACAAAATTGAGGTTCATGTGGGTTCTAGCCCAGGCTAAGGGGGGCACTACCTGACAGATGTTCGACCTCCACATGGGCTGTTACTACTGGTGCTTCAGGGCTGATCTTGGGCGGGTGGTTACTCTTGGTGTTAGAAAAAAAAAGTCTTCCACATTGTTAGCCATCATTGGAAACTGCTTGCTTTATCAATCCTGACCTCATTATGTTCTTTTGCTCTGTGACTGACACTTCAAGTAACCTCCCAATGGCATGAATAAAATTCTCTTGAAACTCCATGGTCATGTAAAAATATGCATATGATTAGGATTCAAAGAGTATAGTGAGATATTGTATGTTAAGAGTTTAGTTAATGCCATTGAAGCATATAGATGCTGACCTCTCTCTCTCTCTTGACGTAGATTCTCTCGTGTTTTTGCAAAGCCTATTGCTCTGCACTAGCTCTCCTAGTCTCCTTTATGATATATTTAACATGTAGGCACGAGGAGAGAGAGGAAAAAGAGCAGAGAGAATTTCTTAACTCCTTGTCTTGATGTTCTACATAATTTTTATTTCATCTTAAACATTTTGTGGATCTTCCTTATTTCATTCCATGCCAGGGCTCCCGGTTGTCAAAGAGAATATGAAAGCCGTGCAGCTGTTAATAGTGTTGTTTTGCACCCGAATCAGGTCAGGTTTGAAGAACTTTCCTTTTTCCACAAGGCAAAACTGGGGATATGCACCGTTTTATTTAATTACTTATAGGGTAGTACAGCCAAAGTAGAGAAAAGGGCATTCTCCAAATTGGGGATAAGACCCTTTTGAAGTTGCCTCTTCAATTTTTGTCTGAAGGCTATGTATGAATTATGATGAGTATGCAGAGGAATCTTTTAAAGGTTAATTGTGCTGTCATTTACTCTTGGAGTCTCACTGGTCAGATTGGTGCAAAGTTGCATACTTTGTTTTGGGCATTAGTTTCCACTATATTTTTATGCAGGCTGCATTTGGTTAATAAGCATTGGCAGCCTCTTGCTTACCTATGCCTCTTTGTATATTTTCCTCATGAAGGGTAATAGGTAGCATGATAAATGTGTTATCTTCTGAATGCACTTTATTCAGGTAGTACTTTACCAAGTATTATGGATGTCTTTTCCTCTGATTTTTTTTATTTTTTAGGGCCTGGAACTGTTGTACTCCAAAAACATGTTTAATTTTCCTCAGATCTTTACATTCTTATTCTGATTGCAACTACTATAACTAAGCACAGTGTCCTTAATCTTATGTCTCTTGGTATGTTTAATTGTTTATGTTATCCATTTATTTGGGCAGTGGCTTTGCATCCTTTATTATTTTATCTCATTTCCCCTTCAATTACTTTTTTGTATTACAGATGGAACTCATATCTGGAGATCAAAATGGAAATATACGTGTCTGGGATCTAGCTGCTAATTCATGCAGCTGTGAGTTGGTTAGTGTTTATACATTAACCTCATTTAAGGGAGAAGTCCTATGCATTTGAGACATAACTTCCTTATTTCCAGGAAAAAAAAAGAGGAGGGAAGTGCACGGGATAATTTCTAAGAGTTTGATCCTTTATGGATTTGAGCACAGGTGCCTGAGGTAGATACTGCTGTAAGATCTTTATCTGTCATGTGGGACGGCAGCTTAGTTGTTGCTGCAAACAATCATGGAACTTGTTATGTTTGGAGGTTGCTGCGAGGGACACAGGCATGTGTCAAGCTTGTGCATATGTTCTGGTTTAGATTACAATACTGAAACTGGCACTTGTGGATTCTACATGTGTAGTGAACATTCTAATTTCCTGCAGGTAATGAGCTACTTTGAACCCCTGCATAAACTGCAAGCTCATCATGGTTACATCCTAAAATGTCTACTTTCTCCAGAGTTGTGTGATCCCCACAGGTCTGGTATTTCAACTATAAATTTATAAAGGATTATTACATCTGTGAATTGATAAACTTTTCATTTACTTTTCTTTTACATGGAAAGTAAATTAGTAACTTTATCTGTACGTAAAAGTCTCTTCCAATGTTGTGTTAGAAAAAGAGGAAATTGCAAATTCATGCTGTACACTAACCACAAACTTTCATGCATTTAGAATAAATTGCTTTTCCTATTGGCCTTACTTTTTTTCCCCCCTTTTTAGTCATGTCCACAGACTCCATCCTGTATTTATAATGTTCGGATGGTTCTGAAATGTCAATAGGTATTTGGCAACAGCATCATCTGATTGTACTGTCAAGATATGGAACGTGGATGGTTTTACCCTGGAGCGAACTTTAGTAGGTAAGAAGTCACTTTTCTTGTAGCCTGGTTGGACTGATTCCCCGTAATAGCTCAGAATCTCTGATTTTAGGGAGAGATCAAGGCTGGTGTTTTATTGTTGTTAGTTGTTATGTTAATTACACTTACGAGGTTCTTTGTTCATCTGCTTAGGTCATCAGCGGTGGGTGTGGGATTGTGCTTTCTCTGTAGATGGTGCATGTTTAATAACAGGTAATGGCAGAACATGCATGTCAGTATACTTCAACACTTGTTCATTCATTCTTATATTTTTCGTTTATGATTTGCCTTTTTTTTTTTTCAAATTTGTTTTTCCAATGTGAATTACAGCTTCCTCTGATGCTACCGCAAGACTATGGAATATGGCAACAGGGGAAGCCGTCAGAGTGTACCAAGGGCAAAAACCGACCATTTGTTGCGCCTTACATGATGGTGCAGAATCACTTCCATCCTGATTTTGTCTTCCATTGTTCATAGTGTTTAAGCTGTGCTCATTGTTATGCTTTGATAACATTGGGTTTGCTTGTGCTGCAGCATGATTCAATTTGCCTGATGTTAGCTGTCACACAAGCAAATGAGTCTAATGTGAGACCTTATAGGCCGTCACCCATATTTAAAGCCTGTCTTGGATAACCAAAGCAGACAGTTCTACTCCCTATTGCAGATTCTTCTCTGTAGACGTATGCTTACGCATTAGTTGTAGTGCTAACATTAGCAGAGCTTCTTTCATGAGAGTCAGATATGATAACGACCGTCTCAGCTTTTAGGTTTTGTGGCAATAGAGGTTCAATTAGCCTATAGATTCTGTGTATGTAGTAACACAACCTAGTCTCAGTGAGAGGCTTTCAGTGGTATTTTCTGAAAGAACTTCTATTTGGTTATGGTTCCTTCTTGCCATCATTATATTTTAACTGTTACCGCTGATCTGCAGGACCGAAATGATTTGGCAAAAGGGGTTTCCTGACTTGTGCTTCTGGATATTATCATGAGCCATTTCCATGTTATGTTTCTTTTGCTCAATGTGAAAAGATCTTCAATGGCATATCATGTTCTGCTGAAGGGTTCTAGATTTGTGACACTGGAAACATAACACACCTTGGAGTTGACATATAGAAAGCACACAATATTGTGATAGAAGGGGAGAGGAATAGGTAAAACTCAAATCAGGTGGTTTTATCCTTATCCCTTATCCCCTTGGTATATGGTAGGCACGGGGATAGCCCTATTTTGAGGGATATGTAAAAAAATTTACAATGTTGTCATTAAGTTTAACCATGTTCTATATGATGCAATTAGTAATATGATTATGTCATCATGATAATTGATATTATAATATGTTAATTGATATATTAATATAATATTATTACTATGTTAAACACTATAGTAATGTTAATGTTCTAATATGTTATCACATTAAGTCTAATCATAATTTAGTATGTTGTCTTTAATAATACGATTATGCTACTATCTTAATTACTGTAGTAATATATAAATGTTTTTATGCTCACCACTATGCTAATTATTGTAATAATATAGTATTATTATTATATTAATTACTACTAATTGAACAATATTATTGTGTTAACATGTTATGTTCAGTTTAATATAATTTGCTATGATGCCATTAATAATTTGATTATGTTATACTATAATAATGTAGTAATGTTAATATGTAACTACATTATGTATAATCATAATTTACTATGTAGTTAACAATAATACATGAATGTAGTAATATCTTCATTGCTACATTAATATGGTAATATTCTTATGTTAGTCATTAATATGACATAATAATAACTCTGTTAACATGTGATTATATTATATCAATTTTTTTTGACATCTAAAGGGAAGTTTTATAGAACATTTGTAAGGAGTGTTGTGTAGTACGAAAGAAATATATTAATAAAATGTATGTAGTAGAGATGAGGATGGTAAGATGAATTGTGGTATGATTAGAAAAAGATAATATTAAAATGAGTATTTTCGTGAGAACTTGGAAATGGTTTTAATTGATAGTAAAATGAGAAAATAAATTCAGTTGGTTTGTACTTGTGCATCATCGTCTCAACTTAACGGCGATTAAAATTGTTTAAAAGATGTGATTAAATTTTATTGAATCCGAGTAAAAGAGTTTGAAGAAAGTTGAAAATGAGATGACGTGATGTCATTAGGAAGGATATTGGTTTCTTGAATTTAAACATAAATATAGTATTTGATAGGAATTTTTAAGGGAGTAAGATTTAAGTAGTCGACTTCAAATAATTTTAATGATGACGACGATGAAGGTAAAAAAATTAATAAAAAGAAGTTATCTTAAAATGTACGAAACGAGGGTAGAAAAAAGTGATATTAACTCATTCCTTAGGTCCAAGGGAATGTGTTATCTCCACTTTTATATCAATATTTGAAGATATTCTTAATCCTCGTAACCCCCACCCCACTTTTCCCAGCTATAACTTATGACATGCCAAACGAAAAATGAGGTTAACTCATCCTTCAACTCCATCTTATTCTATTGAGAAAGATTCAGTGCACTTTTGTATTGCACTTTTAAGTGTAATATGACTCGGTAATAATTCATATGACATCTAACAATTGATTTGTCATTTTATCACTCATCATATGAGGAATGTCACATGAGTTATTGTCTAGTCATATTATACTTAAAAGTGTAATACAAAAATATACTAAAATTTTCTCTATCCTAATATTAAACATGACCGTACGATGTAGTAGGGACAGGGACAGCAGTAGTGGTCTCCATTGGAGTATACTATGGCCTTGAAAGGCCCAACAACCAAGCATGTGACAGATCCATGAGCTCGTCTGTTGCAGTGTGATCTATACACAAAATTGCAAGTTTAAATGCAAGGATTTAACTGGTGGATCAGACGGGTGTGTGAGGGTGGACGTGCCGGCGGTGGTTGGGAGAAGTCTGCTGCCAAGAACAGTATTTAATGGAAGAGAAGTCGTAGGCATGAGATCTCTGATGCCGCCCTCAGCGGCTGGTTCGACGGAGACGGCAGCGCCCGCGCCCGTGGGTGGTCGCGTTTCCGGACACCCGGTGATGGCGGAATCTTTCATCTGTGATCTGTGTGCCTAACGAAGGAAGACATGGATATTGGATGGTATATAAAAAATATAAGAACAAATATTAAATATTCAGATGTTAGACACAAATATCTGTGGCGAAATCTGTCCAAGTGATGCCAAGGTGATGCGGGCCCCACCCACTTTGTATTGAGCAAATGTTTTGTGCACGGCCGGACGTGCAAATGGCGAAATCTGTCCAAGTGATGCCAGGGTGATGCGTGCCCCACCCACTTTATATTGAGCAATGTTTTGTGCACGGACGGACGTGCAAATGATTTGTATGTCTGCCGCGCCAGGTATGTGCGCGGGCGCGACTGCATGCGGCGTCCCGCGCATTCTGGTGCGGCCCGTGCAAATGACATTTTCCTTTTGTATTTGATATCCGAGTGCTCCAAAGACCTAACATTTCTGTAAAAATATTAATCTGGTGGTGGCTTCTCTATGGAAACCCTAAACTATTTGTCATGTAGAGAAGATGATCCCGGTGTGGGCAATCTGGTCTTTATTCGATGGCGTGTAACAGGGTGGGCCCATCAAGAATGAAAAGCGAAGATACCATTGCATGACCATTTAAAGAAAAAGAAGAAGAAGAAGAAGAGAGAACTTATGGCTCATACGTATTCCATCAATCAAATAGGGCTCGTCTATTGTTGATGGCACTAAAGTACAGATTTGAGATTTGTGGAGCCGGCTACCAAATCATCTGGACAGTTCAAGATTGAAATAGATCATTAAACTGTTGTTTTGGGAAAACTTGTTATGCCTGCCTGTCTTCCCTTGGTAAACTACATTATATTTAAATAATCGATGACAACTCTCCTCTTGATGTTTTGATGTTATGTTGGGCTTTTTGCATATGTACCTCTGTTAGAAACTTAATTGTGCAAAAATTCGTCAAGTAATTACATTTATATTTGCATGTATAACACACTTACACTTTAAAAATGTCTTAAAAAATCTCGCCGTTCGCTGTGATGGAAGTGAAGAGAAAGGTCAACGAACATGTACGGGGAGTTATTTTTTAATATGAAATGTTTAAAAGACCTAACCCATTGCTACAGTTCTCTCTCTCTCTCTCAATATGGGATGAGTCTAGTCTAGTGTATACTCTCTTTGCCATTGGCGTTGAGGAGCGTCCCTCCCTCCCAGAGTAGCCTTCTTTCTTCTCTCTCTCTCTCTCTAACGTGCAAGAGGGGGAAACCCCCTCAATGCCCCAAGCTAGTGTTGCTATTGCATTGCTCCCTCCTCTCTCTCTTACGTGCATATGTCGAAGTTTGAGAAGGAAACTACCTAGGTGCCTCCAATGCTGTCACTACAGCCCCTCCCTCCTTTTCTACTTCTCTCTCTCTCTCTCTCTCTCTCTCTCTCTCTCAACACCCCAGGAAGGTCGAAACAAGGGAGACTGTGACGATGACATCGTCGAAGGTAGTGATGAAGCCCTACTTGACACCGGAATACACTGTATTGCCATAGAGAGAGAGAGAGAGAGTGACCATGTTTGGTCATATTGAATTGAACTGATTTGGTATGCCCGAACTATAATATCTCTAGGATTATAAATTTTAATGTGAATTAGCCTAAATTGGTGTGGTTAACATAGGAATTTCATTTAGTGGGTCACTCTAATCTAGTGGGGTCCTAGAGTGTGCTCTAGATCCGCCACTAGTGTGGTATGCGTCGGTACATACCATACCTAGAGCTCTCCAGTTTAGTCCAATTCACCGATTTAGCCCACCATGCCGTAGATATCTATTAATGGGATATCTCACTTCCGTCACGGTCTGTTATGAAGAGATCTATCATTACATTTGCGAAAAGCATCTATATATCCCTACAAAATTTATGAATTATTAGTATACCCCTATCTTTTTTTAAATCTACCTATATATCCATAAAAACTTGAACAATGCTCAATTCTACGCCTATCATCGATGGTTTGTCATTGTTACTAACTGGGGTGTTAACGTGAGGGTGGAATAGAGTAACCTATCTCTAAACTATAGTTGGGATAATGTCGCCATCTCGTGGTCATTCCTTGTTGCTACCACTGTCACTTCCTCCCCCACAGTCGATGAGGTCTCGGTGGACGATGAGGCGGCGTGCGAGTATGGGAGGGTGTGCGTTTATGACCTGCCGATAGGGTTCAACAAGGAGTTCATCGATGGCTGTGATGACCTCAACCCGTGGACCTCGAGCTACGACGCCCTCTCCAATGGTGGATTTGGCTAGCCATTTGTTGATCTCACATGATCATCTCTGATGCACTCTTTTTGTCGTGGTACACGATCGACCAGTTCGCGGTAGAACTCATCTACCACCGCTGCATGCTTGCTGACCAATTAATGGAGCCATTCATGACTGTCCCGCATTTTGCATCCCCTTCTATGGGGGACTTGCTGTGGGCAAGTACCTCTGATCGGGGGAGGAAAACTACACTGCTTAAGGCCGGAACCGCCACATGTAGATGCTGCTCCGGTGGATTCAAGACCGGGAGCTGTGATTCGGGATCACCTTTTGAACATCAGAATAAATTAACTCTAAATGGTTAATGGCTCTTTTTGGGCGATTTATCTAAAAAGAAATTATATGTTACTTACCAACTAAACAATGATCACAAGAGCTAAGATCCATACCTTTTATACATGAAAGGAGATCTTTTTTTATAAGCAAGTCCATCCCCTTTTGACTCATGTGTCCCAACCATCTATGCCACAAATTTGACAAGGAACTATTGGCCATAGTGTTCACCTTATCTTTGTTGGCACGTATCTTCATGTTATAAAGAGTACCATACATGCTATCTCTTGCCAATACAAGTGTGCCCTTTGTCAACTTCCAACTAATTTGATTGAAAGTGGTGAAGTAACCATCTTCCTTAACTTTTCTGCAAATATCAAATTCATCTTGGGGTCTGGAAGATGCCTTATATCTTTAAGATTGAGACAACACCTTGTGTAAGGCTCAACACATACATCTCCTATCCCTACAATCCTTAAAGTATCCTTATTGCCCATGTGGACAACACTGCATGTTCTATATGATGAGACTAATTGCCTAGAAGGTGTAGTATGATAGGATGCTCTTGAATCTAAAATCCAAATTGTGTCACCCTTTTATATTGTAAGACAATTTCTGCCATTCAATAAAAGAACTACCACTTCTTCATCTGACATGGTTGTTGCAAGCTCCTTGTCTTTTTCATTGTCTTCAATCTTTCTCTTCTTATCTTTTTCTTGTTTTAACTTTTTGCAATCAATCTTCTTGTGGCCAGGAATACCATAGTGATAACATTTGTCAATGATTCTAGATCTGGACTTTGATATCAATTTTGTTTTTCCATGGACTTTGTCTCTGTATCTTGTTCTGTCATGGTCTTCTATCATCAATACCAAATGATGACTTTTTCTTGTCTCCTCATTTAGGAGATTACCGGTCATGTGCTTTAAGGTTAGTACACCATCTGGAGCAAAATTACTTAGAGAGACAACAAGGGTCTTCCAACTATCTAGCAAAGAACCGAGCAACAATAAAGATTGCAACTCATCCTCTAGCACCTTCTTCATCATTGACAATTGATTTATAATGCTTTGCACTTCATTCAAATGCTCTGCAACCGAACTCCCCTCTTTTAGCTTGAGGTTCACCAACTGATGGGATCAAGAATACTTTGTTGCATGTAGTCTTTCTCTCATAGAGATCATGTGTAATATCTTGACTGTTCGGATCCTAAATTAATGGGTTTTACATGGTTTTTTGGCCAATGTGTGGTCGTTGGTCCATGTGTTGGACATTTGTGTACTGTGTGGTTGTTGTGGGTCAGGCATTTTGGCCCATAGTGTGCCCTGGTTCTCTGTGTAAGAACGCGACAAGGGTTGGCGACGCGTTCATAATGCAGTCTTCACCCATGGCACATTCTTTGAACCGCCAGTTTTGGTCGTTTGGTTGCATCTTTGATGCATGGCGCGCACCTGGTTGACGTGTGACATTATGTTCATGAACGTGGCAACAAAATAGGGCGCATTCTGAATGTGACGACCCACCCAGACGCATTCTTGCTTCCAAAGTTTAAACCCCTATTTGTCCACTGAACAGAGAAAATAGCCCTGTTCAGTCAAGGAGAGAACCCCAAGGGGGGGGGGGGGGGTTGTGGTGATTTGCGCTAGGGGTCGATGTTTTTGCGCAATTTTCTTGTGGGAAAGACTATGAAAGCACTGGAAAACACTGGGCAAGCATCGTTCTTTGCGTAGGTAGGGGTCATTCTCCTCGGTTCTTTATTTATTCACTTTCATTTATGATGAGAATAGTGTTTATAGAAGTTTAGCATGATTTAATTTGTGGAAACCACACTCAAATGATTGGCTTCCAACCCTAGGATGAAACATGACAATTTAATGAATGTTTCTAGCTCATGTGATCATTTTAATGGCTCTGGAGGTGAAAATATGGTACCTATGGTTTGTTTGGGTGGTGTTTCACCTGTTTAGCCGTGTACAATTGATTGAGAATGTGTGGGTTGAGTGTTTTGTGTGGCTTTTTGTGAGAAACTTGAGCTTTGTGTGTTCTGTCTAAGAATGCAGTAGGTATGGTGGACGCATTTGGAATGGGCTTGCCTCCCCCAACACGTCCCCAACCATAATGCGATCTGGACCATGGGTGCGTTACGGTTTTTGAGGTTTTGTGGCTTCTGTGTGTTCTTATGTTACAATATGGGTCCAAGGGACCCTGATTTCGGGTATCAACATTGTGAGTGTGTACAGGTGCTCTAAAGCAATTTAAATGTATTTTATCAAGAACAATTGGTTTTGCCAATGTGACCGCGTGTGGTTGAGTTTGTTGGTCAAGACACTTATTCCGGAGAGCCTCCTCAGTCAGGAACCCCAAATTCCTTGTGAACTAGGCATGGTAGTGTTTGAGATTAGTCCTGATACGGTGGTATCGTCAGGGTCATGCCGTCTTCCTAGACTCCCCTACTCCTTTGTGGTGAGTTGTACATCTGGCTAGGGAAAAGACGACATTGGGACAATAACTTGTAGTGTGGTTGTACTTTCTTCCAATCACTTGTAGTACACTCGTGATTGAGGGAGCGGACACTTGCAGACATGCTAGGCCCCAACTAGTCTCTTGTTCGACAGCCTCACTCTGCGGGATCCAGAACCCTCAAAGGTGTGTTAAGTGTGGGTTTGTAGTTCAGTGGGACTGCATGTGATGTTAGTTGGTCTCAACAGTTCTTGTTGGTGCTGTTGTGGAGTCACAATTAGACCTTTCATCCTTAGGTGTGTGATTGAGAGGTCTTTATTATGTGGTTTGTCCGTTTTGGGTGTTGGTGCCACGAACCAGCTTTCAGGACTCGAGTAGTAGTTGCAGCACCTTTCGACTCGAGCTTTAGTGTGTGTGTGTAGGACTTGTGCAGTAAGCTTGGATTTTGCACCTTGTTTTGTAGATTCGTTTGTACTTAGTTGCTTTAATTTATTTGCTTATATGTCACTAGTTCACACTTTCCATTATTATTATTAATTGCACTACTATTTTAGGGAGTTTTCCCTATGGAGCCAGTGACTCGTGAGGCTCACCCCTTTTGTAATTCGACCCAGGATCTGAGATACCGGATACCCTCTAGTATACCCGAACCCTGAACTGCCATCCACGAGCCAAAGCTTGAGGAAATCATAAAAGAAACCTGGATCTCAACAAATGCAAACCAAATTCAATTATATAACTACACATAACTACAACAACATGTACATCTCAGAGCTCAAGTACAGTGGAAAGGAAAATCACAACCATGAACGTACTCAACTCACTGAGCTAGCAGCTAGGCAGGACCACTAGAGTGACTTTGCATCTCTGCTCCTTGGGGTGACGACGCCTCACATGAAAGGGAAGGGAGTTAGCCTCTACTCAAGGCCCAGCAGGGACACTAACTACACATGTTAAACAGAATATAAGTAAACAAGTGCAGGAAAGAAGGCACAATAAGTAAGTAAGCACTGCTCTAAGTAAAGGTCGGAAACACAACCAAACCACACGTTGGAAAGCTGAGCCATGACGACAGCCTCTACTCTAGAAGCATTGGCCACACAAGTGCCTCGCAGACACAAGAACACTCACACAACACAAACTACACCACACAAGGTCAGATTAGCTAGAGCCTATGGCTTGGCGCCTCAACAGCATAGAGTCCTCAAACCCTAGCCACGTGTACACACTCAGATGCTCTCCCTCACATCTGGCCCTTGATCGATTTTCCCCTATGTCGTACTCTAACAGATGGAGAAGGGGCCCCACAAAAATTGGCTCAAAACCACCATAAGGGTCACACACTAGACATAGATGTTCTCGACGTCTAGGCTTGGACTAACTTACGACAGTTGTCCACAGTCACACTCAACACCCGAGTACATAACACAACCAAAAGTATGAAACCCTAACAACACAGATAGAGACGCTCTCAACATTCAAAAAAACATTGTGCCACTAGGTGGACACCCTAAGGCCCACTCACAACACTAAAAACATAAGTGAAGCACTACTAGGTCATGCAAGGTAGACAGTGGCATCGATTGTTGTCTACCAGAGTTGATGTCAACATAGGCTGCCATCAACCAGAGATTGACGACAACATACCTTGCCGTCAACAATGAACTTAGTGACAATCTATGTTGCCGTCAAGTTCATCGGCTTCCAGAATTTGCAGATGACCTAGCCCTTAGCCAGGAGCTAATCTACCTCTTGTACATAAAACCAACAATGGGGCACTCTTCCTTGTGTTGGAAAACACCTGTAGAGACTCAGAAAATGACGATCCAATGCTAGGATCGCCTAGTGCAACAACCATTCCTCGGCATGGATAACCCCTCAAAACCCGATTCCAAGGTTTGGAACGCGCATACAACACTACAGAAATAACAACGGGGGTACAGAGGTTAGCCTCCTTACATCAAATGATAGAAAAATGTGATAAAAACACTTATCCTATGATTGCACCCCTGTGGGCCACACCTCTTCGCTTAACCCCGTTTGTAACACCCCATATAAGAATACATTAAATGGACTAAATCAACAAACTACCAACAACTCGGACTAGTCATTTTCAAAGCTCGAGCAGGAAAAGAACTCTAAAGTTAAACGTGCTCAGTTGGGAGTAGTCTCAGGATGGGTGACCATCCTGAGAAGTCTACCAACTAGTATGGTTGTTGGGACAGTTTGCTAGTTGGGTCGTCATAGAAAGGTATCAGAGCCTTGCTCAATTGGAAGTGCAGGAACTAAATGCCACACAGGGCAAAGTGCTACACTATAGGAGCCACCTCTTGAGGCCAAAATGACGCAAAGTGCTACATAGTGGGAGCCACCTCTAGAATCCTACCTGCCTGGGGTTTGATTGTGTGCTATATGTAAGCAGCGACGAGGACGTCGCTTATATAAGAGGGGTAGATTGTAACACCCCATATAAGAATATGTTAAATAGACTAAATCAGCAAACTACCAACAACTCGGACTAGTCATTTTTAGAGCTCGAGTAGGAAAAGAACTTCGAAGTTAAACGTGCTTAGTTGAGAGTGGTCCCAAGATGGGTGACCTTCCTGGAAAGTCTACCAACTAGTATGGTTGTTGGGTCGTCACACCGTTCCTCAAGCAATGCCATTTCCACGGACACCAGTACCTCGCCCATGAACCTCCGTCGGCTGCCAAAGGTGGTCGGAGAAGCAAAAGGCGAGAGGGAAGGTGGAGACTGGAGAGAGTGCAGATGGGGAGAGAGAAGAGGGTTCGAGTTCTCTATATAAAAATAGACCTATCTAGGTCGACGTCAACATACATCGCTATCAAGTTCTACCGACTCAACTTGACACCAACATAGGTTGCCGTCAACAGCTCACAAAGGAACCCTCAAAAACTGACCAAGTAGACGGTAACATAAGTTGTCGTACATCAACACACCTAGGCGACATACTATCTGCCGCCAACGCTGTCTAGACGACAGCCATTCCTGCCGTCAACTCAAGTTAACGGCAACTGACACTGGCGTCAACCCCCACTGCGGTAGAAAGCCTATTACGGGTCTAATAAGGCCCCAAGACACTATACCTTTCCTCCCTACTTACCCCTTTTAGGTGAAGGTGAGCAAGTAGTTCCCATCCCTAGACTGACATCGATCATCATGATAGCACAGGCGGGCTTGTACCTCCAGTAGTGTGAGTCTACTTTATAGTTGTATCTCGGGATATGCCACATGTCATTGTACTTTTCTTTTTGAACTTGTACTACTGTATTGGGACAAAGTAAACTTGTATAAATATGTGTGTGAGATCTTGTAAAATTTACTATCTCAATGCATATTTAGTCGTCTTTCTATATTCCCATGCATTGAACATGTGTATTGGTATCCCTTGCGATCCTTAGTGATTCGCGGGAGGCGAAGTCAAGTCGGGTTCCATTTTGAATCCAAATGACGAGGATCGCCACATCATGTAACTTCCGCCGTAGAGATTTTGCAGTTGTCTCGCCTAACACATAGTGGAATACAGTACTATCATCCAACCGTTGTCGGATAATACCAATTGACTTTTGATCTAACAACTTCCCCGTGGTTTTAGACATTTCTATTGGCTTATGCTTCGCACTCTCAATGGGCATGTAGAGATCCTTGTAATAAAGGATGTCCTCTATCTTTGCCTTCCAAATCACCCAAGTGCTACCATTGAGTGAAAATCATTCAGTTGGTTGATAGTTACATCCATCTCGTCTCATGTGATCAAAATATTATGACCAAACTCTAATACCACTATGTTAAGAAAAATATCTTTTTTCCCATTTGTGTGAACGACTGAGGATGAACTTGACAACCACACAAGTACAAAAAAAATATGAAATTACAAAAATAAAATACAACAAACTTCATACAAAATTTATGTAAAAATCTCAAAATCGAAATTACTACAAAACAAATCCAAACCACTATATAAAATACAATAGTATATCGATTCCATTGTTAGGTTACAAACTGAGAATTATAACCTCCCCACAAATATATGTGGAGACCACACACTTAAGACCCTAATGACAAACTCTAAGATTGATGTTCACCACCAAGACACCCATGCAATGTGCACCGAGAAGAGCTGGTTATGGAAATTAATTTTCTCTCTCCTCACATAAATTTCTCATTAAATTAGATACGCACAGTATCGTATTGGTCAATGAAAATGTCAAAATATATGAGAAAATATAATTTTCAACTACATTAAACTTTGAGAAATATTTTGTGTCAAGTTATGAAATGTATCGACATCTGATCACAAAACACAAGAAAGATAGATATGCTGTCAATATAACACCGAAATTTATACCCATTTATATCTACGGACACATGCAGCTAAGGCATTGGTTGGAGATAATTTTTAAAAAGTGAAAATTGTAAAAATTGACAATCACAGCAATATGTTGTGGGGCGAAGTTTTTGGCCTCGTCATTCGTGCCTCACAGTATAGAGTGTGCAAAAAATTAAAAAAAAAATCCGAAAGTGGCGACCCTCTCTCTGCCTCTCTCTGTTTCATCTCAAAAATTTTTGGAAGCAGTGGCCAACTCGTTTCGCACGTGAGGGAGAGAGAATGTCCATTCTCTTTGTCTCTCTCTTGCTGTCAAAATCTTGGGCGTGCACAAGTCGGAGTGATACTTCACCGTTTGGAAACACCACATGCCTTGTCAAAAATGTTAAATTTTAAAAAATTTTCAAACTCCATTTCAAACGATGCCTAAATACCCCAGTAAAACGCAAAACATTTCTCTTGAGCTTTTCTCTTTGAGAAGACCAGATGAACTAGTTTCATTCGGGATCGCGGCGTCACCAAAGACAGATGCGACATGGACTTCTCAAGAGACATCTGGTTCCTGGGTCCTGCAGAGGCTTCGCGGGTATCCAGTAGGTACGGATTTGTAGAAGGAAGGATCGATCGATCCGGGAAGATAGGAAAAGCGCGAACACGTACGTACATATGATGCGCAACCCCAACACCTCCAAACAGAAGCAACGAGCAAGGCTACTTACGCTTCCCTTCCAAACCTCGACGCCGCTTGGTTTGTAATTTTTATTTTATTTTTTATTTTTAGTGGGAGAGAGATGGGAACGACAGATATATAGATATTTGAGAAAGACTTATTGCACTTGTTCATTGCATTTTAAGTGCAATGTGACTAAACAATAACTCATGTGACACCTCTCACATGAGAGGTGATAAAGTGACAATTTAATTGTTGGATGCCACATAAATTTGTTACCTAATCACATTACATTTAAAGTGCAATAGACAAGTGCAATAAACATTTCTCATACTGTTTGCCATCTCTCGGTACTGCACCAACCAACCCTTGGGAGGCACACGACACCCCGACCCATTATTAGTTCCTCCGGATGCCCAACACTCACAGCGAGGCCACACCCTCGCCAATCTAGTTATGTGTATACTTTTGTTATATAACTTATATAAAATTTATTTTATTTTGTGTATACCCTCCATATGTGGGGTGCCAATCAAGCTATGCTAGTTCGAAGGCTTACTTTACCGGACTTGATTTTTTACGCACATTTAATTCTTACATGATGCGAGTCTTAATTTGATAGTCTTGGGGGAAGAGATGCAACATGTTAGACATATATTGGATACTATTGTGTTTGAGAAATTACACTTGTTATTTAGGTGGACCATAATAATCTAGTTAGATGGCAACTTACGGGGTGTCATATTATTTGTCGTAGCCATTGCATCGTTTTCGACATTGTTATTGCCATTGCTTCTCACTGCACTATCTAGATTTCTGGCATAGTACCATACGAATTGTCATCTAATTGGATCGCTCTCGTCTAGTTGAATAGTAAGTGTTTCTATTGAGTTATTCTCTTGTTATAAAAGTAGGGGTGGATTTATGAAGAAGTTAATGAGGTCACGGGACCTCACTGGATCTCTCCCATTCTAAATTTATCTTTAAATTTAGGTCTAATTTTTTTTTTCTATAATGATGACCCCATTGAATTTGAGGATTGATTAGTTGGGACATTCACTAAATTTGAGATCATTTTTTTAATGGGTCAAATAATTTTAAAAAATTTGAATGATCCCACTGAACAAAATTTTTATATCCGCCACTGTGTAAAAGTCACAAAGAATTTTCAAATGAAAAATGACAACCAAGACGTTCATGTCATTTGCTTTATATGCGAAGGGTATACATGAAAATATTGAGTTCCGAAAGAGGTTTTTATGAATTACAGTTTTAAGAGGATTATACATTAAAAAAAACTTAAAAAAGGACCATCCAATATCCATGATCCAACTGTGAAAAGTGTCGAGTCAAACTTTTCTTCGTGACGGGGCGCTGCCCCAGCAGTACGAAGTGCCGAGCCTGCAAACTACAAAGAACACGAGAAAGAAGAGGAGTAGAAGACACGGGAATACCGTTGCCGGCGACGATCTCAATCCGGCAGCTTATCAGTACAACGGCCAATCCATCCAAACTGCGCCTCCCACCCAACCATAAAGAAAGGGGAGCTTCCCACTTCCGACTTGGGGACCTCTCAGAAGCCAGCTAGCTACTCCCACCGCCCCATGGAAGAGAAGGGGGCGAAGAAGCAGAAGCAGAAGCACCACCAAACAGCGGCAGCACCGCCGCCGCAGCCCAACCCCGGCAAGCCGGCCGGCGACCCCCACTTCAAGCCGAGCTCCGACGTGAAAGGCGTCCGCTTTGGGGGGCAGTTCATCGTCAGGTCCTTCACCGTCCGCCGCGCCGCCGCCCTCGAGCTCCTCCGCCTGCTGGCCGTCGACCCCCCGCGGTCGACCCAGCAGCAGCGGATCCCGCTACCGTTCCCGTCCACCACCACCTACCTGCCCACCAACTTCACCATCCTGGCGCACGAGGCGTGGCACACTCTCACCCTGGGGCTGGGCACCCGCAAGTCCAAGGTCATCCTCTTCGTGTTCGAATCGGAGGGCCTGAAGAGCACCGCCGACCGGCTGTGGCCGGCAGTGATCCCCCTGGGGGAGGTCAACCGCAAGCTCATCCGGGGCCTCGCCGGCTGCGAGATGGCGCGGTTCAAGTTCCGGAAGGGCGCCCTCACCTTCTACGTCTACGCCGTGCGGCGCGCGGGCGCCGCCGGGTTCCCGCGCGCCGAGGACCTGCGGAGCCTGCTGGAGTCGGTGGTGGCCCTCCAGGACTTCCTCGACCACACCGCCATGCTCGCCATGCCCAGCCAGAGGAGCATCACCTTCTCTGCCCCCGTCGCCATGGCCCACTGACATCTTCGATTGATCGACTTGTTCCCCACTTCGCAAAAACTCATCTTTTTTCCCCTTTTTTCCTTTTTTTACAGATTGTTCATTTTGATCTTTGTTTGCTCAATTTGCTTTTGGCCTTTTGTCCTGTGTACACTTGCTGCATTGCCTTCTCTCCTTCTTCCTCCTCCGCCTCCTCCCCCGATCCTGCGTCCAATTCCAGCAGCAGCGGGGGGCTGTAACTTCCTGTATGATCAAATAAGTTCTCTCTCTCTCTCTCTGGGATCTGTATCTACTGATGTTTTGAAACACTTCCTCTGTTTGATTTCACAAACAAAAGAGCTTGCTTCATAATTCTTTCTCCTTGCCATTTCATGAATGACTCAAATGGCTTGATTCCTTTGGTGTTCTGTTTGTCCACTGTTAGTGCTGTTGTAGAGAGAGAGAGAGAGATGGTGATGATGAGATGGGGTGGGAGGGGAAAAGCTGTCTGCCATGGAGATGGACATAGGAGGTGGGAAGAAGAAAGTTAAAGAGGTGGGAATAGGGACAGCAAAGTCACCAAAACCTGTCCACGGTCCCTACCCAAATCTTTCCGGTCTACCAAATAGATCAGGGGACATATGGGGACCGAAGCCCCCCCCCCCCCCCCCTTTACCTTGGCAATGGCATCTTCTCCCAACCATGCCACTGACACCAATGCACCATTATATAGGGTGGCTGTCACCGCACCGCCTCTCTCTTTCTGTGAGATATCGACTTCATATTTCTATCTCACAGTTGTTCGACAGAAACGTATCTTACGGTGAGGTTGAGTATAAAAAACGGTTTTGATTAAAACTAATACTTAAACATTACTCGATATTTATATATATTTTTGACAAATAAAAAATTATTAAATTATATTTGATATTAAAATAGATCGAGAATAAATTAAAAATATTATCAAAATGATATTTTGGAGCTACCATCAATTTATCCTTGATGTATCTTAATACTCAGTTTTAAGTAATATCTACCACTTGGTTAAGACTGATCAAATATTTATGTGAACGTCAATTTAAGGTTCGAAGAGTCCTGGTGCGGAGGTTCGATTCGTGGTGGGGGCAGATCAACGTCGTCTCCGATTGCGGTTGGGAGGGGAGGGGGCATTCCGGAGCAAGCTCCCCCCTCTCCTTCCCACATCTCTTGCCTATTTGTTCCCTCTCAAATGTTGTAGTTTGTTTTTGGGAACTATCTTTCTCAGTGTAGTCTCTTCTCATGGGAAAAGTTTTGTTCTCCACCTAGTGTGGAAGAAAATCCTCTCATGCTCTTCCCTCATTTAACCAAAGCTCGGCTTGCATATAATGTTAAGTTGCTAAATATGTTCTTTTTTCATTTTGTGGTTTTGTTCTGGGCAGAGCATTAGTTGTAGGGGATGGGAGCGATGTCTGCCTCTCCCCATGAGTGGTGCATCAACTATATTTTTTTGCCATCTTGAGTTTTTTCGGAGTCCTAACTCTCGTGGACTCTGCTTTCGACTGTCCCGCATCTTGCGGTTCATCATCAACAGCTCAGATTCCAACAGTGGCGGAAGTTTCTTGGCGCCCTTAGGCACATCTACTAGCGTCACCAAACCCAGTTGGTCCCGTCGAGCTCCCCCCGTGATGTAAATTGTGTTCGCGGGTGCACTACACCCTGTTGACCTACTACCATTAGTGATGTCCGATGACGTCCAACATTTCTGTGTGACCTCCGACATTCTCAACTATTTTCTTTTCATTGGGTTATTTGGTGTCTTCCTTTATGTAAAGACTTCTGATCCATCAAGTGCTTTCATACTTTGTTCCAACAACATTGTGGGTGGCGCACTCTATAAAGGTGTGGGTGGCATCTACTCTTGCTCTCCCCTTATCTTGTAATGTTTCCTTAAGTGAATGGCAATATACCTCATTAGTCAAAAAATATATGTGACATGGTATTAGAGCGATGATCTAGTGGGTAGTGAAGGTGCGAGTGACAACTACGACTAATAACGAACAATAATAGAGGTGACAACGAATAAAGATAAAAGAGAAATATTTAGTGCCTTTCAAATAGGATAATAAAAATGATGTAGATTGCATTCTAAGCAAATCTCTTAATTGAAAATCTAGTAATATTTTTTTTCTCTCCTTTTTTAAGCAATATAATTATTTGGGGGATAATTTGTTGAGCTTTTATCTGGTATTATGGTTCAATTTTTTTGGGCTACACAATTTCAAACACATCATTAAGTCTAGTTAAAAGAATATATTAATAGGCTCAACTTATTAAGTGTCTATTAAGATCTTGTTATAAGTGAGATCATGTTTAAGTCAATACTGATCTCTTCTCTCTATACATATATATGTGACTCTTCATTAGATCATACACACACAACAAATAGACAAAGAAAGGAAATCTGAGAGAGGTTCAAAGGTTGCAAGTTTCTCTTCCCGATGTTCATATATGTGGATTGATTTCTTGTCATTCTTCTCCCAGCATTTGTGAGATAACTTCTGTTTTAAGAACACATCTCCAACACAATTTATATTATTTTTATTACTCTCTTAGTCTCTTTAAAAGACACTAAATATTTTTCAAAGATAAAAACATGGACAACAATTGAACACAGTTGAATTGATCACAACCTTTACATTTACAACTCTATCTCACCTGAGAAATATTTATTAGGAAGCCATTTTTACAATAAAAGCAACCAAGGTATCAAGAAAACAACTTTATTAATTGAGATATCCACTTTAAAATCAATACAATTTTTTTTCTTCTTATAATTCACGAAAAAATAATCTTATAATAATAAACATTTCTTAACACCATCATCTCTCCCCCCATTACATTAGCCATTTTGGGGTTGCATCGCTGTGCGCGTGCAGTGGCGCTCGTAGCGTCATCATCGAGGGAGGTCCTTTTCCCTGCCCCGGTTCTTTCTTCTCGAGAGCCTTTTGACCCACCCCGGAGTCCCGAAAACCCCACTTTCCAGAACGATGATCTCTGGAAGGAAGAATCATGGAGGGCAGATGGGATATCATAACATAGAGAGAGATAGAGAGAGAGAGAAATAAAGTAGTATAATATTGTACACATATGTTTAAAGTTTCCCCTAATATATAAGTGAAGTCTGAGGTTAGGATTAAAGCTATTAACGCGATCATGCCTGACACGTTTTGTATCTTCATGGATGAGATCAAT
This sequence comes from Colocasia esculenta, assembly GCA_014218235.1. Taxonomy (NCBI): domain Eukaryota; kingdom Viridiplantae; phylum Streptophyta; class Magnoliopsida; order Alismatales; family Araceae; genus Colocasia; species Colocasia esculenta. The sequence continues at coordinate 5,260,568 of CM024757.1, forward strand.
GTTAGATTGTCCACACAAAAAAATATCAATATTAAGTTCATATATATATATATATATATATACACACACATATATATTTCATATTTGTGAAAAAATATTATGCTACGGCAGGGCCCCTTGTTCTTGCTTGGCCGTAGCATAGCAGGGGAATTGGATGGCCCCCGCCCTGTCGTGGGGTTCGCGATAGGCGGGGTATAGGAGCGGGGGTATGACTAAATAGGAGAGGGGGTTAAAATAAAATAAAATATCTTAAAATAGAGGGAGGTTAAAATATAATTATTAAATTTATCAATTATTATCTTATTAAAATATAAGAGAGATAAAAATTATTAAGGAGGGGACATGTCCTCCCATCCCCCGGATTATTGTGTGATGGGATCGTACTGTCCTACTATAACACTTCTCTATATCTATGAAAATTAAGTTGTGCATTTGAAAAACAAATTTGTCCCTACAACAACCTTTTTTTCTTCTCTTTTTTTTCGATAAGTAGTTTTACTACGCTCTTTCATGTGAAAATATAACACTTTCATGATATCCGCCACATAGTTTTATCGTACTGATGTGAGGTCGCGAGTCCGATCAATTTAAAACTTCAGTTGACTAAAGTTGGTCTGATTTGATGTTTTAACTAATTGAGACAAAAATGTGCTTGAGATATCTTTAGCCGACTTGAAACTCTCTTTAGTTGTAAACATGATCGTCTCAGTACCGCGTAGGAAGGAAACGCGGTCAGTACAAGGGAAAAAGTAGAGTTTTACATTTAAATCCACTGTGTAAATTTTTTTACGTTTTACACAAGGACCGAAATGTAAAATTCTACCTTTTCCCTTGTACTAACCGTACTTCCCTCTTGCGCGGTGCTGAGGCGATCCTATTTCCTTAAGTTGAGGTCTGACCGACTCAACTGTTGTCATATTTTTAAATCGATCCTCTAATGATTAAGTTTGTTTGCTTCAATTCTAACTCGATTTGAAGAGGGAGAGAGAGAAAAATTTGAAGGGATAGACCAAGCTTTGTGTCATCGGTCCCCACTCTTATTTCTATCTTTTGACTTCTTTTCAAGACAGTTGGAGGGTGAAGAAAAACATGGTAATATGATATCCAATATACGATTAACCTTCTCTCCAAAAGGTGAGGTAGGCCGAGCCCACTAAGGGTGATGGGCTTGGCTTAGAGGCCTATCACGTGACAATTTTTTTTTTTGCATGCATACTCTCTCTTAGATGACAGTTAAATGAGAATACGTATATGTGTGTATTATATACGTACACGTACACAGCACATATCAAAAATAAAAATAAATATTAGATATGAAAACACCTACTTCTTTTTCCAAATCCAGTGAGCTATTCAAGATATGCTTCTTCTTCCTATAAACTAGTGTATGCTCCTTATCATCTTTCCCTAACCATTACTTAAATGAACAACATATTGAAAAAAAAAAACTCGAATACCCATTTACTACTCTGTTCTCATAAAAAAAAAAAAAGAGCGTGCGTGTGTATATTTGAGCAGCACATATATTTGCATGGACCACCTTAATGAAAAATATTCATTAAAAAAAAACATTCCCACATTCTTGTTCTTTCTTGCTTCAGACCACATCTCCCGGGTTTCTTGCCGGTAAATTTTTAGTAAAGTTAGGTCATGTTTGATGTCGGAATAGATCGAAGATAGAATGAACATATTCTTAAAATTTTGAAAAATATTTTAATTTAATTTTAATATCAAATAATTTCAAAAAATTCAAAAATTTAAGAATAGAGGTGACAACATCTCATTGCAGATGTGGCCAACCAAATGTGTTGAAGCTGTTATTCTGAGTTCTTCCACCATAGATTGGTTCTGCCTTCTGAGATTATCTTACACAAAGGTGATCGTGGTTAAAAATTTAATTTACCATTAGTTTAATCATGTCGATAGGAGAAGTTAAATGTATGGGCTGATCTATGTACAAGTATTGATACGGGGAGGGAGAACCCATAAGTCATTAAATTGTTGTTGGGCTCAGGTATTGGATATTACAAACCAAAACGGATCAAATTAGAGGCCCAATGTGACGGCCCTCGTTACACCGGTACGGTTATACCAACCCACGTCGGTATAGCGAGTGCTGCCACAGTGGGACATTTACCCAAACGATACATACAGCTGAGATACACGCGAATATACAACAGAGTAGCGGAAGTAAAAGACAACAGTCTCCATTCATTCATCATCCACATTAAACATACATGCAATTCGCAATTAACACAAAAAGGAACTAAAGTTCACATAAATTAAATTGCTGAAATGGAAATACAATTGTCCACACTTTTACATTCTTTTCATAGTACTCTAATACAATGTTCAATTACATACTTATGAAATACACAATCTCAAAGAAACTCCCAACGCTGGCTAATCTCCGAGTCCGTCTCTGCTGCCTCTTCCAAAGGTGCCACGTCACCAACTACACCTGTACGCCGAAGCAAGGAGTGAGTCCAAGGACTCAGCAAGCAACACTACTCATGATATACACTTACAAGTCCTAGTGGTTTTTACATACACATTTACAATTTTGCAACACATGGCATGCTAGTCAATTCAAAGTTTCACCCTATCCTGAACGTTCTACAATTTTATACATAAATCATGCTTTCAAATTTCTAAAATAAAATTCACCTATCACATGGTCTCTATTAAATTACTCATGAACTTTAATCTTTAAAGAGCTAAAACATGAGAACTATCAACATGAACATTTTTACATACATAAAAGGGAACACAACTAGCATAGATTTTACATATTTTTAAACATATATATGAACATTTTCACATGCTTTAGGTTGCTGATTTCATATGGGTTCATGGCTGAAAACCTATGCATGAGAGCTACAATAATGCATAAAACATATCACACCAACAACCATTCATGCTATCTTGTGCCTGTGTTCACTAATTATCCATAACATGGATTCTAAGCATCTTTGCACATTAAACATAATGATAATAATCATGAATTTACTTAATTCACATGATTTCAGATTTGTCTCACATGGGTTTCAATAACCTATTTCCACATCTTTAGTTTCACATTTTTATTTACACAAGTTTTCTCTTTCACATGGTTCACTTTACACATACACGTTCACATTGTCACTTACACATTTACACATGGACACATACACATTACACATTTTTAGGTGCCGTGACACATAGTCCAAACCACCAAAGAAGGACATATACACATCACATTACACATAGACGCCATCTAGGCATTCCAATGGCGACTCTTGAACTGCGCAGACCGGGAGAACAAGTCTCCACCCTAACCAGTGGTACTTGTCCACCTCCAGGATTTCCCCCTAATGCCCTTAGGGTCACTTAACACACTGAACTTTCTCAGGGGGACTTTTCCCTGATACAGCTCCACTGCCCTCTACGGAAGCAGTGTCTGTAGCACCCTTCATTTTTAAAATCCAAATAAAATAAAAATTTTATTTAAATAAATGAGATGAACCAATTTAATTAGAATAAAAGGGAAATAAATAGAAACAAAGGGAATTAAAGCAATACCCATTAAGCTAAATTATTAATGGGTTACTCTAATAACCCAAACCCAATGAAATGGACCCAAATAGGGATAGCCCATCATGGAATGAGAGGTAAATAGGTGAAATTCGTACCTAATTAATTAAATAAATAGGAAAGGGTTAAGATAAATGCTAAATAACTTATATATATCTTAAATAAGAGTCCTTACACCACCCTAACCCTTTGGCCACGAAATTAGCTCTCTCCCTAGCCATATTAGGTGGATAAATAAGAGAAAGTGGGAGATAAAGAAGGAAATTTAGAGTTTAATGGAAAGGATGACTCTTATAATGACTAGGACTCCTATAGATAGCCTTATACATCAAAAAACTCATCTTTAGCAACCCATTTTCGTGGCTAGAGCTCTGGAAAAAGAGGAGAAGGGCTGGAGACAAAGGAGCAAGGAGGAGGAGGCTAGAACAAGAAGAGTTTTCAGATTTTTCGTCATCTAAGCTAGGGTTTTCTTACTCCACGAAACAGGTAGGCAATCTCTCAAGAAAAAATCGTGAAATAATTACCCTAGGTAGCCTTCATGTACCTCTTCAAAAGCCCTATGGTTTCGTGGTATTTCGTTCACCCATTTGGGCGAATTAAATTCATGAAATCCTGCTGTCACTATGAACCCTAATCTCATGTTTTCTCTAATTCCCGATGTGTACATGCTCTCATGCCATGATAAAAGTTTCAGATATACTACATCACACTAGCTTTCAAACGCCCTTGGTCTTGCTTGATTTCGATCTCCCATGAGGGAGAATTAAATCTTTGAATATCTATCAGACCTGTGCACTCGACCCTTCTTGTTTCCTTTTTAACCTCGTGCACACTTGACATAATTCCATGATAAAATTATCATAAATACTACTACATGTTAGCTTTCAAACACCACTAGTTTCAGAATTTTTCATCATGTATACATCTCTAAATAATTCGTTGAACCCTGACTGTACGTGTTTAGGTCACCGAAAAGTTACTTGATCAATGCATGTCTAAACCTTGTCTATTTTCAAATTAATCATGCATGTTGATATATATACATGTCTACTTTCGTTTAAAACTGGTTTCATGCTTTTTGGATCACCGTACTATTTTATATGGAATTTACAACGTCCCTGTATCACAGATAACTCGCCCTGGAAAAAAGAAAAATGGGCCGGACTCTCCTGTTATCGCGACGGCGCGATCCGCCGCGATACCCGTCGAGTCGCGCCCCTCTATCATGTCGCGTTAATAACGCGGCGACCTAAGCCACCGCGACTCTAGTTCGCTTGTCGCGTCCAGCCGCCTTGTCGCGACTTGGAGTCGCGACGGGTACCTCTGTCGCGTTAACATGAAAATAGCCAGAACCCGAAATTTGCTTATATGCCCTGATGATTATGCTTTATACCCTCTAATTAGCCATGTTTAAATCATGTTATTGTTAAATTGACTTGGCAAATTAATAAATGGCTTTAAGGATATACATTTAATTATTTAAAATGACATTTTTCACGACTTATCATATCCTCAAGATTTCCTTACACTTACGCACACACAACATTAATAAATACCATTTTGACCTTGATAAATTATGCAATAATGTATTCGGTAAATTATCGAAATAAATGACTAAATTACCCTATTTTGTTAAATACAATTGTTTCCGTTTTTACTCGCGTATTTTATCTACCGTTACCGTTTTCCCTCGGCCTTCGAGCACTCGAGGCACGACGGACCCGTTTTTACACACTTTCCCTTGACTTGGACCACCTCTCCACCGGGAATACTCTCGACTGGACTAGGGACTCCTTGTCAAGACCTCCGTAAGTCTTCTTGGCTTTGGCGCACGTCCTTAGTCAACGAGCTGGTTGTACCTCAAAACCCGTTACACCTCAGGGATCAGTACGATCCAAGCCTTAGTGTTCCTTCTCGTCTTGAGTTCACATCGGACCACCTGACCCGTGTACACAGCACGGCTAAGGGGCGGTTGTGACTTCTACCAGACTGCCGGCACCCGACCTGGTGCTGTGCAACCGTTACTATCGGAGTTTCACGTTGTTTTACAAAATTGTCCCTATCTCATCTACAGTCTCTTTACTCTCATCTGTTCACGTTCTCTCTACACTCTCATCTATCTCGTCTAGTACTCTCTTATCTCTTCTTGGTACTCTATTGGCCATTCGTGTGATTGTCTAAGATAAAAGAAATGACTAATGCCAGCGCAATAGGGCCCGATCAGGTCCTGGGAGGAGCGCCCCGAAAAGTGCTAGTGCCCATGGGAGTTAAAATGATCATAGGATGTGTTACGGCATGCATCCAGCGCCAGTTTACTATCTAGATTAATCTATGACAATCAAAAGTGCTATCTCTACAAGTGCAAGCGTGATCGTTACTAGTGCACCGTTGTGCAATTTACATGTTATATCGTTACATGGCCATTCTATTATCGTTCTCGTTGTACTATTTTCCCTGTGCCAGTTGCAATTGTTCTCTCGTTATCGTGACATGCTCTACATGACTCTACTATCTAGTTATCCTGCCATTAAGACATTAACTATTTAAAGTATGCTTGTGTTCATGAGATATTAAGTCCTACTGGGCGTTATTCGCTCATCCTGCGTATTTATTTAATGTGTTTCAGGTGAGTCGGATCATGACCACACTCACGAGGATGGGACCGATGAGGAGACTCAGGAGTGACCATTCAGCAAACCGTGCTATCTAGTAGTAGTCAGTTAGTATAGTTATGAGTTAGTGAGTCAGTTAGTCATAATGTAATAATTTGATTTTGAATAAAGTACTCTGGGCCCTAGTTTTGGCTCTGATACGATGATGTAATGATTACTGGAGAATTATTAATGAAATTGGAGTTTATTTGGTGTAATACCATTTGTGCAATGGTTTGCATTTATTTCTCGCTCTATACTATTTAATAACTGTAATCCCGCTCCGATATTCCGCGTCGGGGAGTTACAGTGTCACATTGGCACAGTTACACATTTACACATGGTTTTACGCTTTACACTTTTCATCACATTCACTTTCTCACTCACATGAATATCTCTGTTTTACCTAACATGGTATTACAGAATTTCAAGAGTTTAACACACAGTAAACACACTAATCATGTTGGTTTTAGACCATAACTAATCACATTACGATCATATGCATGAATTATCACATTTCACATGAAAATACATAACTTTTTATTTACTGATCCAAATGACCTGAAATTTTAACCACATGCTGTTTTTGGGTTCAAGATGATACCCTCAATTTTCAGATTTTTCTGAGCTTCATGGAATTTACAGTAAATAAAATACCTAATTAGTATGCCATTCACAATTTAATTTAACATGGGGTTTAACACATCTTGCAAATTGCCACTTACTATTTAAACAAAGGTTACTGATATATGCATGATTTGAGAATACCAGATTGCCCTAAATCATACACCTATAGATAATCATCACAACCATTCTTACATGCTTTTATTTTACCGAACCGGATTTTATTAGCAATTTACACAAACATGGATGATTTACCAAAATTGCAAACACACATACTGACACACTAATCTTCATGATCAAACCAAAACCAAGGCATTCATACTAATCCTAATCATGAACATAATCTAACAAGATCATTAACAAGTCATGTTCACAATTCATGGAATACAATATTTCCCACATCCACCAACACACACCACATTCATCCACACACCACAATTGACTGTATTCATAGAGTATAGGATTACCATATATCCTTATCGCGGAAAACATACCGAAATTAATGTATAAGAGGGGCTAGAACAGCTCACTGTTCTGTCCTGTGGAACTTGGCGGCGGTCTCTCGCCGCTGACTCAGGGTCAGCGGCATGGTCGATGGACGCCAAGTTCATCACAGGCGTCCAGGGACCTTGCCGTCGAATCAGGTCTGTGCAGAAACACATACCCGAGCTCTGAAACTTGGGTGAATGGCAGGGTCTAGGACTCGAGGAAAAATCCATAAAAATCACAAAACCGACCTAGACTCATAAGGGGACATCATGGATAGGTCACTTGCCTTTCAAAAATTCCTCCAAGGGATCTAGGGCTCGGTGAAGACCTCCTTGGGCAGTCCCATGAAAGTTGCAGAAGGCCTCCAAGATCACCTTCCTCCGGGTTCTTGGATGAGCTCCACAGCAAGGGGACGATGGGGAAGCCTTCTCCTTTGCTCCAGCTTCCTTCTTGTCGCAGTAGATCTTCAGATCAAGCTCCAAGGGGTCGGATTTGAGGGTGCTAAGATGGGGTTTTCTCACAGTTCCCTCCTAGGGTTTTTCTTCTCTTTTTCTCCTCTTGCAAGGGTGAAGGGAAGAGTGGGAGAGACCAATTCGGGTTTAGACAATAAGGGGAGTCTCTCTCCCACTCACTAGGGTGATAGGACACCCTCAGAGCCGTTGGGGGACATCCCCCCAATGGTGGCCATACCTTGCTTCAGAAGCTTGCAGCTCTGCTGCGCATGCAGGTCAGAGAAATTGGCGTCCATATCGCTGGACGCCAGAATGAGTGTTGGCGTCCATGTGTGGACGCTGACACCACTTAAACGGCCAGGGGTTGACGCCAAGGGGGCCTTCGGCCAGAACTCTAATTTATGCAGAAAACCATGCATACCATGCATATATACATGCAATATACATATGGTATTGTATCCATACTATCATCATACAATATATACATTATTTATGTTTAATATAAACACATGTACACGTAATTATACTAATTAATGCGTACGTAAATATGTACATACATACACAAGCACAAATATACACACATAATTACAAATAATGCGACGGAAATTCGAGGGTCTTACACCCTCTCCCCCTTAAAGAAACTTCGTCCCCGAAGTTAGAACGACACTACTCAAACAAAAGGGGATACTTCTTCTTCATCGCATCCTCAAGCTCCCACGTAGCCTCCTCACGTGAGAAGTTCCGCCATAGAACTTTCACCGACGCGATACTCTTGTTCCGGAGATGCTGAACCTTCCGGTCAAGAATGGCTACTGGTTGCTCGACATACGAAAGATCTGGCTGGATCTCCACTGACTCATGACTAATCACATGAGACGGATCTCGGACATACTTCCTGAGCATAGATACGTGGAATACCGGGTGAACGCTAGCCAAAGCTGGGGGTAAAGCTAGCTTGTACACCACGCTGCCCAAACGTCTGAGAATCTCATATGGGCCAATGAACCTAGGGCTTAGCTTGCTATGCCTGCCAAATCTGACAACACTTCGAGTAGGCGATATCTTCAAGAAGACATGATCGCTAACCTCGAACTCCAAATCCTTTCTTCTGTTGTCGGCATAACTCTTCTGCCTATCCTGTGCCGCAACAAGCCTTTTCCTGATAAGCTGAATCTTATCCGAAGTTTCCTGAACCAACTCCGGTCCGATCAACTGCCTATCACCAGTCTCCTCCCAACATAAAGGAGATCTGCAGGGCCTACCATACAACGCCTCGAATGGAGCCATACCGATACTAGCATGAAAGTTGTTGTTGTATGCGAACTCCACAAGAGGTAAATGACGCTCCCAATCATCCTTCCAATCCAGAACACACGCTCTCAACATATCCTCGAGCGTCTGGATAGTCCTTTCGGACTGTCCATCGGTCTGGGGATGAAACGCCGAACTGAGCTTAAGCTCCGAACCTAACGCATCCTGAAGACCCTTCCACAATCTCGAAGTAAATCTCGGATCTCGATCCGAAATGATCGACTTCGGCACACCATGCAATCTAATGATACCGCTAACATACAGTCTAGCTAAACTCTCTACTGACTGCTTCTTCTTCATAGGCAAGAAATGAGCAGTCTTCGAGAATCTATCTACAACTACCCAAATCGAGTCATTGCCCCTTCTAGATCGAGGCAAACCCGAAACGAAGTCCATAGTGACAGCTTCCCATTTCCATACGGGGATATCCATCCTCTGCATAAGGCCGGATGGTCGCTGCGCTCGGCTTTCACTTGCTGACATACTAGACATCTAGACACATAATCCGCGACATCTTTCTTCATGTCGGACCACCAAAATGATCTCTTCAGGTCTTGATACATCTTAGTGTACCCGGATGAATAGAGAATCGCGATCTATGAGCCTCCGCTAACACATGCTCACGGACATCTACCACATCGGGAACACAAACACGGTGCTGAAATCTAATCACACCGTCCTCATCACGAGCAATGCCCGCCTTACCCACTAACTCTAACAATCTAGGGTCGGCTTTCTGCTGCTCAATCACCTCATCCAAGACTGAGGATCTAAGGGATAGCTGAGCTACAAAAGCCTGACACAGCGATGGCTCTAACTCGGTCATAGAGCACGCTGCATCCTCCAACATCTTCCAATCCTGCTGGAGCGAAGACCTCTTTCTACTAAGAGCATCTGCTACGACGTTCACCTTTCCAGGATGATACTGAAGGTCGAAGTCATAGTCCTTCAAGAACTCAATCCATCTTCTCTGCCTCAGGTTTAATTCCTTTTGGGAGAAAAGATACTTAGCTCTTGTGGTCGGTAAACACCTCAAATCTGACACCATAAAGATAGTGCCTCCAGATCTTTAGTGCATGAACCACAGCTGCGAGCTCCAAATCATGAGTCGGATAGTTCCTCTCATGCTCCTTCAACTGACGAGAAGCATAAGCCACTACCCTTTCTTGCTGCATGAGCACACAGCCTAACCCGATCCGAGATGCATCCGTATAAATGGCAAAGCCCTCTAGACCACTAGGCAATACCAATACCGGAGCAGAAGTAAGCTTAGCCTTCAATAGCTGAAAGCTATGCTCACATGCCTCAGACCATACAAACTTCTCACCTTTCCGGGTCAGCTTTGTCAAAGGTGCGGCGATGGATGAGAAACCTTCAATAAATCGCCGATAATAACCAGCTAACCCAAGGAAACTACGAATCTCCGAAGGGGTCCTGGGAATCTCCCAATCCATAACTGCCTGGACTTTTGCTGGATCAACAACTACACCAGCGCCGGAGATAACATGCCCGAGAAAATGAACCTCGCGCAACCAAAACTCGCACTTGCTGAACTTCGCATACAGCTTGTGCTCACGGAGAACCACTAAGACTAACCTCAAATGCTGACGGTGTGTGGCCTCATCCGGAGAATAGACCAACACGTCATCAATAAACACAACAACAAAGCTATCTAGATACGGACTAAACACCCGGTTCATGAGATCCATGAACGCTGCAGGGGCGTTGGTCAATCCGAAAGGAAGAACCAAAAACTCATAATGTCCATAACGGGTTCTAATGCCGTCTTGGACACATCCTCACTCCTAATTCTCAACTGATGATAACCAGATCGCAAGTCAATCTTGGAAAAGACTGATGCCTCTCGCAACTGGTCAAACAGATCATCAATCCGAGGTAAGGGATACCTGTTCTTCACAGTCACCTGGTTTAGCTTTCTGTAATCAATACACAACCGAAGTGACCCGTCTTTCTTCTTGACGAATAATACAGGTGCGCCCCAAGGGGAAACACTAGGGCGAATAAATCCCTTATCGAGCAATTCTTGCAATTGCTTCCTCAACTCGGCTAATTCTGCAGGTGCCATCCGATACGGGGCCTTCGAGATAGGAGAGGTGCCTGGAAGAAACTCTATAGTGAACTCTATCTCCCTATCCGGTGGCAATCCAGACAAGTCATCGGGAAAGACATCTGAAAAATCCTGCACCACATCGATCTCTGCAAGAGTCAGTGACGAACCAGCATTGGGTACTAGCATAACGCTGGCAAGAAATGCGTCACAACCCTTGTTCACCATGCGCATCGCCTTCATGGCAGAGATAACTAACTTTCCCGCTAAGTTCTTTGGCAAGGGATGAGAGAACTCGTCCTCACCAGGAATGCGGAAAACAATCTTCTTCCTACGACAATCCACTAACGCATAGTGCTCCTCTAGCCAATCCAGACCAAGGATACAATCATAGTCCTTCATCTTTAGCAAGAAGAAACACCCATCTAGGAATCTATCCTCAATGCACACAGGTAACGACGGAATGCACTTCCTAGTCGATACCGTACCCGCAGGGGTGTGCACAGACAAAGGGACCTCTAACTCCTCAGACTCTATGCCTGACTCTAGGGCTAACTGCCTAGCGAACCGCTCGGAAATGAACGAGTGAGTAGCACCCGTATCAAACAAAACCCGAGCGTGCACACCGAAAAGCAAAACCGTACCTTCGGTGGCATGCTCCGCCTGCTCGGCGTCCTCACGAGCTAACGCAAACACTCGAGCTGGGGCTCGAGGCCTTCCTGGTCGTCCTGTAGCTGGCGCGGCTGCCGCTACTGCTGGTACTGGCGCTCCATGCTGAGCTCCTTGCTGAAGTCTTGGGCAATCTTTGATCTTGTGGTCGCTGCTCCCACACTTTAGGCATCTACCCGCTACTAACCAGCACTCGGAACCTCCATGTGTCTTCCCACAATGGGGACACTCTTTCTTCGCACCGGGGGAACGTACAGAAGGTACCTGAGAGTTGCTGACTGCCACTGATTTCTGCGGTGTCTGGTACACTGTTTTCTTCTTATCCTGCCGCTGGAAAGTCGCTGCCGGCCTCTTCTGCGAAGCCTTCTTCTCCTCCAGATATTGCTCCATTTCTCCCTCCTGTCTGCAGGCTGTGCTGAGGGCCTCGTCTAGCGTGCGGTGGTCGAACGCCACGAGTCTCGTCCTCAGTGATGGTTTGAGACCCATCACAAACTTCTTGGTCTTCCTGCGCTCATCCTCTACTATATGCGGTGCATATTTAGAAAGTTCAGAAAACCTTGCCTCGTATTCCAGGACGGTCATTGATCCTTACGTCAGGGAAAGGAATTCTTGCTCCATCTTGTCCTGGATATGCTCTGGGACGAACTTGGCTCGGAAGAGCCTCACAAACGCGTCCCATGCCACATCCACTGCTCCGTCCTCGAACCGTGTACGCAGTAGGGAGGACCACCATACATCAGCTCTCTCCTGCAATACACCTTCATAAGCACTAACTAACAAATTCTAACTTGACAAACAACATACAAGCATAAACCAAAACATACCTGTAGCATGTAGGTGGCTAATGTCACATTGTCCTCATCAGGACACCTGATAGCTCGGAAGATTTTCTCCGTCTCCCTCATCCAGCTTTCTGCCATTAGCGGATCACTCTCCCCCTTAAAAGAGGGTGGGGCCATCCTCTTGAATCGCTCCATGATGGAAGGTCCACCATGGTCCTGGGCTGGTGCCTGAGCCTGCTACATTAGACAATAACAATATACAATAAACACAATATCATGCAATTTAAATAGCAAACTACTAGGTTGTTTCATTATTCTACCTGGGCCTCCAACTGGGCCTGGAGTGCTGCCTGGGTGTGGGCCTGCGTCTGCATGGCTTGCACTAGACCTTGCATGAATACTCCATAGTCCACTGGCGGTGGTGGGGGAAGCACAGGACCTTGTGGGCCCGGGGCCTGCTGCTCCGCCCGCTCCTCACGCCTCGGCTCGTCGTCGCGAGCTGGTGCACCTCCACGTCGTCCACGGGAAGCTATGGCTGTAAAAAAATTTCAGCCACCATTAGAGCTAGGTTACTAAGTTCTCTAACCATTTTCTTATCTATCTTTCATTTCTTATTAGTGTTTTCTACACATGTGGACATACTTAGCATGCAATGGGGATGATGACTTAGGTATATTCATGTGCAATCTCAACCGGTCTCTCTGATACCAATCTCTGTGACGACCCTCGTTACACCGGTACGGTTATACCAACCCACGTCGGTATAGCGAGTGCTGCCACAGTGGGACATTTACCCAAACGATACATACAGCTGAGATACACGCAAATATACAACAGAGTAGCGGAAGTAAAAGACAACAGTCTCCATTCATTCATCATCCACATTAAACATACATGCAATTCGCAATTAACACAAAAGGAACTAAAGTTCACATAAATTAAATTGCTGAAATGGAAATACAATTGTCCACACTTTTACATTCTTTTCATAGTACTCTAATACAATGTTCAATTACATACTTATGAAATACACAATCTCAAAGAAACTCCCAACGCTGGCTAATCTCCGAGTCCGTCTCTGCTGCCTCTTCCAAAGGTGCCACGTCACCAACTACACCTGTACGCCGAAGCAAGGAGTGAGTCCAAGGACTCAGCAAGCAACACTACTCATGATATACACTTACAAGTCCTAGTGGTTTTTACATACACATTTACAATTTTGCAACACATGGCATGCTAGTCAATTCAAAGTTTCACCCTATCCTGAACGTTCTACAATTTTATACATAAATCATGCTTTCAAATTTCTAAAATAAAATTCACCTATCACATGGTCTCTATTAAATTTACTCATGAACTTTAATCTTTAAAGAGCTAAAACATGAGAACTATCAACATGAACATTTTTACATACATAAAAGGGAACACAACTAGCATAGATTTTACATATTTTTAAACATATATATGAACATTTTCACATGCTTTAGGTTGCTGATTTCATATGGGTTCATGGCTGAAAACCTATGCATGAGAGCTACAATAATGCATAAAACATATCACACCAACAACCATTCATGCTATCTTGTGCCTGTGTTCACTAATTATCCATAACATGGATTCTAAGCATCTTTGCACATTAAACATAATGATAATAATCATGAATTTACTTAATTCACATGATTTCAGATTTGTCTCACATGGGTTTCAATAACCTATTTCCACATCTTTAGTTTCACATTTTTATTTACACAAGTTTTCTCTTTCACATGGTTCACTTTACACATACACGTTCACATTGTCACTTACACATTACACATGGACACATACACATTACACATTTTTAGGTGCCGTGACACATAGTCCAAACCACCAAAGAATGACATATACACATCACATTACACATAGACGCCATCTAGGCATTCCAATGGCGACTCTTGGACTGCGCAGACCGGGAGAACAAGTCTCCACCCTAACCAGTGGTACTTGTCCACCTCCAGGATTTCCCCCTAATGCCCTTAGGGTCACTTAACACACTGAACTTTCTCAGGGGGACTTTTCCCTGATACAGCTCCACTGCCCTCTACGGAAGCAGTGTCTGTAGCACCCTTCATTTTTAAAATCCAAATAAAATAAAAATTTTATTTAAATAAATGAGATGAACCAATTTAATTAGAATAAAAGGGAAATAAATAGAAACAAAGGGAATTAAAGCAATACCCATTAAGCTAAATTATTAATGGGTTACTCTAATAACCCAAACCCAATGAAATGGGCCCAAATAGGGATAGCCCATCATGGAATGAGAGGTAAATAGGTGAAATTCGTACCTAATTAATTAAATAAATAGGAAAGGGTTAAGATAAATGCTAAATAACTTATATATATCTTAAATAAGAGTCCTTACACCACCCTAACCCTTTGGCCACGAAATTAGCTCTCTCCCTAGCCATATTAGGTGGATAAATAAGAGAAAGTGGGAGATAAAGAAGGAAATTTAGAGTTTAATGGAAAGGAGGACTCTTATAATGACTAGGACTCCTATAGATAGCCTTATACATCAAAAAACTCATCTTTAGCAACCCATTTTCGTGGCTAGAGCTCTGAAAAAAGAGGAGAAGGGCTGGAGACAAAGGAGCAAGGAGGAGGAGGCTAGAACAAGAAGAGTTTTCAGATTTTTCGTCATCTAAGCTAGGGTTTTCTTACTCCACGAAAAAGGTAGGCAATCTCTCAAGAAAAAATCGTGAAATAATTACCCTAGGTAGCCTTCATGTACCTCTTCAAAAGCCCTATGGTTTCGTGGTATTTCGTTCACCATTTGGGCGAATTAAATTCATGAAATCCTGCTGTCACTATGAACCCTAATCTCATGTTTTCTCTAATTCCCGATGTGTACATGCTCTCATGCCATGATAAAATTTTCAGATATACTACATCACACTAGCTTTCAAACGCCCCTGGTCTTGCTTGATTTCGATCTCCCATGAGGGAGAATTAAATCTTTGAATATCTATCAGACCTGTGCACTCGACCCTTCTTGTTTCCTTTTTAACCTCGTGCACACTTGACATAATTCCATGATAAAATTATCATAAATACTAATACATGTTATCTTTCAAACACCACTAGTTTCAGAATTTTTCATCATGTATACATCTCTAAAATTCGTTGAACCCTGACTGTACCTGTTTAGGTCACCGAAAAGTTACTTGATCAATGCATGTCTAAACCTTGTCTATTTTCAAATTAATCATGCATGTTGATATATATACATGTCTACTTTCGTTTAAAACTGGTTTCATGCTTTTTGGATCACCGTACTATTTTATATGGAATTTACAACGTCCCTGTATCACAGATAACTCGCCCTGGAAAAAAGAAAAATGGGCCAGACTCTCCTGTTATCGCGACGGCGCGATCCGCCGCGATACCCGTCGAGTCGCGCCCCTCTATCATGTCGCGTTAATAACGCGGCGACCTAAGCCACCGCGACTCTGGTTCGCTTGTCGCGTCCAGCCGCCTTGTCGCGACTTGGAGTCGCGACGGGTACCTCTGTCGCGTTAACATGAAAATAGCCAGAACCCGAAATTTGCTTATATGCCCTGATGATTATGCTTTATACCCTCTAATTAGCCATGTTTAATCATGTTATTGTTAAATTGACTTGGCAAATTAATAAATGGCTTTAAGGATATACATTTAATTATTTAAAATGACATTTTTCACGACTTATCATATCCTCAAGATTTCCTTACACTTACGCACACACAACATTAATAAATACCATTTTGACCTTGATAAATTATGCAATAATGTATTCGGTAAATTATCGAAATAAATGACTAAATTACCCTATTTTGTTAAATACAATTGTTTCCGTTTTTACTCGCGTATTTTATCTACCGTTACCGTTACCAAGGACTTACCTAATTACAGAGTCACTGAATTACACACTATGTAACTTTGTAATTACATGTATAGTTATAGAGTATGTAGTTATATAATTACATTTGTAGTTACATAGTATGTACATGTGTAATTACACACTTACATGCAGTTACCAAGTTACACATGTAACTCTGTAACAACATATTTACGGAGTTACAGAAATTACATACTTACGTAATTACAGGAATTACACATGTAACTCTATAACTAGGTAAGCCCTAGATAACATTTGGTAACTAGGTAATCCCTGATAACTAGGTAAGTCTTTCTGAAACTATGTAAGTATGTAACTAGGTAAGCCCTAATTACATAGTTACAAACTTAATTATAAAATCTCTATGTAGTTACATAGTTACATGTGTAACAACATAAGTATGTAATTATATACTTACGTAGTTATAGGAATTACATATTTACACAATTATACATGTAACTCTGTAAATATATACTTACACACTTACATGTGTATGTGTAGTTACATAGCATGTACATGTGTAATTACACACTTACATGTAGTTACAGAGTTACACATGTAACTCTGTAGCTACATACTTACGTAGTTACAAGAATTACACATGTAACTCTGGAACTAGGTAAGTCTTAGATAACCTTTGGTAACTAAGTATGCCCTGATAACTAGGTAAATCCTTCTGAAACTATGTAAGTATGTAACTAGGTAAGTCATAATTACAAAGTTACAAACTTGTAGTTATAGAATTACATGTGTAACTACATAAGTATGTAATTACATACTTACACAGTTACATGATTTACATACTTACGCAATTATATATGTAACTCTGTAAATATATACTTATGCAGTTACATATTTAATTGTGTAACTACTTCATACCTTGTTACATAGTTACATGAAGAAATAATTACAAACTTAAGGCATAAAAAACTATGTACTTACATACTTACAGAGTTACATGTGTATGTGTAGTTACATAGTATGTACATATGTAATTACACACTTACATGTAATTACAGAGTTACGCATATAACTCTGTAACTACATACTTACACAGTTACATGAATTACATATGTAACTCTGTAACTATGTAAACCCTGGGTAACTTTTGGTAACTAGATAAGCTCTGATAACTAGGTAAATCATTCTGAAACTATGTAAGTATGTAACTAGATAAGCCCTAATTACAGAGTTACAAACTTATAAAATTTTTATGTAGTTATAGAGTTACATGTGTAACTGCATAAATATGTAATTACATACTTACATAGTTACAGGATTTACATACTTACGCAGTTACACATGTAACTGTGTAAGTACGTACTTACGCAGTTACATATTTTTGGGATAACGATTACACACTTTTGAGATAACAGGGGAAGATAACGAGGGTTAAAAGTAGATACTTAAAAATAAGTCCTGCATAAAGTAGGAACCGAAATGTACATAAAAATCTGACAGAGATTTAAAAATAATATTAGATCCCTGTCGTGACTAATAATTAATTCACCGTAATTATTAATGGTGTCTATTTTGACAATTTTTAATAATATCTTAAAAAAAGGCTTCTTCTGTTGCAATTTGCATCTTTGTTCCACTGGTGCGGGTCGCTTCCTCTCGAAGGTTGGCCGCCGCGACGCCATGGCCGCCCCACACGCTGTTCAGACGGCACGCCACAGGCAGGCGCCTCGCACGCCATGTTGCAAGGACCACGCCCCCGCGCCGGCGTTCCTGTGGCGGAACTGGAACCGCCACGTGTCCCGTGCTTTCTCCCTGTCGTGATCTTTGCCCACCTGTTCCCTCCCGTCGTCGGCGTCCATTGGTGTCTGCAACTGCAAGCAAGGGAGTGGATACCCCCCCCCCCCCCACGCACCTGGTTAAGCTTTGGATGCCTCCACACCAAGTTTAAACCTTGGCTTAGGAGGAGGCTTATGTAAGGTAGAGAGGTTGCGAGGGGAATGGGAGAGAGGACCGGCCGCGGCGGAGGACAAGGACGATGCCTCGGAGCAGGTTTTCCGGTTCCCTGAGCTGGCCCAGGTTCGACGTCGTCATTGACATGGGGAACCCCTCCCTCAATCGCACCATCGACGGCTTCGTCATGATCGGAACTGTACTTCCTCTATGCTTTTCTTCGCATGCTAATTGTTCACCTGAGTAACCAAATGACCAAACCGTGCCTGTTTGTATCTTTTGTGTCTTCCCGTCTTCCATAGGTGGCCGCGGCGAGGGTTGCTGCGGAGGAGGCCTATCACCGGATTAACCACCTTCGAAAAGGTCCTAGCTTTTGTCTGGCATGAGCTGCAGAAAATTAAATATTTCTTGAACATTCATCTATATTATTTTCATCCTTTATTCTGTTTCAAGTTTCCTACATGTGCTTCATCGTTTCACTCGTTCTGAAGAAGAAGTCCACCGGACTGCATCTAAATTCCAGCATTTTGCAGGAGGCGTATCTAAACTTTTATTTCCTTACGGTGTTTCAATCTGTTTGCAGGCACCTTTCCAGGGCACACATTACATGATTCTGTAAGTGTATTGCAGTTTTCCTTTTTCTGTGAGTTCGAAATGCGCATTTTTGTCATCTGGATGACACATATTTTACTTTATCTTCAGCGTACTTCTTTTTTTACAAATATTGTTGATGAAAGATAAGACAACAATTTTCCTGCCTGTTGTTGGGCATAGAAGTGAGGACATTGGTTGTCTCAATGCGTAATGTCTTCTCTAGAAGAACCCAGATGAATCTATTAGAAATTTAGATCTAGTACCTCTTTCTCTTCTGGTCTTATCTCAAAAGCCGTTGTGGATGTCCTGTGTACTTGTTCTTTTTGGAGAAAATAAGTCGTTGCTAGATGTACTACATCTTTCTCTTCTGGCCTTATCTCAGAAGCCGTTGCAATCTTTTGGCCAAGATTCTTAATTCTTTAAAACCTGACGATGCCAATGGAAGCTTTCTGGCATTACTTGCCTGAAGTCTTCAAGCACTTCCAGAATGTAAGGTTTTCCTTCTTGAAGGTTGTAAAAGACAAGTCGCTAAACATGGGTATGTAGATTCACATCAATAATTGAAGTAACATTTAATTCGCTCAATTATTAATATTTTAGTCAACTATCAGATAAAACAGTTAAAACCCAAAAAAAAATGGAGCCACCCGGAATGTTCCTCCATACTGTTAAAAGGCATAGGAGAACTGGAAAATTCAAGGCACCAATGTTACAGCTCTTTAAGCACATTTTCTTGGCAGGTTTTCTTTTCCTGTAATGTACCATTTTCTTCTCCAATTTCATAGCCATTCGGTTAGAGCACTTTATTAATCTGGCAATGCTGACTGGTCCTTTTCTCCATGGCCTTTTCTTTTAAGGCCTCTTCCACTTCAACAGATGCAGTCCCTTGTTGTCTTGGTTAGAATCCTTCTGAAAGGTGATCTTCTTGTAGATTTCATGATCCATTCTGATGCCTTTCGACTTTGAAGAGTGAGGTAATATATGCAAAGCTATATGATAGATGTTGAGAGAACCCTCCTCCAACAACTTTTTAGTCAAGTTCGTGAAGAATGACATTTCAGTTTTTGTCGATAGTAAAATTGGATGGCAGCAAATCAAAATACTTGATGGACATGGATGATTTTCTACAATATGCTGCTCCAACCATTTTTCTGGGATCCCGATTCCCCATAAGGGCTTGTCTGTCTAATTGTAGAATAACTTTTAAGACTCTGTAATTGTTTCATTTTATAGTGTTTCTCTGTTTTTTTTTCCTCGGCATAAGGGTATATGTGGGGTCATGTTGGCCCATGTGACACTGATATTCTCTAGTTTGGTTTTAAGTCCTAACCACCTAAAGACCAAAACGATATGAAGAAAGAATTGAAATTGCAAAGAACTAGCAAAATACCTTATTCCATCTTACTATCATCTGAGCAAATGCTTCTGCTTTGAAAATCATAGAAATACTGGATAATTACGTGGTTTTACAGCAAACAAACGACACCTACTCTTGCATTTTTTTGTTTGGAAGGGTGGGGTTGAATCAAGTGTAATGGAAAATTGAGATTCAAAGGCACATAACACCCTCTAGTGCAAACTAAGCAATAACCACTCCATAAGCTGAGAACCGCAAGATTAAGCAAGCATACAGGAACGGGGCTTAGGAGATAAGGAGCAATCACACAAAGGGGCTTACAAGATTTATAGTGGTTTGGCACCTTTTGGCTTATATCCACTCCCCCAGGGTAATATCAAAACAAGTAGACAAAGCAAGTTTAAGGTGCTTGCTACATCATCTGGAGTCCAAGTGCACACACAACCTCTAAGGCTTGCAATCAAACATACACACCCTAAAAATAGTACAAAGACCAAGACATACAAGAAAAGATTTAGTCTTTATAGAAGGGGAAAGAATAAATGGTGTGTTGATGAAGCTCCTTGTCCCAGAAAAGATGGATGTACACCAACACCCCAAGAACTCCACAAAGGGAGCCTAGAGAAAAGAGACTAGCTTTCTCCTTAGAGCCTTTCGCCCCTTCTCCTCGGATGTGCAAGTGGTAGGATTTTTGATGGAGAGGAAGCTTTGGGATATGGAAGATAAAGCCTTGAACTCTAGGGTTTTCCTTTGCTCTTCCACGCTCTAGAAGGGAGAAGAGGCCATGAAATACCAACCCTTGAACCTTATCCTCGCAGATGGATCAAACTCTAATGTTTAAGTGCACTGACCAGTCAAACAGAGCAGGATAGAGGATTAATTATCCTAAAGAGGCCATCAGTCAACCAGTGACACCCCAGTGGCAAAAATGCCGTCCTCAGTAAAATTGGTTGACCTAAATTTCCCAGGCTGCATCTTCTGTCTTGTTTTTCAAACAGCTACTTTTTCCTCCCTTATCTGAACCACTTTGAGGTCGTGAGATACTAACATCCATTGATTGAAATTAAAACTAAATGGACTCCCTCCATGCTTCCAATAAATTTGGGCTTTCATTCAACAACTTTGGGCTTCTTCATCAGTACCTACCAAGTTTAGTGGGCTTGCATGCCCAACTACCTTGCACAGTGCACCATCGTAAACCTAGGGGACAAATTGTAAACCCTTACTTAAATGAATGATGCGGCATCAAGTAGAGGCCTAATTTCTTCAAATTCTGCTAAGAAAAGTCGCTGGTTGAGAATAGAAGGATATCATCAGTAATTGATGTGTGAGCTTGATACCATTTCTTCCTGCTGCTACTCCCTCTGAAAGACCAATCTCTTCTAAAACAAGTGCATTGAGTTTATTTTGCATCACGTGCATAATGCACCAAAGACATTTGACAAGAGAATGCTTACCTTTGCACATGTTTCTGTATGTTGAATTACGTGGTTTTCAATACTTTTATGTATTTTGCAAGAGACAAACATGTATATCTATATATTTGTGTAACAACACATGCACATACACTCTGATGGCTGCATGTCAAGTTTGAGACGTAGATCCTTATATTCTTAGTAATTGCATCATAGGAGTCATTGAAAAAACTCTTTCCGAGGTAATCAATTATACATTTCCTGTATAGCACTATTAGGAAGGCATATATGCTTGTTTTTTCATTTGCTGATGATAATTTGGATGATCATTTGCCCTCATTGCAGTTGAAGAAGATGTGCAAAGAAGGTGCATACTGGGGTAAGCATTAATGCATTTCTTTGATTATATTAATTTCATTCACTTTTAATAGTTAGAAGATGGAACTTAAAAGTTACAAGTACATGGAAGGTTTCAGGGGACAAATTTTTCATCGTAAGTTACAAGTGCTTAATGTGCTAGATAGGGTTACAAAACCCACTAAGTTGTATCAAATAGTAATCATTTGCATTTCTGCCAAAAGCAAAAACCTGTTCACATCCAAAATTGGAAACCAAGCCAAGTGCAGGCTGAGTAAATGGGCATATCTTATCCAGTGAATTGAGGGAATGTTTCACTACCCCGTGAACACCTTTTTAAAAGTCCTTATACCTGTGTGCTCCGGAAGTTGTTAGGTGGTCTTCACCAGAATTTGGAAATATATGATTTACATGATTTAGATGATCTTTGAATGTTGGAAAGGAAATTGCTAACATCTGATGAAAAAAAGTTGCTGTTATCCCAGTCCAATCATGCAATTTTGAGTACTCACTCAATTTCGCATTAACCTTGCAATATCAATTGATTATTTTACATGAAATTGGAGTGATATTATTTATGTCTAGTATATGTATCACCCATGAATATCATCGTTCTTGTTGGTTTGTGAATGTATTATGGCCTTTGGTACGATCCATAGAAAATAGGAGCTTTCAGGATTGGTTACTGATTGATGGTTCATGTTCACCTTATCTAACTTTTGTTGTTTAAGCGTCTCTAATATTATAAGTTGATGCAGGAACCATAGCAGAGCTATATGTGGGAATGGAGTATGGGATGCGGAGGATCCGTGGAAAGAGTGACTGGGTATCTACTGCTCCAGAGTTCTGTAGCCACTTGACTTTCCTTTTATTGGCCAATGTTGTGAACCTGTCTATTTAACTGCACCTCTACTGTCAAGTTGGTCTGATTTTGACTACTAGTCCAATTCTGGCTTATTCCCTTAATGATCTTGAGAAGAAAATCTTTGGATGCAGCCAGAATATTCCCGAGGTCGGCCAATTCTGACTTCTTCTGTCAATCCAAAAGTTGACCCCATATGAAGTGCTCTTTACTCTTGGTGTTTTGTTTACATTATTAACTTTTTATATCCATGCATTTTGTGTTATTTTGCTTATGTGGCCATAGTTTGCTTGAGAAGTTGAAATTTTATGAAGGTTAAGGTAAAAACCTGCACTGTAAGATTTGTGCTTCTTATGATGCCACAGCTGGAATTCAACCTTCACACTAAGCAGTTTCTTGTTGACCGAGCTACCAAAGACTAGATCATCAACATATTACCCCTGCAAGTGGATCTTGCAGACTTGCTCATCATGCTCATGGATTTTGCTCTTATC
Source organism: Colocasia esculenta (assembly GCA_014218235.1). Taxonomy (NCBI): domain Eukaryota; kingdom Viridiplantae; phylum Streptophyta; class Magnoliopsida; order Alismatales; family Araceae; genus Colocasia; species Colocasia esculenta. Next base: position 5,284,096 of record CM024757.1, read on the forward strand.
AATCATTCTTTTCTCCCCCATTGAGAGTCCTTGATTAGTATCAAGGATAGGGTTTCCTGTAAAAAGTAACGTAAGGATATGAAGTGATTGGTTCGGCCCTTTTCATTATACTACACAATAGTGGTAAAGCCTAGTCTGTATGATCATCTTAGCAATGTCCTAATGTTTAGGCTCTTGCAGAAGAACGCGTTGCTCGGAGGTGCAGTGATTGGCGCCCTAATATCTGTCGTCTCCAAGAATAAAGGGGAAAAGGTGATCGAGGACGCCATTAAAGGAGGTGCTGTGGCTACCGCTGCCAAGTTTCTCAACTGTGCTTACTGAATGGAGCCATCTTCTTTGTCGCGGTGCAGTCTACAGTGTAGTGGTTTATGTCAATTAGGGTTGATATCTGCTTATCACTTTCTCCGAAGTTTGTTCGATGTTGCATTTTACATGCGGCAAATGCTAACACCAAATGTATTCTTGATTGTTGAATTGGGTGAATAAACTCTTATTTCAATTTCTCAACTCCCACGTTCCTTCTACTTGAAATATTTGTCCTCATAGAAATAATTTCAGTTTGGGGGCGATCAGCCGATTACTGAGGTAGAAATTTCACGGATTTACACGGCATCACGCAAGAACAGTTGTTGGGTTTTCAACCATTCTCGATCGAGCTTGGATGTCTCATCCGGCACATGCATCTTAGGAAGTACCAGTCTTACTACTAGTCAATGACAGAAGGGTTGGTCACTTCTATCATATGGCTAATCTCAACAAAAAAAATCCCAGTTCCCGTCAATGCGAAATTTAAAGGAAGAGACAACACAACTTTTATCTTGATAACTCATTATTTTCAATTTTAAATCCGTAACCTCGAAATCACGTACAGACAAAAAACACATGTACATATGAAAACTTTAGTTTCAAAATAATTCTTCTATAATTTTTCTCTCCACACAAGTCCAGTCGCTAATTTGGTAGTGTGCTGGAGATGTCAATGTTAGACGGCAGCCATCACTCTCTACAAGATGGCTCACCTGCCCCAGGCATCGTCTCTTTCACTAAATTTTCCAAGACATCTACGCACGACGTGTGCTTAAAAAACATGGCAGGCATGCGGTACGTTTTCGAACACCATACGCCTCACAAAGTATATATATAGCCCGCGACAAACTTGTTCCAAAGAAAATATCATCCCGCAAGTCAAATTTTTGGCATACGTAGATGCTGACATAAAGTGACGGAAACAATTGAGATGGACAAAACCCACGAATTATTCATTGCTTGATGAGACCTCTAATCTCGTTGGACCATAATTGCATGCAAGAAATCTGACTGCCCATCAAACAAAATTTAGCCCCGGCAGATATAACACACTAAAAAAGAACACTTTTTTTTAATTCTTCATCAAACTACAGCAGTTGGTGCAGCTGAGAGACCATCAGGCTACAGCAGACGCACAGTTAACAGAGCGTATGTAGATAGCGTGAGAACACAGAATTACCATCATACTGTGATAACAAGCAACACCACAGGCCAGCCATGGGAGGGGCATAAACTGCAAGCAAAGTTTGCAGCGACGACCCACCCCACGGCTGCTGCTTATTTATCTAAAAGTGCGAATCTTAAAGATGCACAGTACGCTTCCTTCACGACAAAGGGGGTTTATTTATACTGCACGCGGAGTCTTCCACGTCACTTGCCGCACTTGCAGTCTGTGCAGCTGCAGTTGGATCCACACTTGCAGTCGTTCTCAGCTGCTCCGGCTACCATCTCGAACCCCTCGACGGACCTGCACAGGACCCGTCCGTGGTTGGTACGTAGTAGCAAGATTGGAGCTAGCACGCGGCTTGTGAAGAGCGGGCATCATCGATTGTTTAATGGAAGCAGAAGCCAAATTATAAGGAGAGAGAGAGGCATACCCCTTCGCAGGTGCAAACCCAAGGACCAGCGTGTGGGTGGTGGTGATCTTCTCGTCGGACCCGAAGTCCGGGAACATCTTGCATCTGCCATTAAAACAATTAAGCACAGAAAATAGAAGCATGGGGAAAGTTAAAAAAGGCAGAACGCAAGCACGATCTTGGTTAGGATCAACAGAAAGGTGTACGATGTCAGTGTCATGGAGAGGAACAAGCAGATAAGAAAAGGGAAAGATAGAGAAAGCTGGGAACACTCGGACAACAACCGCAAATTAACAAGTCGATCGAGGGGGGAAAAGTATGCGAAATACTAAGCAGCAGACACATATCACAGTCGACGTCTCATTAAGACGAAGATCTAACACCAGTAGTACTAGAAAATAGTACCATCGAGTAAAAAGTACTGATGAGGAAAAAGGTGCCCATGTTGCACAAGTGTCCACGAGATTAGGACAGCGGAACAGATGTATGGGACAGGCCGATATAACTCCGCCATATGTGTAAGAACACCAAGATCACGAGCAAAGCGGTGCTGTTTCAATGGTGGTCTCAGGTTTCTTAATTTCGACGAGCAGAGAAGAGAAAGATGAAACGTGCACGGATAGGAACAGAATTAAGGAAAACAAAAGTGATTTTCCGCAGGAAAAGAGAAGGCGGAAACGATCGTTAAGAACAAGAATGAGACGATGACATGCAGAAAAGATTCACAACACAAGCGCATGTAAGAAACAGCAAGGTAAGATCTTTGGTAGACGGAAAAGACAAGATCTTTGACAAAGAGAAGCCCCACACAAAGCAAAACCCCAGAGCAAGAACAATTGAACGGTGACAAGGACCCCAACAAGTTCACAACAATCAGAGAAAGATAGAGAGAGAGAGAGAGAGAGAGAGAGAGAGAAAGAGAGCAAAGGTTTCAGAAAGGGTGGTTAATTACCCTCCGCAGCCATTGCCGCACTGGCAGCCGGAGCCACACCCGCAGTTGCCACCGCAGCAAGACATCTTTCCCTTCCTTGATATGTGCAAAGAAGAGGAGGAAGTGGTGGAGAGAGAGAGAGAGAGAGGCCTCTGTTCTTCAGATGACTCCCACAAACACAAACCTTAGAAGCACGATGGGAGGTAGCCACGGCAACTCCGGTGCTTTATATAACCCAAGGACGAAGGCGCGGCCCATCGAGACCGTACACGTGTCCATCCCGAGGCCGTTCAGATTCTTTGCACGCACCCACCCGGCCACCGCGCATTCGTCGCGCTCGATCCGACTTTTGGGCTTCCCGTCGTTATCCGCGGTCCATCCACGTCGCGGATAGACTGGTGCCCGCGTGACGGTTTTGCCGGCACCATCCGGATCTCTCTTCCGGGCCCACGAGAAACGGTATGTAATTAGTGATGTGATAAGGAGTATTATAAATATAATCTCATAAAATTTATAGATGGAGAGTTGATTAAATTTTTCCGCCATGTATTTGAAAAATAGAAAAATGATCGGGGGGGTCTTGAAAAGATGTTCTCAAGAATAATCTTCCAACATTTAAGTCAAAGTAGAGAAGAACAAATAAAATTAAGATCACTCTTCATTGAATTCTCATAGTTTCTAGATATTTATAGGCGTCTCTTCCCTGTGATGCTTGTATCAAATTGAGTCGTTATGGCTATGATCGTTGGGAGTTAGGATGAGTGTTACCATAATGGGTCCATTACAAAGAGTTACTCGTCAAATAATGAGGGAATTCCTAAGGATTGTTCACTTGATGTAGTTGTCTTCACATTTATGGAGATCTATAGTCATGAATCAGGTGGGAAAAGAGATTATCTCTTTCTCTGCTCTGCTGCACTCCTGAGATAACAATAACCAGGATAAGATGTCGGGGGTTGAGCGAGATAGACTTTCTCGGGTTATAAGTGAGATGTCCGAGATATATTCCCACCCTAACGCATTCCAGGTTAATATCTCGAGAGTGATACTTGTTGTCCCTTAAGAAGTCCATCACGTTATAAAGGGGGCCTCAATCGAGCGGAAAGTTATACTCGTTTAACTGAAGATGTGTCATACTTGATCAAATTGTATCCCTACAATCATGCTTTTAGAGACGAATTTGGGCACCAGACTAGAAATCACCGAATCTGATCTAAGGACAACCGATTCAAAGTACCAACTCCAAATTGTGGTTTCAGAAGTGGTTCTGATCGCTAGACAAAGAAATATTTGTGTTTTATTGAAGGGCTATGATAATCGAACGAATCATGTACTTATATTCACGCTCTAGCTAGAGATGAATTTGAGTCTCCAAACAAAATTTATTAAAACTAGCCTCACTCGACTGCCTTAGAGTGCCAATTCCAAATTATAGTATTATAAGCGACTTCGATCACTTAGCAAAAAGTTCTGACTATTTTTAACGAAGGGATGTGAATAAGTTAGAAGGGGTGAATATATCGTCTATAGTTGTGTACTTATATTTACGACATCGGAATGAATTTTTGTGTCGAGATGACCACAAATTTTCGACCGTCATGATAGCTCTACTGTAAATTGTGGCTTCGTAAGTGATTTGTATGATCGAAGGCTATATTAAGCATAGAGCGTCTCAGAGTGTCGATTTTGAATTGTGATCTTATAAGCAATTCTGATAACCGAATGAAAAATTTTACTCTTTTAACAGAAGAGGTGTCATACTCGATCAGATCGTGTGTCTACAATCACGTTGCCGGAGATGAATTCGAGCACCAAACTAGAAGTCACCGAATCTGACTTAACAATGACCGGCTTGAAGTGCTGACTCTGAATTGGGGTCTCGGAAGCAATTTTGATCGTCAGGCGAAGAAATATTCGTATTTTATTGAAGGGGTGCGATAATCGTTCGAATCATATATATATATATATATATAATATATATATATATATATATATATATATATATATGTATATGTATTCACACTCTGGGAAGGAATTTTGGTCTCACAATAGAATTTCATGAAACTAGCCTCACGTCGATCGTCTTGGAGTGGTGATTTCGAATTATGGTCTTATAAGTGATTCTGATCATTAAGTGAAAAGTTCTAGTCATTTTTACCAAGGGTGAGAATAGCCAGAAGGGGTGAATATATATATCGCCGATGGTCGTGTATTTATATTTATGACCTTAGGAGAAATTCTCGTGCCGACATGATGACAAGTTTTCGACCGTCGTGATAGGTCGACTATGAATTGTGTCTTCGTAAGTGAATCGTATGATCGAAGAAAATGTTAGCATATTTTTCTACTAGTAACATGAAGAACTCTTACTAGAATTATAAATTTAAAGAAAGAAATGAAGGATTTTTAGTCAAAAATGACATCTGACGGCTGAAGGCTATAAGAGGCGTTGAGCGTCTCAGTGTGCCTATTCTGAAAGTTTTGTTCATTTAACCGAGTGGTGTCATACTCAATTAGACCGTGTGCCTGCAATCACGCTCCCAGAGACAAATTCAGGCATCAGACTTTCTTAGGTTGCAAGTGAGGAGATGTCTAAGATATATTCCTACCCTAATGCATTCCAGGTTAATATCCCGGGAGTGATATCTCTAAGCCGGTTATCCCTTAAGAAATCCATCACGTTATAAAGGGGCCTTAATCGAGCGAAAAGTTATGCATGTTTAACTGAAGGGGTGTCATACTTGATCATATCGTGTGTCTGCAATCACGCTCTCGAAGATGAATTCGGGCACTGGACTAGAAATCACTAAATCCGACATAGCGACGACCGACTCGAAATGCTGACTCTGAATTAGGGTCTTGGAAGTGGTTCTGATCGCCAAGCGAAGAAGTATTCACATTTTACTAAAGCGGTGTGATAATCGATTGAATCATGTACTTATATTTACGCTATGTGAAAGAATTTTGGCCTCATAATGAAATTTCATGAAACTATCCTCATGTCGACTGTCTCGGAGTGTGGATTCCGAATTGTAGTCTTATAAGCGATTCTGATCACATAATGAAAAGTTTTGGCTATTTTTACTGAAGGGGTGCCAATCAATCTGGAGGGGTGAATATATCACTGATGGTCGTGTACTTATATTTATAACCTTGGGAGGAATTCTCATTCTGAGATGACAAACATTTCCATTCGTCGTAATAGGTTGATTGTGAATTGTGACTTCGTAAGTGATTCGTATGATCGAAGAAAATGTTACGCACATTTTTCTGCTTGAAATATGGAGAATGCCTACTAGAATTGTAATTTTAGGTAGAGAAATGAAAGATTTTTTAGTAAAAAATGATGTCTTACAGCCAAAGGCTATAATAGGCATCGACCGTCTTAGAGTGTTGATTCTAAATTATGGTCTTATAAGCGAATCTGATAACCGAGCGAAAAGTTATGTCCTTTTAACCGAAATAGTGTAATTCTTGATCAGATCGTGTGTCTGCAATCACTCACCCAAAGACGAATTCGGGCCCCAGACTAGAAATCATCAAACATGACCCAACAATGGTTGACTCAAAGTACCGACTTTTAATCGGGGTCTCAAAAGCAGTTTTAATCGCCGGATAAAAAAATATTCTCATTTTATTAAAGGGGTGTGATAATCAATTGAATCGTGTACTTATATTTATACTCTATAAGGAAATTTGGCTTCAAAATAGAATTTCGTAAAACTAGCCTCACATCGATCGTCTTAGAGTGCCGACTTCGAATTGTGATTTTACAAGCGATTTCGATCACCAAGTGAAAATTTCTGGCCGTTTTTACTGAAGGGGTGAGAATCAGCTAGAAAGGGTAAATATATCACCGATGGTTGTGTATTTATATTTATGACCTCGAAAGGAATTTTTTGTTCCGAGATGACCACATGTTTTCAACTGTTTTGATTGGTTGACTATGAATTATGGCTTCACAAGTGATTCGTATAATCGAAGAAAATGCCACGTATATTTTTCTACAAGAAACATTGAGGATTAGAATTGTAATTTTAGAGAGAGAAATGAATGATTTTTTAGTTGTAAATGATATCTTAGGGTCAAAGGCATAAGTGGCATCGACCGCTTCGGAGTGTCGATTCCGAATTATGATCTTTTAAGCGATTCTAATATATGAGTGGAAAGTTATGTTCGTTTAACCTAAATGTGTCATACTCGATCAAATCGTTTCCTTGTAATCATGCTTCTGAAGATGATTTCTGACACTAGACTTGAAATCACTGAATTCGACCTAGCGACGGTCGGTTCGAAGTGCCGACTCTTAATTGGGATCTTGGATGCAGTTCTGATCGCAAGGCGAAGAAATATTCTGATTTTTCTAAAGGGGTGTGATAATCGATTGAATCGTGTACTTATATTCTGAATTGTGGTCTTATAGGAAATTCTCGTGCTAAAATGACCACAAATTTTCAACTGTCGTGATAGGTCGATTGTGAATTATAGCTTCTCAAGTGATTTATATGATGGAAGAAAATGTTACACATATTTTTCTATTAGAAACATGAAGAATGACTACTAGAATTATAATTTTCTAGAGAGAAATAAAGGATTTTTGAGTCAGAAATGACGTCTTACAAATGAAGGCTATTAGAGGCGCAAGCGTTAGAGTGCTGATTCCGAATTGTGGTCTTATATGTGGTTCCGATGATCGAGCGGAAAGTTATGTCGATTTAACCAAAGGAGTGTTATATTTGATCAGATCATGTGCCTGTAATCACGCTCTCAGAGATGAATTCGGTCACCAGACTTGAAATCACTGAATCTGACCTAGCGACGGTCGACTCGAAGTGCTGACTTCGAATTGTGGTCTTATAAGCAATTCCGATCACCGAGTGTAAAGTTTTGGTCATTTGTATCGAAGGGGGTGAGAACCAACGTGAAAGGGTGAATATATTGTCGATGGTAGTATATTTATATTTATGACATCGGGAGAAATTTTCGTGCCGAGATGACCAGAAGTTTTCGACTATCGTGATAGGTCAACTGTGAATTATGACTTCGCAAGTGATTCGCATGATAAAAAAAAATACTATGCATATTTTTCTGTTAGAAACAAAGAGAACACCTACTAGAATTGTAATGTTAGAGAGAGAAATGAATGAGTTTTTAGACGACGTAAGTGGCATTGAGCATCTCAGAGTGTTAATTCCAAATTGTGGTCTTATAAGTGATTTCGATATTTAAGCAAAAAAATATACTCGTTTAACCGAAGGCGTGTCATACTTAATGAGATCGTGTTCCTGCAATCACACTCTCGGAAACGAATTCAAGCACCGAACTAGAAATAACCAAATCTGACCTAGTAACGGCCGACTCTACGTGCCGACTCCAAATTGGGGTCTCAAAAGTGGTTCTGATCGTTAGACAAAGAAATATTCTCGTTTTATTGAAGGGGTGTGTTAATCGATCGAATCGTATACTTATATTTACACTTCGGGAAGGAATTTGGGCCTCATAATGTAATTTTGTGAAACTAGCCTCATGTTAACCACCTTAGAGAGTCAATTCCAAATTGTGATCATATAAGCAACTGCAATCATCGAGTGAAAGTTCGGATCTTTTTTAACAAAGGGGTGAGAATAAGCTAGAAGGGGTGAATATATTGTCGATAGTCGTGTACTTATATTTACGATCTCGGGAGAAATTCTCGTGTTGAGATGACCACAAGTTTTCGACCATCGTGATATGTTGATTTTGAATTGTAGCTTCGTAAGTGATTCGTATGTTCGAAAAAAAATGTTATGCATATTTTTCTGCAAGAAACATGGAGAATGCATATTAGAATTGTAATTGTAGAAAGATAAATGAAGGATTTTCAAGCCGAAAATGATGTCTTATGGCCAAAGGCATAGGAGGTGTCGAGCATCTTAAAGTGTTGATTCCGAATTATGGTCTTATTAAACAAAGGGTGAGAGTAAGCTAGATGGGGTGAATATATATATCGTCGATGGTCGGGTGCTTATATTTACAACATCTGAAGGAATTCTCATGCCGAGTTGACCACAAATTTTCTACCGTCGTGATAGGATGAGTGTGAATTGTGGCTTCACAAGTGATTCATATATAATCGAAGAAAATTTTACGCACATATTTTCTGCTAAAAACATAGAGAACACCTACTAGAATTGTAATTTTAGAGAGAGAAACAAAGGATTTTTTAACCAAAAATGATGTCTTATGGATAAAGGCTATAAGAGATATCGAGCGTCTGAGGGTGCTGATTCTGAATGGTAATCTTATAAGCGATTCCCATATCTGAGTGGAAAGTTATACCTTTTTAACTGATGAGTGTCATACTCAATCAGATTGTGTACCTACAATCACTCTCTTAAAGACGAATTCGGGCATTGGACTAGAAATCACCAAATCCGACCTAGTGACAGCTAACTCAAAGTGCCAACTCCAAATTGGGATCTCATCGAGCGAAAAATATTTGTATTTTTCTGAAGGGTGTGATAATCAATCGAATCGTATACTTATATTCATTCTCCAGAGAAGAATTTGGGCCTTAGAATGAAATTTTGTGAAACTAGCCTTACGTCGACCACCTTAAAGAGCCGATTTCAAATTGTGGTCTTATAAGCAATTTCGATCACAAAGCGAAAGTTTTGGCCATTTTTAACGAAGGGGTGAGAATAAACCAGAAGGGGTGAATATATCGTTGATGGTCATGTGCTTATATTTACGACCTCAGGAGGAATTCTAATGCCAAGATGACCACGAATTTTCGACCATCGTGATAGGTTGACTGTGAGAGTTGTAGCTTCGCAAGTGATTCTTATGATCGAACAAAATGTTGCACATATTTTTCTCGTAGAAATATGAAGAACGCCTACTATACAATTGTAATTTTAGGGAGAAAAAGTGGCATTTTTGAGTTAGAAATGACATCTTTCGGTTGAAGGCTTGTGAAAGGCATCAAGCGTCTCGGAATGCCAATTCTAAATTGTAGTCTTGTAAGTAATTTCAATAACCAACCTAAAAGTTATGCTCTTTTAACTGAAGGGGTGTCATACTCAATCAGATCGTGTCTACAATCACACTCCTGGAGATGAATTTTGGCACATGACTAGAAATTACTAAATGTGATCTAGCGATGCTCGACTCAAAGTGCCGACTCCAAATTGGGGTCTCAAAAGTGATTTCGAACGGCAGACGAAGAAATATTCATGTTTTGTTGAAATAGTGTGATAATCGATCAAATCTTGTACTTATATTCACGCTATGGGTAGGAATTTTGACCTTGAAACGTAATTTCATAAAACTAGCCTCACGTTAACTGTCTCGGAGTGTCGATTTTGAATTGTGGTCTTATAAGCGATTTCGATCATCGAACGAAAAGTTCTGACCATTTTTACCGATGTGGGAAGAATAAGCCAGAATGGGTGAATATATCATTGATGGTCGTGTACTTATATTTATGACCCCAGGAGGAATTCTCGTGATGAGATGACCACACGTTTTCGACCATTGTGATATGTCGACTATGAATTGTGGCTTCGCAAGTGATTAGTATGATCGAAGAAAATGTTATGCACATTTTCTGCTAGAAAGATAGAGAACACCTACTAAAAATGTAATTTTAGAGAGAAATAAAAAAAAATTAGTCAAAAATAACATCATACAACTCATGACTGTAAGTGGCGTTGAGCATCTCGAAGTGTCAAATTCCGAATTGTACTCTTATAAGTGTCGCTTATGGTTATTTATTAGTGGGCCTATATGGGATTTCACTAAACGAACTTGACCGATGTGGTGGGCTAAGGGTAGAAGTTACCGCTCTCCAAATTTTTTTATGTGAAGATAATAAAATAATATGTAGAGACATAGTTTAGCCTCATATTAAATGTATAGTAAACATAAATATGTGTTTATTACTAAGATTCATTCCTCTTCTCTCAAAGATTTTTTTTTCTAAAAAAAAAGATAAGACTGTAAATGATGACAATACTTCTTGAGAGATGCTGGAATTTCATGCATCATTATTGATGTTGTCTGTGATAATAGAACAAGAGATCATGTGTGCCGTCTGAATGTCATATTGAATGTTGTCAAAATAAGTATATACTTATGAGTAAGATCTATTTTCCTTTGTTAGAAAAAAGATAAAACTCTAAATAGAGAGATAATATCCCTTCAAACACCATGCATCATTATAACTTATGTATTAAAAATAAATCATTTTTTTCTTAATTTTATTTCATAGTTTGTTTTTTTTATATGAACGTGATTTAATCACATGATAGTTTAAGTTGCTATGTCATGAGTCATTACTTATTCTATATATTAAGCAATAGGTATTACTTTGAATAAACATTTTAGTCATTTGAGACTTGAGAGTAATATCAGGTTACAACTTTTCTGTGTCCATAGTAGTTATATATTTTTTTAATTCTTTCCATTGTCACATGGTATAAAAGGAGATGAAATATTTGCTGCATGCACATCTATGTTGATGTATGACATTAAAAACCCTCATCTTAATTATTTATCTTGTTAACACCAATGGAATGGCAGAACAATAAATGCTTGAATGCTCCATTATAAGTCTTCTATTGAGGACCTATTTTTAAAATCAAATTTTCCGATAAGAAATTAGGAGTAGAATAGTGTAACTTATACTCTTATAATCCGAATTTGATTACTCATAGAAACCAACTGTCCGGCTAGAAATGACTTATCCCAGATTATTTCATGATAAATTATTCAAGTTTTGAAATTGGGTTAGCCGCCTTCTCTAGAATAACTAATTCTTTTTCAACATATTCCATCTTTTGTAGGACTCTTCTTATTATTCTTTTTTTATTCTCAAGTCTCTTTTTTTTCCGTTGGAATATCTCAGTAGCCCAAGTCACTGGAAAAACCCTCAGCCTTGCCTGGGTTCGAACCTGGGCCCCTCCCCCCCCCCCCCCCCCCATCCACTCCTCTAAGGTGGAGGGATATTCTTAGATCTCTTTATTTTCTGGATAATTTAAACAAAGATAGTCTATTCATATATAAATTAACTATAAACTTAAATAATTTTATTTTGACACTTCCTTTTTTTATCCCCATCTATACCTAATTAATATATATATAGTTAGAGAAATATTAATTATTCGGACGTCCGAGTAACTAGTCGACGTGAAACGACAGCGCGGCCGACCAAACGTGGCCCCCACAAAACCGCAGTGTGGAGCGGCGTGGGACCCACGCGGCCAACCAATCAAATAAGTCGTGCTGCCGTTCCACGTCATGCTGGTTTTTCCGACGCCCGAATAACTAACATTTCTCATCTAATTATTCTCCCAGAAGGAGATAGAGTTATCACCCTTATCCTTGAGAAATGTTAACTTTAGTTATCCAGATTAGTCTACACAACCAGTTCAAATGAATGTATCCCCTTAAGTGAAATAATATTGTGACCCCAAAAGCAAATGGTTAATTACCCATTATGAGATTCCTTGCACATCTAATCCAAAAATGTTCCATATAGATTAATTTGTCTGATTACCAGAAAAAAAAATGCTTAAATATATGCTTCTATTTTTTTTTGGTCTTGCACATCACATCATCAAACGTGAAGTGTTAGGAAAAAGTCCATCCAATCCGATAAGATTAGAACACTGTACATACTTGTAGCCTGACGTGAGGGACTAACCTATGAGCAAAAGTATGCACCATGTCCTACAATTATAAAGCTCACTTCCTCTCATAGGTTTGCTCATAGGTTAGATGCCACATGCACTGGTTGCCGTGAAGAAAAGTCAAAGAAACAATATGTGCTTTGATAATGACATGAAAAAGGCCTATGAGGGTTTTCCTGTTGATGAGTGTCATCCACTTTTTAGGGGTGATAAAAGAGATAAGAGGGGATAAATTAATATTTAAAAGTTATTTTATTTTAGGTAAATAATATAGATTAATTAATTAGAGATAACTAAAATTATACATGGATAAAAAGTGATTACTCTATCTCATTGAGTAGAAGAAAAAAGATGTCAAAATGAGATTGTTTAAATTCATGATTAGCCTAGCTATACACATTTATCACCAATGATAACTTAGGATTAATCCCCTTATTTGGTTATCAAACTGCCCTGTAATAGACTATCACTTTATAAATTATATGGAAAACAAAGAGGCCCTTTGAATTTAATCATGAGTATAAATGGTAGAAAGTAAGCTATTATTTAATCTCATTGATGGTTGCTTTTTTTTTTGTCAAACTCCTTTTATCTCTATTTGATTTAAAATTCGATAATGGAAATAGAATAAGTCAAATTTAGTACTCTCAAAGTCGAGAAAAATTGAATATAAATCATTTACTTTGGGTCTCCAATGCCAAATTAGAGGGTCAAAAGAGCAAAGAATATAACAAATAAGATTAGGAGAACTACATGTTGTTATATCAATCACTACAAAAAAATTGAGTATCAGTAACTATCGAAACTAGTCGCCAATAGTTAAAAATCCGTCGCTAACATACTCTCATTGATGTTATTGCAGAAAACCCTTTTGGCAACAGATATGACCCATCGTTAATAATTTATTATTAGCGACGGCTAAGTAATATTATTAGTAAAAACTAAAAATAATAGTTAATACAATTTTTTAAAAAAATATAGAAAATAAAATATAAGATTTTTAAAATTTTATTAAGGGGTTCAAAATTTTCCATTATATCAACTATGGTTAGAAATTTTTTAAATAGGATGACCCCACTGAATTTTTAAAATAAATCTATGAATATGCACCTTATTTATTGAGGTTAAAATTTCTGTGTCCGCCATTGAATCCATCATTAATATAATTCGTGAAATTAAAAAAAAATCTCATGCACGGTAAGAAAATAATTTTATTGGTTAATAATAGATATTTCTCTTCCTTCTCTAATTAATAAAATTATTTTTTTACAATCCATACCATTAATAAGTATTACTAAAAAAATAAAAATAAGATCCACTTGTTACACTGACCACGACTCGATCAATATAACACCCCCACCACACCACAGCCCACCCAAAAACCCCTCATAGTCGTACTGAGAGAATTTCCCCTCATCATAAAAATAAAAATGATCATATTCTATATCACATCATCATCACATGTAAATGCAATGATCATCATAAAAAAAGATATAAATAGATGGTCAACGCTTTGATGACGATGCTTGTGAAAGCTGCAGGCATGAGAGAGGACTTGATCTATTGGATGGATGCGTACTCGATATAAACTACAGGCCTCACGATTCCATTATTCCTCACCTTAATGGCTTCTTCCTAGAACAAGCACACTCTGTGGTGTGCACCCCTATACTTGCTAATTACCTTGGTGGGCAAGTTCTTTGCAAGCCCTATCCAATCCCAAAGGCTGCAGCAGTATTATAATATTCATAGATTAACTTCTATATATGGTATCCGTCAAGGGCGGATCTAGCATAAGTTTAGTGGAATCATGTGACTCCACTGGTAAAAGAATTTGTATTGAGAGAATATTTTTTTACTATGAATGACTTCATTAAAATTATACGAGTGTACTGTTAGGATCCCACTGAAATAAAATTCTGCATCTGCCACTGATATCCATAATTGAGTATGTTAATCTCTTGTCACATCACATGAAGGAGAGTATTTGAATTTATATGTGAAAGAGAAATGTTAATTATTTAGACAAAAGCATTGCTGAAATATTTAACATTTATTTGAATTGGTCGAACATCAAATCTCACGTATTATGTTTGACCAATCTAAATAGGTGCAGTTTATTCCAACTCAAATTTGCTATCCGGTTGTTCAAATAACAAGTACTTTTCTATATGAAACTTAGTGGCAAAGGACTCTTCTTGCGTATCCTTTCTTAGTCGTCTCAATGCCTTTTCTGTCCCGTCTTCCAATATAAATAATATGAGATCGCCATCCCATTGGTTGATGGCCAGCAATATGCTGTCGTACAAAACACAAAAAGGAGATGCCCATCGACTCTTGAGTAGCAGCGAGAAGGTTTGCCCCATCTACCAATACATATGATCATCATCTCAGGACAACTTAAAAAGAGATAAAACTGTTTGAAGCATGTATTGAGATTAGGGTTGTTTATAATATGGTCTAATTCGAAAAATCAAATTGAACCGGCTAATTCGGTTCGGTTTGATTCGGATTGAGAGGTCTCATGGTTCAGTTAGAAAATCGAATGAACCAAATTTATATTAAATATATTTAATAATTAATATATATCATAAAGGAAAGTATAGTCCAGTGAGCTAGCACCTTCCAATGTCCTGGGGCGGTCCTGAGTTCGATACTCAGGTCTATCGTCTGGTCTTTAAATGTGTTTTTTTTTTCAGTTCAAATCAAACCGAATCGATTCGATTTGAACATAATTTCAATTCGATTTCGGTTCACCTAAAAAATGAGGTGAATTGAATCGAACAAGACCATGTTCACCCCTAATTGAGACTCCTATCCAAAAGATTTCTCCCCCTCCCACTGTAGCTAACCTTTCTTCATATGCACACCACCTTTGCCCTATCTTGAGATCGAATTTGGGATGTCTCCCAACCCACTCAAATCTATGTCCACTCTTCACAACATAGATTGGAAGATTATGTTTGAGACGGATAGACATGTATTACGTCTTGAGAAAGATTTTTTGTACTTTTTGCAAGTACAGAAAGTGCAAAAATATCTCATGTGGCACCTGTCATATGAGATGTCACATGAGTTCTATCTCATGTGGCACCACAAAAGTAAGTGCCACATGAGCTGGAGCTCATGTATCCTGCATTTTTTACACTTACAGAAAAAGTAGAAAATCTTTCTCTTACCTCTTTCTTGTGTGAAAAGAAACCGGCGGCAATCACACGTACGTACGCGCAAACGGGTGATGATTTTGCGGTGATCAGATTGGATGTCCTTATCCCCTGCACAAGAGAGAAATATTGAGTAAGAGAATTGTTATAACTTGTTAGTTCCAACTTGGTCTCTACTTTAATTCCAACTTGTACGCTTCTCCATGTTTGAGGTGGGATTAGACGCCACCACGCAAGGCCCACCTTCATGGCAAAGTTCCAATCAAACATGGACGTGAAGATCTCGGAAGACAGCGACGTACGCAGAACTCCTCAAACGAGAGAGAGATTTTTCTCCACAGTGATCATGCACGTCGGACTATTCGATTCCAAATTTTGATATTCAATTCGTGCAATTAATCTTGACGATGTAGTCGGTCTCAATTCAACTTTCAGATACTTAGTAGAGCCGATTATGATGGATTCAAGTTTGGATTGACGATAGAGTCGAAGAAAAAGAACAAGTATCCTTGATTTGTAAGATGGTCAATTTCGAAAAATCCAAATTAAGGAGAAAAATTTGGCCTAAATATGGAGTTAGATGAGAGAGAGAGAGAGAGAGAGAGAGAGAGAGAGAGAGAGAGAGATTTACAGTGGACTATACAGGTGATGGCCCTTGTTTGCCCGTCATTGTTGACCTCTTTTCGAAGTTGACGTCAAACGGGAGAAGATTGTAAATTTTGATATAAATTAAATTTTTTAAGTAAATTAATTAATAATTTCTGACTGTAATAGACGTAATAAAATTTAACACATATTATAATAAGGAATAATATTTATTGTAATAAATATAATTTTGTTAAAGATTAAAAAATAGTCAAATATATATCTGATAGAGATTTTTAATTAATTTACCTATTTTTTAAAAAAAAAACTTGCTTTTTTTTCTCTCTCTTATGTCAAGAGAACTGTCCTAAAGTCAAGCCCATTAAAGTGATTTAGGGGCCCTATCAGGATATCACGTAGAAATACATCATAAACTTGCAAGTTTTAACTTAAGGTGGGGAGTACACAGTTGCATGCTTAAAGAGTTAAAAAAAAAAATAGTATGCAGTCGTACTCTATCAATGTACTCTTTTTTGACACAATTCTATCAATGTACTCGGAGACCTTCCTTGGCACCGCGTGAAGTACATTGGCATGGGCCTTTCTTCAAACACATTTTGGATTACAATTTTTATTAAATTAATTTTATTTAATAAATATTTATCTAAATATACTGAATATAATTTTTTTATAAAATTATATCTCTTTTCTTACTGTGTGTGTAAATTACCATACCCCTTTATTTGTTTATTTTTATTATTAATGCCATGTCTGCCTCCCAAAAAGAAAGAGAGAGGGAGTCCGCACCCCCAATATCGACATCTCACCTCTCAATGCTGCAAGAGAGAGAGAGAAGCTAGTGTGTGAGAGAGAGGAGAACAACAACGAAGAGAGAAAAAGAGAGAGGGCACATGGGGGAGAGAGAGAGAAAGAGGACATCACAAGAGGGAGAGAGAGAGAGAGATAGGACAGTGCCTATAGAGAGAGAGGTGGTGGGGTAGGGGGGGAGAGAGAGAGAGAGAGAGGGAGGTGGGGAGGTGGCTATTTGTGTAATCTAGATATAAATGTGTAATCTGGAAGTTATATGTGTAACCTAAATTATGTGTGTAATCTAGAGGCTATTATATATAACCTGAAAGTTATTTATGTAACTTTGAGGTTACGATTAACCCATGAAGTATCCCGCAGTACTTAGAGGTAGACATACTATCAAAGATGCAATCTAGAAACTATGTTTAACTTGGAGATTATGTGTATAAACTGGAGACTATGGTGTAACCTAGATTAACCTTGTGTGTACCCATAAAGTTATTGTGTAACATGGAGTCTAGTTGTGTAATATAGGGGCTATTTGTATAACCCATAAATTATTTGTGTAGTCTAAGTCTATTTGTATAGTTTGGAGAATATGTCTGTAACTCGGGGCCTATATGTGTAATCTAGAAACTATATATATCTATATAGTTTGAAAGTTACGTGTGTAATCAAAAGCTATTTGTGTAACTAAAAAATTATTTGCGTAACCTGGAGGCTATGCATGTAATCTGATGCTATGTGGGTAACCTGAAGGCTATTTGTGTAATTTGGAGTTTATTTGTATAACTTGGAGACTATTTGTGTAATTCGAAGCTATTTGTGTAATATGAAATCTATTTGTGTAACATATATAGAGGCTTCTTATTTCAATGTTTGGGCCATTGCATCTAATAGTCGACCATTAGTTAGTCTCTAGATTACACACATAGCCTCCGACACATAACATCTAAGTTAAATAAATAGACTTTGAATTACACAAATAGCCTCAGTTACACAAATAGGTTATAGGTGTACATAGTCTCTAACTTATACAAATAGCCTCACTTATACAATAATTTCCTATTTACACACATAATCTCTAGTAGGTTGCACACATAACCTCCAGATTACATAAATAGTCACCTCCCTCTCTCCCCACATTCTCTCTCTCTCTCTCTCTCTCTCTCTCTCTCTCTCTCTTACCCTCTTTCTCTCTCTTACCCTCTTTCTCTCTCTAACTCTCTCTCTCTCTCTCTTTCTCTAACTCTCTCTTACCCTCTTTCTCTCTCTAACTCTCTCTCTCTCTCTCTCTCTACTGTATTGCTCTTTGTTTCTCCCTCCATAATTGCTCTCTCTCTCTCTCTTATCCCGCCGATGTTATTGCAATGGCGAGAGGTGGGATGCAGATGTTGAAGGTACTCTCTCTCTCGGGAGGTTAACATGGCATTAATAAAAATAAAAAAGATGTGGCAAGTTTACACACATGGAAAAAAGAGACATAATTAATTTGTAAATATTTTTATATGGAATATATTTAGATAAATATTTATTAAATAAATTTATTTTAATAAAATTCCCTATCTAAAGTGTGTTTTAATTAGAAAGGCACATGCCCCCCCCCCCCCATGGGCAGTCACCTCACACAACTGTTTACTCCAATCAATAAGGACCATAGATGGAATCCGCGGCCCCATTCGAGTGAGCAAAATAATAGCAGTCTCTTGGGCATTTGAATCTTAGTTGCGTTTTGGATCGTACCAATTTAATACCCTCGGACCATATCGGTATTATGGTTTTGTAAATATTTTTGTATGGAACATATTTAGATAAATATTTATTAAATAAATTTATTTTAATAAAATTCCCTATCTAAAGTGTGTTTTAAGAAAGGCACATGCCTCCCCACATGGGCAGTCACCTCACACAACTGTTTACTCCAATCAATAAGGACCATAGATGGCATCCGTGGCCCCATTCGAGTGAGCAAAATAATAGCTGTCTCTTGGGCATTTGAATCATTGTTGCGTATTGGATCGTACCAATTTAATACCCTCGGACCACATCGATCGGTATTATGGTTTTGTGGTCTCGGACACTAGTCGATCCACTAATACTTTTTTCTTTATATTTTAATTTTTATTATTAAATTTTAAATACAAATCGGCTAGACTAGACCGAATTATGCCGGTACGCTTTAGCAGGCCTATAGAACCCTAGGCACTTCTGCGATGACACTTCCTCACCATTATGAGAAAGATTTTGTGCACTTCTCAAAGTGTAAAAATGCCATGTCATCTTACACTTCTCCCCTTTCATTGGTGAAAAAGAGAAGAGAGATTCATGTGGCACCTTGATTCCCACCAATGAGAGGGGAGAAGTGTAAGATGACATGACATTTTTGCACTTTGAGAAGTGCACAAAATCTTTCTCCACCATTATTTTCCTTGTCATGGGAGGCATGATATGTTGGGAGAGATTGGATCCCTTGTCTTTTGTCAGAATGGGAGCAGTGAGACTGCGAAATTAAGAAGGCACCGCATGGTCATGTGGACACTATAGATGATCAAGATTTGTTGAAAGATTCAACTCAAGGGAAAAAAAATGGTTTTGTGTAAAACAGTGCAGCTAGCTCTCTCCACTTAATATCTTATAAGTTTTGAGTTGGATGATCTAATCCAATTAGTTGTATATAATAACAGGCCGATAGTTCAGTTTTGGATTATACACTATCATTATGATCATGCTTCATATGACAACCTAATTAGTCAACATGTTAAAGGAATAAGGACAACCCCACATAAAATAGAGGCTAAAGCAAACTATGCATTAAACAAAGAAGCCGCTCTCTACTTGATGTCCCATTTTTTTATGACATGGATAATCTAAACAATGGCCTGCTTGTCCAAAAAAAAAAAGAAAAAAAGAAGACAAAGCAATGACCTAAGGCATGCCCTCATGTGGGTTCCCACTGGGACTTCTATAGTAGAAGAGTATACTAATGTACTATGGCATTTGATGAGTGGTGGGCTCTTGGTTGCTCCCCTCCGTCCCTTAGCTGGAGTACTGTAAAGAAGGCAAAGCAAAGCTAGTTGGCTTTAAATCTTCCACAGGGTCTGACAACTTCTCTCTCTTTCTTTTCTTGCCTGCAGAGATTCTAGAGGAGGGAATGATTTAAGGCATGCGAGGTGCAGTTGGAAAAGGTGTTCTGTATGCACTCCCTCACTAGTGTAGTGCCCATGTAGAAAGAAAGCTTAAATCAATGGTAGCCGATGGGGGGGGGGGGGTCATGCATAGGGGTGTTCACTATTCGGTTCAAACCGAAAAACCAAACCGAACCGATCAATTTGGTTCGGTTTGGTTCGGTTTGAAAGTGAAAAAAATTTGGTTTGGTTTCAAACCAAACCGAAATTGTAAATTCAGTTTGGTTCGGTTTATAGATCTTGTAAACCGAACCAAACCGATAAAACCGAATTTTATTTATACATAGTATCAAGTATTCAGATTTGTTTAATATATACATACATGTATATATATATGTATATATGTAAATATACACATTGTGTAAAGTAATATGGTCATCAAATTTTCACTTATAGATAATATTTCCTCATTATATAGGTTGATGGTTAAATTGAGTCAACATGTGAATATGTGATTAAAGCCTTACCTCAAAAGAAATAGTAGGTTAAAGTCTTGTTTGTGAAAAGTCCACTTATTTCGGGTTAAACCAAACCAAACCGAACCAAACCGAATTATATCGGTTCGGTTTGGTTTGGTTTGAAAAAATTACGGTTTGGTTTGGTTCGGGTTAGCTCTGGTGATGGTTTGGTTTGGTTTTTAAAAAATTCTCTCTAAACCAAACCAAACCAAACCATGAACACCCCTAGTCATGCAAGTGGATGGATTGTGGTGGAGAAAAGTTACTACATGCCTGATGTCCTGTCACCAAAAAGGAAAGATTTTTTCCCCTTTTTCCTGTGAATGTTAGTGCTTGCAATGCTGGCAGTAACAAATGGCAAATGGAACTGCATTGCTGGTTGTGAAAATCTCACAATAAAGTTCATTGCAAGTTGGGAGGCGAGGGCTCAATATAAAATTCTTGATGGGTTACATGATTCTGTCCCTGCAAAAGGTTTGGTTCTATGATTTCACGGTGAACGCACAAGGAAAGACAAAGGTAGTGCACCAAGGATCTGCAAGACAGGAGAGTGGCATATGATCCCATAACAGGTGAGGGTTTTCCACTCGTAAAGCCAGCATATCTTCTGGTTACCGGACTATATGCTAAATGAAAAAGAGAAGGAAAGAAAAACATAGTAGCTAGTGTTCTTCAAGACTATGCCATTGTCCAAAGCTGAATGGTTTACAGTTAATTAAGTCTCATCAAAACTTTCAAAGTTACATTCCAACCTGTTATTGTTTCGGTCATTTGCTACAAGAAGTCACCAAGATTGCACCAGCTAATTTCTCTGGACAGAGCCGAGCCGTCTACACCCAAGTTGTTCTTTGGCAGACAGACTGGTTCCTGATGACATGCTCAGGGCATTCAGAAGTTTCCATGTGGTGCCAAGACCTGGTGTTTAATCTTGGTCTTTGGTTTTTTTATAAGAAGAGAAGGAACTCAACAGAAACAATCACTAGGTATGCTAGCTACTGTCTAAAATCCCATTCTCCAATTCAGAGTCACTGTATTCATAGAGTTATTCAAATAAATTACAGAAAAGTAGCTCTAATATTGTTTCACCAGATTGCTTACTTAGTAGGACGCAGTCCACTCTCTGTGGAAGGAACCTGGTATAATAATTAATGTAACTTAGAGATGATGAGTTGAGTCTTCCTTTAAACAGACTTCCAGCTACAATCGCAGTCTTCTAGGCAGCTCCAGTGTCTGTTTCGCCAACTGCATGCTGGCCTTGTAAAGACCTTATCCAACGCAATCTTCACTTAAAGGCTTCTTCCAAAAGCCAGAGGCATGCCCCATGAATGGTTCACATTAGTAGCTGGTGATAGATTACGTTCTTGTAAGGACCATTGGAAACAGTTTTAAAAGAGATGGGCAATTCAGACAGAGAGAGAGAGAGAGAGAGGATAATTGGAAATGCATGAGAGCTTGCCAAATGCATCGAAGCATCCTACTCTTTCTACAGCAAACTAGCAACCATATGAACGAGCTTCTCCCACCGCACTCCGCAGGACATGCATAAGGAGAACTGCAATGCAATATACTTACCAGGAACAGATCATACAAAGGTTGTCTAAGTCACAGTGAGATATGGTAACTGAAGTTTCAAAGGCAAAAACGCTTGCCTGTGAGGCGCAGGGTGAGACAGTTTGGGGATGTTAAGGTAGGATCAGAGGTAGCATCAATTAAGAGAGGCATGCTTGTTCATGTGAAAAGAGTTGGGAGAGGAAAGGCTTAAAAGAAAGTCTAGGATAGAGTCAGCTAAATTGGAGCCAAGTTTGGCCTTTTAGTAGACCTGAGAGGCCGAACAATAGAGCTGTTGATGAAAGACTTTAACCAAGGGGGCTGCCAAAACTGCACTTATTCACCCATACATGCTTTTTAGTTCATTGTTTGTGTATTCTCTTCAACCCTACAACAGCAGATTTATTTGCACCAAGCTGCAAATGTCATTTATAAAAAGCTATTTCCTCCAATGCCCACCAACTTGTGCATGATAACCTTTTTGGCGTAAGTTGTGGGGTTTGCATCAAGCTTCCTCCAAAAGCATTTGGGTTCTGGCCTGTTGGATTTTAAACTGACTTCATATGATGGCATAGGACTTGATAGCTTGTAAAGATGATGAAGACCACAACTGAAGGAATTCAATCTAGCCAGAGTCATTAGACCATCAAAGAGGTAGTTCTTCTACATTAGGAGTACCCTCGTTGTTCAAGTGACCTACAGAGGCAAAACTTGTTTCATCCAACAAAAGAGGCATCTTTAGATATCAGGGCGTGGTTCTGTCAGAAACTTTGATGGAATCAGGCAAACAAGGGAAACCCAAGATTGGGTTCCAAGAACAGTCCTGTTTTGAAAGAAAAAAAAAAGAGGTCCTGGTGTCTACCGACCTGTGTGTGTCTCCAGACAAAGGTGAGGATTATTGCATTCAGAACAAGATTTCAACTCAAGCTGATGCCTCGAGCTTGAGCATTAGCATGATGAAGATGAAGAACATCAAACATCACCTAAAATAATGCGAACCACCACCTTGTGAAAATACTAATGTAGAATTTAAGCTAGCTTGTCATGTCTCTAATCACATCAAGAGCTCCACTTATCCAAAGAAGTAGAATCATGCACACCTTTCTGGATCCTTCTCTGAAATTTCTAGCCCAGGTGAACATGAACACCTCATTGCATTACTGGTGTCCTTGTTGTGAGTGAGAAGTAAGATTTAAAGGAGGATGATAACAAAGAAAAAGGAATATTGGTGTCCCTCAGCAGCTCACTTCCAGCTTTCTGTAGGGAAGCAGAAAAATTTTAAAATAAGATGAGAAGAGGGAGAAAAGGGATGCCTGTAAGTAGCATACTTCCATTGTTTCAAAATGGAAATATACATATGAAAAAAAAAGCACGCCCACCGTGGGGCTCGAACCCACGACCACAAGGTTAAGAGCCTTGCGCTCTACCAACTGAGCTAGACGGGCTGTTGTGGTTTTTGTTGTAGATAATTATTACAATCATATAATTCGCAGTTTTCTTAGTCTAGACCTATTTCCAATAACATCACTAATTTAAAAAACATTTGTTGATATAAAATATGCCTTCACAATTAATTATTTAACAAAAAATATTGTCTCAAAGAAAATCACTTTTCCTTTTTCTAAAAGTTCGAAACACATATAACCCACAAGGTCAAGTCAAATCCAGCATCTAAATGTTAATTATAACATATATTATTTTAACTAGTAATAACTTTAAGTGTATGTTTGGTATGAGATTAAATAAGGGATAAGAGTTAAGTTAACTCCATCCCAAATTTGGTGCCTCAAAAAAAGTGGAGATAAACATGATTTACATATTTTAAAAATATTTTAAAAAAGTGAAGGTAAATTGGAGATAGCTTATCTCACTTTTTCGGTGGAATAGTTTATCTCCATTTTTACATCTTTTTCAGGGCACCCATTGTGTTAGACAAAAATCGATGACGTGCCGAACTTCTTGATTATCGATCCTAAACACCAATCGCACGACGGGAGATCAAAAGACGACCAAAACTAAAAATAAAAATTCTATCTCCATACTAATATCATTTTTTACCAAATAAAGAATGTGATTATCTTAAAAAATCTAATCCTAAAAATACTGAATAAGAGGTGAATTAAGAATGAAGATAATATATCTTCAGATTAATTTACTTTCATCCCTATTGTTTTTAATCTCATACCAAACAGGCATTTATAATAGATTTGTATGAATATCCATACATTAATCTTGGGTTCGTTTCTAAAGTTTGACTCTTTTTTCTTGTTGGCAGTGTGAAATTTGAATCAAAAATTTGGGTCTTTTCTTCATGGAAGACGACCTTCTCATTTTTTCTTGGGCTGCACACCCAACTTCCACAGACCCGTCCCCAACGAGTATCCAAATTGGATCCAAAACCGGCCCAGTAACCTAATCCACTAATTCAGGTCCAATTAATTTTTAAAACACCTTTTTTGTTTTTTTTTTCTTCCTCCTCCATCCATCTTCTTCTTCCTCTTTACGATGGTGAGGTGGAGAAAACCCTAGCCCACTAGGCCACTGAGCCAGGCTGCGGCCCAGCCTGCCGGCTCTCCGGCCGCCGCCACCCCCGCGCCGCTGTTTGCCACCACTGTATCGCCGGCCTCCCCGGCTGCCTCTGGCCGATCTGGGCTTCCGGAGGACATAGAGGGACCGGTGGCTGCTTTCTTCCGGGGATCGCCTTCTTCCCACTGGTGGCCAGAGGGAGGAAAGGGTGCCGGGGAGAGAGAGTGGGAGGAGGAGGGAGAGAGGTATTTTCGGGTTTTTTCCCCCGAAATTAACCGGGGAACTTGACGGAATATTAAAATTTATTTCTTGACGATTAATGGACCTATATCCACTGTATTTAAGCAGAAATTGATTAGGACACAGACACTCCTGTTTTGACGGGAAGTCAATTTTCCCAATTGGAGATCCTCGTCAAACAAGCCCCCACCCCTCTGGATCCGGTGCTCCTTTGTTTGCAGGGTTCTGTAAAGTTTGAGGGAAGAATGGACGCCTTGGCCGCGTTATGGGAGCTCCTCCGTGCCCATCTCCCCCTCTACCTCCTCATCTCCACCGTGGTTAGCTCTCTCCCTCTCTCTCTCTCTCTCGCTCGCTTGCTCGTTTGTTGCATCCCACGTCTTTTAATTTCCCGTTGGCCACGATGGTTTTTCTATGCAGGCTCTGATCCTGATGCTCAGTGTTGCCGCCTTCTTCCTCGAGTTTTTGAGGAAGATCGACTGCAGGCGATCGTAAGTCCCTCCCACTCGGCCCAAATTATCAAAAAAAAAAAAAATCTAGTCTTTTCCGTTTCCCTGACCTTGTTTTTTGATCTCAGCCTCGAGCGCAATTGTGGTGCGGCCGCTTTCTTGGAGGATCCCAACTCTTTGAAGAAGGTCAGCTGCGCTTTCTTTCCGAGCAATTCAGTTCATCGATTATATTCTTTGCTTGGTCTGTAGTCAGGGATCGTGCATCGGAAAGTTTACTTCTTTGCGGGGTGAAATTATTTATGAATGTTCTAGAGGAACAGATTCTTATATTTGAGTTTTTCTTCGTTGTTTAGGGGATCTCTTTTTATGCTTGATTTGTGCTTGCTTTTTGTCCCAAAGTTAGCTAGCAAATTGAAATATTATGAATGATGGACCCAAAAAAAATCCGATCTGAACTAAAAAGCATTATGCTGCAAGGAACATTACGATGAACATCTCACTGCCTCTTTCTGAGAGGAACTCATGGTCAGAATCATTCTTCATCATCATCATCTGAGCCTTATCCCATTATTTGTGTTCGGCTACATGAATCTTTTTCACCAAAGATTTCTATCAAGTGTTATGTTCATGTTTAAACCCAAGAAGTCAAGGTCCTTTCTAATAACATCACACCATCTCATTTTACGTCTTCCCCTAGCTCTTTTATTGGCATCCACTAAGATTTGATTACATCTTTTAACTGGCGCTGAGTTAGGGCGATGGTGAACGTCCCCAAACTATCTTAGCATATTCTTTCTCATTTTTCTATCAATTGGAGTATCCCCAAATCCTCACGGAAGCACTCATTCCCCATGGTCAGAATCATTACTTGTATGAATGTGCTTTAGGTGTATATGGGGCATGAAGTGAATACTGTGAATTTAGTGCTTCACGAAGGATGGAGCAAACTGACACATCAGTATTAAAAGAAGTAACCGGATTCTCTTAGAGAATGTAGAATATCACTTTTCACATCTAGAAACTGTGGATTCATTTTGGAAGATAGTGGATACTACAAATGGTTTACTAGATAATAAAAGCTGAATGCAGAGCTTTGCTGCCTTCGTGCTATAGTTTGGAATGTGTGTGAGACAGGAATAACCACATACCATGTTAATTTTCTTGGGTGTATGTCTATGATGGGACCCTTTTGTCCTGTCCATTTTTCCTTTCCTCCCTTCAGTGTATCTTCATAAAATTGGTATATAATTCTGTAGATATATTTTTTGGGAGGTTTTCCCAATTTTGTCACTCCTTTGCTTCTAACTTTGGGAATTCATGCCAGGTTCAATGTCCCTCCATTTTTGATCCTGCTGAGAAATATATATCATTGATAGTTCCTGCTTTCAATGAAGAGCATAGGCTTCCAGGAGCCCTCATTGAGACCTTAAAGTAAGTTGGTATATGGTAGTGTTAAATGCTGATTGAGGTCTGCTCCATTATCACTGCATATCCTATTGTATACTATACCTGTGGCAACTAGAAAAGACCATTATCAGAGTCCTTAGTTGCACATTGTGGAAATTTTGGATATGTATTGAACACCATTTTAAGTGAGTTGTAACTAGTACGAAGTTACTTTTTTAATCTCCGTTAGAACTCTGGTGATGTGTCATGTTTTCCCTTGGATGATACGTGCTAACTGCTTCATCCTAATGGCTATGCATGTCATGGACAGCCAGTGGAACTACTAATTCATTTAAAATTTGCATGGGAAGGAAATCATAACTTCTTTGCACTTTTTCATAAGACTAAAAAGAGCAATAATCTTATGGAAACTAATGAACTCTGACTTGGTTACTAGGAAAGTATGATATCTTGTTTTCTTAAGTAGACTAGTTTTAACCTGTTGAGTCGCAACAGCTTCTTTCCTAGATATTAAAGATGAAGTCATATATCACTGCTTATTGGTTGATAATTGTAGAGTATACTGTTGCTTAAGATCTCACTCTTTTGCAGTTATCTCCAAGAACGTGCACAATTGGACAAGTCGTTCTCTTATGAGGTATTCTTCTATCCATATGATCAGATAGCAATCTTGCAAAACTGAAACAATGGACAATGCCATATCCATATTGATTGTAATTGATTAACAAAAGATTGTGAGAGTCATTACTTGCATAGTTCTGTATGGCATTGTTATTCACTGGTAGGGTCTGAAGTACAGATGTGGCATTTGATGGTCATGGTCCTCCAGGACATCCCAGTTCCAACCTGGACCTGTTAACATGTTATTTGATGGAACCAATATATCTGATAACTCTCATTCTCATGATGTTTTCTACTTGGTGAAGAACCATTACAGTTGTGCATCTGCAACAGTGGCTAGTTGCATTTGTTTTTTGTTGATGAACTTAAAGCTTGCAAGCATGTAAAGGGATAGGGCTCACATTAGTGTGATGTGTTACTCACTCTTTTATTGGGAGGCACTCATTCAGATGATCAGATGGTTATAAAATATGGGTCTTAAAGAATGTGGTAAAGAGTGTTGGATACTAGTGTTCCATTTTGAAAGTAATGCTTGAAAGATTAAATTATGGATGGTGGATATAGATTCTTAAAGCTTGGAAATGAAATGGGTAAATTTCTATGGAGAAAAAAATGATACACATCCTATTGAAAAGAGATGAACAATCAAAGTGCATAAAATTCTTGAATTTTCTTTTTCCTATACTAACCAATTATATTTAGACAAACCTGGCTTTTACCCAAGATCAGATGGTCACTGGTTCTGATCTAAATCTTCTATTTCTTCTCTGAGGGTACAAAGCACCATCAATATATTAAATGGAGCAAGAACAAAGATATTAAAGAATGGAGAAGCTCAAAGAAGGCTACATTGTCAGGTCATTTTTGTAGATGGTATCTTCCTGTTCTGGAATGAATGTGTTCAAACATGTCTGTAGAATCTGCTTCCTGAATCCTGAGGACTGCAGGCATCTTTAGTCTCCTTGTGTTTCTTTCTTTCCAATCATATGGAAAAGCAGAATATGCTTCTCTACCTTTTGACAAGAACATTTCCACAGTTCCTTTCCCCTCTGTAGTGAAGCACCTCTCTTAAATCATTTGGAACCCCGCCTCAGGCTTCTCCATCTAAGTTGTGGATGCTTTTCTATCCTGAGAGATCATAGAGATCCTAACATCAGCAAGATATTGAGAAAAAGGTTCGTCCTGACTGGAGATTTCCTATTCATAAGGAGAAAAGGAATAAGAATTTTGTGCTTGAGGGAAAGGTGCTGATGTCTTGGCAAGGTTTCCCAAGACCTTGTTATGTCTGACCATGGCGACCCACCCTTTTTCCCTACCACTCACAGCTGCTCCCGACTTCCTCTTGCTCTCACACTTGCTCTCCCATTACCGCTGTCCTTTGAAGATGATGGTTTCATGTGGCTCCTTTCTGAAAGAAGAATTTTGACCAAGCTGTACAGAAGGAAATGGGATCCAAATTGTGATATCTCTTGTGTAATGAGCAGTAGGAATGTGTGGAACATTTTTTCTTCAATTGTGCAGTTAGCAAAGATGCGAGACATATATTTGGCAGATTGCTAAATTTACAGACAGCCTTCACCCTTTAGAAGATGTGTGGAGATACTTCTATGTACTTAAAAGCAAGAACAAAGTTCAAGCAAGGGAGAAGGCCATTGCTGCTATTGCTCTGGAAATCTGCTGGAGTTCATGGATAGAGCAGAATGATGTCTTTTTTCAGGGAAGTAAACTTTGTATGGAAAAAAATTCTTTCGAGCTTTATCACTTTTGTTTTTCTGTAGGCATCTTAGTATTTGACTTCTGAGGAGTAGAAGAAAAGGGGCTGTTTGTAATCAGTTTTTTGGATGTTTGGAAGAATCTCTCCTCTGCTCTTGACTGTATCACCTCTGTTTAGAGAATTGGCGGTGGAATCCACTTTTTATTCAAAAAGGGGGGGGGGAACTCCTCTCGACTAAGTGTTGTTGTATTGTTGATCTGGCTTTGCAAACAGGAGTGTTGTCTATATGTTGGAGATCGTGTTAAGTCCAGGAACCAGTATTGAGTTTCATTAAATTAAGACCTCAGGAGCAGCAGTTGCTTCTTGACCTACTGGAATGAGAGGGGATGCTCGGGAGAATGGATGCCCTTGCAATAGCATCTTTTACATTTAAAGAACCTACCAGATGGACATTTACCTGAGTGGAAAACGAGGCAATAGCCTTTTTTTAAGTCAATTATGAGCAAACCAAGCTTCAGGAATTTCGTTATGGAGAAAACATGTAAGAAACAGCTCTGATTTTCTAGGGTGCAGACTTTTGGATATCATCCTTCTTCAGTAATTCCTCCTCTTGAATGTGCAGATAGCTTCATGCCACACTAGATAACATTCAAGGACAAAACACCCTTAAAGGAAATCAAACTGCAATCCAGCCACTAATTGCTTTCTTCAGCCTATCAGCTATGAAACAAATGACAACTCCTCTATTATTTTCAATGAGATATTTCGCCCTCAAGTTGTCAAGGTCAGTCAACTTCTTGTTGGGTGTCATGTGCATGAGAAATTTATATAGAGGAGGGATGCACAAAAGTAAAAGGTACTGTGCCGCCTCTTTTTATTTCAACTGTTTTTTTATACCCACTCTTTTGTGTGCGAAATAAGCTGGAAATAAACTAAGTGGGCAAATTTTTAAACCTTCTTTTTTCAGATGTTTTAAGTATTGCTCATACATATGACTCTCTGGTTTCACAAATCCACTGCTTTGCAATTCGACTTTGTCCTGCACAGGTAATAATAGTTGATGATGGAAGTACTGACAGGACATCAAAAGTGGCTTTTGACTTTGTGAGGAAGCATACAATTGATAAATTAAGAGTCATTCTTCTTGGAAGAAACCATGGAAAGGGTGAAGCTATTAGAAAAGTGAGCCTTCTTTACCTGCCACTTGTGATTGACCGCTGACATTGGATAAAAATGTCTCCTTTGGGAGTTGTATTTTTTACATTAGAAGACACTTATGCTTTCTGGGTTTTGTGTTTTGTTCACTATATGCCAGCTACTTATATATGCTCTTCATATGTGGATGCACTGAAAACAGGGAATACTGCATTCACGGGGTGAGCTACTTCTAATGCTTGATGCTGATGGAGCAACAAGGATCACTGACCTCCAAAAACTTGAATCGCAGGTTTGTGACGGAGTTGACCTCAAGGATAGACTTGTAGTAACATGCATCTTATTCTGTTGCAATCTAAGATATCTTTTGTTTTTTTCTCAAACTCCTGCCTGATCGACCTTTGATCAGATACATACATTGGCCGAGAAGGAGCTCCAGTTACAGGGATCTGGTGATTGCAGTATGAAACTTTCTGACATCCCAGTTGCTGCTTTTGGTTCTCGTGCTCATCTAGAGAAGCAGGCTCTTGCTACAGTCAGTTTCTTTCTTTCTCACTGAATATTAGCTAAATGTTTGGCATCAAAATTAGCTTTTGTTTCTGTTTTGTTTTCAGCGGAAGTGGTACCGGAATTTTCTCATGAAGGGTTTCCATCTTGTCGTCTTATTAACTGCGGGTCCTGGGATACGTGATACACAGGCATTAATTTTCTGCCTCAAATCTAACATAGCTTTCTCCTACAATAACACTTAACTCTTGTATAATGAACTTTTTCTTCTTCTTTTTTTCATTCTTGTCTTCCTTTTCACATATTCAGTGTGGCTTTAAGATGTTTACAAGGGCTGCTGCTCAGAATCTTTTCACGAATGTTAGATTGAAAAGGTAAATGCCACAATATTTGTTCCTACCACCATTTCTTTTCCTGCATATTGCTTCATTACTTCTGTAGTTAGATATGATCTAGTGTTCACTACAGAAATAAAATGGATATATGATATAAATAAAAAAATTGAATCTTTTCATTTGAGTCTCATACAGGTGGTGTTTTGATGTTGAGTTGGTCTACTTATGCAAGCACTTGAAGATACCCATGATTGAGGTATCTGTCGGTTGGTCTGAGATTCCTGGATCAAAAGTCCGCATGACCAGTATTTTGCACATGCTTTTCGAGCTTCTCCTGATTCGCTTGGGCTACGGGCTTGGTATCTGGAAAGTGCATACATGAATTGTGTGATTCTCTGCAATGGATGGGAGATTTCAAGGACTTTGAATCAACTATGTCCCTGCACTGGTCAAAGAAATTGAATGGCAGAGAACTGAATGCTTCAGAGCCTTAACACAGTGCAGGCCTCCCTCAAATAGTGGGCTCCTTGATATTTCGTCATTCAGTTTTGCTAAAATCTTCCGGAATAGAATTAAGTTAGTGGCAACTGTTTATCCAGTGTATGAGGTGTACCGTCACCATTTTTATAGGTAGCCTGTGAATGATATCTAACCATGTGAAACCATGAAGTTTAACGAGTTCTATAGAGAATTTCAACAAGGTTAATCTTGATTGGGATTTCAGAAGTTCTTCAAATCTTAGCCGTGGCATACAGCTTTGCTCAATGGATGATTTAGTGCCTTCACTGGCAAAGGCTTGTCTATACGTTCTAAATGTTGCTGTCATTTTGCATTTCTTCTACTCTAAATTGTACTTTGTAATGCCGTTAGTTATGAGCTTTCTAGGTGAGATATATAGTATCATGGCTGTGGATCATGGGATTCCCAAACAAATGTGCGCTTGTCATAAAATGGAGCAACAAGAAGGCTCCGAGTTGTATGCCTGTTTGGTTGGTCAATCTTTAAGTAAAACTACAGACAACTAAAGGTAATGTATTCCGTCAGAGAAAAATTAAGTAACCAGCTTTGAGTAAAGAACATAGCCAGTTTCAAGCAAAACTACAGATAACTACAGATAACCTTTAAGTTCATAACAAAGACGTCTTCCTTGGTGATGCAGAAATGTGTAAAAATTGTAGTGAATTTAGCGTTGAAGGCAAACGGTCGTGAAGTAAAGATGCTTCACCTCTCTCACAAAATGCTCGCTGGCATAATGTTGGAAACAGCAAAAGTTCAGTAGCACAAAAAGCTGAAACCCCGTGTAAAAATGTGCACTTGTAGCCAGCCGAAAGTTACACGATCACACGTATAGACTTGAGCACCGCTTGCTATTAATGAAACTTCAAAGCAGAGTTGCATCCTGTCATTTTAGGCAGCGGTTTGGCTTCTTTCCACGCAGCAGACAACTTATTGTAGCTTCAGTTCTAGAGAAGAAACTGTGTTGGGTCAGACTCGATGAAGACTCACCAGATTTGTCATCTATCATAGCATATGGGACATGCATCCGGCGAGATGAGGGAAACATCTAACGAAAAGTAGCATCCAGAGGCTGATCCAGTGTCGAGAAATGCTTCCACCACAGGTAGACTTGCACCTCCCTGGATTAGACAATATGGCCGTTGATGCCATCTTGTACCTGTAGATCAGATTAATTGACTAGGCGTTATCTACAGATCAGACAAATCGAGGTGGTTCCTTCTCCAGAGATTAATTTGGAGGCCACTGTACACTCGGGAAAGTTACCTTCTCAGTCATGAAAAGCATGGAATTCTGAACAGGAAAGTGAATGCACAAACAGCAGTGAAAGCCACACAGCTTGGAGATGTTATATGTGCAGTTCAATGCATTTAATCCCTCGTAGTGCAGATCTCCAAATGGGTGTGACATTACTCTTCAATATCATCCCATGATGGAAATAAAAGGTTTCGAGGATTTCAAGAGAAAAACCTTCTGGAATCTGATTATACATATAATATAGCGCACAGCCATTGCAGAAAACAGTCACCACAGAGAATTCGGTGAAGCTTTAACTATGATTTAAGTATCATATATTTGAGAATGACAGTATTCCATTTGATAGCACAATCAGGTCAGCAGCCAAAAGCTGTGTGTATCATAGAGACCACTTCGATATTTGCACGTTAAAATTCAACATAAAAGGTATCATGTAGGGAGGGAAAGATAGCAGTTCGAACACTTGAAATCAAAACTAACCTTATGTCAGTCAGTAACCCAAGGATTAACTCATGTCACCGGAAATAGCGCTGAACCTTTTCACGTCCAAGTCTCCATAGATTCTCCTATCTTCTGTGCAACTTTCACTGATTTCTTTCAAGACCTTCACCTGATTGGCAAGAGGGATGGCTTATGTTGATGCTTTCTCTGTTGTACGTGAACTCCTTGTTGGCGATGTTTACCTGAAGCGAAAGTCATCTCACGTGTGAGAAGAAAGATGACAAGGAAGAAAATCCACACGAACACCGGAAAGGGAGACACGCAACCCCATGTTCTCCCTCTAATTTTCTCTCTCTATTTCTCATGAATCTGTACAACCTAATGAGGAGTTGCGCTCACTTATATAGAGAGGAGGGACAATCTCAATTGGACTCGAGTCAAGATCCCACCAATTACAGGATCCTGATAGACACTTAATGAGTTAAGCCCAATGAATATATTCTACTCAGTAGACCTGACATTGTGGTTAATTGTGCAGCTTAGCACATGTGGACCACAATATTAGGATAGAACCCAACATTCTCTCACTTGATCCAACTTGTTACAAACACATCAAATATTCCTTTGAAAACATACATATAATATAGACATATATAGAGTTTGGAAAAAAATTCTTGAAGATTTAATGCCTTGGGTTGCCCCTGAAGGGAAAAAAACACGATACATGAGCGCATGATTAAAAAAAAAATCACACACCATTCTAATAAATGAAATCTGAAGAGTTCAAATATAGTAAATCAAAATAAAGGTCATGACAGTAAATGTATTAAACCACACACCACCTTCCGTATACCACAATGCCACCAGCTTATTACAACTGAACATTGAACCTAAATAGTAAATAAACTCAACATTAATGTTTATCTGCCAGTCACCACTTAAGCATGCATCTTGCCAACCAAAATTCATAACCAACATGTATATACAACAAAATGGAATACACAGAAAACAATAGAAGAATCATATTATAAATGTAATCACAAATAACTACAAGTATCAAAATTGAAAATATCATAACATATCAAGAGAGTTAACAAGACTCATCTGAATTCCATGACCACAAAAAGTGGTAGTAGATAATCTTCTAGTGAGAGGGTCAACAACTATAGAATCTGTCCTAATATGTTCTATAGACACTTCACGATTCTTCACTCTATCTCTAATAACACAATACTTGATGCCCAAAGTTCTACCACCCTTGGATGCTTCATTGCTTTTAGAGAAGAAGACCGCAACAAATTGTCAAAGTAAATCTTGATAGG
Organism: Colocasia esculenta; assembly: GCA_014218235.1. Classification (NCBI taxonomy): domain Eukaryota; kingdom Viridiplantae; phylum Streptophyta; class Magnoliopsida; order Alismatales; family Araceae; genus Colocasia; species Colocasia esculenta. The sequence continues at coordinate 5,318,818 of CM024757.1, forward strand.
TCTAAAGACGAAATCCATAAATGATAGACCTGTGAGTAAGTTCTACAATTGAATAGCTTGTTCACTAGTCTCAAAACAATGAACTCAGCTGTCATAGTGAAAGTCATTGTAATACGTTGCTTTTCCTGCACCAGATAATAGCCCGCCATACCAAGAGGATCATGTAGCCTATAGTGGATTTTCTAATGTCAAGGTAGTCATCAAAATCAAGATCAAAATATGCAATGACCTCCAATTGATCTGACCTCCTATATTTGTCAACATGCAATTCATAGTCCCTTTCAGATAGCATATGACTTTTTTTTGCAACCTTCTAATGATCCATGCCTAAGTTGCTTTGGTTACCTATAGAGCATATCCACAACAAAAATAATGTCTGGACGTGTACAAGTTTGAAGGCAAATTAGACTCCCAACTACTAAAGAATAATGGATGGGAGCCATCTGCTTCCTTTCTAAGTCATTCTTTGGACACTGCAAATTATTATGTTTATCTCCTTTCACAATGGCTATTTATTAGGTGGGCAGAATTGCATATTGAACCTTTCCAAGACATTTGAGATGTACGCTTTTTGAGAGAGAGTAAGAGAGCTTAAACGTCTTTCTCTGGTGATCTCAATGTCCAAGATATAGTAGGCATCAACCATATCTTTCATCTCAAAGTTTTTAAAAAGAAAAGCCTTTGTTTCATGCAACAAACCAAGATCACTACTAACAAGCAAGATGTCATCCACAATCAAAAGCAAGATGATGAATTTACTCCCACTAACTTTTAGGTATAAACATTCATCAATGACATTTTTCTTAAACCCAAAGGATAGTATGATTTCACTAAACTTGATGAACTATTAACGGGAGGCTAACTTAAGTTCATAAATAGATTTTCTTAATTTGCATATAAGTATTCTTTCCGTTTAGCATAAATCCCCTGAGACTGCTCCATATACACTTCTTTATTTAGGTCTCTATTGATAAACATCGTTTTCACATCCATCTAGTGTAATTATAAGTCAAAATGAGCTATTAAGATTATGACTATCTTGAATGAGAGCTTCTTAGAAATAGGAGAGAATGTCTTATCATAGTCAATGCCCTCCTTTTGAGTGAAACATTTAACCACCAATCTGACCTTATATCGCTCAACTGTCTTTAGAATCCACTTTAGTTTTAAATATCCATCCAACAAGTTTGGACTCTTTTGGCAAGTCAACGAGTTCTCAAACTTAATTCTCAACCATTCAATTACGCTCTTCCTTCATGGCTTCAGACCGATAGATAAAATTTTCACTTTTTTATAGCTTGTGAAAATGCAACTAGATCATCAATGTCACCCATATTTACATTGTCCTCTTATAGTTACACCATAGACTCATCAGATATGACAGGTCTTCTGACTCTCTTAGATCGACGCAGTGTTGCCCCTGATCCACCTAAGGAGATGGTTGGTCAATTATTGTGACATCCTCTGGCTCTAGAGCAACTTGAGGTGGACCAACTACAACTTGTCTCCACCCCCCCCCAAAAAAAAAAAAAAATCATTTGTTATAGGTATTTCAGCCTGATCTAGTAACTCCTTAATAGAAATCTCTCGAGAAGGTCAATTTCTACTGACTCTACCATCTTTAAAAAATCCTGCCTTATTTGTCTCTATCATTATGAGATCATGTGATGGACATCAAAATATATATCATTTTAATTTTTTTGAACAACCAATGAAGAATCCACTAGTTGTTCTGAAATTAAAAACTTTTTCCAGTGAATTGTATGGTCTAGCCTCAATTGGACACCCTTATGTGCGCATATAGCTCACTGAAGACTACTTACCACACTACAACTCATAAAGAATCTTAAGTGCAACCTTTGTAGGAACCCTATTCACAATATATGCAGTTGTTTCAATGGCCTTGTAAGGATAAATGTATGATAGAATGATTTAACATTGTCCTGACCATTTCTATAAGCATTTGATTCTTTCTTTATATAATTCTATTTTAATATGGACAGTCAAGAATAGTGTACTAAAATATAATATCCTCCTCTTTAAGAAATCTTGTTAATGGTCCAGATCTTTGTCCCATCTCTGTGTACCTACTATAGCACTCACCATCCCATCTCTATCGAACCTGACTATCTTGATTACTTTTCCTAATTATTTTTGTACTTCCTTTTTTCTTAGAGACATTAAAGACATTCTGTCTTTTCAAAAACTAGATAAAGATACATAAATCTAGAATAGTCATCTATAAAGGTAGCAAGGTACTTCTTGTCAATTAAACAGGATAAAAAAGAACCAATGATATCAGTATGAATTATTTCCAGAATTCTATTACACATATGTGTTTGCTCTCTCTTTATGCAATCAACACGTCTTAAAGTGGGTGAAATCTAGAATGTGCAACAATCCTCCCACTAACCTCTTAAACATTTTAATGGAGATATGTCTTAATCTCATATGTCACAACATGGATGAACTTTTATTAACTTTACCACGCTTATCGCCAATAAGAATTGAAGTATGTAGGGTAAGGGTGTTCATAGTTTGGTTTAGAAAAGATTTTTGAGAAACCAAACTAAACTATCACGGGAGCAAAACTCGAACCAAATCAAACCGAAGTTCTTTGAAACCAAACCAAACTGAAATAATTCAATTTAGTTCAATTTGATTTAGTTTAACCTGAAATAAATGGGTCTTTAGAGCCCATTAGTCTCACAAATAAGACTTTAACCGCCTGTTTCTTCTGGGGACTAAGGCTTTAATTATATACTGTCAACTTATATAATGAGAAAATATTATCTATAAGTGAAAATTATATATATATATATAACAATCAATTCTCTAATAAATCACTATCAAATCTCATTTATTAACAATGAGATATCTAACTAATAACCATGCATCATTAGCATATTAAAAATTCGAATCCGTCCATCACTTATAAAAGTTTAATATGACATCCACAACACACATATTTACACATATATATCAAACAAACTTGATAGATATATACAAATTAAAAGCCTATTATTGTAATTTGATTTAATTGGTTTGATTTGATTTATAGATCTTGGAAACCGATTTTTCTTTTTCGATTCGGTTTGGGGTTAAAATTGAATTTTTCTTATTTTTAAACTAAATTGGTTGGTTTTGTTTGAACCAATAGTGAACACCCTTAATACAAGGTATGTAATTATTCATTTATATTATTAAGACACGATTTATACAAACTATCAGATAGAGAATCAATACCAATAAAATCTTTCATTAATTCAACTAAAGAGTTTCTAAGATAAACTGAAAGCCTTCTAAATCAAGTTTTGATACTGAAATTAATTTTTTACTAAAAGATGGTACATAAAAAGTGTCTTCTAAATCTAGAACAAATCTTGATCCCAAAATAATCCTATGAGTTCTTACGGCCTTGACTTGTGCACACATCTTATTTCCTATAAAGATGCTCTGCTCAACCTCATTCGGAGGCCTTTAGAAAAGGAATCCTTGCATAGAAGTAGCAACATACACGACAAAACCTGAGTCAATCCACCATGTATTCTTAGAAACATTCACTTAATAAGACTCGTAGCAAATATAAGATGAGAGATCACCTTTCTTTTCAAACCATATCTTCTTTTTCAGACAATCCTTCTTAACATATCCAAGTTATTTGCATAAACACTTATCATTTTTACCTTTTGACTTATTCTTCTTCTTGCCCTTCTTCTGGACATCCTTCTTTCCTGGTCGTCTAGTAGCTTTCTGAGAGATAAAGAGAACTGCTTGATTCCCCTTTCCTCTCAATCTTTCCTTCTCTTGAACACACATGGTCAATTGATCATCAATTCATTAACAGACCACTTTGCCTGATATACGTTACAGGAGGTTTTGAATACCTCATATTATTAAGCAGAGAATTGAGAATAAAGTGGACCAAAAAAGTGTCTGAAGTAGTAATCTCTATGGCATTAAGCTATGTTAAAATATCTCTTATTATCATAATAGACTCTCAGATACTACCACCATCAATGTATTTCATAGAGGAGACCTTAGCCATTAAGGTGTTGACTTTAGCTTTTATCAAAACTTAGGAATTGCTCCTCAACAGCCCTAAGAAATGCACTGGCTGTGGTCTACTCTGAGATAAATCCCTTAATATTCTATCCAACATGTCCCTAAAGGAACAGAAAACAGCGACAATTGGATTTTTCCCACTTCTCAGGCTAAGTCTTCTATTATGTTGTGTTTGATGGACTAAGAGGAGCAGACTTATCATCACGTAAAGTCAAGACTAAATCCATGCACCCCAAAGAAAATAATACTCTTTGTTTTCATTGAGTGAAATTAGTGTTATTGAGGTAAGACACATTGCCAATGAAAGGTACAAATAATGGAGAAGCAGCTAAAATAAATAACTAAATGCTCGTATATAGGATAATGGAACAATTATAAGAGGTTATTATACATTGAAATAAATGCAAAGCAATTCTAACAACTTAAATGAATTACTTTAACAAATTATCCAATTACATCATTATAATTTTTCTTTTAGGTGAGAATTATAACATACTGATAAACCAACTTCCCAAGAAAATAACTCAAGTGATAGAACTAAAACTTATATATACTTTGATGTCAAGAGAGAGTATCTTTGGGTACAAAACTCTCAATAGTTGTCATGTCATGAACAGGATTTATGTGTATGACAACTATTGAGAATTTTGTATCCAAAGATATTTTCTCTTGACATTGAAGTATATATAAATTTCAATTCTATGACTTAAGTTATTTTCTTGGGAAGTTGGTCTATTAGCATGTTATAATTTTCACCTAAAGAAAAAATTATAACGATGCAACCGAATAACTTGTTAAAATAATTCATTTAAATTGTTAGAATTGTTTTACATTTATTTTACTGTCTTATAACTTGCTGTAATTATTCTATTATCGTATATATGAGTACTTAGTTATTTATTTCAAGTGTTTCTCCATTATTTGTACTTTTCACTGGCGATGTGCCTTACCTTAATGTCATTAATTTTATTGAATGGAAACAAAAAACACTATTTTCTTTGGGGTGCATAGGTTTAGACTAGGCTTTGCATCAAGATAAGTCTACTCCTCTTACTCCACAAAGCACAACAGAACCAAAGACTCAACTTGGGAAGTGGATAAAATCCAACCATCTCTGCTTTCTATTCCTTTAGGGACATGTTGGACAAAACATTAAGAGATTTATCTCAGAGCAGATCACAGCTAGAGCATTTTTAAGGTCGTTAAAGAACAATCCATAAGTTCTGATAAAGTTAAAGCCATCATCTTGATGGCTAAGCTCTCCTCTATAAAATATAATGGTGGTGGCAGCATTCAAGAGCATATTATGATAATAAGAGATATTTCAACACAACTTAATACCATAGATTATAAATGTGAGACATTCAAGATCTCCTACAACACACATCAGACAAAGTGATCTGTCAATGAATTGGTGACCATGTGCATTCAAGAGGTGAAGAGATTGAGAAGAGAGAGGAATCAAGCAATTATGTTTGTCTCTTATAAAACTACTAGAGGATCAGAAAAGAAGAAAGGTGTCAAGAAAAAGGACAAGAAGAAGAACAAGTCAAAAGATAAAAATGACAAGTGCTTCTTCTGTAAATAACCTAGACACAGTAAGAAGGATTGTCTAAAAAAGAAGGCATGGTTTGAAAAGAAAAGTAGTATCTCATCTTATGTTTGTTATGAGTTTCATTTAGTGAATGTTTGTAAGAATAGATGGTGGATTGACTTAGATTATACCGTGCATGTTGTCACTTCTATATAGAGATTCATTTTCTAAAAGGCTCTGAATGAGGGTGAACAGAACATCTTTTTAGGAAATAGGACGCGCTCACAAGTCAAAGTCGTAGGAACTTATAAGATTATTTTGCAACTAGGATTTATTCTAGATTTAGAAGACATTTTATATATCATCTTTTAGTAGAAATTTGGTTTCAGTATCAAAACTTGATTTAGAAAGTTTTCGTGTCAATCTTGAAAACTCTTCACTTGCATTAATGAAAGGTTCTATTAATATTGGTTCTCTATCTGATGGTTTGTATAAATTGTCTTAATAACATGAATGAACGATCACATAATACCCTGCATACTTCAGTTCTTATTGACAACAAGGTGGTAGAGTCAATAAAAGTTTGTCCATGTTGTCACATAGGAGATTAAGACATATCTCTATTAAGAGGCTTTAAGAGGTTAGTGGGAAGAGTGCTCCACACTTTGGATTTCACTAACTTTGAGACGTGTTGATTTCATAAAGGGAGAGCAAACACATATGCCTAATAAGAATGCCATTAAAAATTATGAAATTCTAGAAATAATTTACACTAATATCTCTGGTCTTTTTTCACCCTATTTGGCTAGCGAGAGGTACTTTGTCACCTTTATTGATGATTATTCTAAATTCATGTATCTCTATCTACATCTTGAAAACACGTCTTTAATGACTTTAAAGATTTCAAGAAGGGAGTAAAGAAACAATCAGAAAAAATCATTAAGATAGAGGTAGTAAGTACTATGGTAAGTACACAGAGATGAGAAAAATGTTTGAACCATTAACAAGATTCCTTAAAGAAGAGGGTATTATACCTTAAATATACTACTCTTGACCGTCCATATTAGAATAGAGTTGTAGAAAGAAAGAATCGAATACCTAAGAAAATAGTCAAAACAATGTTAAGTCCGGAGAGAGGTCGTTAAGACTAGGGTTTGGGGTGCCGAATCGGATCGGCCCGATTCTCCCGAATCGGGGCGAATCATGGAAAACCCGATTCTCGATTCCATCGATTCGCCTCATATATATAATATTATTATATCATATTATAATATATATTATACATTATAAATATCATATATATGATATATTATATATATAATATATTATACCTATGAGGATCGATCCGATTCGGATCGATTTGGGTCGATTCGGGGGGAATCGAATCGGATCAAGGAAAATCAGATTCGCCTTCCGATTCCGATCCGGCAAACCTTGGTTAAGACAGCTACATACATTATGAATAAGGTTCCTACAAAGGCTGCACTTAAGATTCTTCATGAGTTGTGGTGTGATAGGAAACGTTCAGTGAACTATATGCGCACATAGAGGAGTCCAACTAAGGTCAAACTATACAATCCACAAGAAAAGACTTTTGATCTCAGAACAACTAATAGATTCTTCATTGGTTATCTAAAGAGATCAAAAAGGCACATGGTTTATTGTCCATCACACGTTCTCATTATGATAGAGATAGATAAGGCAATGTTTCTCAAAGATGGTGGAGTCAATAGGAGTGAACCTTCTCGAGAGATTTCTATTAAGGAGTTACAAGATTAGACTGAAATATCTGTAACAACTGATTTCTTTGTTCCTGTATTTATTCCTAAAAATGATATTTTAGGGGGAACAAGTTATAGTTGGCCCACCTCAAAGTGGCTTCAAAGTCAGATGATGTCGCAACAATTGACCAACCACCTTATCAGATGGATCAGAGGCCAACACTGCGTCGATCTGAGAGAGTCAAAGACCTGCCATATCTGATGAGTCTATGGTGTATCTACAGGAGGACAATGTAAACAAGGGTGACATTGATGATCTAGTTACGTTTTTACAAGCTGCGAAGAGTGAAAAATCCACGTATTGGTTTGAAACCGTGAAAGAAGAGTTTGACTCGATGGCTAAAATTCAAGACTAGGAACTCATTGACTTGCCAAAAGAGTCCAAACTTGTCAGATACAAATGAATATTCAAAACTAAAGTAGACTCTAAAGACAAAGTTGAGCGATATAAGACTAGATTGGTAGCCATAGTTGTCAAGGCACCGCCTAGGCTTTACGCCTAAGCACATGGGCGCTTAAACCAGGCAGGGTGAACTGTTCACCTTTTGCCCAGTTAGAAAGGCACCGCCAGGCGCCGCTTTGGCGGACTAAGTGTGCGCCTAGACTGCCTCAACGTGTATTGGGTCGTCTAGACCCAATAACACCCCCCTACCCCGCGAAAGTCGAACGAAGAGGATCCTCTTACAACACCCCCCACCTCGCGATCAGTGAAACCTACCCAGCCCCTTACCCCCAACCCTGATGGCGCTAGGGTTCGTCCGTCGGCCTTCCCCGCCTCCGACACCGACAGTGATCGTCACCGGCGGCTACGACAACCATCGTCAGCTCCGAGTATTCCTCCCTCTCTCTCTCTCTAGTCTCACCCTCTCTCTCATCTCCCGAAGGGCCGCCGAGTTCTCCCTCCCTCTGTCACTCTCTTAGCTCTCTCTCCCTCTCTCACTCGCTCTTCTGTCCTAACTGCCGACCTCTCCTCTCTCTCTCTCTCTCGGCTCGATTTCTCCCCCCTCTCCCTCACTCTCTCATCTCGACATCTCCTACTTCCTCTCCCTCTCTTACTCTCATCCCCCCCTCTTGTGGTCTCGCTTTCACCGTCTTTCACTCTCTCCTCGTCCCAATCTCTCTCTCTCTCTCTCTTCCGTCCCAACCTCCCCTCTCTTCCTCAACTCTCTCGTTTCTCTCCCTCCCTTTCCCTCTCTCACTCTCTCGTCCTGACCTATATCTCTCCCCTGTCTCAGACTCTCAGACTCTCAGACACTCAACACACACAGTACACACACGCTCCCCCCCCCCTCTGCGGTGGCTGTGCAAACACAGACGGGACTGTGCTTGCACAGTGCACAGTCATGTGAGTGTGCTTGCACAGCCACATGACTGTGCAATCACACCTGACTGTGCAACCACAGTCGCGGGGTTTTGGATTTTGATAATGTCAATTGTGTTTTGTGTTGTGTTATAGTTTTATTTGTAGATTTTAAAAGATGAAATTTGCAAATTATGAGCTTAATAACATTGCATTTGATGATTCATTTGTGTATAACTGTTCCAATATTTCTCTCTGTAAATTTTGCGATATGTTATTGTAATTAAGAGGTTAGCAACATTACATTTGATTGCTTCTTTTATATATGATTGTTTCAATATTTCTCTAAAAATTTGGTGACATTTTATTGCAATAATATCTACCATATTATGATCTTTTTATTACATTTTTATGTTCATTATATATTTTTAGAGACATAAATATCATAAAAGGGGGACACTTGAAACCGCCCCACATTAAGTTCCATCCTTGATGCCTAGGCACCACTTAAGCGAGCGCCTAAGCGCTTAGGCAACCAAGGACCCCAGTTACGTCTTGGGTCATCTTGATGCCTTGACAACTATGTTGGTAGCTAAATGTTTCACCCAAAAGGGGGGGGGGGGGGGGGGGCAATGATTATGATAAGGCCTTCTCTCTAATTTTTAAGAAGCTCTCATTCAAGACAGTCATGGCTTTGGTGGCTCATTTTGATTTATAGTTACACCAGATGGATGTAAAAACGACATTTCTCAATAAAGACCTAAATAAATATGTGTATACAGAGCAACCTCAGGGACATACTAAAGGGAAAGAACACTTATTATACAAATTAAGGAAATCTATTTATGGACCCATCAATGATGAATAAAAACATACTATCAATGCTAAATATGACCCGTCATTAAGTTTAGTGAAATCATACTATCATTTAGGTTTAATAAAAACATCATTGATGAATATTTATACATAAAAATCAGTAGAGTAAACTCATAATCTTACTTTTATATGTGGATGACATCTTGCTTGCCAGTAGTGATATTGATTTGTTGCATGAAACGAAGATTTTTCTTTCTAAGAACTTTGAGATGAAAGACATAGGTGATACCTACTATGTCTTGGGCATTGAGATCACTAGAGAAAGACTCTCAAATACTCTTGGTCTTTCTAAAAAATCTTACATCTCAAAGATCTTGGAAAGACTCAACATGCAATCATACACACTCGATAAAGTATCCATTGTGAAATGAGATAAGTACAATGATTTGCAATGTCTAAAGAATGACCTAGAAAAGAAGCAGATAGAGCCCATCCCTTATGCTTCAACAATTGGAAGGTTAATGTACCTTCAAACTTGTATATGTCCAGATATTCCTTTTGTTGTGGGCATGATCAGTAGGTACCAAAGCAGCCCAGGCATGAAGGCATTACATTTCCCTTCTTGTTTCAAAATATTTGGTTCCCATCTAACTTGGCACTTTGTTAGCTAAATTAATCTATAGTGGCTGTCCATAGAAAACATTTAAAGTTGAGAAAATCTGTGATGATCGAGACACAAAGAAGAAAAATACTAAGTTACAAATGTAAATAAATTGTCTAACCAAGATATTCATAATCGATGCAAAATAGAATAGAAGGAAATCAGATGAGATCATACCACAAGACTCTCAATCAAGAATAATTCCATCTAATTTAAGTCTCCGTAATTCTTTACCATCCATGAGCTTTCTGAGACCAGCTTTTAATTCAGGCACTCCTTCCTCCAACACAGCACATACAGGAAAAATAGGAACTCCTTGAACCCTCTCTGTTAGTTCCTTGTACACATTCTCTGCACCCTCTTCATCAATTTTGTTCGCCACCACTAACGATGGTCGATCTGATAGTCCCTCTTGATAGTATTCAAGTTCTCGTACTAAATCCCTCAATTGTTCCCATGGTTGAATACCCCTTCTACCATTCAATGCTGCTGCTAAGTCGACTACATATGCCAATACCTTTGTGCGCTCAATATGACGTAAAAAGGCATGCCCTAGTCCACGATTTTCATGTGCCCCTTTTATAATTCCAGGAATATCAGCCACTGTCACGGAAAAGAAGTCATCATAGTTCAGGTTCCCTATGTTTGGTCTAAGTGTAGTAAAGGCATAATTGCCAACCACAGGCTTGGCACGTGAAATGGCTCCCAAAAGAGTACTTTTACCAGCATTGGGCATACCAACTAGTCCTACATCTGCAATACTCTTGAGTTCCAAAATAAGCACTGACTCAGAACCAGGTGATCCTGCAACAAATGAGGAGTCATTTTCAACATCTAGCACTTCAATATCTGATGCATTGTCCTTGTCCTTCATAGTTTTACGATGCCAGGAAGCTTTTCCAACAGATGCACTTCCAAGACCACCTTCACCACCGCAGGCTATAATCATTCGCTGACCTGACTCAGTTAACTCGGTAACTGAATAATGTATATCTTCTTCTACACCCTCTGAGTCCAATTCCATTTCAGACAAAACTTCCTCATACATATCTTCAGTTTCATCCTTGCTTCCTTCAGAAGAAGAAGAAGAAAATAAGTCTTCCTCTGCATATATTTCACTAGGAGAAGAATACATTACAGAATCACTAAAAGGAAGCGATTTTTGTTTCTTCTCATAGGAGGGTACATCACAGGATCGATCTTCCACCTTATGAGATCCACAACCATTATGCTGTTTAGATTTTGATACATCAGCTTCCCCGTCATCTTGGATATCCCATGGCTGTAAAGAATGAGAGGCACGATTTTTCACAAGGAAAGGAGCTTCACCGCTAACTAGGTGAATGACTGTGCCAACTGGTACTTGCACGACCTGCAAAATAAAATAAGACCAAAGCCTGAATATCATGCCATAAGAAACAAGTCAGTGATAGTTTCTCGCTAATTCTACCTTATCAGAGCCTCGAGTACCAATCTTATTCTTTGAAGTTCCATTGCCACCTCTTTTTGCATTCTGCATGATATAACTGCTAATGAGCATCTGTGAAAGTGGTACAACCCAAGTGATATAATAAATGGAAATGCCAGATCCGGATAATAGGTGCCTAGCTGCAAGAACTACTTGAGCACAAAGGAACACTATAACTCAACTACCCATCAAATGCATTTCCGAAGTCACATGTTTCAGCAACTGAATGGATTACCACGTGGTGCTGCAAATTGCTGAAATCCCAAACTGCGGCAGAGCACTCAAGAATAACATCACCGCCTCTTCCACCATTTCCACCTGTTATGGTTTCAAAATTGAGAGCGAAAATCAGAAAAGAGTTCATGCGTTCTAAAAGACGCAGATTGTTTCAATTGACAAAATGACAACGATGATCAACTAGGTCAAGGCAAAGACATGTGAATTATCTCGTTGAAGAAGCATCAAGTCTAGACCACCATATCCTATCCCCATCAAGAAAAAATAAAGTGACAACTTTTCTAGTGACAACATAAACATTTATGTACAAAGATATAGAAACATATCTATCGCAGGGGACAATTTAGTTCCTTGTTCGAGATTTCTCAAAGATAAGCAAAACGGCGACGGCTTTGGACCATACCATCATGTCTGCCATGCCGATCGCTTCGACTCCGCCGGACGCTCTGGCATCCATTTCCACCTTCACCTCCCTTGGCCCACAGCCTAAATCTATCGATCATCCTCCTCTCCTAAAGCAGAGAATAAAGGACACATAAATATGAACATGCTTGTAAAACCTACCTCCATACTAACAACAAAGCAACAGAAGGTAGAGTTATATAACCTGCAAAGGGGCAAGCTTTCCCTTCTTGTCCGAATAGGAACGGCAAGAGGAGGAAGAACACTGGGACTTCCATGAAGATTTGATCAGCGCGTTGGCCACACGGCGGCACCACATCTCCTACCCACTCGCGGGTTTCAGATACACCCTACTGTCTCCTGCCTCTCCGATGCAGCAACCAGCACCGTAGCAACTGAGCACCGGGCGGAGGTGCGGCGGGAGGGAGATGGAGCGTGGGAGCGGTGGGATAGAGGAAAGCACAGTTCGGCGGCCGGAGGGCTGTGACCACAGTGCACGCCGCCGGGGGGAAGGCCGGAGAGCTGGTGGTGGCGAAGGAGAAGACAAAAATCTCCTGCTGGGTTTCTGGAAGAAAACCAGGGGTTTAAGTGTGGGGTGACGTGTGGGGCCCAGGAGATTTGTCGCATTTTTACCACGCTACCCCTGGGCAAATGGGTTTCTGGGCCGGTACCCGAAAAAGCCCATAAAGCGGGCCCGGCGGTGGATTTTTTGTTGAGTAATAACTGATGGAGATAGCAACCTACCTTAAAAAAAACTGATGAGATAGCAGACATATATATATATATATACATATAATATAATTGGTTTACATAAAATGGTGAGATCTGAAAATAAGATATTTTCTATTAAAAATAAAATTTGAAAGATATCTTATTTGAGATTTTATCATTTTATGTGAAGTAATACTTGCTATGGTAAAGATGAAGTGATATGTATGCCAATTTGGATGCTAACTCGCAGCAGGCTTATGAAAAATTTATCTTTTTGGGATGCTTTTGAGTTTATAATAAATTCAAGTAAATGTATGTTAAATATATTTTCAACCATCCAAATTAAGATTACAACACAAAGTAACTTTCATGGTTTGTCATGCCGCAGCAGATGGCCATATAGTTGGTCCAATTATCGGAATTTTATTTTATTTATTTATTATTTATTAATTTTTTAAAGTATATCATCCAAATCAAAACGTATCAATGAGGTATGTTTAGATTCGAATTGTGCTGATAAAAATTCGATGCGGTTAAGTCCTACAACATAGCCAACTTTGATAAGTTTATGATCTAAAACTTACATGATCCAGACCATGGTTTGCTGGAGCGGCGATTCGGACCGAACTGGGTTCGTCTTGATTTGATCCGATTCGTATGGAATCGAACCGAATCGCATAGGATTATTATATGTATATTTAATATATATACATATATATATAATATTATATGTATATTTAATATTACCCATGGAAAACAAGGTTTCTTCTTCATACTTATTTACTTGAATATCATTTAAGTAAATGTTAGTATTTATAGTTTCATTTACTTAAGATATTACGTGTAAATAAGGAAGTATCCCCCATTTATGGGATTAGAAAGTAAATTCTTATGAATTTGGGTGATGATAGTGTTGGATCCCTTTGAATTTTGATGATCACAAAACACTCATGTTGTTTGCTAACATGTTTGCAAGTTGAATGCAGAAATCAAAGTATTTTTAAAGGAAAGATGACTTTCAAAGAAGTCTAAGTTGGTTCCTAGTAAGTGGAGTCGACCCCAGATTTATGAAGGAGTTGACCCCCACTGTGCTCAGATTTTCAGAGTCGACCCCAGCTCTATGAGGGAGTCGACCCTCTTTCAAAAGCCTGCCCTGCTGGAGAACCAGAGTCGACCCCAGCCTTATGAAGGAGTCGACCCTCACTGTGTTCAGTTTTTCAGAGTTGACCCTAGCTTTCTAAGGGAGTCGACCTCTGTTCAAAAGTGGCTCATCTGTTCAACTAGAGTCGACTTCCAGATTGTGAAGGAGTCGATCCTGGATGAACTGGAGTCGACCCCAGCAAAAGTGGGAGTCGACCCTGATATGCAGAACCTTCTGAAAAGCACTTTTTGAACACCTTTTTGACCAAGACCACTTTCCACATCTCTCAAACGGCTACTTTTGTGGAAGAGCTATATAAAGGCCACCTGGGGGAAACCCTAGGTAAGAAATTTCGTGGGGAAGAGAGTCACACTCAAGAGTTTCATCTAGAGCTTCTTCTTCCAAGCTTTTTCACATTCCAAAGCTTCCATCTGCTGCATCTTTGAAGAAGGTTCCATTTGGAGGAGATCTTGTTGCTTCAGAGCTTCTCAACATCTGAAGATCTTCCTCACGAGCTTGGCTTTGTGTTTGCTTGTTTATCTTGTTTTATTCAGTTCATTAACTTGTTCTTGTTGGTGAGCTGAGCACCGCATCAACCAGCTGTGTATTGGTGAGCTAGGCACCGTGCTAACTAGCGGATTGTTGGTGAGTTGGGCACCGTTTCAACCAGCGAGTGTGATCTTTCGTAGAGTGAGAAATCTCACCGTGTTGGTGAGGACTAGACGTAGGTAGACCAAAGGGGGTCTTACCGAACCAGGATAAATCTGTGTCTCTTCGTGTGCTTGCTTCCTTCTTCCCTCTCTGTTCACTGTGCTTTGCATCCGTCTTTTATTTCTGCATTAGTTTCCATTGATCATTCAAGAAAAATTTTTAAAGCCCTATTCACCCCCCTCTAGGGCTAGTCATAGTCTAGATCCTTTCAGATAGTTTAACTTTGATTAAATCTTGAGAGGTCTCAAATAGACTAAGTGTTGTCAGTAGGAGAGTGGCTCTCTTGGAGAAGTCACATGCACGTTTGAGTTTTTTTACCGACTTTAGATTTTTAGTATTCTATGTGATTTATTTGAATTATCAATTTTTTAGATAGGCTAAATTATGAGAGATTAAAAATTAACATTTCGCTAAAATTATCGAAATCGTGATTTTTTTCTTCGATGGGAGAGTTGATTTTTTATTGCTAAGAGATATGATTTTTTGATATTTTTATTGGATTTAAATGGGGGGTATTTTTTTTATTTACATATAATATCGTAAGTAAATAAAATTATAAATACTAACATTTATTTAAATGATATTCAGGTAAATAAATATGAAGAAGAAATGTGAAGAATGATATGTATGTATGTATCCATGCGAATCAGATCGAATTAGCCGAATCATGGATCAGATCTCCCCTAATCCGATTCGATTTGGCCGAATCAGGCCGATCCGATTTGCCATGCCAAACTCTGATCCAGACACACCTAGATAAAAATGGCAATCAAAGTCATCAAAAAAATATTGTAGATATATAGTTTAGTCTCATATTGACATTCAATATTAAAAATAAATATGTATTTATAAGTAAGACATATTTTCTTCTCTCACGAGAGTCTTTTTTTTCTTTGAAAAAGATAAAACTCTAGATAAGGACAATCCTTCTTGAGAAGAGATACATTAAAATTTCATACATCTTCAATTGATAACGAATGTATCTATCTCTCTCCATTTTTCGATCATCATATCATGCCGCAATATCTTGTTTTATTGTGATCCTTTGTGAAGGTCGATCATTTTTTTTTAGTTCTCGTCTCTTTTGCTAATTTTCTTGTTTGTCTTTGCCTTTGTTCCCGTTAGATGAAGGTGAGTGACCGTGTCTTGCTTTTGTGTTGTAAGTTCTAATTTATTGTGATGAAGTTTATGTCTCAAGTTATCCAAAAAAAATGTCATAATATCTTATTATGCGTATTATTTTTCAGGGTGCATGGTTGACCACCTAGCTAGCTAGCTTTCTTTTCACGTTATAAATCTTAAAACAGATTTAACAGAGGCTGGCCGTGACCACCTGTATTGAAATCGACGCCTCGATCGGACCTCTCGATCGCCCCCGACTCCTCGGCTGCCTTCCTCCCACCTTTTCTCTGCTATTCGATCAATCGGCTAGCTGCTTTCGCCATCATTTGATTCACCATACGCAATTGCACATGTTTGTAGACTTGTAGTAGTAGATCTCGGATCTGCCACTGCTTGCTGCCAGCCTGCCATCCATTCTCATGTAGTGTTAGCGGTCACAGAGCCGTTGACAAATAAATCGTCGACTAATATTTATCAGCGACCGTAAAAGATCGTTGACATATTATTCATATGTCAGCGGTTAACAGTCGTTGATATATGTTGGATATTTCAACGGATTAAAGCTGTTTACATATAGGAGAAATGTCAACAGTTGGGGGCCGCTGATATAAGAGAATATGTCAGCGGCTTTTTCCAGCTGCTGACAAAGATGTAAATTTTTTTTTAAAAAAAAAAATCCGACCCGACCTCTTCCATCAACCCAAACTCCACACTGGCGTCGTCCCCCACTCCAGAAAGATCTGCGAGTCATCACTCGTGTCGAGGCACATGGCAAACTCCCCCGATGCCGGGTCGTCTGCGTTCCTCCACGCCGTCAACATGTTGTTCCTCCCCGCCCAGCGGTTCCACCCCACCATCATCACCGGCAACAGCGAGTTCGTCAGGTTGTTGAAGCTTTGCCAGGAGTAGTTCCTGCCGGAGTCGCCAGTGATCGCGAAGTTGGAGGTGTTGAGGAGCCTGGCGATAGGTTTGAATAGCCCCATCGCCGCGCCCGTCGACCAGTAGATTGTACCTTTGGAGCTCGAGAGAACAAGATTCCCACTGCGGGAGATGGAGAGGACACCAGAGAAGTTGGGAACACCAAGCTCCCAGTTGGCGACCCACACAATGGTCTGGACGGAGACGCTGTTGTACCAGATACGAGAATCGGGAAGGGGGGGGTATACAGACCAGGAGGAGGGAGGTGATCGACTCGTTGGCCTAGTGGTTGTTCTCGAGCAGGTGGCCGACCAGGATGCAGACGCAGAGGAGGGCAACAAACACGGTGATGGAGACCACGATCAGGGTAGCGTCCAGGGGGAGCCTAGTGCCTGGGAATGAGCTCACGAGCGGGAAGTAGGTGGTGGGGAAGAGGCTGCTGGCGGTGGGGAAAGAGCAGAAGCAGGGAGGGGGCCAAGGTGGGGTGGGTCTGGGGAGAGAGCAGGGAGGGGGCGGGACTGTGGGTGGGTTTGGGGATAGAGCAGGGAGGGGGTGGGGCAGGTGGGCGTGGTTTTTTTTTTGTTTTAAAAGTTGTTACATTGTCAACGGCTTATGTCAACGACTTTACATAGTTGTTGACAATATTGGTCCAGTAGGCGGTAAATTAACTTTCCGTCATTTTTTCATCAGTATATGTCAATGGCTATGGGGAGCCGTTGACAAAATTAACATATGTCAACGGCTCCATGTAACTATTGACATATGTTACGTTTATATCAATGGCTCTCCGTAGCCGTTGACATATGTATGTTTATGTCAATGACGTTATTAGCAGTTGACATATGTTACGCTTATATATGTCAACGGCTATAAAAGGTCGTTGACATATATCTTATATATCAACGACTGTTTTGATAAAATTGTTTACAAATCTCTCTTCTTTTGTAATGTGATCATATATATATATATATATATATATATATATATATATGTCGTTCTTGATTATTGTTCATATATAGAAGTACTTAAACTCAGTACAACAGCCCGCCTGCAGCCGAACAATCCTTTGGAATAGTTTGAATCTTTTAACAGTTCATCCAAACATGCTCGAGGGTGACGAAGATCTCACTCATGCTGCATGTGTTTTGTGGCCTTGGGTTATATCCCATGCATGCGGCTTCATCTCACTCACCATATTGGTATATATATCGTTGCTCTATGTTTCACGAGAAGATAAATGATTATTATCCGTATCAGACAAATACAAATAAGATGTATATTAATGTGACGCCCGTATATCTCATCCATAGGGGGGCCAAGCTGTGCATCATCTACTAAATTTAATTTGATCCAAATCAAATGGTGATAAACATATTTATATAAGTTAATATGGAAAATTCGTTATTTTCATTTTTTCTTGTAGTAATATAACCTAACTTTTCCATGTTAGCTTCAAAAAATGATTAGTAAATATAACGCTCCGGACGAGGTAATAAAACGTTTCATAGGTGGTATATAGGAAATCCTTATTTGGAACAGTCATCTACCTAAGTGCGTGGAAAGAAATCGTTTAATATATGTTTAAAAAAATACTACAAATTAAGTACTCTCAACTTATCCCCGAAAAAGGAGCTGAATCTTATACGACAATGTAATTTGAGGTTCATACATGTGTACGTAGTACTACGTACTCAGCAAGGTTAGAGACTTCATAAGCTAGTGAATTCCAGAGACCTTGTCTTCCAAGAGCTTTCTCACAAATAGACCATCTTTATAATTTATGTGCAAATCAACCCATCATAGAACTTAATTTTCACAATATAATATTGATGCAGCTAATTTATTAACAGCTCCAATGCACACGATCTTCCTTGATTTTTAATATCAGACCTAAACAAATCCAGAGAGGTCACCGTTATTTTGAAAATATCATTAAAAACATACCGTCAGCTAGCTACTACAATTCTCTTTTCTAGATGATGGGCGCATGATCACAATTACGAATTAAAATAAATGAGGAAATCGACGGCCGTCAATTCTAATGGAATCTTCCTTATTTTAAAAGCACCGAGAGATTAGTGACATGCACGAGCTAGCACGAAATAAACTATGAGTGATTGCATAATATCAAAGAATTCTCTATAGAAGTATGGCATGTTTCACATATAAAATGGAGAATGCTAACGTTATGGCATCGATCCATGCATCTTTTACTAGTGTCTTAATCTTATGCAATTCTAGGATCCCTATGAGGTAGGCCCAACTTTCTACCGAGCAGCGGCTAAGATCTAATAACAGCACGACCCCAAGTCAACTTAGGAAGCAGGTTGGATCAACGTCAACATTTGAGAACCATTCTATCTATTTTAGAGATGTCTATGGAGATAGTAGGTGCCATCTAGATTGAAATCGCATCCCCTGAATCAAATGCCGAGGATAAGCACAGCAACTTCGCTTGAGAATTTTCGAGTAGAGATAGCCCAGAGGGAGGTCTCTTGCATAGTTCCATGTACAAGTAAGAGGGGGAAAAGACTCGTGTTGTATCTCGACATAAGATTTCAAATCAACTCTCTCTCTTAATGTCCGTCGCTTTCTTTCTATAGGTTGATTTTTTAATTTGATCGTCGAAGAGTCGATCTCAAAAACTTCTCTTCAAACTTGACTTCGTATAATTAGCAAACAACTTCGCCTGAGAATTTCCGAGTAGAGATAACCTAAAGGGAGGTCTCTTGCATAGTTACATGTACAAGTAAGAGGGAGAAAAGACTCGTGTTGTATCTCAACATAGATTTCAAATCAATTCTCTCTCTTAATTTTCTTCACTATTTCTTTCTTAGGTCGACTTGTTAATTTGATCGTCAAAGAGTCGATCTCAAAAACTTCTCTTCAAACTTGACTTCGTATAAGCACAACAACTTCGCCTGAGAATTTTCGAGTAGAGATAGCTCAGAGGGAGGTCTCTTGCATAGTTACATGTACAAGTAAGGGGGAAAAGACTCTGTGTTGTATCTCAACATAAGATTTCAAATCAACTCTCTCTCTTAATTTCCTTCGCTTTCTCTCTTAGGTCGACTTTTTAATTTGATCGTCGAAGAGTCGATCTCAAAAACTTCTCTTCAAACTTGACTTCGTATAAATTCGGTCAACCTCATTTCAACAGCAACAACTTTATTCTTGTAGTTCTTTTAACAATCCAAATTCTCAATCTGACACTTCATCGAATCGATTCGCATTGACCTTTGCGGTTTCAAAATTGGCTTCATCATAATTCTAGACAGACAACTACTTAATTTGCAACCCGAATATTTTATTGGCAACCAAGTAAATTTTTGCCATGAGATGATGAGAATATGTTCTGTCTATGGTAATAAATTAAGAGAACTTTTCAAAGATGAGCGACGTACATTCCATTTTATAAGTTGACAAAAGAGGAGACAATTGGAAAGAGATCAACTATAAGTGCATGGGATTGAGCCGTATCAACAATATTTCTCAGGAAAATTATAAGATTAAGGGCTATTTTTACATGTTATCGTTAAAAAAAATTGTAAACATGTCATCAACTTTACATGGTAATATTAGCACACATCCAGCTAATCATGTTTCATGTAACCCATGAGAGAAGATGTCAAGTTTGCAATATTTTTCTGCAAAAGTGATTTATATGCAAAAACCCTAAAATTAAGTCCTACATTTTTTTTTACTTATAAGAGAAGATGATTTTTGACACAAATACATGAGGGTTCATCCAGTGTGGCCTCTTCAGTGAGATTTTGCAATAATTTATTGTTATAGTGAAATCTTTAACCTCATAATATAGCTACTGTGGTGGTGTAATCATGTTTGGGGCTGAGCCAAACGGGCCTCCACTAGAGAGATGGGGAAGACGATCGCCGGTGTGGACGAGAGCCTGCAAGACCAGAAATGGATCAAGGGGGCCCAGTGAAGACCGGAAAAATCCTCCGATGCCTAAGTCAGTGGGAGCTTGTAAGGCAAGAGGTTTTGGAGTAAGGAAGCGTGTTCGCGTGAGAGAGAACGTACCGGTGCATGGTACTGTACCTGTATTTTTATAGGCGCCGGTGCCAAGACGAACGTACGTAACGTTGGTAGATCGTGCCTGAAAAGGCACCTTGATGGGTGCGCATAACGGAGGGTTACGCTCAAGTGCTCGTTGGGATGCCAGGCAGTTCGTGCCTCTTGATGATGGAGCGCGTGGCCTGGGGCGGTTACCACCACCGCGTAAGCCAGAGAGTCTGCTCGGCACCCTCTGGACACACTTTCCGAGCAGGTGACCCACATGGGGCTCAAACGTGCTGTTTGGTGATATCCAGGGTTGTACCGCACAGCAGGATTGACGCTCCCGCTCAGAAGCTGTCCGCTAACGAGCTCGGCAATGCTTCGCTAGGGATGAATGGCGCGTGGGCCCCTTTTTGCACCTGGTCCGCACGAAGACGTGGGACCGTACGGGGAGGTTGCGTCTCAAAGAGAAGGCACTGATGGGCCTTGACGCAATGGGCTTAGGTGGCAGGAAACAGCCACCACACTTGCCCCCCACGCCCTCAAGTGGCTCAGAAGCCGGGGCGCTTGAGGGCGGCGCCCTGCTCGGGGGTCATCTCCGCCATAAATGCGGTATCGTCCTCGGAGATCCGAACAGACTTGCAGTGATGCTTTTGCAGAGGGGTCCGCCTCGAAGACGAGGCTTTCATGATGACTACGTGGGTCGTGTCAAACCCGAAACGTCACACGCTAGGCCCGAACGGTCACCCGCAGGTCATTCGAGAGGAGACTTGGAGTGGAGGGAAACGCCGTTTCCAGGCCCGCTTCGAATTTCGCGCCTTACCTTCCTTATAAGGAAGGGGAGGGGGCGAGAGCGGGGTCTTCGTCTTCAAAAGGTCTTCGTCTTCCCCAAGCCGATCGCCATCTTCTCCTTCGAGCTTTCCTTCGCTCCTGCTCTTCTCTTCTTCTTCTCTTCGTGTGTTGTGCTCTCCCTCCCGCCTTCCGTGATGGCTCAGAAGGAAAGAGATCGTTGAACCAGCGGGATGCCGCCGGTGGCGGCGAAAGTGGCGAAGTATCGGAGCTTCGAGGGCCTCCGGGAGCGCTTCCGGATAGGTGAGGAGTATGAGATCGTCCTGATGCGCGAGGACGAGTCGCACCTAACCCTGAAGCTGGGGTGCTTCGTGCTTTCGTTGGACCTGCTAGAGGCTGGTCTCCGGCTACCGATGCCGGAGATTGCGAAGGAGCTGCTCCGGAGCTGGAAGGTGGCGCCTATTCAGTTGACGCCCAACTCGTGGAGGACCATATTCGTCTTCTGCATCATATGCAGGAAGAGGAAGATCGAAGCGAGTGCGGAGATCTTCCAAAATCACTTTAGTTTGGCGTGCTCTCCGCAATCCGGGATGGGAATCGTGTACGTGAAACACCGTACGAACCGGATGCGGATCAACTTCTCGCCCCGATTGTCCAACAACAAGGGGTGGACCGGGCGCCTTTTCTCCGTGGGGCGACGAAAGGGAGCGAACATCCCCGAGTGGGACTTCCCCGTGAGGGTGGTGGAACCCCTGAGGAGGGCGGACATGCCCCCTTTCTTGATTAGGGAGGCAGCCGCGGCCTCCCAGTCGTTGAACACGGTGGGGGTGAACCATGCCGAGGGGTACCTGACCGAGTATAAGCTTGTGAAATGCAAGCTTAGCCGCACCTGGGGTAAGTCTTCTGCTGCTCTGCTCGATTTCTTCTCCCTCATACATGGGTTCTGACCCTTCTTCTGCTTTTTCTAGACGATGAAGAAATAGTTGCTGGTCGGGACCAGAAGGAGATGAAGAACTTTGCCGAGCTGATCCCTGTTAGCCTTTGCTCAATAAGGCTGGACGAGGGAGGCTCCGCTAAGGGGCCCGTGCAGAAAGCGAAGGCTGTAGCGAGAGGAGGTGCCGTGAAGGAGGCACTTGAGACGGCGACGACCGCAGGGGCGGCTTCTCTCCCTCAAACGAAGAGGAAGGAGAAGCGCAAGGCGGCTGTGGTGGAGTCGCAGGCCGAGGGCCGTACCTCCGAAGAGGAGGCGTCCTACGAGCCCCAGGCTCGCAAGAAGAAGAAGGCGACGAAGCCGATGCCGCGCGTTGCAGAGAGCTCCGCGGCAGTGGAGGAAGAAGAAGAGGATCTTGAGCCTCTGCTGGCTCGAAGTTCTCGCCAGCGTACGGGGACGTCCGAGGAGAGGGCGTCTGCCACTTCAGCTGTGGACCGTTCGGAGGCGGTCGCGAAGATGTCCGCCGAGCTGGGCCTTATTATGGTCAGCGATGAATCGGATCACTCCGGAGGGCGGGCGAAGTCGCCGGTACGCGAGACCCAAGAGGTCCTGCCCGGTGAAGGGAGCGCCGAGCAGGGTGGCGCATCAGACGAGAGCGCACAGCTTGGTGCTGAGGATGGGGCAGTCGCCTCAGACTTCCCTTCTGCGCCAGCGGCTGTTTGCGGTTCTGGCGAGGTAGTTCTTCCGAGGGGGGACATTCCGCAAGGAAGTGGAGACATCCTGCCCCCCATGCCCCCCACCTCGGTGATCACCGAAGGCCGTGTAGTTGGCGAGGATGCAGCCGAGGTGATTACTGAGGATCTTGTAGTCGACGAGAGTGCAGTCGTCCTCGGGGAGAAGAGCGCTCAAGCTCCCAGAGATGCCGAGGAGGGCCGTGCAGCAGCCCTTGCAGCCTCCGCCACCGAGGACGGTGGGGAGGTGCGGCCGGCGACAAGGCAGAAGGCCGTTGGGGCGGGTCGGGCTTCGGCCTCGACGAGCGTTGTTGCCATGACCTCCGGGTCGGGCCGGTCGAAAGACCTTGTAATTGATGACGTCCCGATTTCGTCTGCCGCTGCTGCGGCTGAGGATGAGAGCTCCGGGGACGATGATAGGCCTCTGAGGGAGGTGCTGCACCGTGATGACCAAACTGTCCCCATAATAAATATTTCCATTTATTTATATATTAATTTTGATGATTACAAATAACACTAATGGATTACTTGAGCCTTGAGAACAGGACATAAAAGAAAAATGAAAGTTTCAAACAATCTGGTAAGTCTCATCACACTTCTATCCAAGTCTTTGTATCGACTTTTTGATAAGCAGAACGATTTCCTCTTTGACCGGGAACTCAAAGCAAATCGATATCGCAACGACTCTCTAGCCGTAACGATTTCTTTAGACCTCGTAACGATTTCTTTAGAACTCGCAACGACTCTCTAGCCGTAACGATTTCTTTAGACCTCGTAACGATTTCTTTAGAACTCGCAACGACTCTCTAGCCGTAACGATTTCTTTAGACCTCGTAACGATTTCTTTAGAACTCGCAACGACTCTCTGTCGTAACGATTTCTTTAGACCTCGTAACGATTTCTTTAGAACTCGCAACGACTCTCTAGCCGTAACGATTTCTTTAGAGTTCATAACGATTTCTTTAGAGTTCATAACGATTTCTTTAGAATTCATAACGATTTCTTTACTGTTCATAACGTCTTGCTTTGTATAACGACTTCGTGTAACGATTTCCTTACAACTCGATAGTCATAACGATTTCTTGTAACGATTTCTTCAGAACTCGCAACGACTTGCTTGTTGTAACGACTTCATAAGTTATCACAACGATTTCCTTACAGTTCATATCGACTTGCTATAATTCATAACGATTTCATAAGTTATGAAGTCAGCAAGATTCTTTTTATCGAATTTCTTGATGCATCAGTATAATGCCTTTTAATAGCGTTGAAAAGTCAAAGTCATATCTTGTCCGTTGACTGCTATGCATTAAATGCTCTCTGATCGTATCTCCCATGCATGCAGACAATATCTTCCATTTCTATGCTACTCTGTCTACGTACTTTTTTAGACAGAAAGGAGCCTTACTATATACTGCAATATCTGTTCCATCTCAACTAACAATAGACAGCAGTCTTAGCTGTCTTCTATTTATTGATGATATGCTTACAGATATCTGACAAGACTCATCTGACAACGTTGGACACAAGATACAAAGTTCTATGTCTCTCTTTGGCGTGTACACAAGGATAAAAGGCTGACGATCAGAAGCTTCCTTTGTGTCCAGTCTAACGTACACAAGGATAAGAGACAACGGACACTTCAACGTTCGAATTTGAATCAGCAGTTTAAATAGAAGACTCAAGACGGAAATCAGTATATACAGAAGTGAGAAACAACGCTTGATTTTAGAGGAAGAAAGAAATCCATCTCTTAGAGTTTTCAGAACTTTGAAGAAGAGCGAAGCTACCACTCCAACCTCGTTCTAAGCTCCTAGCTCTTAGCTCTCTGTGCTCAAAAGGAATTTTCTCTTTTGTGAGAGCCTGTGTAGTCCTTGGAGAGAAAAAACCTTGTTAAATATCTTTCTCTCGAGGGGGCTTAGAAGCTTCAGTGTGTAGCTGGTCAAGCTAGAGTCTGAAGCCCGTTTCCACACCCTTTTCTTATTAGGTTGTGTTCCCTTCTGGACGAAGGAAGACCTGGTGGTATCCAGGGTGGTGTTGTTCCCTTCAGGCTGAAGGAAGACCAGTTGAGGCTGGGTGTAAGGATCCTTAAGGGGGATTGTACCCTTGGTAGTGAAATCCTGAGGTATTGCTCAGGGACTGGACGTAGGTCTCCTGTGGAAAGGAGTTCCGAACCAGGATAAAAATCCTTGTGTCTTGTGGATATGTTTTGTGTGATTGTTGTTTGTTTGCTCTAACTCTAACCTTGTTATTAAGTTGTGCAATCCTTTCAGTAAACAGATTTTAATCAGAGATCGAAGTTTTAATAACCCATTCACCCCCCCTCTGGGCTAGCTAGCTGGGCAACACACCGGAGACTCCCCGAGGTGCCCTCGGTGGCGACACTGGAGGCGACGCTTCGTCGCGTCGAAGTGTCGCCAAGGAAGTTGCCTCCTAGCCCGACTGCCTCCTACCTTGATCGCCTAGCAAGATGCCAGGACCTTCCTGCCGAGAGGACTCCGGAGGTGCAAACGGAAGAGTACCATCCCGAGAACCAAGATGATGACGTGGCAAGCGACGTCGATCTGGAGGCTCTTGTGGAGGGGGTATCCACATCGCTGGGCGTTCTGAAAGCTATGGCTGCTCGGTCTCGGAAGCAGAAATACCTTTACGAAGCACAGTCGGCTTTCTGCAAGGACCTCACGGCGAGGCACAAGGCTCGCGAGGCGGCTTTGGAGGAGGAGGTGAAGACCCTCAAGTCTGCCCTTCAAGCCTCGGAGCTGAATGTTGTCGTGGCCGGGCCGAGAAGGAAGCTCTGGCCAAGGTGGTCTCAGATGCCGGGGTCCGTGCCGTGGCGGACTACAAAATCGGATCTGATTACAAGGAGGAATTGGAGCAGTATGGGGCCCGCTGCTACAGAGTAGGTCTCAACGCCGGGAGGGAGTTCGGAGAGAGCTTATCCTGGGTCGAGCGCGCCCGAGAAGCTTTCGAGGCCGCTGTTCGGGAGTGCAAGCGCCGGACCAATGATGCCCGCTTGGATGATGTGCGCTTCGCGCAATTCCAATCTGGGCGAATGCCTTCTTCATATGAAGGTGCCGGCCCCTCCGAACATGCTCCTTAGCTTTCTCCTGCTTCATGTCCTTCCTACACTTTCTTTTTGTAACTGCGGCAGGGCCCGTATGTAAACAAAGAAAACTTTTTGTGAATGAAATCTTCTGCTCATGAGCTTGTCTTATAGCCTCACTTTCTCTATCTTCTCCCTTTTTGTTGGTTGTTCCTGCTCGGATCGGAGTCCGTTAGCTTCATAAGCGTTGCATGTAGGACGCAGATCGTTGGGAACCGTAAAGGAGGTTCCGATCAGGTGTATATGCCAAATGCTTATAAATCAACAGGGGTAGGGAGGAGAGAGGCAGGATGCTGAAAGAAGGCTTTTATAAATGATAAGCCTTAAGATTAGAGACATGCCAAGTCCTGGGTATGGCTTCGCCACTAAGGGTAGTTAGCTTATATGAGCCTTTTCCGAGGACATGGGTGACCTGATAAGGTCCTTCCCATTTGATGGCTAGTTTGTCGACTGCTCTTCGGGGATCCGAAGCCGAACAGCGGCGCAAAACCAAATCTCCCACGTTGAACCGCCTTTCCCGAACTCGCGCATTATAGTACTGTGCGAGTCGTTGCTGGTAAGAAACGAGGCGAATGCTGACGTCGCTTTGTCGTTCGCTCAGCATGTCCAAGTTTTCTCGAAGAGCACGGTTATTGGCGGCTTCATCGAAGTGGGTTGTTCGGATGGTTGGAAGGGCTACTTCCAGAGGTATAACTGCTTCCGAGCCGTAGGCCAAGTGGAAAGGTGTTTCCCCTGTAGCTACTCGAGCAGTCGTTCGGTGACACCAAAGGACGTTCGGGAGCTCGTCAATCCATGATCCACCTGCAGCCTCCACTCTTGTGCGGATCCCGTGCAGCAGTGTTCGGTTGGCATTTTCAACCAAACCGTTAGCCTGGGGATGAGCCACGGAGGTGAAGTGGTTGTAGATCCCGAGCTCGGCACATTTCTGCTTGAAGAAGGTGCTGTCGAACTGCTTCCCGTTGTCAGAGGTGATCACCCTTGGGACGCCAAACCTGCATAGAAGGTTCTTCCAGACGAACTTCCATGCGGCTTGTTCGGTGATTGTGGCAACGGGTTCGGCCTCGATCCATTTGGTGAAGTAATCGATGGCCACGAATAGAAACTTCTTCCTCCCCTGGGCCTCTGGGAAGGGACCCAGGATATCAATGCCCCATCTGGCGAAAGGGCGCGGCTCGAACAGGCTGTGAAGCTGTTCGGCAGGCTGTTTGATGAGTTCTCCGAACTTTTGGCATTCTGGACACTTCTTGACGAAGGACATGCAATCCTTCTGAAGAGAAGGCCACCAGAACCCTGCTCGGATGATGCTGCGCGCTAGCGTTCTGCCCCCCAGGTGGCTTCCGCACAGCCCCTCGTGGACTTCTTCTGTGGCCGCAAGGGCCTCCTCAAGGTTGAGGCAACGCAGAAGAGGTCTTGCAAGGGACCGTCGGTACAACTTGCCCTCTACGAGGGTGAAATGCTGAGAGCGCATCCTGACTTTCCGAGCTTCGCCCTGTTCGGGCGGAAGCTCACCCCGGAGAAAGTACGCCAAGAGAGGGTCCACCCAACTCGGGGTTGGTGGGCCTGTTTCTATGGCGGCTACATCAACCTCCGTGCTTGGTAAGGCGAGCTCTTCAATAAACACGGAACGGGAAGGGGCGATGTCACCTGAAGATGCCAATTTGGCCAGTGCATCAGCTCGCGCATTCTGCTCCCGTGGAACATGTATAACTTCGAAGTATATGAGGCCCTCTGACTGGCTCTTGACCTGTTGGAGATATTGAGCCATGCGGGGTTCCCTTGTTCCGAACTGTCCGCTCACCTGGCTGGCAACCAATTGAGAGTCACTAAAGACTCTAAGCCGAATGACTCCAAGGTGCCTAGCCATGCGGATACCGGACAGCAAAGCTTCGTACTCGGCCACGTTGTTGGAGGCCGGAAAACGGAAACGGAGGGCGTATTGGAACTCTAACCCCTCCGGGGAGGTGAGGACCAAACCCGCTCCACTCCCTGTGACACAAGAGGATCCGTCGACGTAGAGCTCCCAAGGGGGTTCGTCTGCCAACGGTGGATCCTGCTCGGCCGGAAGGGTACATTCCGCCACGAAGTCTGCTAGTGCCTGCGCTTTGACCGCCGTCCTCGGTCGAAAGCTGATGTCGAACTCACCAAGCTCTATCGCCCACTTAACCAACCTGCCGGAAGCCTCGGGCCGCTGAAGGATGGATTTCAGCGGCTGATCGGTTAAAACTGTAACGGAATGGGCCTGAAAATAGGGCCTAAGCTTCCGAGCAGCCGTGACGAGAGCAAGGGCGAGTTTTTCTGCTCTGGGGTACCTCCTTTCAGCTTCTTGGAGGACCCTGCTGATGTAGTAAATTGGATGCTGCGCCGCTCCCACTTCTCTGATCAAGACTGCACTGATGGAGTGTTCGGTGACCGAAAGGTACACGAACAGAGGTTCTCCGATCACAGGCTTTGAGAGAACAGGAGGGGCTGCCAAATATGCCTTCAGCTCGGTGAAGGCAGCCTCACATTCTTCAGTCCACTGTACTTGCCCCCCTTGCTTCGAGGCGCTTTTAGGGCCTCGGAGCAACTTGAAGAAGTTAAAACTTCTTTCCGCTGCTCGGGACATGAACCGGTTTAGTGCAGCAAGGCGTCCTGTCAGACGTTGGACGTCGCGCACTGTCTTTGGACTGCTCATCTCAAGCACGGCTTGGATTTTCTCCGGGTTTGCCTCTATTCCTTTGTTTGACACGAGGAAGCCGAGGAACTTGCCCGACCGGACACCAAACGCGCACTTGGCAGGATTGAGCTTCATATTGTACTTTCGCAGAGTTGCGAAAGTTTCCTGGAGGTCGGAAATGTGGTCAATGCTCGAAAGCGTTTTGACCAGCATGTCATCCACATAGACTTCCATGTTACGCCCGATCTGCTGCTCGAACATCTTGTTGACCAGCCGCTGGTAGGTTGCGCCCGCGTTCTTTAGACCGAAAGGCATTCTGGTAAAACAGTATAAGCCTAGGTCTGTGACGAACGTCGTGGCGTCTTGATCCGGGGGGTGCATACTGATTTGGTGGTAACCAGAGTAGGCATCCAGAAAGCTGAGAAGTTCGTGTCCGGAAGTAGCATCCACCAGCTGGTCAATGCGCGGCAGAGGGAAGTTATCCTTGGGCGTTGCTTTATTGAGATCTTTGTAATCCACGCACACACACCATTTACCGTTGGCTTTGCGTACGAGGACCACGTTGGAGATCCATCTTGGATACTGGGCTTCTCGGAGGAGCCCAACAGTTCGGCTCTTGACTACGTGATCCTGAATCACGGTCTGTCGTTCTCGGTTCACAGGCCGCCTCCTTTGCTGAACTGGCGGGCTCCGGGGATCCAGGCGGAGGCGGTGGACCATTACCTCCGGGGGATGCCCGGGAGCTCATCATCAGACCAGGCGAACACATCCAAATTGGCCAGCAGGAAGGCTGTGTAGCGCTGCTGCTCGGCCTCGGTAAGCAAGGCGCCAATATATAGGACGTGTTCGGGGTCTTCGTCCACTTGGATGGGGATTAAATCTTCAGCAGGCGTTCCTCGGCTGGTGGAAGGTTGATCGGTTGTTGGAGGGGCTGGATCAGCGAGTGGTTGCTTGTCCCTTAAGGAGAGGACATAGCAACGGCGAGACTCGCGCTGACACCCGAGCACTTCGCCAACTCCGCTCGGAGTAGGAAACTTCATCTTCTGATGGAGTGACGAAGGTACCGCTTTTATACGCCCGATCAGGCCTCTGCCGAGGATGGCATTGTATCCAGGCATGTTATTGATGACCAAGAAGTCAACAATCTTGGTCACAACCCTTGGAGCCGTCCCTAAGGTGATTGGGAGGCGAACCCTCCCCATGGGCTGGACCGAAACTCCCGAAAAGCCGAACAAAGGCGAGTTTACAGGGGTAAGTTGGTCGGTTCTCAGGCCCATGAGGACAAAACAGTCGTAAGCCAAGACATCGGGGGCGCTTCCATTATCCACCAGAATCCGGCGCACATTACAGTGGTTGATGGTGGCCGAAATGACCAACGCATCGGTGTGTGGGGTCGTAACCCCTACAAGATCTTCGTCCGAGAA
Source organism: Colocasia esculenta (assembly GCA_014218235.1). Taxonomy (NCBI): domain Eukaryota; kingdom Viridiplantae; phylum Streptophyta; class Magnoliopsida; order Alismatales; family Araceae; genus Colocasia; species Colocasia esculenta. The sequence continues at coordinate 5,349,336 of CM024757.1, forward strand.
GGTTATAGCCTCCCCGGGCTGTGCGCGTGCAGGACTGGCGGGATATGGAGCCGGCCGAGGTGCGGAGGGACTATCTACAACATGCACTCGCCTTGCGTAGTCGCGTCGGCTTCGAGTGCTTTCGTCGCCTGCGCCGAAGCCTCCCGCGATCACGTTGATCTCCTGCCCATTGGGCTCATTGTTGATCGGCTGCTCGGGAGTACGCTCTCGGCGTCTGGGGCGTTCTTCATTCCGGCGCACGAACCGCCCAAGATAGCCGCGCTTGATGAGGTCCTCGATTTCGTCCTTAAGCTGGCGGCACTCGGAGGTGTCGTGGCCGTGGTCGCGATGAAAGCGACAGTACTTGTTCTGATCGCGCTTCTGGGGGTCGGAGCGCATCCTTTGCGGCCACCGAACAAATGCTTCGTTCCTGATCTCTGCCAGGATCTGTTCGGGTGCCACGGTGAGGGGGGTGTAGTTGGTGAAGGGGCGCGGACGACGCGGAGAATCACCATTGCGTCGTCCCTTCTTCCGATCTCGGTCGGAACCATTGTCGGAAGGCCGCTTCTTATCCGACAGCTCCCCTTGCTCGGCCCTGCTCGCTGCCAGGCTTTCCTCGCAAGCCGCGCGGCGCTGTGCGATGGAGAGCAGCTCGGCGAGGGTGGCGGGCTGCTGGACGCCGAGGGTCCTCTGCAAAAATCCATCGCGAGTGCCCTGAATAAGGGCACTGGTTGCAAGAGGGACGTCCAGGCGAGAGATGCGAAGCGCCTCCGTTCGGAACCTCTTGACGAAGTCCCAGAGTGCCTCGCCTTTCTTCTGGCGCACGGCCAGGAGAGAAGCCGCCGTTCGCGGCTGCGACCTTCCGCCAAGGAAGTTGTCCCGGAAGGACTTCTTCAGTTGGCGGAAGGAGGCGATGGAGCCCGCAGGGAGGGTTTCGAACCAGGCCCTGGCGGTCTCCTTAAGAGTTGCAGGGAAGGCCCTGCACTTGGCCGCATCTGATGCTCCATGGAACACCATGTGCGACTCAAAGCCATGGATGTGGTCGGCCGGGTCGGTAGTGCCATCGCAGGGTGCGATGGTGGGCAGAGGGAGCTTGGAGGAAACCTGAGCTTCCAGGATCTCCCTGCTAAAAGGGGAGCGGAAGTCCAAGTCATCCTCCGCCGGAGCTTTCCCCTCCGCGCGCTGGACCATCGCGTCCACGCGGCGCTCGAGGTCGACCACACGTCGCAGGCGCCTGGCGAGCTCCTGTTCAGAGTTGGCGGGGCCTCCTCGCCCGGAAGCGTGGGAGTTGCCTCCCACAACCGATCGCGGCAGATGGGGGGAGGCGACGGAGCGACGGGGCGAACGTCCGCGGCGCTCGCTCCTCTGATGGAGCTCGGTGGGAACGGCGCAGCGAATCAGCCTGCTGCTCTTGAGGCGCCGGGGGGGCGCGAGAGCGTCGATGCGACGATTCCGCCTGCCGCTCACGCTGCAGGGAAACCGCCGGGGCCGCTGCTCCTGCTAGCTGAACCTGCAGGGCGAGACAAACGCCCGTCAACTGCTGCATCTGCCCCCGAAGTTCTGCTACTTCAAGGGCAGTTGCAGGTGCGACGGCCGCTGATGCAGGGACGTCGTGATTAGCGCCAGCAGGGGCGATAGCAACGTCAACAGGGGGGGATCGCCGGCGAGAGTCCCCTCGCGACTGACGGGACCTCGTCGCCCGGCTCCCTACATTCTGGTATGAGGATCGTCCGCGAGTCATGGCTGCGTCGCTTCCCACATACGGCGCCAAATGTGGTGGTGTAATCCTGTTTGGGCCTGAGCCAAACGGGCCTCCACTAGAGAGATGGGGAAGACGATCGCCGGTGTGGACGAGAGCCTGCAAGACCAGAAATGGATCAAGGGGGCCCGGTGAAGACCGGGGAAAACCCTCCGATGCCTAAGTCAGTGGGAGCTTGTAAGGCAGGAGGTTTTGGAGTAAGGAAGCGTGTTCGCGTGAGAGAGAACGTACCGGTGCATGGTACTGTACCTGTATTTTTATAGGCGCTGGTGCTAAGACGAACGTGCGTAACGTTGGTAGATCGTGCCTAAAAAGGCGCCTTGATGGGTGCGCATAACAGGAGGAGTTACGCGCTCAAGTGCCCGTTGGGATGCCAGGCAGTTCGTGCCTCTTGATGATGGAGCGCGTGGCCTGGGGCGGTTACCACCGCCGCGTAAGCCAGAGAGTCTGCTCAGCACCCTCTGGACACACTTTCCAAGCAGGTGACCCACATGGGGCTCGAATGTGCTGTTTGGTGATATCCAGGGTTGTACCGCGCAGCAGGATTGACGCTCCCGCTCGGAAGCTGTCCGCTAACGAGCTCGGCAACGCTTCGCTAGGGATGAATGGCGCGTGGGCCCCTTTTTGCACCTGGTCCGCACGGAGACGTGGGACCGTACGGGGAGGTCACGTCTCAAAGAGAAGGCACTGATGGGCCTTGACGCAATGGGCTTAGGTGGCAGGAAACAGCCACCACAGCTACCTACATAAACAATGTTGTTACAACTGCAAAGAAGATTTCCTAGATACAAGACAATAATTAAACACTCTAGCAAAACATGGAATTAAAAAAGAGATGGAGATTTTATTCCTAGAGTAGGGATTGGAAAGCAAGGTGAATGAGCAATCTTGAAATCAATCATTTCCTTGAAGAGCATGATGTAGATACTTGGCCAGCCACTTAAAAAAGGAAAAGAAAACAAAAGAGTGTTTGATCAAAACCACTAAAACACAATTTATCACTTAAAATAATCAGCTAGATAGTGATAGTTTACCTATATAGCCCACCCAAAAAACAAGATTTAAACATATATGAAATAGCTCTCATTTTAACAATTTTAAAAAGGAAACTGCATTATTAGAGACTTTCCAATCCACGACATAACATTAACATTTCACCGGGAGAATATGTAATATCCGATACGTTCAGATCGAGGTTTGTCGGGTTTGATGGCCAGTGTGTGGCCCATTGGTAGACCATGTAGGTCTACATGTGTTTATGCAGGTTTTTGGTTCAGGTGGGAGGCAGGAGGTTTGGGCAACCTAGCCCAAACCAAGCCTCTGCTGGACGCATTAAGAACGCGTCTGATACAGACGACGCGATTCTTAGTGTGTACCACGTCCACCTCACCCGACATGATTCGGAGAAGAACGCGTCAACCTGAATGGATGCGATTTCGAACCGCTTGTATGTGAGCACTGCTGCATGCACACCGCGTGGCGCATGCAAGGACGTCGAGGTTTAAATGCAGCGCCTAGGTCGGACGCGTTTCTAAACGCGGCAGGAAGACCTGACGCGATTTAAACCCTGTGTTTTGGGTTCTTGCCTTCGGCCGAACAATGCATTGGCACTGTTCAGCTGGAGGGGAGGACTGTTGCGGGTTTGAAGGGGGATTTGGTGGTTTTCCGGCCGATTGGAGTCCGTTTGGCATGATTCCGGCACGAGGAGGTACTTCGGAGTGCGGAGAACGTCGGGTTATTGTCAGAGTTGCGTTTCATACACCGGTAGGGGAACTCTACCCAGGTTTCTGCCCTGTTTCTCGATGTGTTGAATGAGCGTGATATGAATCATAGAGTCTTTTGTGGGAATTGTAGATGTATGGATAGAAAGCATGAGTAGGAACCCCTTTACACTGCTATTTCTAGCTTTATGTGCCTGTGGGACTGGGTGGTGTGGTTTCCGGAATGGCTTTTTAGGTTGTGCTCCAGGTGGTTGAAAGGTGTCTAATACAGTCGCCGCGTTTCATGTGAACGCGTTGGCCATGGTCGACGCGATTCAACCATGAAGGTGTCAAATATGTTCGATGCGTTTCTGTTACATGAAGACGTCCACTGTGTTGGACGCGTTTTAGAAAGTGGCCACCCGAGCTCTGGGAGTTCTTGGCTAGTCTGTCCGGTTTCTATTCCATGTTGCTTGGACTGTGCTACCAAGGCAATGTAGGGACTGTGTGGGTTGTGTTGGCTTATGATGTGATCGGTATCTAGGTGTTTTGAGTGGAATTGTGTACATAGTGAGTTGGGTGTCACGCCTTCCGTAGTTGTCTCTCTAGTCGGTTACCCTAGCACTGAGTGCTCAGGGCTTGTCTCGGTACGGGAGTACCGTCAGGATTTGTGTCGTCTTCCTAGACACCCTCACTCCTGAGTTTGAGTTGTAAGTCCGACTGAGGAAAAGATGACAGGGGACAACGGCTTGTGTTTGTGGGTGTGCGGCCGTTTGTAGCGCGCTCTTGGTTAGGGGACGGACACCGGTAGACGTATTGGTCCCCAACTAGTCCTATTTCCAGTGCCTCACTTTAGAGTTCTCAGCTGAAGTCCCTAAATGTGTCAGGCTTGGACCTGCAGATGTGTAAGCTGCAGGTGTGGTGTTAGTTGTCTCAACAGTTCTTATCTTGTTGAGGTGGAGCGGCAGCTGGACCTTTCGTCCGTGGCTGCGAGACTGAGAGGTGTACTTGTGTTGTTTGTCTGAGTCCATAACTGGTGTCGCGAACCAGTCTTTGTGAATATGTTTGGCGTACCCTATTGTAGCTTGTACACGTGTTTGTGGTTTGTCGTTTATTTAATTACAGGTGTAGCATCTTGATTAGAGATATTAAATGTGAAGATGTTTTACAGCTTTATATATCATGTATGTTGTTCTTTATGTTTATCGGCTTTGTGGAAGTTGCTCTACTGAGTCAATGACTTTTGAGGCTCACCCCTTCTTCTCCCAGGTGAAGGAGAGTATGAGGATTCCTGTCCCTCTTCTATTCGGGACCACATTGTAGTGGCGTTGGGTCTACACCACCAGCAGAGTAATGTCTTTACTTGTGGAGCCTTGAGGATTTGTCTCGGGCTGTTGTACTGGTTTATTGACTTATGTATGTAACTTAATATGCACATTCATGTGAATATATGAAGAGATGGTATCTTTTATGTGTTCAATGCGTTTCTTTATATTTTCACGGACATGTGTGAATGATATCTCTTGCGAGATTTTGACCCGATCGCGGGAGACGGAGTCGTGTCAAACACGTTAATGGGTTAATGGACCTGAATGGCGTGGACCGTCATAGAATATGTGTTCTACCTATGCTAATAAATTAAGAAAACTTTCCAGAGCGACGTACGTTCCATTTTATAAGTTGACAAAAGAGGAGATAATTGGAAAGAGATCAACTGTAAGTGCATGGGAATGAGCCGTATCAACATTTCTTAGGAAGATTATAAGATTAAGGGTTATTTTTACTTGTTGTCGTTAAAAAAAAATTGTAAACATGTCATCAACTTTACATGCATGGTAATATTAGCACACATCCAGCTAATCATGTTTCATGTAACCCATGAGAGAATATGTCAAGTTTGCAATACTTTTCTGCAAAAGTGATTTATATGCAAAAACCCTAAAATTAAGTCCTACATTTTTTTTTTACTTATAAGAGAAGATGATTTTTGACACAAATGCATGAGGGTTCATCCAATGTGGCCTCTTCAGTGAGATTTTGCAATAATTTATTGTTATAGTGAAATCTTTAACCTCATAATAGCTACCTACATAAACAGTGTTGTTGCAACTGCAAAGAAGATTTCCTAGATACAAGACAATAATTAAACACTCTAGCGAAACATGGAAATAAAAAAGAGATGGAGATTTTATTCCTAGAGTAGGGATTGGAAAGCAAGGTGAATGAGCAATCTTGAAATCAAACATTTCCTTGAAGAGCATGATGTAGATACTTGGCCAGCCACTTAAAAAAGGAAAAGAAAACAAAAGAGTGTTTGATCAAAACCACTAAAACACAATTTATCACTTAAAATAATCAGCTAGATGGTGATAGTTTACCTATATATCCCACCCAAAAAACAAGATTTAAACATATATGAAATAGCTCTCATTTTAACAATTTTTAAAAAGAAACAGCATTATTAGAGACGTCCCAGTCCACGACATAACATTAACATGGACCGATCAACACAAGTTACATCACTACGTGCGTAATGTTCACAGGTCCAGCAAAGCGTCGAGGAGACGGGCACGTCTTTGGCTCTGGGGCGGCTCGGACAACTAAGGGACGAACGCACCATGATCGCGTCAGCGGCGGTCCGAGTTCGGGCAAGTGGGCGCAGAGACGGGAGCTTCGGATTGGACAAAAAGCGTCGGATGAGCGCTTCGGGCTGCCCAACCACCAACGGACTTTTTTTTGTTCCCGCCCGTTGGCACCAGCACCCCCGACGAGGATTTATTTATTTATTAGCAACCTATTTCATATAAAATTATAAAAGCGTCAAAATTTATGTACTTTTATATTTAACTTTCACAAATTATCAGAAATATTCTTAAATACAGAGAAATACTTAGTACCTTCTAAAAAAAGTAATAAAAATGATATGAATTGTCTTTCAAATAATCTTATTAGTTGAAAATCTAACAAGACTTTTCCTTTTATTTATTTATTTTTACTCAATATCTCTTTTTCAATTAATAAAAATATTTGGAGAACAATTATATCATCTTTATTGTCCTTCTTAGATGGTACTAAATATAAACAGTCATGCACTTAATTTGTGTCCTGTATCCTCAATAGATACTACGAGGAATATTAAGGAATTATGCAAAGGTTGGAAGTGCCCTTTAAAATATGGGATTTCCATCGATGGCCTTGTGAAACTTTAGCTTCAAGGATAAGTTTGCCATTTCAGTATTTAAACTGCAGATACAATTTCGTCACATATATTATATATATAATATATAATTTTCATGAATTATTAAACAATATGCCTAGAACTTTCAAATAAACACAGTTATACGTTTCCAATTCTTATATCCCCAAAATACATTGTAACTAATTAAAAAAAAGACTCAAAAGGTAACTTTAAGATAGATGGCCTCATTAATCTCCCCATAAACTTAATTAAAGGATAGGCTTTTTCAGTAGTTCAACATTTAAACTTTAGGAAAGCTACGCTAAACGTATAACTATTATTTTTTGGACGTATTTAAGGATATTTTTGATAATTTGTACAGGTCTAGGATGTCTGTATAAATTCGACAGTTAATAGAAGAATATATGAGAAAATCTGGAAAGGGCCATTTTATTTAGAAAAAAAAAGATCTCTTGTTTTTTTTTGGCAAGTATTATTTGTGAATATCTCGCTTGTCGTTTTCCGACAGTCGTGCGCTCGAAAGATCGCCGGTGTCGGAAGTCCACTATATCGACGGTTCCGGTGTGGGTCATCACGTTGCGATCGCGGGGGGAGAGGCGTTCCCCGTCCGACATCCGCGGTCTTCCCCTCACAGCAGACACTGGCGTCGACCTCGTTGTCCGCGCCGGCACGTGCCGGAGGGAGGGAGGGGGCGCGGAGACAGCCCGGGCTGTTCTGAAACGTCGCACTGGCGACTGTCCTCCTCGGCTTCTGCACCACCACCACGGCCACCTGCGCGCACGCAGAGCAGAGCGCGAAAAGGCGTCCCCCCCACCCCCTCCTCCTTCCCCTTGGAATTTCTTTCTCGGGAAGGAAGGAATCGGAGGCGGAGGAGGGGAGAAGGAAGAAGGGGGCGGGACGGCGGGGGAGGTGGAGGGGGAGGGGCGGTGGGGGCGATGAATGCGGCGTACAACAGGCTGCTGTCGAACGGAGGCAGCGGCAGCGCGACGCCGTCGCCGCCGGCGTCACCGGTGCGGTCGCCGCGGCTGCGGCACGGGAGGTCGGGGAAGGGCTGGCGGGGGGCGCAGCAGCACCCCTGGGGGCAGGTGAGGACCTTGCCGCAGCGGATCGCGTGGGCGCTCCTCTCACTCCTCCTCCGGCGGCAGGCGATTTTTCTGTTCGCACCCCTTATTTATATCTCCGGGATGCTCCTGTACATGGGGACCGTGTCGCTGGACGTGGTGCCGCAGATCATAGCGCGGCCGCCGCCGGGGTCCGTCTATCGCAGCCCCCAGCTGTACGAGAGGCTCCACCGTGACATGGACTCCGACAACTCGTCCGATCATGCGGTGAGTAAGCCAACTCAGTCAGTCTATTAGATTTTTATTCGGAAAAACGAAAGATTGGGATCTGTTCGGATCGCTTCCTTCCAGGATGTTTGTTCACATTGCCGCATTTCATATTTGAAGGAATCCTGTTGCTGCTCTAGTTCGTTATTGACAGAAAACCGAACTTCAGAAAATTTAGGTTCTTTGTCTGTTGGAAAAGAGTGTCGGGGCAAGCACAATTAGAAGAAATATAGGCAATCAAAGCCAATAAATTAGTTAAGCAAGAAAAGGCGAGCCTTCGTAGTGGAGACCCATAAATGATGTCATCCTTGAGTAGAACTCTGGTTCCTCATACTGCTCTACTGGAGGGGATTTGTTTCCCAGATAGAAGATCATCTTCCTTCTGCTAAAGCCAGTGGAGAGCTTACGGATGGAGGAGGGCTGATTTGGGGTGCTCAGAATCATGTCGGAGATGGCGGGGGAAGAAGTTTTCTCCTTTCTTGAGAAACGTGGGGTGGTGGAAGAAGTAGCAAATATGATAAAGGAGAAAAGGAGGAAGGGGTGTTTTCCGTAATTACAAGGTCATTAGATTATAGAGCAGATACGGGATAAAAAAGGATAAGGATTTTCCTGGTGTTTGTTGGTTCTTGCTGTGGATTCTGGCCCATTTCAACCATTTCAATTATTTTTCCATCCAATGAAAGTGTGGGACGTTCCAGTAAGTCTAATCTCATATCTAATACAGTAATACATGCTACCATGGACTGTTGGCTTGATGGTAGAATGGAGGGTTTTGCAGACATTGGAAATGGAAGTTACTGACTTTTCTCGAAGTATGGTAAGGGAAGTATCTAGCTTGTGCGAAAGGCTTTGAGAATTTGTTGCAGCTGGATATGTCAGCAAAAGTGAAAGGCATAGATCATGGCAAGGTTTAAAAACCAGTTTCAAGAACCAGATCAGTCCAAGTTAGTTTCTGTCCGGTTCTGAGCAGTTTCCATCCCTGGAACCAGAATGGTCTGGCTGGTCTGGTTCTCCAGGTTCTGGCCCAAACCAACTGGTTATTAAAACCTTGGGTCATGGAACATCCGGGCTGGAGTTTAAGAAGAAGCCCCTCATGCGATGCTATGATAAATTTTAACTTGTAAAGGAGAGGGTAGCATGAGAGTCTCAGGCTGTTTCAGAGAGGGCAGAGAAGGATAAATGGGGGTTCAAGAAAAACAAGGTGGGATGGTTTGAGAAAAAGTTGGAGTAAGCTCCACTGAATAACCTCTTAACCAAAGTCAACCATAAGCCCTGGTGTCCAATACAAATCAACTGATTGAACTCAGGTTGGTTTGTCCTGAATCTGATGCATGTCCATGTTTTAAAGTTGTCTTGATGAAACTATGGTTCATGTAAGCCAAGTTACTAAATGTCTAAAGTGCCTCTTCTATATTAATGAGCATAGCTTACAAGTCAAGTCAGAATTCAGGTTGGAGTGGGGTCAACTCAGGGCCAGTCTGCTTAATATGGAATTTCCTTTTTGGACATTGGATCTTTCTTCTGCAAAGTCATGAATATGTGGCATGTTGTGTCCAATCAAGGGAGGATTTGGTTGGGCTTTGGGCTGGCTTCAACCTAGTTTGTCTCCCAGAGGAGATAGTTATAGAAGATCTGTTTAGGAGGTACAGGTGGGTTTATTATGTCTAACAGAGAAGGCCAATAGAAGATGGCTATAGTGATGTTGCAGAGGATTAGTGAAAATCACCTTATAGGATGTATTTCAATGGAACAAGGAGGATACAGGGGTCATCCTTTTCTGTTGGAATGGATATATATTGGATGAATTTAGATTTCTAGAGGGGTGGGATAATCCTTCGTTTGTTCATATCAGAAGTTTGGGATTTCTTCGAAATGTATGGTCAGATTTTGGAAAGATGATGGACTTGTATATAAATACACCTTCAAGAATGTGAGAGATAAAGATCCCCAAGGTTGCAGAATGTGTTATTGAGTTCCTTCTAACTGCAGCCACCTTTATATAATCAGAAGAACCAGTATGCTAACATTGGCCATTTTGAGGTTCAACAGTGCAAAGTTAATAGCGGGCAGGGTTCCCCCCACCCCTCTTTTTTTTTTGTTCTTTTTGCAAAAAGCTTTTCAGATTTGTTTTTGTTACAGGATTTAGAATTTACCATATTAGAAGCTGCAAACAGGTCGTAGTTGATAAGTTGCTGCAGAAGGGGGTACAGTTGTACAGGATTAAGATTTACTGGTCTTAATTGAGCCACAACTGGGGTGATCATAAAACTAACAGGATACCTTGTCAGGTCATGGCTTGGAGATAAAAAGATTGGAATTCATAGTTGGATGGATTCTTGAATTGAAGAGATAACTGATGATTAGGTTCTTATCGTCCTTTTTCTGTCTATCAGTTGTTGGTTGCTCATTGTGCCACACTTCAATGCTCATTGGAAGCCAAGATTTTGATCTTCAGTCTATGAGCTCTTCTTTCACTTTATATGTTCTGTTGATACATTCAGTTGCTAATTGTTTACATGGTTTAATCTTCTGCTTTTGTTCTAGCTAGCAACAATATGGAGGCATCCTTATAAAGGTGGTGAATGGAAAGCTTGCATAAACAGAAGTTCCGAAGGTATGATGCTATCACAAAATGAAAGTGAAAAAAAATTAAAGACTTCTTGTTCTGAAGTACTGATTCTTTCTGTTGCATATAACTTGTGAAATCTTGTCTCAGCCATTTACTACTCTTGTCTGATCTAAAAGTTTTATTCATCTATTAGAATAGCTTGGTTATTTTATTCATTTATTCAGTGACTTGTTATGGTTCTGTTTACATTATTTGCATCCATTGGCAACAAAAATGAGACGGTGAAGTAATCATCTTCTGATTTTCATCACATTTTCTTAATTGGAAAGGAGCATCCAACCAACCTGAGATCTGCATGTGAACCCAGGTTTCCTGAATCTCTATCTGTTCAATGAGCATTCAGAGAATCAGAGGTGGTACTCATCTCGTGTTAAGGATTGCTAGAACTTTTGAAATATTTGCTTGAATTTTCTAGCAGGCTATAAAACTCCAATTTTATGGTTTTGATTTGTTTATTTCTTATTTTCTTGTCTTGTTTCTGTGTATCTGAAATTTTCTCTGATAAAACTACGGGTTGGTACCTATGCAGGTAATCCTCAATTATGAGAAATCTGCATGTTGGTACTTAAACAATTATTCCTTCATAAGAGAAAAAAAATGCACCCTTCACAAGATAAAGGAAAAGGTAATTTAACAACGAAGTGAAGAAAGAAACTTTAATGTCTTCGGAGGGAGAGGTGCTGTGTGAAATCTTTAATGGTTGTTTAAGAAAATATTCTCTATGATCTGTGGTACTGTATTTTGTGTAGATAACCTTGGCTCTTGATATTTCAAAATGTAAATGGAGTGCAGCTCCAGTGGTATTATTCTTCTCTTTTAGTCCTTTCGGCAGCAGAATTTTGATTATAAATGCCTCTTTGGAGCCTTTTGCTGCAAAGTAATTAAAGACATTGACGTAAAGTTTGAACTCTTTGGATTCAGGTTTGGCTGATTCAAATGGTTATATATATGTTGAGGCAAATGGTGGCTTAAATCAGCAGAGAACTTCGGTGATTCTTCTTTTCTTTTCACATATATCAGCTAAACTTATTTTATGCATTCAGTGTTGCTTGATGGTTTAATGTGCCTCGCATCAGAGTGCTTTTCATTACCCTTTTTTATATGTAATTAATGCTTCTCAGTACCAATTTTGTGTGTTTTGTAGATATGCAATGCTGTTGCAGTTGCTGGCTATTTAAATGCTACCTTGGTGATCCCAAATTTTCACTTCCACAGTGTTTGGAAAGACCCAAGGTTTGTTTTTTATATTCTCAATCAACTTTTATATTTTTTTCCTGTAGCGTCAGACTTGACTTTAAAATCATAAAGTCAAATACCTTGTGGATCCCACTCATCAGAAAGACCTAGATACCCATTGGTTGACTTTGAAAAATTGGGCATACTTTCTTAACCTGACCTGTCTTTGTTTTTTGGTCTTTTGTTCACTTTCTTTTAGCAGCACTTTTTTTTGTTATCAACAACTGAATAAATGGATCCCTGTGGTTGATCATCCGATCATCCTTTGTTAAATAATTCACGTACATCCTTGAAAGATTCTTATGCAATCTGAAACTAAATGATCAGGTTTCTCATTTGAACTTTCTCGATGCAGTGTATACATGGTCTAAACCCTAACCTTTTTTCTTTTACTTATTTTAAGGATCCTAAAACACTCCTATGATCTCAACAACTTCACGGATTGTGTTAGACTATTCTAAGCACCTTTCATAGGCAACTTCCTGTCAGATTTTAAAATCAATCATGTTAGATGATTCTCTATTAACCACAAAGGCACAAACCCTTGTCTATGGTTAATTCTAGTCCTGAGATGGCATGAGTCTGACAGTAAAGTACTTGAATGGGAGCTTTCTTTAGGCTTTCTATTTTAGAAATGTCTTATTCAAAGATCAAGGGCATTCACAATCTACCTTCAAAAGGAAAAAAAACTATGGTATGTTTGAATAATACATAAAGTAGTGTATGGTGCTGACTTCATTTTCTCATGTTTATGATGTTCTAATCAGATAAATCTAAAATTTGCCGAGTTACTACTCTCAGTTTTATAAGTTGCTGAAGAAAAATTTGAAGTTAATGTTTAGTCAACTTTTCCTCCAAATAATGATAAAAGACAACTTGATGTGAAAAGCTTTAACTGTGTCCTTTTTAGCACAGCAAATTTAAAGATATTTATGATGAAGAACACTTTATGGACACTCTTAAAAGTGACGTACGAGTGGTCAGCAAGGTGCCTGATTTCATGATGGAAAGATTTGGCCACAACATGAGTAATGTTTATAATTTCAAGATCAAGGCCTGGTCTCCTATTCAACTATACAAAGATGCTGTCCTCCCAAAGTTAATTGAAGAGAGGTAAGTGGACAATTCCTGCTATCTGCTTTTTTTGTTGCCTAGGCATTTCCTTTGAGCTAGGTACTGTTTTCTCTGCTTTACTCTCTGGTCGCCTCATCAGACTTGTATCTGGTTCTTGTCTTTACTTGTTTTTGTCAATCTTTCCTTTTATTGTTTTTTCTTTCTTCTGTTCTGCCTGTTCCCAGCCTGTTGGGAACATCCCTCTACTCTCTTATCAATGAATTGTAACCAATTTTTGGTACCTTAAAAAAAAAATCATTGCATAGTCTCCATATCATGTATCCCATGCTATTGGACAGGGTGGGTTTGGAGAAAGAAGAAAAAATGTGAAAGTTGTCTTTCCACTGGCTCACATCTTATGAGGTGGCATTATTAATAAGTTACTATTCTTCAATAGCAGATTTACATATGCACATGTTTCCGGGTTTCTTCTTATTGCATCAATTTTCTAATTCCTATAGTTCTTCTTTTATTTTATTTTTTTTCGTGCAGGCCAGATGGTATTGGGTAGATAGGGTTAGGGAGGCACCCCAGGTTTGAATGTGAGGTTTGATGAATTTTTTCATTACTTTGACCAGATCTGCCACCACTGTGGCAAAATAATTCTGAATTTTAATAGCCCATCTCTATTTGATGAAATTTCTCTACAAAAAAGAAGATTTGCTGTGGGGTTAACCGTTAACCTTTATTATTTGGTTTCTCTGAATAAAATTAGTCTCCCTTTTGCTTGCTTCCAATTATTGTAAGAACCACCACTCCATTAAACACAGGTTCACCTGTATGTATTGCAAATTGTGCTTGATGCTTACTTGTACCAGATGTATTTCTGTTAACTTTTAGCATTGGAGATTCATATTTAATATCCTGCTCACAGAACTTGTAGCTGAAGTGCTAAATCATCTTATCAAAATAGTTTTCCTACTTATCCCAGTTGTTACTTTGATATGAAAGCCAGAAAGTTGCAATTTTAAAAGTAGTCCTGATACTAGCACATGAATATATATAGTTTTGAAAGTGGGTAGTACCACATCTTTATATTAAGAAAGATAGAGAATGTACAAGTATAGGTGGGCCAAAAACACCCAAAAAGGAACTTCCCCACAGCACCTAACAAGAAGCAAACACAAAGCATTTACATTAGATGAATTGACTGCCATTCCTTCACCCTATCCCATAGAAAATGGACCAAATTCTCCTCCAAACGGGAATTCCTCCTGAAAATACGAAAATTACGTTCCCCCCACACCGCCCATATGGTAGTGTGAAGGATGAGCCACCAAACTATGTTGTTGGCCTTTAGGGTGTTATGTGAGAATATCTTATTTTGAGAATACGTGAACGTGAAAAAGTAAGATGAGTAAATGTGACATTGACCTCTTATTTTATTTATCTGTCAAGTTTGGTGTTATGTGAGAGGGCTTTTAATCGAGGTCTAATATTTAGGGTATTTTTGCATATAATGATTTGGGGTTATATGCAAGAAAACACTTGGCAAAAATTTCATTCAGTTTATGTGGCAGTTTTTCTTGCAGAGGGCTCTTTGTCAATTTATATACTTAGATCTTGTTTATTCATTGTAAATTCAGGCTAATTAGGATTTCTCCATTTGCAAACCGCCTATCGCTTGATGCCCCACTTGACGTTCAACGTTTGAGATGCCTTGCAAACTATGAGGCCTTGCGATTTTCAAATCCCATATCAACCTTGGCTGAAAGCTTGGTCAGTCGAATGAGAAAGCTTAGCATAGATAATGAAGGGAGATATATTGCTGTTCATCTCCGTTTCGAAGAGGTTGGCTGCCTCAGAGCTCATTAGTTGCTTCTCTTGCAGCATTCCTCTGAAGAATCTCATTTTCAAATCCATTTTTCTACAGGATATGGTTGCCTTTTCTTGCTGTATATTTGATGGTGGAGAAAAAGAGAAAAAAGACATGAGTGATGCCAGAGAAAGAGGCTGGAGAGGAAAATTCACTAAACCTGGTCGTGTTATACGACCAGGTGCCATCAGAATGAATGGGAAGTGTCCACTTACTCCCTTGGAGGTACTTATTTCTTCTTTATTTATATGATTCCATTATTTAGTCTGTTTTTACTTTCAATGAGTATAATTGAACGATTGCTTTTCTTCTGTTCATGATCTACTACGATATGACACTTAATGCTTAATACAATTCACTGTTAGGTTCATGTGTCAGGAGTTGATGGGAAAAACCAAACAAGTAATGCTACAACTCGGGTCAGGTTGCACTTGACACGTAACCCAACTCACTGTAGGAAGTTGCTAATGTGAAAATGCTTATGCATAGACTTTTCAATCTGACTGGAGCTTCACCCAAGTTAAAACTTCCAAATCTGATCTGATCCTCCAACTGCAGCAACATACATGAAAATATTCTATACATAATTATTTGTCAGAGAGGTCGGGATGATCTAGGTGTCCAACATCCTCTGACCCAAGGAAGGTCTGCATCAAGCACATCAACCCATACAGGAGTTGACATGTCACATGATGCATTGAGGTTCAACTGAACTGACCAGTCTTGGACGGGCATTAGCTGGTTTAGGTTAACCAAAACTTGCAGTTCTTGGAGCAATGCTGCTCTAATTCTGCATGTTTGGTTATAGACAAAAGTTAGATGGACCGTTCTTTTTCTTGAGGGAAAGAACATGTTCAATGGCCCAAGCCCAATTCTAGAAACTTTACCTTAATCTGTTAATTACATCATTCAATTTTAGAGATTCTCTTAATTGCATGGATTTGTTAACTGCTGATTATTATAGGGAAAAACTCTCACTTTTCTTAGAACCATGCCATCTTTTTTGACACAGCCAATATACAGATTTTCTTAATTGCATTGCCCAACCAGATGACCATTAAATAAAAAGCAGAAAGGGTCAAGATGGAGAAGACAAACTCTGGATCTGAGGATGAATTTATAAAGCCTTTATTGCTGGATGTCTCTGGCTCTCACATCCTCCGCCTCTGTCTCCATCTCTCTTCTTGTACAAAAGCACATGATTGTTCAATTGGTTGTCTAGATTAATTTAATATGGTTGGATATTTTGGTTTACTACTTTCAAGGATATTCCTGGCCTGTGTTCTTATCTGTATACCACCCAATCTTGTCCTAATTGTTGGATTCAGGTTGGGCTAATGCTTCGGGGCATGGGATTTGACAATAATACCTCAATTTACTTGGCATCTGGGAAGATTTACCAGGCGGAGAAGACTATGAAACCACTTCTTGAAATGTTTCCCCGTTTGCAAACCAAGGAGACATTGGCATCAGCAGAGGAACTTGCTCCATTCAAGGTACATTGATTGCTTCATTGTGGCATTGAAGTATAATATATATGTTTTCTTTTCTGCATTGATCTTATGATGATTTCTATTTTTAACTTCTACTAGTGTTTGTAGAACTATTCTTCCAGGATGGCAGCTATAGACTACACAGTTTGTCTTCAGAGCGAGGTCTTTGTTACAACACAAGGTGGAAATTTTCCTCATTTCCTTATTGGTCACAGGCGATACTTATATGGCGGACATGCAAAGACAATCAAGCCTGATAAAAGAAAGCTGGCATTGCTTTTTGATAACCCAAACATTGGGTATGTCGTCATGTTCCATTAAAAGTTACTTTTCTCCTGGATTCTATCTTGTCATGTCGGTAGCTTTATGTTGCCCTATTGTTCTTATCTGATGTTCTATCCGTCTCCCAGAAGAAAGGACTAAGATTTGAATGTTTGAAACTCTCAGAATCTGGATGCTTGTGTTGCAAATCCCTTTTATCTTATGTTGATTTACCTGTACTAACATCTGTTCTGCTTTTCATTTTTATCTGTTTCCAAACCTGTTCTGGCTTTTGCCTAATGATGGGTTCCAGAATGCTAGTAAAATGATTTGTACATAACCTAGAGAAGTGGATTAGCTAGGTTAAACAACTCTCTTCAAGAGGGCTTATTGATCGGAAGACTTCTGAGAAGTAGTTCTTTGCAATCATTATCTGTGCCATGAATTTGAACCTTGTGCAATTTGTTTACTGCTATTTCAAAGAATGTCCATTCAGCCCTTTACAGTGATGTGTGACAAAAAACTTTATGTTTGCGCATTCTTGTTTTGCAGCATTTAAATTACAGCAGTATACATTACCCTTCAAGAACTAGGAACTGCACAAATAGTTGCAGTAAGATATTACATATGATTCTGATCTCATGGAGGGGGGGAGGGGTGATCTTTATGTCCAACAATAATGGATAGTTACATCTCCTTTCTTTTTCCTTTTTCTGTGGGGGCCTTGGGGTGGGCGGGGGGAGGTTGGTGCAAGATCCAACAAATGACTAGCTCATGAGAAACACTCTGAACCAAGTCTATTTGTAATAGATGCCCATTTCAATCATGTTTGCATCTTGTCTAATTCTTATAATGTTGTTATGTCTTAATAGCCCTAGGCCTTTTTTCCCCTCTGCGACACATGTGAGATTAAATATTAGAAATACCTTGAACATAATGAATATACTACCTTCTTGTTGATCTGATGGTGATTTTAGTTCATCTTCTTAAAACTTTTGCAGGTGGAAGACACTCAAGCGCCATTTAGTAAATATGCGGGCCCACAGTGATGCCAAGGGCATCGAGATGAAACGGCCTAACGATTCAGTGTACACATTCCCCTGCCCTGACTGTATGTGCAGGCATAAACCAGAATTATTGAAGGCTTCGTCAACGCAATGAGTCGCCTAGGAAGGGATTGTTGGTTCATCTGACCCTGTAGCCGTATGTTTCAGACCTGCTAATTCTTGCATTGGCATGACATTCTTTCATTCGCGCTTGATTGGAGTGCTGTTTCCTTTTTCAACTTCCAACACCCGGTAGAGCACATTGCTCCAGATTTTTTTTATTTGAGCCTGGGTTACTTGTAATCTCCATGTACATCATAGAGGAGAACAGAGGAGAATTTTGTTCACAGGGATCCCTGGTATTGACGCGAAGTTTGGCTTGTTGTAGCAGCCTGTGTATCTAACGAAGCTGCAGCAGCCCTTTTTCCATCTCTTCCTCCCCGTTTGCTGTCACAGTTTGGGTAGACCATGTATATGATTTGTTTGTCATCATATACATATTTGTTGTAAAGTAAAAGTGAGAAGAAATCTTCAGGTAATCAGAATGTTCTTTTTTTGTTTTCTTCTCTTCTTTTGTTTTCTTTTTACTTTTGGGAGTTCCATTCATCAGTGTAATTATTCTTTTACTCTTGTAGTTTGGCCAGCTTGCGTTCCTTAAGCGATTGATTCATTTTGTTGTACCTACACTCCCCATTTCGAGTGTGATGTATGATACATGAGCAAAGTGCAAGTTGCAACTTTTACTCCCCATTTGTTTGCTGACTAAAACCAGTCTGCTTGGCGTTGGATGCTCCCACCGTTTTAGAAGATGTCCGAAGCTGCAAAAATTCGGACAATCTGTCGAACTAGAGAGATCTGATGTCCGATCTATCATGTTTTCCTGTGTATTTATGCTTTCATCACAAAAAGTTCATTATGGGTCTACATCTCATGCTTAACTAGTCGGGGATTCAAGTTTATCAACATCTTGGAAGAAAAGGCCATAATCTTTGAATTTTTTTTTAATGATGTGGACTGCTGGATGGTGTTGGGTTAGTGGAAAATACCTTCGAGGATTAACTAATGATGACATGAAATAAAGACCTGGCAAAATGTTAAGTACTTGTCAATGCTACCTTCTGTTTCTTAAAATTTGTAACTCTTGTTCTATACTTCATGGAGGATATGAGGTGGGTCCTCTGTTTTGGAAGGTCTGTTCACTTGCAACTTACGTTCAGCAGTTCTCATAAATCTCAACTTCATGCCTTCTTACCCATGCCACACAGCCTCATTAGAGTATTAGACTACCAAAAGTTATGCTTTCTTACCCAAATGCACTTGAAAGTTTACAGAATCAAGAAACACAGATTTTCTTCACACACTTTCCAGGGCGCCAAAATGGTTAGATCCCAACAATGATATACAAAACTCTCATGTACATTACAAGCATTTCTGTATTCTGTACAAAGCTGTGGTGCGTTTGGCAAGAGGCATTCCGTATTATGCTTGCAAGGTCCTCCAAAATAGAAAATGCGACTGGCCCAAACTAGGAAACAGGGCATTCAACGTAGTCCCAATCCAAGACCTCAAATAGAGTTTCATCTATCAGATCATCTAACAATGTCGCCTCCAGATCCAGACCCACATACTCTACATCATGGTTCAGGTTCATCCACCCATCATTCTTTCTGAAGTCTCTCTCTAGCATATACTCCAAAGTAGGGTTTGCATGTGGGTGGGCCTTGAGATGCCAGCTGATGTTTGCCCACACCTCTTCTAGGAGATGAAATCCCACAGGCACAGGCCTTGTGTGAGAACCCCACATGTTTGATAGCCAAGGTGTGTGGCCATAAGAATTCTCACAGATTTCTATCAGTATCTGATTTGTAAGATCATAAAGGAGTTCCCTGTCAAGGTTGAACTGAGGATACATGTTGCTGGGTTCAGGTTCATGAGCTGCTGAGGCATCAACTTCCTCAGAGACTGAGGGGTCTGGTGGTTTGCTGGGTGAGGACCATCTTTGAGAAAGTTCATTGCTGTCGAACAGGTATGCTTTCAGCACATCCTTCACATAATTGAACTCGATTTCATGCTGGTCCACTGGAACAGGAAGGATGTCGAAATCGAGCGGCGCACCTGAGACTTGGGCATCACTGGCATTTGACACTTCATCTGTTTCGTGTTGGTTATCTGAAGGATCATCCTGTCCCTCGGAATGCACCTGATCTATTTCCAACTCTGGTTCTGACCCTCCTGCAGCTGGAAAGATGAAAGAGAGCTTAGAACTACCACTAGCACCACAATTATGATTATGGACAGAAGCCCCAGTGGGAGGGGGGTTTATATTGGGAAGACCACTTTAGCTACTTTAGATAAGTTTATCCTCGAACCTTTAAATGTTAATTTCTACTCCACATACATAGTTATTTACCCCTGAATCCTAGAAACTCTAACATTCGGTAGAAATGGGTCCTTTTGGGAAACTTTTCAGTAACTTTGGCAATAGTTTTGGTCCTTGAAAAAAAGATCTGCTTCTGCGGAAAGATTAAGTTTCTTAGATTCAGAACTAAATATAATCAAGTTATGAGGATGGCAAGCTAAATGCAAAAAGATTGTAGGGACTGACAAATGGAAACCCCTTAAATCTGTATGGAATAATGGGAGTACTACTTGATGTAGCTGCACAAAAATTTGTCAGAAGCAGCTCAGCTCCAGTATTTTGTGTCGAAATAAAATGTTGGTGCCTATTCGACAAAGTTGCCTGGGTTCATTTTATGGAACTTGAGAACTAGCATTTCATTGGAATTTTAGAAATATATGAGTATCTACCTTGGAACACTGAAGACTCTGCAGTAGTGACAGGATACTCTGCCAAGTTTGAATCAACAGCTGCAGCAGTCGAACTTGGTTCTTCTGGGGTACCACCTGCTTCCGCGCAAGGTACAGAAACCTGCTCATCAGAGAGAGCATACGAAATATCTTGTGTGGTTACAGCGCCTGATGCAGCATCTGCTTCATCATCTAGCAGTACACTTGCCGGCAGACCTCTATGGTCACGACTCCTTGACAAATTCTGTTCATCAACTCCTCCCTTGACATCCTTCTTGCATTCTTCTTCGTTGCCTTTTGCAGGATCCGCTGAACCTGGCTTGGAGTGAGAGAAGAGATCAAGTGATGCTTCGTGCTGATCATCTTTATGAAAGCATGCTTCAAACTCAGGAAGAGAGAAGATTCTCCCAAAAGTTCTTGGTGCTTGTGTAACCTGAGATCCACCATCTTCATCCGCCAACTTTAATCTCTCAGATACCTGTGGTTTACTGGGTTCTCTTCTGGAGGTCGATTCCAGCAAGTGGGCATACTTCTCGACGGATTCACTCAGAGACTGAGACCTGGGAATGCTGCTGAACGAGATCCTGCAAGTGGAAACCCCCGCATCACACCCGAAGCTGAACCTCGAACTCTCTCCATCAAATCTATCTGACGAACAGAATTTGTCAACAGGGACTTTGTGGAGAACCCTGTCCATGGCAATCCGTCGCCTCTCCTTCTTGTTGTCTTTGATTATATCTTTAATCCTCTGTTTGATGACTCTGAAACGGTGCGCAGCTGACCCATTATCCCTCTGGCGTTTCTCCACTGGGGCGAAGGTTGATGAAGGTTCAGAACTGGAGGCAGTCTCCAAAATCCCATGAGCAAGAGGAGATGCTGGCCTAGGACTACTACCCATGAACTGTGATTTGTTGTAAACTTCTGGGTTGCCAATGCCTGGTAAAGTTTGCAGCTTTTCAGTTTCAGAGCTTGCTTCCAGCTTCTTGGATGGGAGGAGGACTTCATCTTTGAGCTTGAAGCTGCTACCCTTTATTGACGAGGATCCGGCCCCAGGGAAGGAGCCGCACCTGGTCAGCACTCTTCCACCCTTAGGATCTTCCCCACCTTGGGAATCGCTGGCCATGTCGGAATCAGGTTCGCGAAGAAGCTTCAAAAATAGCTCGTTGTTAGCATGGAACAGCTCAAGAGCTTCCAGGATGTCACTCGAGTGGCGACGGGCAACGTTCTCTTGCGGCTCCCCGTCGCCTTCCCGCTGTCCCTGCAGTGATTCCTTTGCTTCTCTTAGTTTTTCTCTGAGAAGTGCTTGCTTCTCCAGTAACTGGCACCCAAGCTCGTCAAGCTTCTTATGGCACACATGGCCGGCAGGATCAGGAGTAGCTGTTCCACAAGCATCACATCGCTTGTTTCCCTTGTTAACCTCGTCATGGGTTTCCAGGCAAGTTGGGGTGCGCTCATTGCCTGTGGAAGTAGCATAACTGTGTGGAAGAAGAGATGGGTCTTGAAGCTGGCTGGCCTCGGGCACCTCATTTGGATGGCCATAATCGTCAGACTCCAAATGATGGATAGAAATGGTGCGCAGCAGCCTCGTGGCAAAGGGTGTGACCTTCCTCTTGTGACCACCCTTGTGCTTGGGCATGTCCTGTTGCCTTGACATTTCTTGTGCAATAGATGGTTTCCTCCTAGATTTACCAGAGGTCTTGCCTGTGGGGGGTTCAACTCTGTCTTCCACCGGAGACTGTTCAAGTGCACACGCCACAGCATCAATGTACAACATTCACAAAGCTAAAGCAATATCAAATGTTTCTTCTTTTCTGTTCCTAATCTGGGTATTCATAGGTCTGAGCAATCTCTCATGTCTTCTCCACATTTTTTTCCCATACATTCTTGTCATTTTTTCTGCCTATATGAACAACTAGCACGTACGCATTAATCCAGATATGATAGTTTGGTCACTAACATTTCGGGTTTAAAATATCAAATTACAAGGCATTGGGACTTGGCAAGTCTGGTATAATGTCCAGGGGATCATGTGAACGACGGAAAAATCTGTATCTTTCAAGGAGGATGTTCTTAGGAAACACTCTTATAATGCTCAATATAAAGGGTACAACTCATTTGCCACAAAAAATACCAACTATTTTTTTTTAATCAAATGTGACATCTCATTGGTTTTAATGGGATCAACGGTGTGAAGATGTGTATACGAGTACTTATGTCAATTGATATGTGATGTTAAATCCAATTTCAGGTGGCCTCACCGAGATGTTTGCATCTGCTTCCGTGGGATCACGTTCATCACTTGCATGGGAAGCTTCCGTCTTCGTTTTTGGTTCCTTGCTGCCTATATACATATATGATTGAAAATATCATCGATCGGTTGTTATGAGATAAGATTACGAACAATCTCTTCCACTGCTGTCTCAACTTGACCAAGAACCACAAGAACCACGGGATCCGGCCAGCTGATGAAGCAGCGGTTAGAGCAATCGATCGAGGAGGGTCGAAACCTATGCATTCACCTGTGGCGTGCCTCCTGTGGGCACTCCTCCTGTCGCCCAGCATCTTCGGCAAGCGGAAGCGCTGGTGGACGTCGAAGGAGCTGAACAGGCCCCGCAGGCATCCCGCAGCGCTCAGTCCATCTCCCCCAAGTTTGGGGTTGCGGTGGTGCGCTTGCTTCGCCATGAGAGCTTTTGCTTAAATGGCTGGCGGTTTCTAACAGGGCACAAGAGCCTCCTCCACTTTGTCCGAACCGGTAGACAACGATATCACGGCTACTCTGCCATCGATCCCAAACGAAGAAAGGAATTAATGGTGAGAACATGAACAGGAATTATACAAAAACGCTGCCGCGGATCGAAACAAAGAAGGCGAACGTTGTTAATTTGAACCCAATTACTAAATCTCAGGTTCCAAGTTCTACGTAACGACACGACGATGGGTAGGGACAGAATTCACAAGTTTTTTCAAAATATGCATCTTTACGTAATCCTATGCATGGAGAATACTCACATCGATCGGAAAGGAACATATCATGCAAACATGAGAGATCAAAATTACAAAAATTGAGGAGGAGACAACCTTGTGAGGGGGAAATGACAACGATAAATGGATGAGAGAGAGAAAGAGCCGGTGGGGGGGGGGGTTCGGACAGCAACTCCCGAAAGATTTTTTTTAAAATTTTAATAAGAGTAGTACTATATTTATTCTTCAAATATTTAAATGTTGCTTTGATATTGTACTCTAATGTGATCGATCTTTTCCTGTTTTCAAATATTAAAATCCAATCTTCTTTATTTTTCAAATTATAAGTGCCCCTAAAATTAAGCCCCTTCCTAAAATTGGTGGAAAGAAGGTTCTTGGGCTTTCCCGGTGTCTCATGGGCGACTTCCATGCCGCTCCGTCGATTCCTTCTCTCTCTCTCTCTCTCTCTCTCTCTGATCGAGAACCTTAGCCTCCAGCTTCCTCCCTCTTGCGTGACGACGGCCGCCTCTGGTGCACGGCAGCATCCTTCTCTCTCTCTCTCTCTCCCTGCGACACAGCAGCGTCCTCTCTCCATGCGCAGTGGCGTTCTCATCTCTTCCTCAGTGCGACAGCTAGCATCCTCTCCCTCTCACCCTTCAACCCTTTTAACACAGCAGCATCCTCTCTCTCTCTCTCTCTCTCCAGAACAAGGTTCCCCACCAGAGCACACATGCATCCTGCGACTCTCTCTCTCTCTCTCTCTCTCTCTCTCTCTCTCTCTCTCTCTCTCTCTCTCTCTCTCTCTTTCTCTCTCACTCTCTGTCTATATATCCACCTATCTATCTCAAAAGGCCAATGCCTATCAAATTCACAAACTTTTTTAGTCGATCAATATCTAGACTGTAGAAGCATGACTATAAAAGGGTTCAATAATCGCATGGTTAATTAGGATCTGAATATATCATAAAGTTGCAGGTGGTGATCATGAGAGTTTAATTAGGAGTATCTCAGAGGGCGATGCTTATCAAATTCATGAACATTTGAATCCACTTTTTTTTTTCTCTCATTTAAATGGCTTTTGTTTCTATATATCCACTTTCAAACAGTGAAGAGAAAAAAAGAGAAATTATAGAACTTTTTTTTTTTTAGAATTTAATGGCATGCATGTGAGTTTATAAGGTCGACCTTGCTCGACTCACAGTAAGGATTCTTAGACTGGAAGAAATGGGGAACTAATTCTTCTGTGTCCGAAAAGAGGGAGTCCGGGAGAGTGGTGATGAGAGTAACATGCATGCAGGAGGGACTTAAAAAGGGGCACAGGAGAGGCTCAAAAATTGGGTTAATACTAACTACTAGAGGTATGTATTTTTATCGGTTTTGGTAGGAACCTTGTTATAAGCAATAGTTTATATAGTGCATGATGTGATAATATGCGCACTTGCTTCAATTCGCCATGGGCACATGCAAGGGCCTCCTCCTCTTTGTCCGAACGGTAGACAACGATAGCCCGGATGCTCTGCCATCGATCCAAACGGAAGGAAAGGGTGAGAACAGAACAGGAAGTATACGAAAAACGCTGCCGCGGATCGAGACAAAGAAGCTAGGCCGAGCGTTGTTTGAACCAATTACTAAGGGCCACTTTGGATGTGAGTTAACTCAGAGTTAACTCTAGTTAACTCTGAGTTAACTCAAAAAGCATTTGGATGTGTGTTAGAGTTAACTCACATCTAAAGTGGTTAAAAGTGAGTTAACTCTGAGTTAACTCACCTATACCTAACCCACCCTCACCCCGGGGGAGTTAACCCACCTCTGGCTACCCCATTTGTCCCTCCCCGTACGCGTCTGGCACGGCACATGGGCGATGTGACCTCTCTTCCTCCGCGAAATCCCCGCCATCGCTGGCCCTCCGAGCGGCTACCCCCGCCATCGCTGCCCTCTCCGACCGGCTACCTCCGCCATCGCAGACGAGGCTTGGTCTCCGCCATCGCTCCCCGGTCCTACTACCTCCGGCCATCACAGACAAGGCTTTCTCTCCGCCATCGCTCCCCGGTCCTGCTACCTCCGCCATCGGAGAGGGCGATGTGACCTCTCTTCCTCCCGAGAAATCCCCGCCATCGCTGGCCTCTCCAAGCGGCTACCCCTGCCATCGCTGCCCTCTCCGAGCGGCTATCGCCGCCATCGCTGCCCTCTCCGACCGGCTACCTCCGCCATCGCAGACGAGGCTTGGTCTCCGCCATCGCTCCCCGGTCCTGCTACCTCCGGCCATCGCAGACGAGGCTTTCTCTCCGCCATCGCTCCCCGGTCCTGCTACCTCCGGCCGTCGCAGACGAGGCTTGCTCCAGCCTTCTCCGGCGTCGTTCCCTGGACCTGCTACCTCCTCGCTGCCATGTTTCCGCCCGCCGTAAAGAAGAGAGAGAAAAGGTAGAAAGCTGTCCACCATCCACGCGCGAATCTCTTCCCTTTTGCCCGTGATTTGGATTCTCTGTCAGAAGGTTCCCCTTTTCCCGTCCTTCCTATGTGAGGCCGTGCGAAGAATCGTCCTTCGGCTTTGACTGTACTGTGCGTTGCCCGTTCCTTCACCCTGGTAAGTTTGAACTCTGGCGATGCCCTGTGCACCCGTGACTGCACCCTCCTTCCCCTTCCTTCTCTATAAAACCCCGACCGTGTCCATTTGTCACCCTCTTGCGAAAGTGGTGTTCTTCAGTTCAACCTGTTGTTCCGGAGGTGAGTTCTTTACCAATTTTTTTTTTTATCTTCCAATTTGTGACTAATGAGGGTTGTGTTTTATATATGTCAATGCATTCATGATCATGGGAGGAATGTCCAGATTTTCTGAACTTTCAGCAGAACAAAGGTTAGATTTCTTGTATACCCTTTGACTGCCCTATGTATACATTAGTGTGTTTCCTTTCTCTACTATGAGGACTGATAGAAGCGCTGCAATGTGTATCTGATCTTTCGCATGACCTATCTTCATGTTATTGAAATGTCAATTTGCTTTCTATATAAGTCCAATTCTGCAGCCCTTATGACATTCCCTTTGACAGTTCCTTCAAGCTGAGCAATATATTGAAGTTTGCGGACCCTTGATCAAGAACATGTGGATATGTTGAGGGTGTGAGTAATCTAAATTTGTACATAAATGACTAAGAACATGGCAGCAACCATAAGTTAACAGATAACAAAAATGCACTATAATCCTGAGGCTTTTTTTTGCAAGAAGCATAGTTATAGTTCTTCCAACATAAATAAAAATTGATCAGTTTATGCTGTCCATTCAACTGTCCAGTTTATGTTGTCCTCCCTCTTTCCTCTCACCTGTTATACCAACAAGGATCTTTCAAAAGTTTCTATGATCTACAGATAAATATACAGATTGGATAGTGCTTGTTTTTTTGCTCAAGTAGACAGCGAAAAAAAAAACTCTGGCACTGGAATGACAACTCAGACTGGTGAAGCACAAGTTCATATGCCTGATATGACTGTGTACTACTTATCCATAAAAAAGATAAATAGCAATCTTATGCATAAACAAGAAAGCCAAATGGATTAGCTAATGCAATGAAATGTCCCAAATGCAATAGAGGTTATCCTAGAACTGGTAGCCTGAAAGTAAGCATACAATGCATGTAAGCATGTTAAAGAGTTGATTAAAATTGATTATTGGTGTTTCCATGTACTTGTTCTTGTGTCTATTCTACCTATTGTTTTACTTATTACCTCCCTCCGTATAAACTGAAATTTATGCTTCATAATATAATGTCCACAAACCTGCTTCTATGCCTTCCTGGTTAAAGAGTATATGTACTATTGAGATTTGTGTTCCATGTAGTTGTTCTTGTGCTTCTATTCTACCTATTGTTCTACTTACTGCCTCCTTATAAAGAATTCTATGTTTGATGATATCATGTTCAGAAACCTGCTTCATGCCTTCCTGGTTAAAGAGTTGATTAAAATTGATTATGGTGTTTCCATGTTTGTTCTTGTGCTTCTATTTTACCTATTGTTTTACTTATTACCTCCCTCCGTATAAACTGAAATTTATGCTTCATAATATAATGTCCACAAACCTGCTTCTATGCCTTCCTGGTTAAAGAGTATATGTACTATTGAGATTTGTGTTCCCATGTAGTTGTTCTTGTGCTTCTATTCTACCTATTGTTCTACTTACTGCCTCCTTATAAACTGAATTCTATGTTTGATGATATCATGTTCAGAAACCTGCTTTCATGCCTTCCTGGTTAAAGAGTTGATTAAAATTGATTATTGTGTTTCCATGTACTTGTTCTGTGCTTCTATTCTACCTATTGTTTTACTTATTACCTCCTCCGTATAAACTAAATTTTATGCTTCATAATATAATGTCCACAAACTGTTCTATGCCTTCCTGGTTAAAGAGTATATGTACTATGAGATTTGTGTTCCCATGTAGTTGTTCTTGTGCTTCTATTCTACCTATTGTTCTACTTATTGCCTCCTTATAAACTGAATTCTATGCTTGATGATATCATGTTCACCAACCTGGTTTCATGCCTTCCTGGTTAAAGAGTTGATTAAAAATGAGATTTGTGTTTCCATGTACTTGCTCTTGTGCTTCTATTCTCTATATCTACCTATATTGTTCTACTATTGCCTCCTATAAACTGAATTCTATGCTTGATGATATCATGTTCACCAACCTGGTTTCATGCCTTCCTGGTTAAAGAGTTGATTAAAAATGAGATTTGTGTTCCCATGTACTTGTTCTTGTGCTTCTATTCTACCTATTGTTCTACTTATTGCCTCCTTATAAACTGAATTCTATGCTTGATGATATCATGTTCCAACCTGGTTTCATGCCTTCCTGGTTAAAGAGTTGATTAAAAATGAGATTGTGTTTCCATGTACTTGCTCTTGTGCTTCTATTCTACCTATTGTTCTACTTATTGCCTCCTTATAAACTGAATTCTATGCTTGATGATATCATGTTCACCAACCTGGTTTCATGCCTTCCTGGTTAAAGAGTTGATTAAAAATGAGATTTGGAGTTTCCATGTACTTGTTCTTTTGCTTCTATTCTACCTATTGTTCTACTAACTGCCTACCTCCTTATAAACTGAAATTTATGCTTCAGAAAATCATTTTCACAAACCTGGTTTTATACCTTCCAGCTTAAAGTGTTGATTAAAAATGAGATTTGGTGTTTCCATGTAATTGTTCTTGTGCTTCTATTTTACCTATTGTTCTACTTACTGCCTACCTCCTTATAAACTGAAATTTATGCTTCATAAATACATGTTCGGAAACCTGGTTTTATACCTTCCTGCTTAAGGTGTTGATTAAAAATGAGATTTGGTGTTTCCATGTACTTGTTCTTGTGCTTCTATTCTACCTATTGATCTACTTACTGCCTCCTTATAAACTGAAATTTATGCTTCATAAAATCATGTTCAGAAACCTGGTTTTATACCTTCCTGCTTAAAGTGTTGATTAAAAATGAGATCTTCCTGCTTAAAGTGTTGATTAAAAATGAGATTTGGTGTTTCCATGTACTTGTTCTTGTGCTTCTATTCTACCTATTGTTCTACTAACTGCTTACCTCCTTATAAACTGAAATTTATGCTTCATAATATGATGTTGAGAAACCTACTTACTGCCTTTACTGTGGTATAAAAAAAAATCCACCATTCAGAAACCTACTTACTGCCCTTTACTGCCATTTACGTTTTGGTTCATTACTACCTATGGTTCTACTGTCTGTCTGCCCTCTTCCTACTTATTGGCTAAAAGATTTTGAACTTAATTAATCAGCATTTCCCATCAGCATTGCTGCCCACCTGCCCCAACCGCCTCAAGCTCGATGTCCCAACCAGGTACAATTTGAATTTCCTATCAGCTATGCATAGAGTATAATGTGGTGCACTACTTTGTTCACAACCATGTTATGAAGGATTACATTTAATATGTAGACTGAATTTCTGCCCTCCTTTTACATATAGTTCTCATTATGATTTCTTACCAACCACTTAGGTTATGTGTGGACCTCCGATATGGACCGGACATTTCTTCATTTGCTTAGGAATGAGCTATTACATGGGGACTTCATACCAAAACATGCATGGGACATGATTAAGGAGACTTTTGTCATAAAGTTTGGTTGTCATGTGACTTTAACACATTTGAGAAGTAAATTATGTTTTTACAAAAACATATATCTCATATCCAAAGACCTACAAGACAACGTAGGTTTTACGTGGGATGATGCAAAATCAACATTTGTCGGCAACGACATTATGTGGGATGCGTACAATGAGGTTTGTAGTTCACAAATATTCTTCTAGGTATTAGTAAATGGTGTTTAAATACTAATTGTTTATTCCATTTGCAGTTCAACCCGTTGGCTTTATGGTTTAAGGGAAGGAGCTTGCCATTTTATGTTGACATAGTCCAGATATTTAGTGAGTCTGAGGACCCATGACTTAGTTCTAAGGACTTGATGACTTGTTCACATATGTTGTGTTTGTTAGTTAAAAACTTAAGGAATTGGCCTTATTAATATGTTTCATGTTTAAAGTCATAACAGTAATTATATTGACTTGTTGTGTTGTCATTATGTTATTTTATGTTAGAAAACTCGGGGCCTCTGTCCACGGGAAAGGGTCGTTCACGAAATTGGACGTTGCGAGAAGATAGGATATTATTAGATTTGTTGATTGATGTTCACCTAAAAACCCATGGTAGTCAAGGAACCTTCAAAGCACATGTCTTTCAAGACATTTTACATCAGTTTAATACCACTGCCAATGTGATAAAGGACAAAGATTCTTTAAAGTATCGTTGGAGGAACATTAAGAAAGTGTACCACATCTACGAACAATTGCGTACACGTTCTGGTTGGGGATGGGATGATGAACGAAATTTACCTGTCCCGCCTGACGAAGAAAGCATACAGGCGGCAATTGCGGTAAGGCAGCACTACAAATTTAGTACAAACTACACATTTTGTCTATTAGCACATGTAAATGACTTCTTTTAATCCACAGATCAATTCTGATTACAAGAAGTATATAGACAAACCATTTCCATACAAAAGACAGCTGGACATCTTGTGTGGCAAGACAACTGTTCGGGGCAGTCATTTCATGGGCTCAACACAAGACATAGATGTTGAGGCTACACGGTCTTTTGGAGATGATGATAGTGCTGACCGACAACAATTTAACGCAATGGGATTAGATTCAAGTCAGTTTCAATCAATGGATGGTGACAATTTCAACCCATTGGACTACCCATCATCCTCGCAACGAAATCCTCCATCACGATCAGTTGGAGAACAGACACCGACGAATATTCAGCAAGTGGAAGATGAGGCAACATCCCCAACTAGAAGGAGGACTGATCATGCATCCATAGGTTCTCGAAAAAGAAAGAGCAAGAAGTCATTTGATCCGAACGTATTATCTCAATATTGTATGCTGAACAATGAGCGCATCAATATGGTTCGGAGTTTGTTTCCTAATTCTTCAAGCACGTCATCCACGCCACAAGAGCAATACACAATGAGAGAATGTGTTGTTAGGATGAAATCTTTGCCAGGTTACACCCAACAACTTCTGTTCCTAGCAGCGACCCTCTTCGAGAAGCCTGAGAAGAGAGCATGGTTCATGGCTCTTGATGATGAGGATGCTTTAGCATGGATCTTGAATGCAACTTCCTAAGATGCTCGCCATGTTTCTGCTTGTTTCTCTCATGTTAGTTTCATATTTCGGTAACTTCTTTCTAGTGACATGTATTAAGGACATCAATTGCTTTTCAATTCTGTATCTCGTATAACTTATCCCTCTTCTACTCGTATGTAATATTAACTATGAATGTGAGTGTTCACCTTATCGTATTGCAGGCCAATAGGCATTCTGAAATGGGCAAGTATATGTGCTATGTAGTTTGGGTTGGTCGTCAACCAGGAATATACCACACTTGGTCTGATTGTTATGCCCAGGTCAATGGTTATCCGGGAGCAAAGTATAAGGGATTCTCAAACTTAGAAGAAGCGCAACACGCTTACTATGGAATGGTTGTACATGGATCTACGTCTCAAGTACAAAGGAGATCTATGTATGCACCTAATGATTCAGTTACCCATGCAGGAAGAGATTCGGAACGCCATGGCCTGAAGAACGACATTCCCATACTTATTATGCTGATGATATTGTTCCTTATTTTTCTGATCTTCTTAATGTTAGTTGTCATTTTCATTGTACTTTAGGAAACGTAGCTAACTACTTGATGCTACTTGTTGTATTATGTCATATGTTTTGACTTCTTGTATTTCTGAAGAGAATGTACTATCTTTATCTAATTGTTAGGTCCTTCTGTTGATGTGGACGCATTAGTACGAGAAATCCTTTGTGAGGAGAATGCCCTCTTTTTAGCTATCGATGAAGCAATTGCTGATGAGATTTTGGAATCAAATGAGGAACACAGTGTCCCAAGGCCTATGCACACAAGTAGTCATACTGGTCATATTTGGATTAATGAAGTTCTGCAGGGACATGAAGGACGTTGCTACAACGTGTTCAGACTACATCCCACGATGTTCATGAGATTAAGAGACGAACTGATGGAAAGAGATCTCATACGTGATTCCCGTTATGTTAAGGCAACCGAGAAACTCGCAATTTTCATGTATGCAATGGGTCATGGTGTTGCATCAGGTGCTATGTGCGAACATTTTCAACACTCTTCTGAGACAATTAGTAAACATGTCCGCGACGTCACAAAAGCGTTAGCTTCCCTACGCTTCAATTACATAAAACTACCAACTTTGACTGATCCTGTGCACCCCCGCATTCGACATGATGACAGATTTTATCCTTACTTCAAGGTAAATTCCCTATGCTTTAATGACGTAAACTAAAAAAATGTCTCATTCTTGTTAACATTCTCATTTTCACATTGTTTAGGATGCCATTGGAGCAATTGATGGTACTCACATCCCAGCGCATATATTGCGAGAAAAGCATGCACGGTATAGGAACCGCAAAGGAGTCATCAGTCAAAATGTAATGGGGGTGTGTGGTTTTGACCTTGTCTTCCAATATGTGGGGGTCGGTTTTGAGGGAGCAGCTGCTGACATGTCTGTCCTGAGGAGGGCTATGGATGTAGGTGGCTTTCACGTTTTGGAAGGTATGATTATATTTATGACTATCCACGTATTTTTCGTTTAACGTAGAATTTGCTAATGTAATGTGTGACAATTGGCCTTCACAGAAAAGTACTACCTAGTGGACTCAGGATATGGAAACACTGCTCAATTTGTGGCTCCATATCGTGGGGAAAGATACCATATCCATGAATATCAAGGACGTGGCAATGCACGGTATAAGAACTTGAGAGACAAGTTCAACCATCGTCACGCCCAACTTCGCAATTGTGTGGAACGTGCATTTGGGGTGTTGAAGAATAGATTTCAAACATTGCGAGAGGGGAACTGTTATCCATTTCAGATACAAGTGTTGATTGTTATTGCATGTTGTGTTGTGCACAATTTTGTCCGACGTCAACAAGGGGAGGACTTTTATTTTAACTCAAGCCGTGAAGGAGGTAGGGAGGACGAACATCATGAACCTGAGGAAGATCCAAATCTTTCGGTTAGCCCATCTGAAATGACGGCAGGAGGAGCTCTTCGAGATACAATTGCCACACAACTATGGATGTCTAACTGAGATGTTATTTGACCTATTTTGTTCATAATCTGTTTCTATTAGCATGTTTAGAACTTTATTCACCAACTAGTGACTCGTTTCGTGTGTCTTTCTTTTTATTGTAATAAAATTTGAATGTGCAGTTAATGAGCGTTTCAACTACATGTAGGTGCAATTTGGGACCTGGAAAAGGACTTTCTCCTCATACATTTAATTGGACACGAAAGAAAAAATAAAAACATCGTACGACATTCTTTGAATGAGGATGGATGGAAGAACGTCCAAACCATTTTCAACAGGGACTTTTGTGTGGCTTGGCCCGTATCACATTTCGTACATCGTTTTACATTCTATCGGTCATTTTATTTGATCGTTCATGATCTCATAAATGTGGTAAATTTTCACTGGGATGACGACATTAAACAAATACGAGGTTCAGAATTAGCTTGGCAACAATATCTTGAGGTTTTTATAAATTTTTACGTATGACATTATGCATACATATTCTTGACCAAATTAATTAATTATGTTTATTCTTCCATTGCAGTTCAACCCATTGGCTACAGGGTTCAAAGGAAGGACATTGCCATTACATAATGACCTTGTCCAATTGTTCAGTGGTTGGGTATCATAAAGCCTTGGTGAATTGAACGGTTTTGGGGAGTCGACTTGAGCCCCAAAAAAATAATGGTATAAATCATTATACATGTGATATGACATACATACTTACAAAGGCAATGAAGAAGGTTAATCCTTGTCCAATTCAATGGTGGGATGGTCAATTTGGCAACCCCATTGAAAATGCGGATATATTTTTGTGTAGTCAATCTGAGCAAAAAAATATATAAATAAACTATTATACATGTAATATGACATATATACTTACAATGGCAATGATGAGTGGGCAGCTTTATCCAATTCAATGTTGGGATGGTCAATTTGGCAACCCCATTGAAAATGCGGATATATTTTTGTGTAGTCGATCTGAGCCAAAAAATAATAACTATAAAGTAGTATACATGTGATATGACATATATATTTACAATGGCAATGATGAGTGGGCAGCTTATCCAATTCAATGTTGGGATGGTCAATTTGGCAACCCCATTGAAAATGCGGATATATTTTTGTGTAGTCCATCTGAGCCAAAAAATAATAACTATAAAGTAGTATACATGTGATATGACATATATATTTACAATGGCAATGATGAGTGGGCAGCTTTATCCAATTCAATGTTGGGATGGTCAATTTGGCAACCCCATTGAAAATGCGGATATATTTTTGTGTAGTCCATCTGAGCCAAAAAATAATAACTATAATGTAGTATACATGTCATATGACATATATATTTACAATGGCAATGATGAGTGGGCAGCTTTATCCAATTCAATGTTGGGATGGTCAATTTGGCAACCCCATTGAAAATAATAATGAAAATCATTGAACAATTGATATGACATATATACTTACAAAGGCAATGATCAGTGGCCATCCTTATCCAATTAAATGGTTGAATGGTCAAATTGGCAACGAACATTACTACAGAGAACATTTGAGGTACGCTCATATTTCATATACATTTATGTTCAACAGTTTCATAAATTATATTGCCTGTCATGAACTAACATTACATTCATTTTCATGCAGACAGTGGGGTGCACGGCAAATGAAGCAGACTGTTTGAATACTTCCATGTATAAATTTGAAGGCTGCATTGAGCAGCCCATGTTATGGTTTTAATTATTTTTCAGCATAATTTGTACATTTAAAAGTGATCAAATGATCAGATCTATGTTATGTTTTTTTTTTTTTTGCCAAAGTTATGTTGTTACATAAAAAAACAAGTTGTGTTGTTAGTAAATGTTCTGTTTATTTTTGTTACAAAGTTTGTTGCTATACATGTACAGGGACAGGTATAGATAATGAAAATATAAGAAAAACAGAGGAGGTGCTGTCCAATTTTTTTTAAAGTAATTAATGTTAAATATAAATAGAGGTATATATAATGAAGACATACATTTTCTTATTAAAGACAATAGAATTTGGTAATAAAATGTTGTTAATAAGCTTTATATTCAATTATTTATTCACATTATTAAGTTCTCTAATAATGTAAAAGTAATAAAGATTTATAAAAAATAATAAAAATTATTACGGCACTTTTTTGTACTATTGTATTTTTATTTCAATTTTTTAATATTTTTAATTGATGGTAATATTAATATTATTTATAAAATAATTTCTCTCGTTAAATTATTCTAAAGAAAGACTCATAAGTTTAATTAAATAAAGTGTTGGTTGAGGGGTAGTTTTGGTATTCTCAACAACCTTGGGTGAGTTAACCCACAATGCCAACCAAAGCACACAAAAGAATATGTAGGTTAACTCTATTTAACCAAGTGAGTTAACTCATTTGTTACCAAAGCAAAAGGTAGGTTAACCATGTGCAACTTTGTCCATGAGTTGGAGTTATCCTAACTCTAAACCATATCCAAAGAGAGGCTAAATCTGGATTTCCAGGTTCTCAAAAAATCGATGTGTAAGTACGTAGTACGGGGGGAGGAAAGAGAACAACGAGCTTTAAAATTACCGATCTTTACGAAACCTCTACAATGGGAATGCTAATAAAAAACAGAAAGCTTGAAGGAGCACGGGAGCTGCGCCCTGGGAACGTGGGGAGTGCCAAAAACGGGCCAAACCTAATCGTCCCGTCTCTTAATTTCCCTGTTTTTTAGGGCTGTTCATTTTTGGTTGATTGGTTCGATTCAGATCGGTTTGAAAAACTATATTATAGATTAATAATTGGAAATCGAGAGATGAGCGATTAATATATATAATATATATTAATTGTATATAATTTCATCTTAAAAATCACTTTTTTAACGTTTTCGGTTCAAACCGAACTTAACCAATGAGTTCGGTTTGATTTTGAATTAGGAAAAAAATGAAGTGAATTAGATCGAACAGATTCGTAATCACTTCTATTACTTTCTCCCTCCCCTCCTAATTTTAATCCTCCTACTACATGTTTTCAAATGTTTACGTTAATAATTTTAAAAAAGTTTAAAATATAATTTGATAAATTAATTAAAAATTTTTATCAAATATTTGACTTATTTTTTAATTCTTGATAAAATTGTAACTCATTATAATAAATGTTAAGTCCTGTTACAGTAAGGACTTTCCATGTTATAGTTAGAGATTATTAATTAATTTACTTAATATAATTATATATATATGAAAACTATACTATCTAAAAGATATATTCATTTTTATCCAAAAGGAAAATATATAATAGCATATGATTGAAAGATGCCTTGTTTATGAATAAAAATAAATCAAAAGTTGTGGATATAAATATTTTTAATTTCGAGTCTTTTATTGATTAAATTGTCCAACAGCTCAATCGAATCCAGCCCCTTGCCTCACCCAAAGCATTTGTGGGTGACGGGTTGCTAATGATCATGTATGTCACGGAGACCGCCCTAGCAACAGTGCCACTCATGGTCATAAAGTATACAATGAATGTAAGTCTTAAAGTTGCAAAAAAAAAACAAACTATGTATCCATAGATATCATAGGAACTTTATTAGGTTTAAGTGTTGGTAAATTGTCAGAGAATAGATTGCCCTTCCACGATGTAAAGAGTCGCTGATAATATTATCTCAAGATTCGACAATCACTCGCAACTTTCGTAAGTTCACTCTAAGAGGAAGACCAGAGCCAAGGATTTGCACCCCTTGCACTTGATAATCGTGTGCGTCTCGTCTGCTTAATTGATTTTTGGCTCGGCCCCTTCAAATTATTTGATTGGAGCTTGGCCCGCACGTGTGTGTGTGTGTAAGATCTCCTACCTCAACTACGTAAAAAAAAAGGACCTTATATTTATAGCCTTCCGACTTTCTTAAATATCTAATATGGGGCAAAACACAACACACACACTCAAAACCAAGGAGGTGATGATGATGCCATCCCAATGACACTGTCTCTCTTCCTCGATCTCCGATGCCGCCATATGAGAAAGACTTTGTGCACTTCTCAAAGTGTAAAAATATCATGTCATCTTACACTTCTTCCCTCTCATTGGTGAAAAAGAGGAGAGAGATCCATGTGGCATCTTGATTCCCACCAATGAGAGGGAGGAAGTGCAAGATGACATGACATTTTTGTACTTTGAGAAGTACACAAAATCTTTCTCCCGCCATATATCTTGTTGCAACTTGAAGTTCTGATACCAATTTGTTAGGATCACAGAGCGGGATATGTACATCAACCATAAGAGATACACATAAACACATAAGAGAGACACACAGATTTAGATGATTTGAAGAGATAACGTGTCTTCTAGCTACCTCTCGGAGGTCAAACTAGAGAGATCATTATGTGAGACTTTGAGGCCGAATCCCCTCGTACTAACCAGACCCTCTATGTTATGCAATAGTACTCTCGCTTCAAGATGAGTACAATATAACTATTTATAAGAGAATCCTATCAACTCTAAGATTTTCTCGTTTACATTAGAAATCACATAAATACTCTCGGCAAAAATTGAGACGTATTCCTAATAGGGCGCTTTGTTATATATTAGGTGGATCTCAATATCAAAATCTGTTAAATTTATAAAGAGATTTTTTTTTCAAAAATTATAAATAATCATGATTTAGACGTACATGCTGTGTCCCGAATCTAAAACATATTCGTACAATTCAAAAGATTAAGCTAACTCACCTATAAGACACAAAAAAATTGTTGTGCTTAGGGGGGTTTTGTTGGGCACAAAGCGGTGACACGATGAGTTGGCAACAATATGATATATAGTGGCAATTAATGATGGTAATTTGTGTCACATCACATTAAATCTATAAGAAAAGATTGCCCGATACCATCTCATCTATGGCAGCTAATCATTCGTTCTCAATAGTAAGTTGGGCGACATCTGAGGTTAGATTTTGATCGGAGGATGAGATAGATTTGACACCAAGATAGATGAATTTGAAATGGAAAATAGTTTGGTAACACTATTTGATAATATCGTTTGATAATATTACTATTAAATTTATGTCACATCAACAACTGAAATTAAAAAGTTAAAAAATACCTCATAAATAATGCTGTTGTGGTACACTTTGATTAGTATGTTACTTTAATGTGTTATCAAATGGTGTTACTGAACCATTTTCCATTTGAAATTACTTAGCCCTTTTGTAACAAATCTCGAAGCAGCTACCTAGATGTTAACTCTGAGCATTATTATATATGTATCTAAACTGTTGTTGTACGCATTAACAAGTCACACCATTAAGGGTGACTTGGGAGCTTCGCCATCTGATCCTTCTTCGGTTCCACAAAGATCGAACGAAAGAGAAGTCTCTTTCACTGCACCTTGAGAAGGATACGGATCGACCGTGATTAGTTACACGTTCATATGGTCCTGCAAAGCGAGCGAGGGAAAGCTTTCAGGTTTCTGTCTCGATCAACTTCACACCGTCGCCAGATCTAGCTTCGATGGAGACGTTCAAAAGGTACTGCTTCACGGAGGAGCGCATACACATGGATCATATATATATATGGATGAGCACCTTTTCATATATAATTTTGTAAAGTCTTCTTATAAGTAATGAAGTTTATATAATTTTGGGATGTAATTAACGTCCAATTCTGGATTTCTTTCTCTTCCTCTAGCTATTTTATGTATGTCCTTATGAGTTGTTCTTGATATGGAACTTGGTGAGTCCTCACATCTCTGTTAAGTTAATTACCTCCTCCTTAATTCGGAGGATATCATCCACTACAAGAAAATGCGCTATTTTCGACGGACTGAATCCGTCGAAAATTCGACGGTATTCCGTCGGAAAAGGCACCTTCCGACAGTTTTCCGTCCAAAACTCGTCGAAAACTGTCCGTCGAAAATACTTGGTCAGAAATTCCGACGGATGACAATTCCGTCGGAATTCGGTCGAAAACTCCGACAGATATAATTCGTCGGGAAAGCCGTCAGTATTTTCCGACGGAATTACCGACGGTGTTTTTCCGTCGGTAATTTATCAGTTCCGACGGATACTTATCCGTCGGAAAATCCGTCAGTATTTTCCGACGGAATTACCGACGGTATTTTTCCATCGGTAATTTATCAGTTCCGACGGATACTTATCCGTCGGAAATTCCGTCGAAAAATACACCATAATTTTTTTTTAAATAGGCAAATAAAAATAATTTGTCAACATTGCTACAATGTCAAACCTGCTACAATATTCATAAATTTAACAAATACTCACAATCAACATAAAATCATAAAATATAATAAATATAAAATTATATAGAATAATGAATACAAAAATCAACATAGATCTGCTGGATCGTCTGCTGTCCCTGCCTCGTCATCGTCTGGAGCTGGATCCTATATTAAAACAAATTAAAATGAGAAACATTAATAATAAATAAAAGACATACATTATTTTCAAAAATAAAATTTAAAACATGTGATTATTTCTCAAGCTTAATACAATACTATTTTTAGATCCATCATTTTTTGGGTGTTTTTAGATCCGTCCTTTGAATGTCCAACCCAATCCGGAGATCCAAATTGGATTCCGTCAATTCCCACACGTCACTTTAACCCACCCGGTCGTGTTGGAGAAAACGGCACGTCGATCGGATCCCTATTTGGGATTTTAGACCCCCGGGTTGCGTGTTTTAACCATTTATATATGCTTGACCGTGTTTTTAGATCCGTACTTTGAATGTCCAACCCAATCCGGGGATCCAAATTGGATTCCGTCAGTTTCTACACGCCACTTTAACCCACTCGGTCGTGTCGGAGAAAACGGCACGTCGATCGGATCCCTATTTGGGATTTTGGACCCCCGGGTTGTGTGTTTTAACCTTTTATATATACTTGCCCATTTTTACATCCGTCCTTTGAATGCCCAACCCAATCCGGAGATCCAAATTGGATTCCGTCAGTTTCTACACGTCACTTAAACCCACCCGGTCGTGTCGGAGAAAACGGCACGTCGATCGGATCCCTATTTGGGATTTTGGACCCCTGGGTTGCGTGTTTTAACCATTTATATATGCTTGACCGTATTTTTAGATCCGTCCTTTGAATGCCCAACCCAATCCGGGGATCCAAATTGGATTCCGTCAGTTTCTACACGTCACTTTAACCCACCCGGTCGTGTCAGAGAAAACGGCACGTCGATCGGATCCCTATTTGGGATTTTGGACCCCCGGGTTGTGTGTTTTAACCTTTTATATATACTTGCCCATTTTTAGATCCGTCCTTTGAATGCCCAACCCAACCCGGAGATCTAAATTGGATTCCGTCAGTTTTTACACGTCACTTTAACCCACCCGGTCGTGTCGGAGAAAACGGCACGTCGATCGGATCCCTATTTGGGATTTTGGAACCCCGGTTTGCGTGTTTTAACCATTTATATATGCTTGACCGTGTTTTTAGATCCGTCCTTTGAATGCCCAACCCAATCCGGGGATCCAAATTGGATTACGTCACTTTAACCCACCCGGTCGTGTCGAAGAAAACGACACGTCGATCGGATCCCTATTTGGGATTTTGGACCCCCGGGTTGTGTGTTTTAACCTTTTATATATACTTGCCCGTTTTTAGATCCGTCCTTTGAATGCCCAACCCAATCCGGGGATCCAAATTGGATTCCTTCAGTTTCTACACGTCACTTTGACCCACCCGGTCGTGTCGGAGAAAACGGCACGTCGATCGGATCACTATTTGGGATTTTGGACCCCCGGGTTGCGTGTTTTAACCATTTATATATGCTTGACAAAGTTTTTAGATCCGTCCTTTGAATGCCCAACCCAATCCGGGGATCCAAATTGGATTCCGTCAGTTTCTACACGTCACTTTAACCCACCCGGTCGTGTCGGAGAAAACGGCACGTCGATCGGATCCCTATTTGGGATTTTGGACCCCCGGGTTGTGTGTTTTAACCTTTTATATATACTTGCCCGTTTTTAGATCCGTCCTTTGAATGCCCAACCCAATCCGGAGATCCAAATTAGATTCCGTCAGTTTCTACACGTCACTTTAACCCACCCGGTCGTGTCGGAGAAAACAGCACGTCGATCGGATCCCTATTTGGGATTTTGGACCCCCGGGTTGCGTGTTTTAACCATTTATATATGCTTGACCGTGTTTTTAGATCCGTCCTTTGAATGCCCAACCCAATCCGGGGATCCAAATTGGATTCCGCCAGTTTCTACACGTCACTTTAACCCACCCGGTCGTGTCGGAGAAAACGGCACGTCGATCGGATCCCTATTTGAGATTTTGGACCCCCGGGTTGTGTGTTTTAACCTTTTATATATACTTGCCCGTTTTTAGATCCGTCCTTTGAATACCCAACCTAATCCGGGGATCCAAATTGGATTCCGTCAGTTTCTACACGTCACTTTAACCCACCCGGTCGTGTCGGAAAAAACGGCACGTCGATCGGATCCCTATTTGGGATTTTGGACCCCCGGGTTGTGTGTTTTAACCTTTTATATATACTTGCCCGTTTTTAGATCCGTCCTTTGAATGCCCAACCCAATCCGGAGATCCAAATTGGATTCCGTCAGTTTCTACACGCCACTTTAACCCACCCGGTCATGTTGGAGAAAACGGCACGTCGATCGGATCCCTATTTGGGATTTTGGACCCCCGGGTTGTGTGTTTTAACCTTTTATATATACTTGCCCGTTTTTAGATCCGTCCTTTGAATGCCCAACCCAATCCAGGGATCCAAATTGGATTCCGTCAGTTTCTACACGTCACTTTAACCACCCGATCTTGTCGGAGAAAACGGCACGTCGATCGGATCCCTATTTGGGATTTTGGACCCCCGGGTTGCATGTTTTAACCATTTATATATGTTTGACCGTGTTTTTAGATCCGTCCTTTGAATGCCCAACCCAATTCGGGGATCCAAATTAGATTCCGTCAGTTTCTACACGTCACTTTAACCCACCCGGTCGTGTCGGAGAAAACGGCACGTCGATCGGATCCCTATTTGAGATTTTGGACCCCCGGGTGTGTGTTTTAACCTTTTATATATACTTGCCCGTTTTTAGATCGTCCTTTGAATACCCAACCTAATCCGGGGATCCAATTGGATTCCGTCAGTTTCTACATGTCACTTTAACCCACCCGGTTGTGTCGGAGAAAACGACACGTCGATCGGATCCCTATTTGGGATTTTAGACCCCCGGGTTGCGTGTTTTAACCATTTATATATGTTTGATCGTGTTTTTAGATTCGTCATTTCAATGCCCAACCCAATCCGGAGATCCAAATTGGATTCCGTCAGTTCCCACACGTCACGTTAACCCACCCGGTCGTGTGGGAGAAAACGGCACGCCGATCAGATCCCTATTTGGGATTTTGGACCCCCAGGTTGTGTGTTTTAACCCTTTATATGTAATTTGTTATTTTTTAGATCCGTCCTTTGAATGCCCAACCCAATTCGGGGATCCAAATTAGATTCCGTCAGTTTCTACACGTCACTTTAACCCACCCGGTCGTGTCGGAGAAAACGACACGTCGATCGGATCCCTATTTGGGATTTTGGACCCCCGGTTGTGTGTTTTAACCTTTTATATATACTTGCCCGTTTTTAGATCCGTCCTTTGAATGCCCAACCCAATCCGGAGATCTAAATTGGATTCCGTCAGTTTCTACACGTCACTTTAACCCACCCGGTCGTGTCGGAGAAAACGACACGTCGATCGGATCCCTATTTGGGATTTTAGACCCCCGGGTTGCGTGTTTTAACCATTTATATATGTTTGACCGTGTTTTTAGATTCGTCATTTCAATGCCCAACCCAATCCGGAGATCCAAATTGGATTCCGTCAGTTCCCACACGTCACGTTAACCCACCCGGTCGTGTGGGAGAAAACGGCACGCCGATCAGATCCCTATTTGGGATTTTGGACCCCCAGGTTGTGTGTTTTAACCCTTTATATGTAATTTGTTGTTTTTTAGATCCGTCAATTGAACGCCCGTCCCAATCCTAAGTGTATGAAATTAATACTAATACTGACCTGAGCTGCTGGCTGTGTGGGGCGTACTCCCTGCATTATTGAGATGAACTGCTGAACCATATTGCTGAACTGCGTCTGTAGCTGTACCTGCTGCGTCTCTATCTCTACCCGCTGCGTCTGTAGCTCTACCCGCTGCGTCTGTAGCTCTGCACGTAGCTCCTCCCGAATGATGCCTCTAATGTCCTCTACACCACTAACGGGCGGCGCAGAAGATGAACTCGCGTGTGCCGGGGGAGCGATCGAACTGGCATATGAGGACAACACTCGATGAGTATCCAGGCTGTCCCCAAAGCCGTACACTCGACCCAAGCGTCCGCATCCAAATCTGGCTGGGGAGTGCCCTCTGTGTAGCGCTCCGCCATCGTCCTGTCGTACGTCTCCTATAAAATAATTTAAAATTAAATTATTGAAAACAAATTACTTTAATATCATAATTGAATTCATAATTTAAAGCTTGACTTACAGCAATCGTGCGGCCACTCTCGGTAACATAGTCATCCGTCCCCTTACGCTTATGAGTGCGGTCAAATAACTCGCGGAAAGTAGGGGCACGCTCCAGGTCGTGATGCTTAAAATTCAACAAAATTAGTTAGTTTCACAATAATAATCCATATGTATATATGAATCGAACAATAAAATACTTACCAATTTTTGACCGTGGGTCGCATAAGATACGGATCCACTAGTATGCACATTCTTCTCCGGTTGAGTTGCTCTGTTGCGTATTGCCGCCTGTGACCGCTGCTGCCATGGTCCAGCAGCCCAACACTCGCAAAGGGACTCCCAATACTCCCTCCGCAGCCAAACAGGGCCGTAATCCACCCAAGCCATAGGATCCCAGTTGCCTGTGGTCTTCATTGCCTTGTCCCGTACCTCCCACATCGACTTTCTTAAATTAGTCTGGGCCGTAATCTCCCAGACGGCTCGAGCTCGAGGGAGATCCTCGGGTCTCGTGAATGCAAACCTCCACTGTAAAGAAATAAAATTAATCAACGTTCTGCAATAAACCCAAATTAATAATAATTGAATAAATGACTTCAACTCT
The DNA here is from genome assembly GCA_014218235.1 of Colocasia esculenta. Taxonomy (NCBI): domain Eukaryota; kingdom Viridiplantae; phylum Streptophyta; class Magnoliopsida; order Alismatales; family Araceae; genus Colocasia; species Colocasia esculenta. The sequence continues at coordinate 5,393,454 of CM024757.1, forward strand.
TCTAAAAAATAAAAATACCGTAAACATGTCAAATAATAAATCTCGGACTGGCACCGGGAAGTCTCTCCATGCATCCACTGGTCCTGGAATATGTGCGTGGACCAGCGTCGTAATATAGCGGGAAGCAGGACTGAGATCTATCTTTCCCCTGTAATTCCACATTAATTTTCTACATGAAATGTATATCATAAATAACAAATACAGTAACACTGAGATGATGAACTTTACCCTGAGATCCAGCATAGTTGTCGTCCTGGTAGCTGAGGCCCCTCCTCAGCTGTTGGATGCTGGCTCTCCACCTCTGTTGAAAACAATTTAGTACACTATTATTGTATAAATTGCAAGAGACCAAACATACTAATTTATTGAAACATACGTTTACCTTGTGGTGAGGAAGAAGACGAAGGTGGCACTGCTCGGATGGTCGACAGGGAGGCAAAATTTCATACACATTAGAAATTATGAATTTCAAATAAACAACAATCCAGAATTTTACCTGTCGTTGGGACGACGGGCGTGGACGGGGAGACAGTCCCTGCAAAATTTCATACAAATTAGAAATTATGAATTTCAAATAAACAACAATATAGAAATTTACCTGTTGCTGGGATGACGGGCGTGGACGGGGAGGCAGTCCCTGAAAAATTTCATACACATTAGAAATTATGAATTTCAAATAACAACAATATAGAAATTTACCTGTCGCTGGGACGACGGGCGTGGACGGGGAGGCAGTCCCTGCAAAATTTCATACACATTAGAAATTATGAATTTCAAATAACAACAATATAGAAATTTACCTGTCGCTGGGATGATGGGCGTGGACGGGGAGGCAGTCCCTGCAAAATTTCATACACATTAGAAATTATGAATTTCAAATAAACACAATATAGAAATTTACCTGTCGCTGGGACGACGGGCGTGGACGGGGAGGCAGTCCCTGCAAAATTTCATACACATTAGAAATTATGAATTTCAAATAAACAAAAATATAGAAATTAGCTGGTGCAGACGACTGTGCAGACCGCCACTGAGCCTCCGAAAGGATTGAAACCATCTGTGCATAAACCAAGCCGTACGTTGCGTGGATCCCTTGAGAAGTAAGGATGAGTACGGCTAAAATGAGCCCAAGCTTCACCATCGGCAGGATGACTCATTTCACCTTCGTCGCGACGGACTCTTTCCGCATGCCAAGTCATATGTCCAGCTGTCCTCGAGGACATGAACAATCGCTGCAATCTGGGTGTGATAGGAAAGTACCGCAATGACTTATACGGAACATCCTTCTGCTTTGACTTGTCCCCTCTCTTGGGCTTGAACCTATCATGCTTACAAATACAGCATGATGTCCTATCTGCATCCTCTTTGTAGTACAACATACAGTGATTCGGACATGCATCAATTTTCATAAAACCAAGCCCCAAATCATTCACCATCTTCTTCGCACGGTAAAAGTCAGCAGATAACCTCTACGGTAAAAGTCAGCAGATAACCTCTCTGATTGAGGAAGCATGCTCTTGACTAGTAAGAGAAGCCGGTCAAAACAACTCTCGCTCATATGAAATTCAGATTTCAAATTCAATACCTGCGACACTGCAGACAACCGTGTATGCTTCTCACAACCATCCCATAATGGCTCATCAGCATCTCGAAGTAACTGATAAAATCTCTGAGCTGTATCATTCGGCACTTCTTCATTTGTTTGATCTTCATAAATATTGAACTCCGGACCAGCAGCATCGACAACCATGTCTACGTACGTACTTGTGGAGGCAAAGTAATTAGCTGGTGCAGACGACTGAATATTCAACTCACCATGACACGACCATAACTCATAATGGCCAACAAATCCTCTCGTATACAGATGATGCTGCACATCCCATGTCGATATCCACTTTCTGTTCTTACAAGCCGAACACGGACATCGGATGTTACCCATCGGATCAACTGCTACTGATGAATTACTCAATGCAAACTCAATAAAACTGTCAACTCTGTCTTTAAACTCCTCGGTCACAACTCCATTCACTATTCCACGGTACATCCATGACCGATTCTCATAAGACATTTTTCCTACAGATTAAATGTCATGTCCCGAGTTAAAATCCAACACACCCTCACATCATTCAAGTACCATACATATGATACGTACGTTATATGGAGAGTCCCAGAGCTAATGGGTGAAATAAAGCATTGACGTAAAGATAAATGAAGAGTAAACATTCATGAATATCAAATAAATTTGAGCACTATATAAATACTTAATGGTATTGAACATTAAAAACAACACAAACTGTGATGTCTTCATATTAGGCCACCACCACTTGATCGGCTCTTTATTCACCAGCTTCTCAGTAGATTTCCTAGGGAGTAAACTAAGCACTGATATCCCTAAATATAGTTTGCCAAATACATCTCTTCGTACATAATGGAAAGACATAACTTTGAGAATGTCAAGTTCTTTGACACGATTATTTTTCACAAATTTTGACCAGTCTTTTCCAATAAACATGTACATAATACCACACCAACTGCGTCGTAAGATTACAGAATATCGCACTCCTTTTTCATCTTGAACAATAACAGATAATCCACTTTTATTTTCTAAACTTTGTCTTTCTTCTTTCTGAATAATCGTTATGATTTTCTTCATCTTCTCTTTCACCAAAAGTAAACCATCATGCAATCTTCGAATATCGAGCGGAAATATTTTACGTTCAAACAAACAAGTACTTTGATACGTTGGACATTTGTTCTTCTTTGAGTCTAATTTCCAATCGCGAACTCTCATCACTAATTAGAAAAAAAAATTATAACATTTTATTCATGAGTAATTTAAAATATGAAATTAAATCATAATATGGTAAATATGAAAAAATCAATCAAATGGCTACAAATAAACATACGAATGTTGAATGATTAACTTGCAGTGTGAAATTTGTGAAAGTAACAATATGCTTAACAAAGAAAGTCATTGCATTGTTTATTTTCATGTAAAGCGTAAAAAAATAACAGCGAGCAAGATAAATAAAAAATAACTTAATTTACCAAAAGCTTTGAATATAAGCAATTAGGAGAAGGAACTTGTAGGTCCGGATCTAATTTTTAGAATTTTAACAATACACACACACCAAACATCAAGGTGTTAGCTTATGTGCTATCCACAGTAGAGAAGTACTCTAAACAATTTCAAATGAGCAATTTCAAATCCAAACAAATACTATCTTTTAATCTCCCATCCAATTGACTTTTCATACACTTTTATATTTATATGGAGCTTTCATATTGATTTATTGATTGCACAACTACTTTGAAAACTCCATTAGACTACACATATAACTTAGGAAGATGAGTTTACTAGATCTCCTTTGGGCAATCTGGAGGTTACTGTCTATATGGTTTATGTATATTTACTGTATAGTCTGTGAATTTAGGTTTTCCTCCTTTTTAGATTTTCACTGGTAGAAGAAGAAGATTGTTCTGAAGCCATAGGTCTACAAAGACGGAAATATTTCCTATGCAAGGCATTTTCCTATTTGCATCATCTTTCTTATAGTTTAAAGTGTGCAACTTTCCGATGACAAGAAAAGAGCTTTTGCGCATTGCAATTGCCCTCTTAATACGTAAGAATGTTCCCTTCTATATCCAAAGTCATTATTTTTTGGCAAAAGAGAGATGTTGATGCTTCAGGTACCTTTGTCTCTAGGTGTAATTTGCCACGTTAGAACAATATCAAAAATGAAAGCCAAAATATACCAAGTGCAGAGAACTAGATTATGTAAAAAGAATAAAAAAAGTCTTCGTTTTATTATTATTCTAGCTTGATGTGTGTGGTTCTTACCTGTATTATAATTACATGTAACACAAGATTTGTGTGGAGTGATCAGACCTCTCAAAAGCCACAAATAGGAAGTTAACGTGCATGGCGGTGTTGAGCACTTTAACAGACACTTTTTGTTACTGGTCACTGACATTAATTTCATACGATTCTCACGGCCATCAAAGAGATAGAAATATGACATATATATACAAAATGCATGTGTGTGCCAGTGTGATTGTAACTTGTAAGTTGCAATTATTGGGAATTGGAGGTGCCCAATTAAGAGATAATTCATGGTTGAACAATTTGATTAGAGCTTAATTATAGTTTCCCTTCCTAGTTGAAGAAGGCTAATTTCCAATCGCGAACTCTCATCACTAATTAGAAAAAAAAATTATAACAATTTATTCATGAGTAATTTAAAATATGAAATTAAATCATAATATGGTAAATATGAAAGAATCAATCAAATGACTACAAATAAACACACGAATGTTGAATCACAACAATTAAGAATCAATCATAATGTTCACATCCAAGGTGGAGGTCGAGACACTCTTAGGTGGAATCACAACAATGATATATTCACATTGAGGAATGCATAGGATAAAATCAGGAATCATGGTCCCTATTTTTCTAATTTTGACTAATTTAGATTCCTCTTATTTCCTGCTAAGACATATAAACTACATGACTAAAGATATAAATTGCATTCTACAACACTAGCAGTCACAAGGATCAGAAAAATGAAAGCAGAAACAACCATTTACAACAAAACCAAACTGTTTCAGAATAAACAGAGGATCCACGAAGGTGATGAAAAATTGTTGAGAATGGCCCACCTCTTCTGTGAGAGAGGGCGCAACTTTTGTAGCTGCCCTGGATGGGTACAAAGTTATTCTTACACAATTTTTAATAACAAACTGATCACGATTCTGCAAAGTAGCATTTAGTTTGTTTAAATGATAAGAAAAGCTGACTCCAAAGATGAGGGCAATTAACTTTAGGATTAAACAGAGATGTTAGCTAAAGTAATGATCTACTTGAAGATGCTTCAAGGTTGGAAAGTAATGACTCTACATTAGTAGTCCATGGTCGTGTCTAAAATCCTAAACGAAGACATATTGAAGCTGGTCAAATCTCTTGCAAGACCGACATAAATAATAATTGCATTATCATGTCTCAGTTGGGTGGCAAATATACCGACAGTTTTCCGACGGAAAGAAACATTTTCGTCGGAAAATGCCGTCGGTAAATCCGCTTTCCCTTGTAGTGCTCCTCCCCACCACGCCAGAGCTTGGAGATGCGGTGGATGAGGTAGACACCACCGCCGACAACTTTTAACACCTACAGGTCCTACACTATGAACACACATATGGGGCGCCTCCGACAACAAGAGGCCACATACACTGCGAGCCGATCACCGGGAAATCTTGAGAAGATAGAACCACCAACCAGCTTGGAGGACAACCTCTCCTCGAGGGGGAGAACGGGCTAGGCACCGGAGTCTCTAGGACAAAAAAACTCCACAAGTTGGAGACAGGGCCCTCCGAAAGGAGGGGACAAGGGGGAAGGGAATGCCCCCTCCCCAAAGAACCAGAACGGGCGGTGAGACGAGAAGAGGGAGTGTTTAAGGGAGACGAAGACTTAATATTTCAATTGCAAAGGAATATTTGAACTAAAAGTGGCCTAGCGACAAAATTTAATATTTCTTAAGGAGACCAAGGCGACCAAAGCAGTGGCCTAGCGCCTTATTGCTTAGGCGCCAAGGCGGGCGCCTAGGAGAGGCCTAGTTTATAATTATACACTACTATGTTTTATATCATGTCCATTCATTTTTCTCCTTCCAATGTACACAAATGAGTCATTCTTCTCTTTAATGTATATAAATGAGCTATGTGTATTGTATTAACCAGATATCTAACATGTTAACAAAATAATTAATAATAATAAAATAGCATGTTGACAAAACAATTAATAATAATAAAATAGCATGTTAACAAAATAATTAATAATAAGACGATCAAACTGAACACAATTGTCAACTTGGATGAAAACAACATGTTTAATTAACCTGAAATATTACTAAGTAAATAATACACACAGTAATATAGTATTGTATCAAACCATCACTAGTCATTTGTTATTGTCAAACATAGTCATTGAGTCAAAGTACTTCTAAAACAACAGAAAATAATAATAAAGAAACAACAATCTAAATCTTGCATGTATAATCTCAACAATCCGGAGGGAGAGAAGGCCGGGCTGGGGGTCCTGTCGGGGGGGGGGGGGGGCGTAAATCTTGCACTCTATAATCTCAACAATCCGGGAGGGAGAGAAGGCCGGGCCGGGGGTCCTCTCGAGGGGGGGGGGGGGGGGGGGTGGACGGCGGCAGGCCGGGGGGCCGGGGGGGGGGGGTGGGGGGGGCGCGGGTGGGCTAGGCGGCCTGTCGGGGGGGGGGGGGGGGGGGGGGTGGGGTGGGCGCCGATGAGGGGCGAGGGGGCTCTGCTGGCGAAGGGGGTGTTGGGGGAGAGAGAGAGAGAAAGACCGGGCTGGGGTCGCGCCGATGAGAGGGCGGGGGGGGGGGGGGCTCTGCTGGCGAAGGGGCAGCGGCGGCGGGGGGGGGGGGGGTGGGGGGGGGGAGAGAGAGAGTTACCGGGCCGGGGTCACACCGATGAGGGGGCGGGGGGGCTCCGTTGGCGAAGGGGCATCGGCGGCGGTCGGGGTCGCGACGGCGGCTGGGGCAGCGGCGGCAGCCCGAGGTTGCGACGGCGGTGCGGGAAGCTAGGGCAGTGACGGCGTCGGGCCGGGGTCACGACAGGCGGCGGCGGCCGGGGTGGCGAAGCCGGAGAGAGAGAGAGAGAGAGAGAGAGAGAGAGAGAGAGAGAGAGAGAGAGAGAGAGAGAGAGAGAGAGAGAGAGAGAGAGACGAGCGGGAGATAGAGTGGGTTTTGCGGGGGAGGGAGGGAAATAGTAAAATTTCCGACAGACAATTCCGACGGAACTATTAAGTCGAAAAACCGTCGATAATATATAAGTATCGACGAAAATTTCCGGCGGATATTTATCCGTCTGTATTTAGTCGGTAGTTCCGACGGATTTTCCGACGGAAATATTTCCATCGGAAATATCCGTCGGTAAAACCGCTTTCTCTTGTAGTGATCTATGGGGGATGGCGTAGAGAGCTAACTAGCTAGCTGGTTGAGGATGTACGGTTCTCGATGGAGAGGTCGCAACTAGCATAGACAAAGTCGATCGTCTTCTGTCAGCTGCATCGTTGCGTCAAGACCCACGAACGAGCAGATGGATCAAGTCAAGGGCCATGATGGGTGCAGGAGACAGCAATATATAAAAAAGGGCTTCATCTTATCGTCATAATTGAGCTCAACAAAAAAATTGAAAAGAGAAAAATTTACTGTATTTTTTTATTATATTCAAGTATAATATGATTAGATATTAAATTTATGTGACACTCTTCACGTGAGAAATGATAAAGTGATAACTCAATTATTAGGTGCCACATAAATTTAATATCTAATCATATTACTTTAAAGTGGAAATATCCCCACTGCATGTTGTCCATTGTTATCCCTGTAGACTGCCATGCTGACGCCGGCGGTGCAGGACATAGATATATACCCACCGAGCAAAGCTAGCTGGGAGTCTTTCTGCACTCGTTAATGTCGCCGAGAAGGGACACCGTCGAGAAAAGTTGTGAAAGGTCTACTGTTTATTTATAAGTCTGTAAGCTAATTAATATATTTGACAAATAATTCAAATTTAATTGTATGTTACTCGAATTCGATTTATTTAATAAGATAAATAAATTAAATTTAAATAAAAATTTAAACTCGTTTCATAAATGAGTGGAGTATGAGGAAATGTATATGCGACTGGTTTAAGTTTGTGAATAATTTTTTAATTATAAAATTATAAATATAATTATTAAATATTTTAAATATATATTAAAATAATTAATCAAGTAACTTATGAAAATTTTTGAGATATGATCTGAAAATAAGATAGATTTAGGTTTTATAAACAATTAAAATCTTATTTATAAATTAGATTGGACTTATATATATAGATATATACATATATATATATAATTCATAAATTTAATTAGACTCGTTAAGGATTTGAACTCGAAAATATTTTAAAAAATTAAATTTAAATAATTATTTTCAATACTCAATAAAATTTAAACTTAACTTGAGTTCGATGAAAAATTAACGAAAAAAATTTAAATATATAATATTCGACTCGACTTAACTCGTTCACACCTCTAATTATTTATCTCTCGCAAATTGCATCATGTAATAAGAGATCTAAATATTGTCATCCGACAAGTTCCATGACAGTGCGGAGACTTTCTTCCTCCAAAAGGAACTGCTAGATCTCTTTCACACACATACACACGCAGACACTCTCTAATATCTCTTTTGCTCTCTCTTTTTCTCTCTCTATCTCTTTTTTTCTGCCCCCTTTCTCTCTCTATATATGAATATATATGAGATTTGTATATCTTTATTAAACAAGAAATTACACTTGGATCTATCTTCTTGCTCTTTTCTGCTTATACACCATTTTTTTCGAGAGAGATAACGCCCCTCTAAAATCCCTCTCTAAAAGGGGGTACTCAAACAGATATAAAAGTAGGATGAATGTTTACCTAATTTTTAATTTAAGAGGAGTATTTATGTAATACATATTCCATACATGCTTGCATATGTGAATGATCTTACTTTGGCTGTATTGGCAATCATATTACCTGTCAGCAATAAGCCAAAGTAGGGAATGCAGGATGACAGTTGTTCTAGGCAACCACATGGGCGCCACATGAAAGTTGTCTTTAACATCACAGCTCAGGGGAGAAGATGTCAAGTGTGGCCCCCCAGCTGCTGTGTAGCCTCAGAAGATCCAGAAGAAGAGGAATAATTATGAGCGAAAACAATCGTAAACCATATGTTTAGAGGGCCACCATCCCATTCTTATCCCTAAAGTACCTTTCACTTTCTCTATGTTTGCTCTAGTGGGTTTCTCTCTTAAATTTTAGATACATGAAAACTTTTTGGACTTTCTCTAGACGAGTAGGCATGCAATTATATATCTTCTCAACAGGTATCAAAAGCCTAGCTACTAGGAAACTTTGAGCCATCTGCATCAAGCTTAATAAGGCCACAGGTTTTTCGGATGGGTGTACACTCTGGAACAGCTGGCCTATATGGGTCACTAGCTAGGGAAGCCCGAAGAAGAAGAAGAAGAAGACGACATCTTTTTTCGTTTTTTTTTTTTAGGTGGGGGGGGGGGGGGGGGGGAAGAAGAGAAGAAGAAGACATCTTAATAAGGACTAGTGTAACAAAACTAGCTTATATCTTACAATAGATCTTTGCACTAAAGCCCTAGAGTACTAGCTACAAGTGCTGAGGTTCCACGAGGATATGATGATTAGTACTGTCACAGTGTAAAACAGTACTGATGCTGGCCAACTGTGACTTGACCTACAACGCTCGCCCTGCTTCCTGAATGTCGGAAGAGACAAGTCACGCTAAGAAGATCTACTTCATATCAGCTTTAAATCTTTAGCTAGTGAGGCTGATCTGTTTAATTAATGTCCCGGCCGTGAACATATCATACGTGTGCTAGCTATCTCTTCCACACGCATGAACCTGTGTAAAGCAAGCAACGCATGCAGGCATGCACAGAGCGCACCGTGCAGTATCAGGGCGCGCGTAGTATTCATGGGTGCTACGTATATCCATGGTGACGTGATCCGGATGTGCTGCCGGAGACCGAAACGACCTGGACATCTGGAGATCTAGATGGACTGCAGTGGCTAGGATTATGGATTACCTTACGGACGTTCATGAACACCACCACCCTATATATAATGTCAACATGAAACTTGATTAATGGCGCCGGGAGTTTTGTGACGCCGAGGACAAGAAATATGGAGACACACTGACGGATTGCAAACATTAGCAGCTGCCTTTTGCAGTGGGATTCTAAGTCACCAGTCCACTACACTGTAGTGGGGATTCCTAGCTAGGCAAAGGAAAGGCGCACATAATTGCACATCCACGTACATACATGTCTTTTTTCTTCCACAGTACGGTACTATGACAATTTCTCGAATATGTCTTCGATTCGAGAGAAATTTTTTCCCTACACCGTTCCTGCAACAAGTCTGCGTATAGGATTAGCTAAATTGCTTATTATGTAATTATTTTTGAAGAGGAAGAATCTCAATCTTCTAATCCAATTCGTAAAGTTCAGTAACTAAATTCAGCACAAAAGATGAAAGTTTAGTTACTAAATAAAAGTCTATACCTATCGAAGACCAATTTTTAAATGGGGCTTATGAAATACCAAGAGTACTAATTAATTGTCATCTTAAGAAAACTGGGCCCCTATTCTAGTATCGACGTTAGAAAGAATGTCTCGGCATGTACTAAGGTATGAAGTTAGCTCGACTTATACGCCACGCCCCATCTCTGTAGGCCTTAGCACAATAGATCTTATCCTGACAATCTATAATTTGGAGGGTGCTTAGTTCGACAGATTCTTAAACTAGTAGAGTTTTAAGTAGGTAGAAGTGAATCAACGAACACTCCTACTTGATAATTAAAGTTGATTTGCTAATTTGAAAAGTGAAGTCTGAAAACTTTCATCGAGCATCACTCCTCGTCTGTGTTTAATTAGGGGAATGACTCGCGCAATAACTTAATTTGGCACTATATCTATGGGTCACTTCACCTCCAGACCCCTAATGTCTATACCAAGACATGGAGGGTGCATGGAGAAGCAACTTGAGGTCAGCCCCGTGTATGGTCAATGTGATATGGTCTACGTATAGTCAACAGATCTAGACCTACAATGTTCTTCATATGATAAGTTTCATCATGAGTAGGGCATTGACCCATATCTATGGCCATACTTGCAGCCACATTACATGAGATCGACGGGGAAATTTGACCTACATAAATCTTAGAGGAAGCCTTTCAAATATGGAAAAATATTAATATCCGATGGAGTTACTTGTCGGGTTGCTTGCCCTAGACATAATGGGGTGGGCCCCACAAAATATTTCCTACCGGTTAGAAAGTTGCTCTCTTCAACTAGAGATACGAGGTAAGATTCTACACTTTAAATTGTGGGAAGCGATCAAATCATGACTCACTCTTTTATTCTAACTCTTGTATAGTTCTAACTAATTAGACATTATTGAAAAAAATTATGTGAGATCCCAATTTGAGTATCTCTTGATCCTTCACTCCATCGAGGATCAGGCCATCCAATTTTCTAAAATCTTGAGACCATCCAGTAATCAACAACAGAACAGATTCGACATTCTAGCCCTCAATTTTATATACAGATAAGTATGTCAGATCTATAGATTTATCTGTGAAGGATAAATTTTTCTGGACTCTGCCATTTGCGAGGAACATTTAACACATAAGTCTTCAGTAATTTATATACTAAACTCCTCTAATTACCTGCATCGACATCCACATATGTCAGTAGATGGAATTCAGGACTGAGCGAAAAGATATGAGATATATTGGTCCGAGGGCAAAAGATCACCTGTTATGATGAGCTGCGTAAGCTTGGCAGAGTATTGACCATCGCTGGTCCAGACAGGTATAATTGAGTCGTCGTAGAATGTGATGGACGGAATTGCGTTGTGGGGGAGGGGGGAGGGGGGGACCTAGGCTGTTCCATTCGGACTTCATCTGAAAACAATTGGCTTCTTAATAGTTAATTTCTTCTCTCGATTAAAGGTATGCTGCACTAACAGGAAATATAATAATAAAAATAACTTCAAACACAAGAGAAGGAGACAAAGAAATGAACGTGCTTCGGCATTAACCTACATCCACGAAACAGCATACAACTCCCCCTTCTCTGTTCATTCGATTTATATATGATTATATGGGCACCAGCTGATCTTGATAACATCTTATCCTAAACTCGAGGATATTTCTACCGAGTGTAAATAACCATCAACAAATTGGGTTGTTTCCACACATGACTTTGGTTATTCTCAATAGAGTCCGCTGTATTGGGGACATGACCTATCTCATTACTCCCTCTCAAGTTGAGCATATGAGGAGAAGAGTTCAACTTGCTACAGACATTTGCAAAATCTTTAGTAAGCAAACATTTTGTGAAGATATATGCAACAATTTGACAAGTAGCGGGACCATGGGAAACTTGCAATTCTCCAACAGCCACTTTCTCACGAACAAAATGATAAACCAAAGTAATAAGCTTGGAACGCCCATGGAAAACATAACTATATAGAGGTCATGCTAACAACAGTACTTAATTTTGTTATCGCATAAAAGAGATAGAGTACTCAAATGGAAACCAAGGCCACCAAGAATGTGACGTTATACCCAAGTAATTTCTATCACAGTGGAAGCAAGAGCTTAATATTCGGCTTCAGTATCTATTTTTTACATTCCAAGAAACACAATTAGCTAGCTAGCCTCGAGATAGATAACATTGGTAGGTTGTCTAATATCAGGATAACTATCCCAATCTGCATCTGTATAGTCAAGAAGATATAGAGGGCTATCATGAAAAATAAATAAGCCATAGTCAAGAGTCCCTTTGATCATGTACTATCAGAGGAATTTCACATCTCGGAAATGATCCAAAGTGGTAACGTGCATGAATTGACAAACATTAATGTTCACACTATGTATGATCTGCCTGTGTGACAGTTAAATATTGCAAAACACCAACCAGGCTTCTATAGAATTTTGGATCAAAAAATAAAGTACTACAAGTAGAAAAATTCTCCCCTAGAGATCATGCCTGCTCGTTGAAGAAGTTCTGCAACCAGAAGATGTATGCATGGTGTCTCAATAACAAGAAGATAATGTAGAATTAGGTCCAAATCTTTCGCAGAAAACTCATGTCCAAATAGTTGAATAATTCAAAACAACAGACCAGGTTGATTACTAGTGGTAATTGAGAATATCATCTACATATAATAAAAGGATCACCAAAGCAAGACTTACAGAATAAATAAATAAAGGTGTGTCATTGAAAACATTGAAAACCAAGCTATATATATATATATATATATATAAGGAATTGCTTGAACCTATCATATCAAGTTCCTGGAACCTGTATAAGTCCATATAATGTCTTATTCAATTTGTAGACATGAGAGAGAAAATTAGGATCAGAATAGCCAGGGAGCTATTCGATGTATATATATAGACGTTTTTGAAGGAAGCCAATTTCCCATTTAAGCATAGTAGCTGTGGACAAAACAATGTGTATTATTGCAGCTTTGACAATTGGACTGAAAGTATTATCAAAATCTATACCCAACATTTGGTTATATTCTTTGGCTACTAATTAAACGAATTTTATACCTTTCAATATCATCACCATTGGGCTTAAGTTTTGTCTTATACACCATGAAAGGATCTAGACTATGACTAGCCCTAGAGGGGGGTGAATAGGGCTTTAAAACTATGTCTTGAATGGACAACGGAAACTAATACAGAAATGATAACGAATGCAAAACAAAGAGAACTGAGAGGGAAGAAGGAAGCAAGCACACGAAGACACGCAGATTTATCCTGGTTCGGTAAGACCCCCGTTGGTCTACCTACGTCCAGTCCTCACCAACACGGTGAGATTTCCCTCACTAAGAGATGAACACAACCGCTGGTTGAAACGGTACCCAGCTCACCAACAAACCGCTAGTTAGCCCGTGCCTAGCTCACCAATACACAGCTAGTTGATGCGGTGCCTAGCTCACCAACACAATAAGGAACTGAAAGAGATAATGATAAACAAGCAAACTCAATGCCAAGCTTGGGAGGATGATCTTCAGATGTTTATGAAGCTCAGATGAAGCAAAAGATCTCCTCAAAAAGATGCCTTTTACAAGGATGCTGCAGATGGAAGCTTTAGAAGGCTGAAAAAGTTTGGAGAAGAAGCTTGAGATGAAACTCTTGAAGGAGGCACACTTCTCCATGAAATCTCCTTGCCTAGGGTTTCCCCTAGGTGTCCTTTTTATACCCCTTCCACAAAGGTAGCCGTTTGAGAGAAGGTGGAAAGTGGTCTTGGTCAAAAAGGTGTTCAAAAAGCACTTTTCAGAAGTTCTGCAACCCGGGGTCGACTCCCACTTTAGCTGGGGTCGACTCCAGAAGAGTCAGGGTCGACTCCAGAACAAACTGGGGGTCGACTCCAGTTCAGCAAAATGCTTCAACTTGAACTGGGGTCGACTCCCTTGGAAGGCTGGGGTCGACTCCGAATAACTGAGGTTTTCTGGGGTCGACTCCTGCAAATCCAGGGTCGACTCCTTTGCATGCAGAACTGGTCTTTTTGAACTGGGGTCGACCCCCTTGAAGAGTTGGGGTCGACTCCGAAAAATTGAGGTTTCCCGGGGTCGACTCCTGCAAACTTCAGGGTCGACTCCTCATACCTGAGCCTCACCAGGGTCGACTCCCTTAGAACCTTGGGGTCGACTCCAACAATCTTGCCTCAAGGTGAGCATCTTTTAAGGCCATTTTACCTTTACAAAATGCCCTGTTTTCTGCATACAATCTTACAAACTTGTTAGCAACCATAACAAGTGTTTTGTGATCATCAAAAGACAAATGGTTCCAACAATCTCCCCCTTTTTGATGATGACAAAACACCCACACAAAAATAATCATTATGTCTAACCTATCAATGATACCAAAACACAATAAGGCACATAAGTTAAAAACACAACTTCACACAAAATCTTCAACACATTAAAACATAAAAATCAAAACATCAATACATTCGAATTGCTCAAAGATAGTCATGATTTTTCATTCATATTTCAGAAGATTACACTTTTCATCTCCTAATCAACAAAAAGAAATAGCTCCCCCTTACTACGAGCACCCTTAAAAGCATTCACATCAAAAGAGAGTAAAGTTCTAAATGCAACCCCTTCAACACATTAAAACATAAAAGTTCTCCCCCTTTTGTCATCGTCAAAAAGAGAGGATGGAATGAGTTAATATGTGTTGTTTATGGAGAAGATGAACACATTCCTAATTCACGACGCAATGAAGTAAATCGGTCTTCACACAACGGTTTAGTAAAAATATCAGCTAATTGGTGTGTGGTATCAATAAAATTAATTCAATATCACCCCTAGAGACATGATCTCTAATAAAATGATGGCGTACTTCAATGTGTTTATTGCGAGAATGTTGAACTGGATTTTTCGATAAATTTATGGCACTTGTATTATCGCAAAGCAACAGAATTTTAGACAAACATATCCCATAGTCTTCTACTTGGTGTTTAATCCAAAGTGCTTGTGTGCAACCACTCCCGACTGCAATATACTCGGCTTCAGCCGTCGTCGAGCAAGCAAAAATTTTATTTCTTGGAGGACCATGAAATGAGGCAACCTCCCAAGAAATGACATGTTCCGCTTGTGCTCTTCCGATCAACCTTACACCCAGCATAGTCTGCATCGGTGAACCAACCAAGTCGAAGGAACATCCTTTGGGATACCACAAACCAAAATCAACCGAAGAAGCAAGATACCGAAAGATTCGTTTAACGGCAATTAAGTGCAATTGTTTAAGCGAACTTTGAAATCTCGCACACATGCAAACACTAAATCATATATCGGGCCTACTTGCAGTTAAATAGAGTAGAGATCCGATCATACCTCGATAAAGCTTAGAATCAATAGGCTTACCAAGCTCGTCATTATCCAATTTTGTTGTTGTAGACATAGGCTGTAACGGACCGGGGTATTTATGCCCATTAAGGCTCCATATCCAGATCCGCCTCCCGCGAACGCACCGAAGTGTCGCAAGGGATATCTCACACACGTGTCCAGTAAGAGTATAAAAGACAAACCACAAGAAACATAAGACACAAGAAAGTACATGTGCTCATATCTGTCCACAATTTCGTACAACTGTCCCATCACATTAATACATGTCCAATTAAAAGAGTACAACTACCTGGGGCATACCCCGAGGGAGCACAAGCTCACACAACACTAACTACTACACTACTGCTGGTGGTACAAGTCTGACACAACGCTACTGTAAGCCAAACACACGGCAAGCCCTGAAAAGAACTGTAGGGGAGTGAGCTCAACAAGTCATTGGCTCAGCAGGGGCTACCCAAAAACAACCGTAACCACAGACACCTCAACCCAATGGGTCTCACTAGCAACCAATAGCCAAACCATTTCATGCTCACATCATAACAATAAATAACAATTAAACATAATCATGATAATAACATAAAGTCCTCAGAAGAAAAGTAGGACTACAGGACTAACATAAAATCATTAGTCAGCCAACTACTAAAGTGCCTAAACCACAGTCTCATTGGCACACTGCTACAACAACTGGTTGCCTAAGCTATAAGCCACAGGCAAGTCTCTGCCCAGGCTACAAGCTTCACAGGCAAACCTCAAAACACTTAAGTAACAGGACTGCTAACAAAGAGCTGGTCCTTTATACTCCAAATCACACTACGTCGGAAACTACACACAAGGCAACAGAACTGGCTACCACGAAGCCAATCCATAACACACTAAAGCTATAATTGGAATTATACCCAAGATGAGTAAAACTCAACAAGTGGAAGGTCTCACACGGCCTTCACAGAGCATAGCTCAACTAAATCACAATATGCCTAGGCCATAAGCCTCATCGACAAATTACCCACAAAGGTAACATAATTAATAATTACAAACTAATCCACAATAATCTTATAAACAAAGATCTACTTAAAGCAATTAGGATACAACAAGTGGCAGGTCAAACCACAAGACTTCCAAACACACAAGTACCCGAAAAGGTTAGTACACAATGTACCATCACACAACCACAAAGTAACCCACGAAGGAAACAAGTACCTGCTACTCTGAGGTACCACAACACAAACACTCGAACAAGGGTACAAGTAGGTGATAAACACCACACTGAACCATAATTATATTATACCTTTAGTTAGACACAATATTACAGGTAAAACCTTAATCGACGAGTCACACAAACCACAATTGAATCACAACTGTGCCAACACCAAGGCACACCTCGAACTGGTCGAACCTCGACCACGAGTCACAAACTCACGAACTACGACAAGTAGCAAAGCATGAGTCAGAAAGAACAGCGCCACCACACGGGAA
Organism: Colocasia esculenta; assembly: GCA_014218235.1. Lineage (NCBI taxonomy): Eukaryota > Viridiplantae > Streptophyta > Magnoliopsida > Alismatales > Araceae > Colocasia > Colocasia esculenta. The sequence continues at coordinate 5,410,447 of CM024757.1, forward strand.
CGGACTACTGGCTGATCAGGCCAATATCCAACCCGGACAACACAACACGAGAACTACCTCTCAGTCTCGCAGTCACGGACGAAAGGTCCAACTGCCGCTCCACAAGAAAGAAGTCAAACAACTGTGGAGACCAACCAACACCACACCTGCAGACACACAACTGCAGGCCCATGCCTGGCACCTCTAGAGTCTCTGGCCGGAGCACTCTAAAGTGAGGCACTGGAAAACAGGACTAGCTGGGGACCAGTGTCGACTACTGGTGTCCGTACCCCCAACTACGAGCGCGCTACAAGCGACTACACACCCACAACACAAGCCGCTGCCCTACTGCCGTCTTTCCCTCAGCCGGACGTACAACTCAAGCACAAGAGTGAGGGTGTCCAGGAAGACGACACAGACCTCAACGGTACCACACTGTACCGGGACAAAATCCCGAGCACAACAAACACACGTGCCTGGCTCACAAAGAACCTGGGGTACCCGACTAGAGAGGCATTTCCGGAATAGGCGCCGGACCACCACACTTGGCTAGCACAAACCACGATATTTACATATATAGCCTTTACTTATAATTCATAATATACAAGTGTTAGGATTAGCTTAACATCGGTCACCATGTGACTCCAAAGCTATCCCACACCAACACATACCTGAACCACTAATTTGCCTATCATTGGTCACGAAATGACCTTCGTGGCAACATAGACCATTTAACACATAAATCAATATAACCAGGGCTAGGTCAATGTGGACCTTCACTGCCCAAACACCACAAAGTCATGGCTAGGCTCACACAAGAACCTCACTGCCCAGTTACTACGATAAATCACCAGAATTATATTACCACAAAGTGTGTAGCACACACACACTCAAACCACGTAGACAATACATGCATATTACACCCTGGATGGTGTACCACACGTCTTCCACGTAAACCACATGTCCAACACATGGACAACGCATTCCAAGAGTGCCACGGGTGCCAACGCACCACACATACCATGGAAAGCGATTACGTACATCACATGTCATTTACGTAAAACATGCCTATTACATGAGCAGTATGCTCCAAGAGCATAACAAGTGCACTGGCTCACACCGATCATCGCCATGCATACACAATCACACAATATTCATAAGAAAACTACGTAAACAACACTGCATGAACACATGCACAGGTTGGCGGCAACATCGACTGCCGCTTGAAGGAAGTAAACGGCAAGTGATCTAGCCGTTTATCTCTTGGCTGATGAACCTGGCGTCAATCGATGTTGACGCCAAGATCCTCAACCCCAGACCCTGCAGAAACCCTAATCGATCCCACATGCATTCCTGACCTCGAAATCATTAAGAAAATAAGAAGAAACAGTTCCTCTAACTCCCATGCATTATAATTAAACTAAAACAACATGCTTTACTACATAAAATCATCAAACCACCCATTAACCCCACATGGTGCAACTTAATCCGAAAATACAATAAAAATGCGGGTTCAAGTGATTACGTGTGTTTTAATGTTTTTAACAAGCTAACAGGGCTCGACCCCTACCTCAGAAACGCAATTAAACTCCCGAAGAACCTCGAATCACGCCAAAACCCGAGAAAGTCCCACGAACACCGCGCTCCAATCCGTCATTCCCCGCCCGATCTGCCGCTACCACGCGCACCACGGCCTTCCCACGAGCTCCCGCCAATCGTCAGAACTCGCGAAGAAGCTCAAGGGTGAAGGTGGGGGAAGAGGAAGGGAGAAGGAGGAGAAAGAACAGAGCTCGGGTCTGCCATAAAAAACACAGGCATGCCAGGTTAACGTCAACCCTTTGGCCGTTTAACCAGACCGCCACACTAGACGTCCACAAAGCTTGACGCCAAATCAACAGTCGACGTCCTCACCGATGGACGTTAACACCATGTTAACGGCACACCACTGCCGCCAACACACAGTCGACGTCACCCACCTGGACGCCAACACACTGTGTCCAGCAAGCTGAACACCAACACGGACCCAAACCAAACCCGGTAAGGATCTAGTAAGAAACACACAACACTAATGGGCCTCACATTGGCCACTAAACCCGCTAAACCTGGATCCACGGGGATCCGAAAAACGCGCGACGTTACATTATTATCACCTAAAAACAAATGTCGTCCTCGACATATAAAACAAATCACAATAAACCAATTATCACCTAAAAAAACAAATAAACGAACACAGAACAAGTAGGATACTCTTTCTCTGCTTCAGCCTTTCAATTCATCTCACAATTACTCTGTTCTGTCAATTCCATTGCCTTTCTTTAGCTTTTAACCGTAGGTGATCCTACCTTGCCAATGGCACTTTATCTCCTTGGACTGAACCTGCTTCCACAATTTCTGGGCTTTGTTTGCAACATTTCTTTCGAGACTACTTTACCTTTCTCAAATATCTTACACTGTAATATTCTTTCATGCCATCATTTCCTTTTTCCATTTATCACTGCTTGCTGTTATCCTGCCTCATCTGCATTTATATTTACTACTGACACTTCTTCAAAGAAAACCAATCACTATCTTTGAATTTCCTGCTCTTTCATATTATTCTGTTCATACCACTTAAAGCCGATCTCTGATTAAAAACCATAATAAATTCTGTTCCTTTATTCCGCTGCGCAAAACTTTACACTTTCTCTTTATTCAAGCAAACTTGAACAATCTCTGAATATTAAATCTTTCTTTGCTTCCGCTTCCGCTGCGCTACTCTGATCATACTGAACACTTTTGCAAAATATTTCACAATTTCTGCTCACAGTATTACTTTCAATTACTTTCTTCTGGCTTCAACTGCTTCTCAAATCATCTTATTCAATTAATTCATGCTGAAGAAATTACTGCAATTTCTGATCTGTCAAACCACTATTGACATATTGTGCTCTTCATAAATCATTCCTGCTTTACTGACATTCTCTGGCTAATCTCATAATTCTGGGGTATAAACTTTCCAAATACTCTTAATCAATCTGCTCCAGCATTAAACCCTGAAATATCTTAATAACAATTTCTCATTTCTTTGCACCAATATGCAAACTTTAACTGACATTTCCTGACTTATCTGACTTTATTAACTTCACCATTTGCTAAATTCTTCCTTTCTCTCTTTCTTTATTCAACTGATCATTTCTATACTTATTTATATCAATCTTCATATCGCACTTTCTGTTACCATCATTATTCATAACACTTTTCTCAAATTTCTGATCTCAGGCATATTAATCTATCTGTCATAAATCACTGCTCTTTTATGTACTGATACTTCTTTTAAAGCTGATCTGTCTTACTTAATCATATCAAACTCTTCATAACACTAATCACATTCTGATCCACACTGTTTCTTAATATCATCTGACTCAGATCTCTAATGCCACAATATCTCTACTGAGGTTCTCAACTACAACTTATCACACACACACTGACCTGATCCTTATCACCTTGCTACCATGCACCTGTCTTTGCCAACTTTCTATCTCATTATAACTTACTTACTGAATTCCATATCCCAACTTGCTAATCTCTTCAATTCCTTTAACTTCAAATCTTTAACAACCAAACTGATCTATCACAGAAATACTCTATACTTATCTCTGCTAACTCTGCACTTTATTAACATATAACAGATATATCCTTCTCAAGGCATTACTTTACATTTCTCTTCTAATCTCTGCAACTGAAAACTTTAAAATACTGTACTTTAACTGCTTTAACTGCACTAGTGCCAGGATGCTACCACACAACTTATGCCACTATCCATGCTAAGGCACAACAACTGCTCACATCTGCCCATCTAATAAACAGAAACATACGGCTTACGTGCCAAAGGCTCACGTAAAAACTACTTCATATCACACAAAACCACAGACTTACTACCAGCAGTGGACATTAATCCATGTATTGGGACATTGTACTTCCAGTGTCTTTTCATATTCTAACTGGACATTGCTCTGATACCAACTTGTAACGGACCGGGTATTTATGCCCATTAAGGCTCCATATCCAGATCCGCCTCCCGCGAACGCACCGAAGTGTCGCAAGGGATATCTCACACACGTGTCCAGTAAGAGTATAAAAGACAAACCACAAGAAACATAAGACATAAGAAAGTACATGTGCTCATATATGTCCACAATTTCGTACAACTGTCCCATCACATTAATACATGTCCAATTAAAAGAGTACAACTACCTGGGGCATACCCCGAGGGAGCACAAGCTCACACAACACTAACTACTACACTACTGCTGGTGGTACAAGTCTGACACAACGCTGCTGCAAGCCAAACACACGGCAAGCCCTGAAAAGAACTGTAGGGGAGTGAGCCTCAACAAGTCACTGGCTCAGCAAGGGCTACCCAAAACAACACCGTAACCACAGACACCTCAACCCCAATGGGTCTCACTAGCAACACCAATAGCCAAACCATTTCATGCTCACATCATAACAATAAATAACAATTAAACATAATCATGATAATAAACATAAAGTCCTCAGAAGAAAAGTAGGACTACAGGACTAACATAAAATCATTAGTCAGCCCAACTACTAAAGTGCCTAAACCACAGTCTCATTGGCACACTGCTACAACAACTGGTTGCCTAAGCTATAAGCCACGCAGGCAAGTCTCTGCCCAAGCTACAAGCTTCACAGGCAAACCTCAAAACACTTAAGTAACAGGACTGCTAACAAAGAGCTGGTCCTTTATACTCCAAATCACACTACGTCGGAAACTACACACAAGGCAACAGAACTGGCTACCACGAAGCCAATCCATACACACTAAAGCTATAATTGGAATTATACCAAGATGAGTAAAACTCAACAAGTGGAAGGTCTCACACGGCCTTCACAGAGCATAGCTCAACTAAATCACAATATGCCTAGGCCATAAGCCTCATCGACAAATTACCCACAAAGGTAACATAATTAATAATTACAAACTAATCCACAATAATCTTATAAACAAAGATCTACTTAAAGCAATTAGGATACAACAAGTGGCAGGTCAAACCACAAGACTTCCACAACACACAAGTACCCGAAAAGGTTAGTACACAATGTACCATCACACAACCACAAAGTAACCCACGAAGGGAACAAGTACCTGCTACTCTGAGGTACCACAACACAAACACTCGAACAAGGGTACAAGTAGGTGATAAACACCACACTGAACCATAATTATATTATACCTTTAGTTAGACACAATATTACAGGTAAAACCTTAATCGACGAGTCACACAAACCACAATTGAATCACAACTGTGCCAACACCAAGGCACACCTCGAACTGGTCGAACCTCGACCACGAGTCACAAACTCACGAACTACGACAAGTAGCAAAGCATGAGTCAGAAAGAACAGCGCCACCACACGGAACGGACTACTGGCTGATCAGGCCAATATCCAACCCGGACACACACACGAGAACTACCTCTCAGTCTCGCAGTCACGGACGAAAGGTCCAACTGCCGCTCCACAGAAAGAAGTCAAACAACTGTGGAGACCAACCAACACCACACCTGCAGACACACACTGCAGGCCCATGCCTGGCACCTCTAGAGTCTCTGGCCGGAGCACTCTAAAGTGAGGCACTGGAAAACAGGACTAGCTGGGGACCAGTGTCGACTACTGGTGTCCGTACCCCCAACTACGAGCGCGCTACAAGCGACTACACACCCACAACACAAGCCGCTGCCCTACTGCCGTCTTTCCCTCAGCCGGACGTACAACTCAAGCACAAGGTGAGGGTGTCCAGGAAGACGACACAGACCTCAACGTACACACTGTACCGGGACAAAACCCCGAGCACAACAAACACACGTGCCTGGCTCACAAAGAACCTGGGGTACCCGACTAGAGAGGCATTTCCGGAATAGGCGCCGGACCACCACACTCGGCTAGCACAAACCACGATATTTACATATATAGCCTTTACTTATAATTCATAATATACAAGTGTTAGGATTAGCTTAACATCGGTCACCATGTGACTCCAAAGCTATCCCACACCAACACATACCTGAACCACTAACTTGCCTATCATTGGTCACGAAATGACCTTCGGGCAACATAGACCATTTAACACATAAATCATATAATCAGGGCTAGGTCAATGTGGACCTTCACTGCCCAAACACCACAAAGTCATGGCTAGGCTCACACAAGAACCTCACTGCCCAGTTACTACGATAAATCACCAGAATTATATTACCACAAAGTGTGTAGCACACACACACTCAAACCACGTAGACAATACATGCATATTACACCCTGGATGGTGTACCACACGTCTTCCACGTAAACCACATGTCCAACACATGGACAACGCATTCCAAGAGTGCCACGGGTGCCAACGCACCACACATACCACGGAAAGCGATTACGTACATCACATGTCATTTACGTAAAACATGCCCATTACATGAGCAGTATGCTCCAAGAGCATAACAAGTGCACTGGCTCACACCGATCATCGCCATGCATACACAATCACACAATATTCATAAGAAAACTACGTAAACAACACTGCATGAACACATGCACAGGTTGGCGGCAACATCGACTGCCTCTTGAAGGAAGTAAACGGCAAGCGATCTAGCCGTTTATCTCTTGGCTGATGAACCTGGCGTCAATCGATGTTGACGCCAAGATCCTCAACCCCAGACCCTGCAGAAACCCTAATCGATCCCACATGCATTCCTGACCTCGAAATCATTAAGAAAATAAGAAGAAACAGTTCCTCTAACTCCCATGCATTATAATTAAACTAAAACAACATGCTTTACTACATAAAATCATCAAACCACCCATTAACCCCACATGGTGCAACTTAATCCGAAAATACAATAAAAATGCGGGTTCAAGTGATTACGTTGTGTTTTAATGTTTTTAACAAGCTAACAGGGCTCGACCCCTACCTCAGAAACGCAATTAAACTCCCGAAGAACCTCGAATCACGCCAAAACCCGAGAAACGTCCCACGAACACCGCGCTCCAATCCGTCATTCCCCGCCCGATCTGTCGTTACCACGCGCACCACGGCCTTCCCACGAGCTCCCGCCAATCGTCAGAACTCGCGAAGAAGCTCAAGGGTGAAGGTGGGGGAAGAGGAAGGGAGAAGGAGGAGAAAGAACAGAGCTCAGGTCTGCCATAAAACCAGGCATGCCAGGTTAACGTCAACCCTTTGGCCGTTTAACCAGACCGCCACAGCTAGACGTCCACAAAGCTGACGCCAAATTCAACAGTCGACGTCCTCCCGATGGACGTAGGACGTTAACACCATGTTAACGGCACACCACTGCCGCCCACACACGTCGACGTCACCCACCTGGACGCCAACACACTGTGTCCAGCAAGCTGAACACCACACGGACCCAAACCAACCCGGTAAGGATCTAGTAAGAAACACACAACACTAATGGGCCTCACATTGGCCACCAAACCCGCTAAACCTGGATCCACGGGGATCCGAAAAACGCGCGACGTTACATTGGCGTTGGGAGGCTTGGTGTTGTTGAATCCATATTTCTTTAGCAATTCCTTTGTGTACTTTGATTGACTTACAAAGATGCCATCATGACTTTATTTATCTGAAGTCCGAGAAAGAAGTTGAGCTCACCCATCATGCTCATCTCGAACTCCCCCTGCATCAACTTAGAAAAATCCTTACACAATTTTTCTTTAGTAGAACCGAACACGATATCATCCACATAAATTTGAACAAGTAAAATATATGAGCCCACAAATAGAGTTGAGTCAACAAAACCATACTTAAAATCATGTTGAACAAGAAATTGACTCAATCTCTCATACCATGCACGCGGTGCTTGCTAAGACCATATAGAGCTTTTTGAAGACAAAAGACATGGTTTGGGAAATTTGGATCCTCAAACTCAGGAGGTTGCTCTACATAGACTTTCTCTTTAATGAAACCATTAAGAAACACACTTTTAACATCCATTTAAAACAATTTAAAATTTTTGGAACAAGCGAATGCTAATAGAATCCTAATGGCTTCAAGTCTAGCAACCGGTGCAAAGGTCTCATCATAATCTATCCCTTCTTCTTGAGAGTATCCTTGGGCAACTAAACGTGCTTTGTTCCGAGTTACCACACCGGATTCATCAAGTTTGTTTCGAAAAACCCACTTGGTTCCGATCACGGGATGGTCATTCGGACGAGGAGACAAAGTCCACACTTTGTTCCTCTCAAACTGGTTTAGTTCCTCAAGCATAGCAATAGACCAATGTTCATCAAGAAGGGCTTCATCAACAATCTTTGGTTCAAATTGAGAAATGAAAGCAATATAATCACATTGATATTGAGTTTTCCGAGTTCGCATACCGGATGACGGATCACCTAACACATTACCGATTGGATGACTCGACATGATCTTCCATGCATGAGGTAATTCATCACTTGGAGAGGACACTCACAGTTCTTCAAGTGGAGGATCTTCCTTTTCATTTTGATCACCAATAAGTTGGGTAGGATCATCCATTGCTTCCCTACTAGGCTCCGTGAGATCTATGTCATTAATGGTTAAATCTGCTTCTTTCATGATTTCTGTATCATCATCATCATTATCTCTTTTTCTAACATTTTGGTTAGTCTCATCAAAGATTACATGAATAGATTCTTCAACAACCAATGTTTTCTTATTAAAAACACGAAAAGCTTTAGAGTGAGATGAGTAACCAACAAATATACCTTCATCGCTTCGAGGATTAAACTTACCTATATCCTCTTTGCCATTTACCAAGATGAAGCACTTGCACCCAAATGGCTTGAAATAAGAGATGTTCGGTTTTCTGCCTTTGTATAGTTCATATGGAGTCTTATGCAACAAAAGTCTAATCAGACAACGGTTAGTGATATAACATGAAGTATTAATAGCCTCAGCCCAGAAATATCTAGGCAAAACAGATTCACAAAGCATAGTCCGGGACATATCAATCAAAGTCCGATTTTTCCTTTTCAGCCACACCATTTTGCTGAGAGTTCTCGGAGCAAAAAATTATGACTGAACCCTTCATCATCACAAATGAATTGAATAGCAGATTTTCAAATTCCTTACCATGATCACTACGGATTGCATTAATCACATAACCCTTATCATTTTGAACTTTTTACAGAACTTTATGAATTCAGATAATGCATCACTTTTATGAACTAAGTACAACACCCATGTAAACCGAGAGAAATCATCAACTATTACAAAACCATAGCGTTTACCTCCTAAACTAGCAGTTCTTGTCGGGCCAAACAAATCCAAATGCAATAGTTGCAAAGGCCGAGAGGTAGAAACAATGTTCTTGGATTTAAATGAAGTTCGAGTTTGCTTACCCTTGGCACAAGCATCGCAACTCCATTTGAATCAAAATTCATTTTGGGCAAACCGACCACAAGCTCACGTCTAGACAGTTTGAAATGATTCCAAAGCTAGCATGGCCCAATCTTCGGTGCCACAGCCACAGGTTGGAGTTATTTGCTACAAAGCAAATCTCCTTTTCATTCCAAATCATCCAAATTAACGGTATAAACATTTCCATTTCGATTACCGACAACTTGATTTCATTTGAAACAATATCGGTTAACATGCAATGAGATGCATCAAAAGTAACTCTAAATCTTTATCACACAATTGGCTAATGCTAAGCAAGTTATGCTTTAATCCATCTACAAATACACATGCTCAATGCTAGTAGAGGGAGATTTACCAATGTTACCAATGCCTATTACTCTTCCTTTGCTATTATCTCCGAACGTCACGCTTCCTTCGCTTTTCTTTTCAAGACTAGAAAATTGAGATTTATCTCCCGTCATGTGCCGAGAGCAACCACTATCCAAATACCATTCTTTATTCATCGAACCATTGGGCCCTGCAAAAACAGAGATTTACACTTGATTTCTTGGTACCCATTTGCTTGGGTCCATCCATGTTAGTCCATCTTTTGGTTGTTTCCTTTGGCACCCACATTGTTTTGATCTTGTGGATGTTCTTTCGGAACCAACAACTCTGAATTTTATGCCCCTTCTTACCACAATAGTTGCATGTAGCAAAAGGAGTACTAGATAACTTAGCCCCAACAAAAGAAGTTGTGGTCTTATGCTTTGATTTTTGAGGGATAAAACAATTCCTTCTTTTCTAAACACGCCTTTTGCGCTACCAAGAATAGCATCTAGATTATCACGACCACGCACGAATGTAGACAAGACATTATTTAATCTATCTACTTCTTTTTGAAGGTTAGAACAATTATCTTTTAGGCTAGGAATTTGTTCTTCTAATGTTTCAACCTTTTTCTTAAGCAATGTATTCTCATTTACTATATCAACATTTTCACATTCATGTAAACGAGATGCACTTAATTCATGAGTCATTAAATCAATACTTTTCTTTAAGCATCTATTCTCAAGTTTGCATTCAATAAATTTTTTATATAACTCATTAAACGCTTCATGAAGTTCTTCTAATGTAAAAGTTTCAGAATTTACCTTCTCATGGTCGGATTTGGCCATGAGACAAAGGTTGGCAATTTCCTCTTCACTTTCTTCTCCCGTGGAGGTGTCTTCATCACTCCAAGCAGCAAGAGCCTTCTTTTTTGATGTCTTGTCGTTTCCCTTGGTGTATGCCTTCTTCTTCTTGAGTTCAGACATTCAGCCGGATATGTCCGGCTTTCTGCACTCAAAGCAAGTGACTTCCTCGCTCTTGGAAGTTTCCCCTTTAGCTTGATTCTTCTTCTGAAATCTTCTGTTTCTGGTTGGAAGTTGGATCGACGTTTGTTCAGAAACTTCTTGAATTGCCTCGTCATTAAGGCAATCTCTTCATCATCGATCTCTTCATTGCTATCCTCACTGACACACTCATTTAACACGTTAGTAGCTTTGAGGGCAAGACTCTTTTTCTTCTTAGAGTCATCTATGTCCCTCGATATATTGATCTCATAGGTCATTAAGGATCCTCTTCAATTGCTGTCACCTTGGGATTCCAAGACATAGGCAAAGACCTTAAAATTTTCCTATTGAGTTCAGGGATAGAGTATTCTTTACCAAGGGCTTTAAGCCCATTCGTGATGTCCGTGAACCGCTTGAACATCTCTGTTATGGTCTCTTTCTCTTCCATCTTGAACAGCTCATACTTGTGAACAAGAAGATTTATCTTCATTTCTTTGACTTGAGAAGTTCCTTCATATGTCACTTGAAGCTTGTCCCAGATTTCTTTAGCACTGCTGCACATAGAAACACGGTTAAATTCATTAGCATCTAAGGCACAGAATAAGGCATTAATTGCCTTGGCATTCATAGACAACTTTTTAAAGATTTCAGAACTCCAATCTTTTTCAGGTTCCGCTGGAACATATGGACCCTTTTCCACAATATTCCATAGCTCATAATCCATAGCTTTCAAAAAGATAGTCATCCTAGCTTTCCAATAACTATAGTTATTGCCATTGAACATAGGTGGCCTATTCGTAGAGCTGCCTTCAGTGAAAGCACTCTGCTCTCCAAATCCAGCCATAGTCAATCCACACTAGAGGTTGTAAAACCCTTTAAACTAGTGACCAAGCTCTGATACCAAATGAAAGGATCTAGACTATGACTAGCCCTAGAGGGGGGTGAATAGGGCTTTAAAACTTGTCTTGAATGTACAACGGAAACTAATGCAGAAATGATAACGAATGCAAAACAAAGAGAACTGGAGGGAAGAAGGAAGCAAGCACACGAAGACACGCAGATTTATCCTGGTTCGGTAAGACCCCCGTTGGTCTACCTACGTCCAGTCCTCACCAACACGGTGAGATTTCCCTCACTAAGAGATGAACACAACCGCTGGTTGAAACGGTGCCCAACTCACCAACAAACCGCTAGTTAGCCCGATGCCTAGCTCACCAATACATAGCTAGTTGATGCGGTGCCTAGCTCACCCAACACAATAAGGAACTGAAAGAGATAATGATAAACAAGCAAAATCAATGCCAAGCTCGGGAGGATGATCTTCAGATGTTGATGAAGCTCAGATGAAGCAAAAGATCTCCTCAAAAAGATGCCTTTTACAAGGATGCTGCAGATGGAAGCTTTAGAAGGCTGAAAAAGCTTGGAGAAGAAGCTTGAGATGAAACTCTTGAAGGAGGCACACTTCTCCACGAAATTCCCTTGCCTAGTGTTTCCCCAGGTGTCCTTTTTATACCCCTTCCACAAAGTAGCCGTTTGAGAGAAGATGGAAAGTGGTCTTGGTCAAAAAGGTGTTCAAAAAGCACTTTTCAGAAGTTCTGCAACCAGGGGTTGACTCCCACTTTAGCTGGGGTCGACTCCATAAGAGTCAGGGTCGACTCCAGAACAAACTGGGGGTCGACTCCAGTTCAGCAAAATGCTTCAACTTGAACTGGGGTCGACTCCCTTGGAAGGCTGGGGTCGACTCCGGAAAACTGAGGTTTTCTGGGGTCGACTCCTGCAAATCCAGGGTCGACTCCTTTGCATGCATAACTGGCCTTTTTGAACTGGGGTCGACCCCCTTGAAGAGCTGGGGTCGACTCCGGAAAACTGAGGTTTCCCGGGGTCGACTCCTGCAAACTTCAGGGTCGACTCCTCATACCTGAGCCTCACCAGGGTCGACTCCCTTAGAACCTTGGGGTCGACTCCAACAATCTTGCCTCAAGGTGAGCCTCTTTTAAGGCCATTTTACCTTTACAAAATGCCCTGTTTTCTGCATACAATCTTACAAACTTGTTAGCAACCATAACAAGTGTTTTGTGATCATCAAAAGACAAAGGGTTCCAACACACCAATCGAAACCGAACAACATTCATTTTAGGACTCCCGACAACTAAACTCCATATGGCTTTATGAGCAGCAAACTCGATCCTCCTCCATGGCTGCTATTTTCCAATGAGAAATTTTCATAGGTCTTTTATAGGTCTTAGGCTCCATGTCTGAAACAACTAGCTGAGGTGAATATAATAGATTAAGAGAACTTTCAAAGAATGAGGTACGATATACCTTCACTTTTCTTGTGCTTGTATCTGAACGGCTGACCATGCGATGGATTTTTAAGTAAGATTCTAGATGAGCATCATGGAGTAATGGTACTTGTGGTGATATATATATATATATATATATATATATATATATATATTATATATATATATATATTATATATATATTATATATATATATATATATATAGTGTAGTGGCTTGTGGGAATATATATATATATAGTGTAGTGGTACTTGTGGTGATAGTGGCTTGTGGGAATATATATATATATATAGTGTAGTGGTACTTGTGGTGATATATATATATATAGTGTAGTGGCTTGTCACTGTGCACCCGAAACCCTGCCCCAGGATCTAACCCGCGCGGTCCCGGGGCCCCGCCTAAACCCTCCCTCCCGGTGTCCACTATAGCATTGCCGCGAGATGATACTTGTGGTGATGAGTGAACACGAATCAGAGAAGATGAAGAGGTTACTCGTGTGGGAATATTAATATGGGGAGAAGCTCTGGCAGTGAGGCAAGGGGTTCATAAAAAAGAGTTCCACGAGAAAGAGTGGTGGAAATTAACCTCGGTAATTGCCTCAAACAAACCTAAATCTTGAAAAGATTTGCAATTTTAGAAGCAAAAATTCTAGGACCTTCGCCCTTGAATCGTGGGCAACATTCTATCTCTGGCTCCTTCATTGTTGATTCCAAAATTGACCTTGAAAAGGGGCGGTCTTGGGTCTTAGGAGATCAACCGTCCGATGAGGATCGCTGACCGTGGGGAAATCTCCACATTCTACAAGATGGAAGGTGAAGTCAAGGAGAGCCCAAAGAATGTTCTTTGGGGAGTCCCTCTTCGACGCTCAAGTCAAAGATAGAATGGTCGCAAGAAGTAGACCACAAGGATGGCTCAAGACCACTCTTTACCAAAGGAAATTATCTCTATTTGTGGTGTTTTGAGTTTACCTTCCTTTCTTGACATCCACCTGGTGTTATATAGAAATGTGCCCTCTTGAATTGGCCCACGTGCCTTGTTTGATGGGCCAAGGGAGGCATGGGGGTGGTGGTAACGGGCATCCCCGGCCCTTGGGGCGGAATGTCAATCGTGAAGAGTGTTATCCCTCGCGAGGTCCTCAGATGCAATGATGCTTAATGATACGCTTTTTTTAAGGGTAGATCTCCGCAGAGAGGAGGCTCCAAGCCCCACACACTAGGAATGTCCCATCACCTTAAATTCCCCTGTCACTTGTCTCTCTTTGGGGGCATTGTGGTGTAGAGTCCGGGCATTGTTCTCCCTTAGTCCTTGATGTCGCAAGTCTCCCAAGCGCCAAGCCTTGTTTGGCCTACACGTGGAGACAAGGTGTCATGCCCCGCCAATTTAGCAGCAGAATAAATCGGGGAGGCATGAACAACGAGTATGGTAATGTAAATTGTGCATACATTCGCAAATATCAGAGCAACTAATGAACAATAATTGTAATAAAACTCATCATTTTATTGATAATTCATCTAAACTATTACAACCACTAATTCAGAGCCAAAACATAGGGCTCAATGACTTTATTTTATTGGAAAAGAAATCTAAAGCAAATATCTAACTAGACTCTAAGGTACTAAGGACATTCCACCGCTATGACTTCAAGACGCTCATCACTCCAGTCCAATCCCGTTGTTGTGTGTGAGGTCGTCACTTGACTTACCTGAAAACACAATAACAAATAACGAAGGGTGAGCGATAACGCTCAGTAGGACTTAATATCTCGTGTAAACAAGCGTGCTTTAAGTGATTAATGTCTTGTAACGCAGGCTAACTAGAGAGAACGATCATGTATAGTCAAGAGAGTAATAGTACAAGATGACAATGAACGATAATACATTTCTCAAGAGTATTGCAAAATTAGGATGACAACATAACGAGATAGCATGTAACAAGATAGTGTATAACAAGATAGCGTGTATCAAAATGACATGTAATAGGATAACTTGTATCAAGGTGGCGTGTAACGAGATAGCTTGTATATCAAGATAGCGTGTAACGAGATTTCATGTAAAGAGATAGCGTGTAAAGAGATAACGTGTATGGTTGCACCACAACGCACTAGTCGAGTACGACAATAGTCACTTTGGGACAGTAGCCGTTTCACGATGGTAAAGTACGTCTGAACTCCTCAGACTAATACTATAACAGTCAGTGCTAGCACAATAATAGCACCGAAATGGTACAGTACGTCTGAACTCCTCAGACTAATAGTATAACAGTTAGGTGTCTAGCCAATGTCGAGATAGTCAGGACCGGTGCAATGCAGAACACCGTCAATAGCCCTTGCAGGTATTTTCGGGTGGCTCTCTGCCCCCAGGACTAGATTGGAGCCCCTCGGACACTCTCCGTGCCCTGCACAATATGCATTCAAGTCAGTAGGGTCACTGGACCCATATTATGGCGCTAGACAGTCATGTATAGTACACGCAATGGGAGCCACAACAGCTCAAGAGTCTCAAGAGAGTACTAGATGAATATACAAGATAGTAGAGTGAACGTGAATAGATGAGAGTACAAGGATAGTAGATGAGATAGGGGTATAATCGTAAAACAACGATAAACCACGATAGTAACGGTTGCACAGTACCAGGTCGGGTACCGGCAGTCTGGTAGAAGTCACATCCGCCCCACAAGCCGTGTTGTGTACACAAGCTAGGTGGTCCGACGTGATCACAAGATAAGAGAGATCTCACTAAGGCCGATTGGATCGTACTGATCCCTAAAAGTGTAACAGGATTTACAGGTACAACTAGCTCGTCGGCTAAGGACGTGCGCCAAAGCCAAGAAGACTTACGGAGGCCTTGATAAGGAGTCCCTGGTCCAGTCGAGAGTATTCCCGATAGAGTGGTGGTCCAAGTCAAGAGAAAGTGTGTAAAATGGGTCCGTCGTACCTTGAGTGTTCAAGGCCGAGGGAAAACGATAACGGTAGATAAAATGCACGAGTAAAAAACGGAAACAATTGTATTTAATAAAATAGGGTAATTTAGTCATTTATTTCGCTAAGTTACCAGATACATTATTGCATAAATTATTAGAGTCAAATGGCAATTAATAAAGTCATGTGTGTGTAAGTGTAAAGAAATCTTGAGGATATGACAAGTCGTGCAAATGTCCATTTAAAATAATTAAATTTATATCATTAATGTCATTTATTAACTTAGCCAAGTCGGGTTAACTATATCATGGTTTAATCATGGCCAATTAGGGGTATAAAGCCCAACCAGTAGGGGCATATGCACAATTTTTCAGTTCTGGTGGAGTTCTTCAGATCGCGGCGGACCTACCCGTCGCGACTCAGATCGCGTCGGGGCGGCCGGGCGCGACAGGTGGAACGACCGGTCTGGCTCGGTCTGGGAAGGGAACGCGGTGACGAGACCCGCCGCGTTCAAGACGCGACCTATAGGCCAATCGCGACCCTCCTGTTATCGCGGCGTATCGCGCCGCCGCGATAGCAGGGACGGTCCAGGTTTTTCCCTTTTTTTTCAGGGTTGATATTGGATGACACATGGATTTTCTAAATTCAATATAAAATCATATAATGACCCAAAAATCCCGAATCTAGTTTCAAATGAAAGTAGACACATAGATCTATCAGCATGCACGATTAATTTGAATTTAGACAGGATTTAGGCATGCTTTGAACATGTTACATTCTGATGACCTAAACAGGCGCAGTCAGGGTTCAACGAATTAATAGGAGATGAATACATGATTAAAAATTATGAAACTAGGGGCGTTCGAAAGCTAACACGATGTAGTATTTTAGAGAATTTTCTCATAGCAGAACATCAAGTGTGCAAGAAGTTTAAAAGTAAACTTGAAGAGTCGGGTACACACAACAGACAGGGATTCAAAGATTTAATTCTCCCTCATGGGAGATTGAAATAGAGCAAGACCAAGGGCTTTTGAAAGCTATTGCACTGTAGTATCATTGAGAAGTTTCTCATAGCATGGGAACAAGTACGTGTGGGGGATTAGAGAAAACATGAGATTCGGGTTCATGGTGACAGCAGGATTTCATGAATTAAATTCACCCAAATGGATGAGCGGAATACAACGAAACTATAGGGCTTTTGAAGAGGTACATGAACTCTACCTAGGATAATTATTTCACGATTTTAGCTTGAGAGATTGCCTACCTTTCGTTGCAAGAATGAAAAGCTAGGGTTTTTGATGAAGAACGAGATGAAATCCCTCCTTTCCAAGCTCCTCCTTCTTGCTCCTTCGTTCTCCAGCCTCTCCCTTCATCTCCCAAAGTCTAAGCACGAAAATGAGGGTTGATAGGGTTGTATTAGGATGTATTTGGTTGCTACAAGAGTCCATCATCTCTAAAACTCTTCCTTCTCCTTCCAACTCTTTAATTTCTATATTTATCCCCTTATTTCTTGCATTATCCCACCTAATAGGATAGATGAGAGGTTAATTCGTGGGTAATGGATTAGTATAAGTTAGGTCTCTTATATATATAGAGTCATAATAGTGCCTTAATTACCTCTTT
Source organism: Colocasia esculenta (assembly GCA_014218235.1). Lineage (NCBI taxonomy): Eukaryota > Viridiplantae > Streptophyta > Magnoliopsida > Alismatales > Araceae > Colocasia > Colocasia esculenta. Next base: position 5,427,993 of record CM024757.1, read on the forward strand.
TTAATTATGAGATAATTTAGTTACGAATTTCACTATTTAATATGAGTCTTCTCTCTTTAACCCAATTGTCTCTCATCTAAATCCCCTTTTTCAGATTAGGATAGAGTCCTATTGAGTTATACTAGGTTTAGAACTCTTTCTAAGATAATTAAGAGTTAAAATACTCATTATCTTAACCCTTTTCTATTTATTAATATTTTAGGTACGAATTTAGCTTAATTATCTCCCATCTCATGATGGATTCTTCATAACTGGGCCCAAAACTTTATGCTAGGACCATTAGTAAAACCCATTACTAATTTAACTTAATGGGTATTGATTTAATTCTATTTATTCACCTTTTATTCTAATTTAAATCTATGTATCATACTTATTCAAGTAACTTCATATTTTTTATTTGATTAAATATTATTCATGCCAATATTTCTAACCTTCATTATTGGGCTCTTACTCTTGGCCCAATAATTCGTATGAGTTTAATTATACATCCCACGTTCTTACTTTACTTATTGGATTTTTAATTATCTTTTTATTAGAGAATTTATTCATGGGCCAAGATTGTCCATTGATCCAAATATCATAATGGTCTATCATCCCATATTATTTAAAGTCTACTCACATGTTTATTCTAATTTATAATCCACTTTGGATCATAAAATAATGGATTCTTCGACTTATTCCTTAATTACGCTAATAAGTCGCATAACTTCTTAAACTAAGTCCAAACGATTTTTCTATGCCTAAATTTCATGATGGGTCATTAGAGAACATTATTTAAAGTATAACTACTATTTTTACGAAATTTTTATAGGGGTTTATACGCATGCAATAATGATGCGTACCTTTTTAACTAATTGAATTTATTAATTGATAAAATTTCAATTTATCCATAATTTTTAATTAATAGATTTTCCAGGGTACTACACAAGGTACCTAATAGTCGGGAGCCCTGCGGCTAGGCGAGGGTGCCTTAGGGACTCTGATGGCCGCCTGAGGCCTCTTGTCAATCCCGCTTTCTCTGGCCGTGATAGTGGGGGCCGTTGGCAGGCTATCACCTTGCTTGGGGCCGCCCCAAGCCTTAGTGGGTTTATCTTGGGATTATTGGGTCCTAATGACGGAGATCCTCCCTACAAACCTACTTAATCTATTTATTAGTGAAAGTTGTACTAATGTGGCATTTCTTCAACAGCAACTTCCTGAACTTGAATTAAACAACCGGAGGTGTTGTTAATTCCCGAACATCCGATATAGATTCAGATGAAGAAGAAATGGAGCGATGCTCACGTCGACCGAGCCTACGTCTTCGGGCTGTTCTCCGACGAACTCACTCTTGGGACAGATCCTCTTTAGAGTTTTAGTTCTCTCTTACTCGGGTTTTCTTTTCTGCTTTGGGCTATACGTCTATGGTTCTCTCTATTCCAATTTATCAATAAAAATCAGCCATCTTTGGCCTTTAAAAAAAAAAAAATTCCCGAGCATCCTCAAAGAATAGAGTAAGGACAGTGCATCACCTATTTCTCATTCTTACTCAGCATATTTTGGTAGTAGGTTATGCATCCCGTGGTTTAAATTTTCTGGTATAATTTAACTTAAGATTTTCTGGTATATTTAACTTATCTTTTGACCTAAATTGTTTTGAAACAAAAGTATATATCCTTTGTTATCTCAAAATAACTCTACTTCACCAGTTGAGGTCGGATAGATTTATCTCAACGTATGTCTAGATAACTTTCTATATTCCTACCACCACTGAAAGTTAGTTAAATTTTAATTATATATTTACATGCACCCATATACCCCCACATATCAAGAGATAAAATGGTTCCTAAAACGATCATGAGCCAAAACAAACACGTACGCCTGCTATTATACTGTATCTGAATGAAAGAGGTCAATTGAATAAAACACTATCAATTCCTTCTCATCTCCACGAGGGTTAGAATCAAGGGGAGTAGGCCCTTACTCAAGAAACATAGCTCTTGTTGCAAGGAAATTCGCACCCCTCTCAGTCTAAGGAAGGTCCTTAATAAGATTTTGAAGTGAGAAGCCCAAGCCAAAGCCATTTGCCATCGAAGAAATTGGGTCCGAACTAGGGCTGCAAACGGAACCCGATATATCGATATTTCGACTCAATTCTAATAAAAGTTATCGATTTCAGAATTAAAAATTGATATCGATAGTTTATTGAAATCGATATAGGATATTTCGATAAGTTATCGAAATTAGCATTAAAACAATAGTCGGAATCGAAATCGGTATTAATTATCCGATAAATTATTCATAAATTCAAAAGGTAAAATCATAGTAAGCATATTAGTTTATCGGAATTTCAGTTCCGATAATGTTATCGGAATCGAACCGAAATCGGAATTAACTATTCTGATTTTATCGAAATCGGAATTGAACTATATTTTGATTATCAGAATCGGAATCGAAATCTGTGTTTTCGATTTTGAACCCGACCCGGTTGCAATCCTAGTCCAAACTCGGTGAGTTCGAAGGAAAAAAGTGGCATGCGCCGGAAAGATTTCGAATAATCTTGTTTGTGGAGTTGCAAGATTGATAGTATTATATATATGTGCAAATTAATTAGAAGTCACTGACTATAACAAAGAGGTCTTTACTATAACATAGTTTAACGTATACTGTAACAGGTGATAATACTAACTGTAATGAGTTATAGTTCTATTAGAGACTAATAAATAAGTCAAAAATCTGATAGGGACTCCTAATTAATTTATCATATATATATGTAGATAAATACATAATTAATCAATTAAGTTGTGCAGTACTCTCCAGAGAACTAACCTCTTGGGATGGACTAATTAATCTTCTTCTGCAATTTAAGCTCTCTTGTTGCCAAAGTCGAAGTTTCCTGGCCTCTTCATCACAAGTTGATATATTTCTGGTGAAGCGTCGGGTAGAAAGTTAAACAAATATAGAATAGAATATGAGGTGTTGGATGCAAAATGGCAAAGTCTGACATATCGGATTATATCAATTTGATATGTTTTTGTTCATATCTTATTTAATTTGAAATCTTGGGATCACAGATATGGTCAGTCTGAATTCATATTTTTAATATTTATATTATTATTTTAATATAAATTAAATCAAATTGTACCAGATCAATACATTTGGATTCGTATAAATAAATTGATTCGGTTCAATAATCAAGCCAACCATGATCTGGTGTACAATATCCCACGTTGGAGTCGCAGATTATTCAAAGTTAAATTACTACAAGAAAAATAAAATTTTGTTAACGATTTTGAATCGCTAATATTTGTGTTGTTTCTTGTAATGAATGGGATCTAATTTTGACTTGTAATGAATGGGGTCCAATTTTGATACTTAATTTGGATTGAAGTTAGGCTTCGACCTGATTAAACCGAGTGGGAGCATTTTTAAACGACTTCTAGCCCCATTTTATTTTCTCTCTTATTTATGGGAAAACTTAGATATAAGTAATGAGCTCTCCACAGTCCTCAAAATGTCAGACACATGCCCAAGAAACAAGAGCTAGCTATCTCTTTGGGGGGTTGCCTGGTCGGAGATAAGCCAGTAAGGCACTCACGTACGTCCATCTCTAGCTTCTCTATAGAATTGAAGAAAGCCAATCACAAGTACTCCTCGTGGATATATATATATATATATATTCACATCAAATTTGGGTTAATTTTTTTATTTACTAACGAGAAATCCTGTTCCGTGTGATTTTGTGAATTCAAGAATTGGTATTCGTAAATTTGAGTTAACTTGAACTCTAACAATGGGCCCCTTTCATAACATGATAAGCTATCTCATATAACTTAACCTTGCACGGTCAAAGTAGATTTTTCCTTAATTCTCTAGTAACAAGTACGCTTAAGACATCTTAAGCTGAACGTGCATGGTTAAACCATCTGATCAGCTGGAGATCACTCAAATACGATATCCAAGCGTACCAAGACTTATTATCTGACGTCCCTTTTCGTTACTAAAGAAGCCTGGTAACAATATTTATTATTTCAAGGTCACCAAAATTGTGGCGAATCAACATGATTAATTTGGGATGAAAAGGTTAGTGGGCGTGCTAAGTGTGTGAGAGAATAAGACGAGGGCACCAACTCAAGGGGAAGTGAACAGATGGGTCTTTGTCCGAAGGTGTTCTTATAATAGCTTTATATATATATATATATATCTCAGATTAATTATTTAATCTTTTAAAATATGTATATATATGTTTACCTTTTTGATAGATATAGAATATCTTTAAAGATCCTGTCATAACTTAATGTGACTAAGGTTTGTTGAACCACACTATATCGATGCAGACGTATCCTGTTGTATCTGAAAATTTTTGGTACTCGATACAATGCATTGTTCATTTCTTCTTCAATAAATTTTTATTATTAAATTTTAAGATTTATTTGGGCCAAATCAAATTGATATAGTGTGGTACGTCTCTGATATCGTATCGTACCATAGATTATCGGATTCAGTATGGTTGGTGAGTTTGACGAATCTTGGCCCCGACAAATGTCAAGAAGATGTTTGAAATTTTTTTTTCTTATATATATATATATCCCTATTCAAAATGGTAATGAAAAAATAATCAAAATATATTCTTAACTTCCATCACGAGATATTACTACAGTAGAGTTTCTAAGAGCATTTGGTATCAATGAGAGAGGTATACATATAAATATAATTTTTTTAAAAAAAATCTCACATAATTAATCTTTAACGAGGATATATCTGCAAAATTCCGTTCTTAATCGCCCCTCCCTCTCAAATAACAAGAGGAAGGAACTGGAGGCGGGAGGTCCCACTTCAAGTCACATCCGGACAGCTAAGAGAGAAAAGGGCATAAAGGGTTGGGATGACAGTGGAGGCAGCTGTAACGGATCATACTATATATATATATATATTACTTTTTACCATTAATTATATTTCACATAATGTTGTTGTATACCTTTTTTTTCTTTCATGCAGGGATGACAATATGAGATGAACTAGTTATAAGGGCAAGAAGTAGAACATGCATTATTATTGAATCAGTTCTAACTTGTTAATGTCACCAAGTTTCTAGCTAGGTTAGAGTCTTTTGGGGTTGGATATTAAGACAGGATCATACATACCCTAAATTTGGTTATTTGACCTTGATCCAATATAGTGATAAGTATAGAAGACAGTGACTAGACTTGAAGTTAATTAATACAGATCCTCAAAACTAATTATTTCTCTATCATGCTAGATAGGTTTGATGGTCTGATCGTCAAATCAGTGTTTTTTTTTTTTTTTTGGTAAGTTGAGATATAAACTTCATTACACAAAAATAGATACCTTCTCTCATGAAAAGGGAACAAAGATAAAGACATAAAGAAAAAACAAAACAGAACAACAGATAAAAAATTGATCGATACAATGATACCAACTTATAAACATATCCAATTGATTAAAGATCAGTTAACTAATCTTAACCCGTTATCAAAGTACTGATCAGTCCCTTCATCCTTTAACAGACCAATTTTTTTTTTGTTTTCTTTCTTGAAGTATAATTAATCTATAGATCATAAGAGTGGAGACCAATTAATTAAGGAGAACAGTACATTGATCCGACCCAAATGCTATTATGTGCAATGGCGGAGCCACCTTGAGGTCAGTGGAGTCATGTGATTCTACTGGATCGAAAAATTTTCATTAGTGAAATTAAATTTTACCATTAGTGACCCCACTCGATTAAAAAAATATGTTTAAGAATATATCCACTGAATGAAAATTCTAGATCCGCCACTAATTATGTGTGAATTGATCAAGGGACGGTTCTTCGTAGTTATTACTTGGTATTATGTCAGGTGTCCCCCCCATGGCCATGGATGGCCTTGGCCTCTCAATCAGCAACGTATCGATAAGAAGGCGAGTGGTCTTTCCCTTCTGATCTTCTACACACATGCAACACTGCAACACATGCTTTCTTGGCGCAGAGTGGGAACAAAAGCATACACCAGATGGACGCGGTTTCCATGCATGGACCACAAGCTGTGTGTACTGTGTAGTAGCTGTGTGTAATCATGCAGTAGGAATCGGGCCTCTCTTATGCACGTATATATGGACGGGGGCTAATATTTAGAAGACGTGATCAGGCGAATCTTCCCAAATTAACATGACCCCAGCATTTTTCCTTGATTGGATGAACTTGTGAGGGTTTTTGTATGCTCTAGTGGAAGATGGCGAGGGATGAACAGTGCCCCTCTCGGTGGTGCCTGATGAGTTGAAGAGCTGATAAGGTGATCGATGTGGATATAGTCTTGTGGCAAAACGCATCACTCGCCAAACATGTCCATTGGCATAGTGCCATCTCTCTCTCTCTCTCTCTAAATTACAGGAGTGCCCATATTATTAATAGTATAAAGCTAAAAGATCTTGCTTTAGTGATCATATACAGACGGCCGGGTGGCTAAGGCCAAGCATTAAGACCAACACAAAGAAAAAAATAATAATATAAAATTAGAAATCACAAAAAAATTAACTTCTAACTTAAAAAAGATTATTCTTAAAACTCTGTCAATATCCAATTCTATGAGTAATTAGTGTGTCGAAAGATAGTTCATGGACGACGAAGGCCTAAGCATTGCAAGTAATACTCAATATCATCATCGTCTGTACTCTCTCTTTCTCTCTCTCAATTCTAATGACGAAAACCCTAATCCTACTCCCGCCATTCGTCCACTCCCTATTCGGCCCTGTGGAGGTATATATCTTCTTTTAGAGATGAGAAGGGCGTATGGATCATGTTCTAACACACACACACACACACACATATATATATATATACATATTTATTTGTTTAATGTAGATTCTTAATGATGATAATGTATGCTGAATTTTTCATTTCGATAGTGGGTAGGTGACTTTGATACCCTGGCGGAGGAAGAAAGGAGAGGCATGGTGAGGGAAGAGTCGCCGTTGATGAGAGCCGATTACTTGACTGCAATCTTCGTTAGTGTTGTGGACCTCGGATTGGACCGGCCAATCTATCTAGTTGATCTTTGACAAGCACAAAAATTGGATATATATTAGGGCTATTTTGGTAGGAGTGATAAAGAGATAAAAGGGGATAAATTTATAGTTAGAAGTTATTTCGCTTTTGACTAATCAAAGATAACTAAAATTATCTATGGATAAAGAGTAATAACTCTATTCCTCCCTAAAAAGGGATAACTAGATATAAAGATAAGGGGATAAGAAAAAAATGTCAAAGTAAAACTGTTTAAGTTTATGGTTAGCTTATATAGAGATAAGATATTCTTACATAAACTATTTAAAAAAAGAAGAGGTCATTAAGGAGTGATCTAATAGTTAATTTTTTATATACATCATAAGTTTAAATATCAAAAGAAACCAATTTATACCAAATTTTTAAGTTTAAATCTCTAAAGGAACCAATTTGTACCAAAATTTTAAGAACATTATAGTAGACTATTTTTTGAAAGAAACAAGAATGGGGTCTAGTAACAAGGAGGCTTACCTAGCAAAAAAAAAAAAAACAAGCACGCTTAGCTCCCACAATCCGAGAAAAGCCTTTTGAGTTGGGGTTACCGTTGTCTCGATCATGGGCCAATTTTAGTTATTTCTCTTCTCTCTGTGTTAATTTTTTTATGGCCTTTGAAGTCTTAAACTTCTATTAATTTGTCATGTGCATAAATATATATTCTTTTTAAATAACAATTCTAAATTACCACATAAGATATATCCACGGTGTATGGATATAAAATTACAAACTATTAAGTTCTACGATTTTAGTCGAATAGCTCACGAATGACTGAACCACTGGTCAGTGACCACCTAACTTTTCAGAAATCAAGAAACATATTGGAATTTTAAAGCAATTAGTTCTCTTTCTATTGCCTTTCAAAATAGTTACGAAACTCTTGTACGGTTGTCAAAAGTGCATTTTGGAGCTAATCCCAATGACAGAGCAAGAAGAAAGAGAAGATGGGATCTTATATATATATATATATATATATATAATATATATATATATATTCCCAAATTTTATTATTTCTATATAGTCTAATTTTATGTAGATATATTTGTTGAATCAATATATACTGGGGATATAATATTACTCCTTAAAAAAGAATATTTATTATAAAAGAAATTTATAATAACATCAACTAGATTGTAAGAAAATAATTTTATTAATTCATAGGAAAAGTGTGTACATCCAACCAATAATAGTGTACATCCGTTGCTTGAATCTTGTTCCAACCAATAAAATTATTTCTTAAAATTTACATCAATATTATTACAATTTTCACATACAATAAGTGTTTCTCCTCTTAAAAGTGATGATACAATTCAGCAATCTAATTGGCTCTTCTCCTCTCTCTTCAATAGACTTGTCACTTTCTTGTATAACACTAAACTGATGCATGGATGGCCGTACCAAATTATACCGATCCTGTACGCCCTATTCATATTGTGCTTGAGATCAATTCGATTTAATATTTTTTACTCCTTTTAATTAATTAATTATTATATATTTAATATAAATACTGAATCGAAGTGTACTAATTAAGGCTGTAATCGAGTCTGATTTGGTACCAAAAATATGAGTTCCAATATCGATTTCGATAACTGTATTCTGTTTCCAATTCTAATATAATCGAAATAGTTATTTCTAATACCGATGATTCTGATTATGTTATTAGAATCAAAATTTGAATCGATATCCTTTTTCTTTCTAAATTTCATTTTTCTGATTTAATATTTAATTTAATATTTAAATTTCTATGAGATCTTAAGATTATACATTTTAAGTTGTTGTTTTTAATATTTAATTAATTAGAATTGAAAATTGATTTTAAAATAAAGATATTTCGATTTCGAACTTGATAATTCATCAAAATAATTGAGTTTTCGGATTCTATTTACGACCCTAATACTAATTTAGTACTCTATAATACAAATTATACCATAAATTGGCCAGTCCGATTCAGCAAACCTTAAACCCAACCTTAAACTGATGCTTCTATGTCCTCTCTCTCTCTCTCTCTCTCTCACACACACACACACTTAGCTGCTTCTATTGTGTATACTACCTGACTCGGGGAGGAGTGAGAAGATAGGAAAAAGATTTAGTATATTTTTGTATTATATTTTAAGTGATGTTAAGTGTCACATAAATTATTATCTAATTATATTATATTTAAAATATAATATAAAAATATACTAAATATTTCTCGGGAAGATATTCTCTATCCCGTCTGGCACCACGTGGCCCCAGAAATAACCCCTCCATTCTATTCCCCTTATCTTTCCGATTAAACAGACAATATAAAAATATAAACATAAGCAGACCTGGTTATCGTCACTTTTTCTTCCCCCCGCCGCTAAATCGAATCTAGCCGCACATTTCGCGGTCAGCCCCGCTGTCCGAAGCATGAGGTAGATGCACAGTGGGTGGTGTCCATACCGAAGTGGAACTTTTTTCATTTCAGTCCTCAAGTTTGCGAAACTTTATCATTCACCTGTCTTCTGGATACATATCTAACGTTTGCCCGGATGGTTCTAAAATAGATATATCTAATATTGCCGTTTGGATTTTGGAAGCGAATCACAGTTTAACGTAAGTGCTTATTTTTTAAAACGGAAGATTTTAAGAGCTTATTTGAAAATATCGAGACATATTTGAAATTAATATTGTGAGCAAAATTTGTCGTGTCGACCAATTCAGTCGTGTCGAATTCGTCCTAATACGAGTATGGTATGATTTGTATCGTGAGATCAGTCGATCGATTCAATTGTGTCGAATTCGTCCTAACATGAGTATGGTATGATTCGCACCGTGAGATCGGTTGATCGATTTTCGTCTATTTGAAAATCATGAGATTTAGATGCCATCTTGAGATAAATTCGTCGACTAATCAAGTGAAATCGGTCAATTAATTTTAAACTTTGATCTATTCAAAATTTGGAGTGCTCATTAAAAGAATCATTCGGCCGATCAGAAAAACTAGTTGAGAGATTTTACGTCCAACGGATCGATCGTGTTAGGACTCGCGAACATCTTGACACAGTACAGTATCTTGTGCCGCCGCGATACATAGCGGCACAGTGAACCTTGACTGAGCGTAAAATATAAAAACAATATTTAACTTATTATATCCGCCAATACTTTTAAATTTCTAAGACTATATCTTTACTTGCCTGTAATCCAATATATACCATCCTAAAATTAATTTAGTTATGAAAATGTCATTACATTTGCAAAGTTAAACTTAACTACCTTACCCTCAAAATGTGGACAAAATTTTGTGGGTTTCATTCGTATAAAAACAATCGAAGTTTTTTGCATTCTAGGAAGAAGGTTTTTTGGGCATGCATAGACTAATGACTTCTTGGCAACAATGAAAGATGCCATCACCCTTCCCCCGAGGATTTCACGGGTAAAGAGCTAACTTGACATGTCGTTTTTCATTGGGATTAATACTTGTTATCCACCGAAGTAGATACAAGAAAGATGCTCGTCCTCACATATATAAGGACAATATATATTGTATGGACCTCATATATATAGTAATACTATGGTGCAGCCGTGCGGCCCGGCCGCACCATAGCGACGACCGTTGGATCAAGATCTAACAGCCGCAATGCAATGGATCTTGATCCACTGTTGCATTGATCTAACGGCCACCGCTATGGTGCGGCCGAGCCGCACGACCGCACCATAGCATTATATATATATATATATATATATATTGCACATAACTCATCTCTATATAAGGATATGTGTAGTCGTCTTGTTCTTTGTCAACTGAAAAAACAAGTCTTTTTTTTTCACTAGATCATTAAAGGGAAGAGAGGGACTAGAACAACAGAACTCCATGAAGGACACTGGCATGGCACACCTGTGAGCTGTAATTAACAGTGCATGTGGATTCTACCACTCATCTCTCCCTATGTCCCTCCTCTTCTTCTCCACCCTTCTCACTTCCTCTCTACCCTCTTCCCATCTTTCCTCCTTGCCTCTCAACTTTGCGCCATGCCATTGTCTTAATTTTGCCTCTACCAAGTGGATCTTGTTGCTTGCTACTAGTTCTGTTGCCTCCGTCTTCTTCCCCACTCACTTACTCCTTTGCCCCTTTCCCTCCCTTCTTCCCTTGTCTCCCCTTCTCACCTCATTTGTCGAGGCCAAGCTCTACACCATTATTGTTGCTTCTATTGATCTCTCATTCTGCCTCTTTCCCTTCCAACCAACTCCACACCTCACTTTATACCTCATATCTAGCTTCATTGGCCATGATGAAATGTTGTAAGCCCACCCACCCTCTTGGCAATCTACTACCTTGGCAATTACTACATTGTAGAGGCCTAGCTCCCATGAGAGTGGATAAACCTAGCTACCATGCATGGTTGTCAATATCCTCTGTGGCAAACTAGGATTGAATCATCAACCTCAGACTCCTCAGTACAACCGAGTGGGATTACTACAACTTAGAGATCATGGATATTCTCACCAAACCCATAAATTTATCCACAGTTCTATTACCATTGATACTTTCTAAAGAGTATTCTCTTTAAATGCCAATATCGATAGACGTCTAGATGTGAACCATTGTGGTATTCAAGAAACTAAACTAATTTTAGAAGGATAGATAAAATCTTATGCGAATAAAGAGGGTTTATTTCAAATTCTACAAATGTCAGTGGTACATAAAAAATTATCTGTTTACTTACACATATGCTCAGAGAAATAACATTATAATACTAATATATTTAATCGTCGACACCAACTCTCTCTCTCTCTCTATCAACAAAGGACGCCATTTTTCTTCACTCCACATTCTCTACTCTTCTCTCTCTCTCTCTCTCTCTCTCCTCTTTCTTCACTCTGCTTCCACTGTGCGCTCTCTCTCTCTCTCTCTCCACTACCCGCGGTGGAGGAGAGAAAAGATGAGCACTGCGCTGCCGCGCTCGGCTCCCCAAATTGCTCACCGCCTCCTCCCCGTTCTGCTCCTGCTCCTCCTCATCGCCTTCTTTCCCTCCCCGGCGCTTTCCGTTAACGTCACCGAGCTCCTCGCCGCCCACCCTGATCTCTCCGCCTTCTCCCGCCTCCTCGTCGCCACCTCCGTCGCTGACGACCTCTCCCGCCGCTCCTCCCTCACCCTCCTCGCGGTCCCCAACTCCGTCCTCCTCCGCGCCGCCTCCTCCCCCCCTTCCTCCGCCTCCGCCGGCGACCTCAACCTCCGCGCCGCCTCCTCCCCCTACGACCTCGCCGACGTGCTCCGCTACCACGTCCTCCTCCAGTACCTCTCTCTCGACGACCTCCGCGAGATCCCTCCCGAGGGCAAGCTCTTCACCACCCTGTACCAGACGACGGGCCGCGCTCCCAGCAACCTCGGGGACGTCAACCTCACCCGCGCTGCGGGGGGCGCCGTCACCGTCAGGGCCCCCGTGCCCTTCTCCCCCTCCAATGCCAGCATCCTGGGTTTCGTCGCCGCCCTCCCTTACAACATCAGCGTCTTCACGGTGGACGCCCTCATCATCCCCTACGGCTTCGATCTGGCGGCCTCCGAGAATCGCCCACCCATGGGACTCAACATCAGCAGGGTCCTTGTCGACGGGCGGGACTTCAACGTGGCGGCGTCGATGCTGGAGGCGTCCGGGGTGGCGGGGGAGCTGGAGGACGACGAGCGCGGGGCAGGGATCACGGTGTTCGTCCCCACGGACGAGGCCTTCGCCGAGCTGCCCAGGACGGAGCGGCTGCAGTCGCTGCCGGCGGACCGCAAGGCGGTGGTGCTCCGCTTCCACGTGCTGCACTCGTACTACCCGCTGGGGTCGCTGGAGAGCATCGTGAACCCGGTGCAGCCGACGCTGGCCACGGAGGACACCGGCGCCGGGCGATTCACCCTCAACATCACCCGGGTGAACGGCTCGGTGGCGATCGACACTGGGATCGTCCAGGCCTCCATCACGCGCACGGTGTTCGACCAGAACCCCGTCGCCGTGTTCGCCGTCTCCAGGGTGCTGCTGCCGCGGGAGATCTTCGCGGGGGGCGGCGCCGAGGCCACCGTGGTGGGCGCCCCGCCGCCGGAGCTGGTGAGGGCGTTCTCACCGGAGGGGGTCCCCCGAGGGGACGGCTCGGTCCCGGAGAGCTCGCCGGCGGGTTCAGCGGAGGAGAGCAGATCTGGGGGGAAGGAGGCGGCGGCTGCGGGCGGCGGCATTCTTCTATTGTGCTGTATAGGGATTTTGCATCTACTTCTGGTATGAAATCCGCATCTTTTTGTTTTCCTTTTTGGTTAAGATTCGGGGGGAATCTGTACACGAGCGGGGGCGAGGATTTCGGTTTCCGCTGCAAAGCCCAAGCAGCAGCGATTTTTTCCACTTTTTTTTTTCTATTAATTAATTTTGGGAGGGGCCGTTCCGGGCTAAAGATTTGGAGGGCCTGTTGGGAATAATCCGTATGAGATATCAGAGAGTTTAGCTGCAGCTGGATTCCTTCTGTTCATCTTTCTCATGCTCACTCTGTTTGAGTCCGATTCTGCGGAATTGCTCGAAATCACAGAGACGAAGAGAAATCCGAAATTGATTCCTCCTGTCTCAGGGTGCTTTCGCGGTTTGCATTACGATTTTGGAAGAATCCACGAGAAATTTCCGCTTCTCCTGGTTCCCCTGGGATCTTTTGTATGCCAAATTTCGATAGAAAGGAGGAGGAAGGAGGGATTCCCGGCAAGTCCGACAGGGATTCCCGGCAGCGGGGGAGCTTGCCGGAACCCCAAAGTTGGGGCAGCGAATAACGGTTTTGCCACCCACAGCCTTAGGTGCGCCTTTTATGCTAACGTGAGCCCGCCCGGGTTATGCGGGCCGCAAACGCGGAGCTGCGGATAGGAACTTGTAGCGTTGCCGTTGATGGGCCGCGTGGGCCGGTTTGATGGGCTCCATGAACGGGAATGAGATTGTTGTGTTCTAGCTGACTTCGGTGTGTGGACGTGGTTGTGACCCATCCCATGGATTCTGTTTGTGCCATGTCGTCATGTAAATGTGGCCCCCCATTGGTCCACGTGTTTGCAATGAGATGGTGTTCTTATTTCCAATGACATATTCTGTGTAGCAAAAGAGAAGAAGCATGAGAGCATTTTAAGAGAAATAGAAACATAATTTATGATTGAAATACATCTCATGGGATTGAAGAACAGTGTGATAATGAAGCTTTTTTGTTCTTGTACTATATTTCATTCTTATAATGCACTTTTAATGCTATATGCTCATACTCAACGAAATGGGTTGGAGTATGAGGTCTCTGCACTTTTTTTTTCTCTCGTTTTGACCACTCATCTATCTTGTCATGTGTAAGCTCACAATGCGAAAATTTGGGGTACTACTACGATTTATGAATTGAAACAATTATTATTACTCGATTTAATTTTCGAGTTAAAAAGTGCACGAAATTCGAACACTGGCTAGGCATGGCAAGAGTTGTTCTTATTAATCCGAGGAGCTGTTGTTGGCGGATCTCTGCGTTCTACCCATGGGCCCAACGACAGGGCAGCAAAGCCCATGTAGTAAATTGGGTAATGGAAGAGCCCATTTGTTAAAGATTCGACACTTTGGGCCCAAGGAAATGGGAAGAGCCCATTTGTTAAAGATTGGACACTTTGGGCCCAAGGAAATGGGAAGAGCCCAGTTGCCAGGGTTGGTCCATATCATTTGTCAAATGGGTAGCAGTGTAGAATTTTGTTGATTGCAAATTTTCGTACCTTCTAAAAGATGTTGCAAATTTTTCTGCTTTTACGATTGTAGAAGAGCTAGAAGAGTGGTTAGTTCACCTCTTTGTCATCCCGGTGGGGGCAAACTTTTCACCTTTGGCTGAGGCTTCTCAATTGGCAGTCTTCACTCTGCCCCGTTTGGAACCTCTCTCACTTTGGGAGTGGAATTTCGTCCTTAATGAGTGCCTATAAACGATATTAAAAATGAAAAAAAAAATAACTAGATGGATTTGTCGCCACATTAATTGAGTTAAATCTCTTAGTTAAGAAAATAGTCGAGAGATTGCTCATAATTTTTGGATGTCATGAAAAAGAATTAGATGATTTGGACGGCATTTGATTAAATGGTGGAGTTAGAGGGACATATATGTAGCTATGTAGCTTTAAACTAGTTTAATTTAGAGGCATAAAAGAAAAGAAAAAAAACTCTATAAGATAGGTACCCATCGGGAGAGTTAATTTTCGAGTAAGCATAAAAATACTAACTCTTAGTAGACACTGATCAGTGTTCTTATAGGAGTTAAGATATAAATAGTGAAATATATATCAGTGATTAAAACCTTCACCTACACCTTAAATCTTACTTCAAATCTCCGCACCCATCCTTGCCTATCAAAAGAAAAAAAAAATTTGACTCAGTGGAGATGAGAGAAAGGTGTTCTATTGTCTCAAAAATGTTTGATCTGCTCATATACAGCTGAAACTACTAACGTTCTAAACTTGATCTTTGGAGATGAATTGAATACACTCTTAATCTTTAGAAGAAAAAAAGGGAGTAAACAGTTACCAAAAAGGGATTAAAAAGACAACCCTCCACTTGAGATATGGCTTAGTTTGAGTGGTGCAACAAAAGTCTACCATACTTTTCATCCGTTTGACAAGGATAAAAAAACTAGGTAGACTTAGTACGGGATTGATTTGGGACTCCTCGTCTCTAAAGTAATTTTTGAGCCTAAGCACCGAAACAATCCCATGTTTAAATGGGTTACAAGAAATTTTATCGAGCGAATAAAATATATTTCTCATCTACCATACATATAATTAAATTCATCTATTGACCCCTTCTCCCTCTGCCCTGGTGTATGTATTGAGGTGGGGGGAGGAAACAAGACAGCCCACAGTAACCCAACCCAAGACTGCACTGTTTACGTCTACCATTCCCTTCCCTTGTCCTGATTCCATGAACCGCGCGCGTTACAGAGCAGCTAGCAGCTTCTCTCCTCTCCTCGACGACATGTGTGACCAAGGCCGTGGTTTCTATTAAGATTCTTCGGCTCCCATCTCCTCGTTCGTCTGCGTTCCAAACTGCTCGTGGGCGTTTCTACGGTGGCCAAAGAAGACTGCGATCGATGGAGGGGTGGCCATTTCTCTCAGGAGAGAAACCACGTACGCGCCGAAGGCGGTGTCAACTCGTGCTGGCAGCTGCGCCCGCCTGCAGTGTCGCGTGTCCTCGTTGAGATGGCCACGGCGTTTCCTTCCATGACATGCATCTCCTTAAATCCTTACGCTGCTCAAACCAAAGCCAAATTGCTCTTGACCTCTCGATTCCCCTCAGATTCCTCCCTGCCCCTCCCGATCTTGTTAGAGGTCCAACTAAAGAGAACAAACATGCATTGTGGAGTGTTAAATATTGTAATCCACACAATCCATATATAGAGAGAGTCAGAGAGAGAGAGAGAATAGACAACTAGGTAGAAATGCCCTCTTGAAACAGCAGTAGAAAATGTCATTAGGCTACTTGAGAATCTTATTATTATTATTCTCTCTCTCCTCTTTATATATATATATATATATATATATATATATATACTGCATCCAGCGGCAGCACACAGTGCGGTTTTTTTTTGGCAGCCGTTGGATGTGCATCTAGCGGCTGCAGCTGAGGTGCGGCGAAATTATTTTACTAGAAGAAATTGAAAAATTAGCGACATACATATTCTTGATTGATTATTTATCACTCTTAATTGATTATTTATTATTCTTTATATCAACAGTGATAAATAGCTAATTAGGAGTTTTGACATATTATTTGTCACCCTTAACACTAACGGATGACAAATAATGAGTCAAACGTGGTAAATAATTGAAAATGATGTAGAACATTTAACACACTTGTTTGGATTATATAAAAGTATTAAATATTCTAGTTGAGTGGAGTTCTAGATAGTTATTTCTCAATAAGTTATTCGTCTCCCCTTATCTATATATCTATTTGTCATCTTCAAGTATTTATTTGCCACCTTTAACTTGTTATTTATGATTCATAGTGCTAAGAGTATAGAAATATTTAAGAAATATGTAATACTCTTGTTAGGTGGGATCGACACATCAATACATAGACTAATAATATACTAGACGAATAATTTATTTACCTATCTACATATGCAATTGGTGGGATCCACACACCAAGTTTTGGTGCAGAAAAGTTGCTTAATTAATCTTACATCGGGTAATCACTTTGTCTTTGCATTGGTTTTAGGTTTCTGTCTATTTAATCAAATTTTGGGTTGATAATTTCGTTTGGAGTAACAAATTACCGGAGTTAAGTTTCACACGGGTGATCACCCGTGAAAAGTGGGTTTTAATTGCTTAGTTAATTACTTGCATATACTAAATACAAGTAATGATTTAGACTGAAAATTAAGAAGAAGAAAGCCAGCTATAAGAGTTATTTTAGCTTCTTTTGACAAGTGAAATATTTCACATGTGAATTCACCTAGTTTAAATCTCATCTTCAAGAAGCCAAAAGCGCTCAAATCATCTCACAAAACTTTTGTCATGTAATGTGTGGAGAAATAGACACAGAAATTAACGTGTCTCCATCTTTTCGATCGATCTCGATCTTACCACATGCAGAAGCTAGGCCATTCTTCCGGGCACTTAAGATCTTATTGTAGCTGCTTGGCAGCTGACTCCATCACCGGGTTCTCACGAAGCTTCCTCTTACAAGGGTCAACGTTTGCTGGGGGCTGGAAAAGTGGACACATCGTCTCTATTTATACTTGGGGATTCCTGAAGAACCCCACCCTTCCCGCTCATGCAAAATTATGTCATTGTCTACAAAGCCATCACTTTAGCTGTCCCTTTTAGTAGGGCCTAGAGAGTGCTGGAGGAGGACTAGAAATTTAAGGCACAAACTAATGATCTCATTCCTGATATCATCATGATCTCCCCTCTGACTAATTAAAGACAGGGATGCCAATTGTCTACGTCTTGGAGCAGCCAGCTTGAATCGAATGGTTTTATAACCTTGACCAGGGAAGTTCCTCTCTTCCTCCCTTACAAAGCTTTTTTGCATGGAAAATCTTGGTTGTCTAAAGTAGGCTTGGAAAAGTAAGAAAGGCTTAAGACCTTGGAGTACTAGTCCAGCTTAATATCCTGTATATATTGATGTTTCAAGAGGAAAAAAAAAGAAGGAAATATCGATCATTGTGCCATGCCACACTCTGTCTCCATGACGCTGTCCAATCTTTACATCGAACGACAAGAGAGATCCAACTTGAGTTTTGGTACCCTTCACTCTGTGTGGAGAGTATCAAATTTGAAGTCAACCTCCCAAAAGGCAAGCTGAGAAGTGGCATTCCTCGTATCTTCGATGTTTGGTTAGCTTTTCTTAAATCTCATATAATGTCTACATGAATAATAAGGAAAGTTCATAGAAAATGCTAGTTACTGATCATATTGCTTCTTGATGGATCTCGATATCTTGACCGATTCTAAGGTCCAGCTGCGAGCTCGGCCCAATGGTGAGATCAATATTCCGACAATGAGGTCACCCCAACTCGACGTATTTTGGCTCACTAAGCGTTCGCCATCACTTCCGCCCAAGAGTCTGCCCAATTCGAGTCCAATTCAAATCCAATTCGAATTAGGATCCACATCAACGTTTCGAATTCAACTACAACTAGTTCGAGATCTTCGATAATATATTTCGAGGTCCACTGCAGCTCCTACTTTAGCTTGGAGTCCAGAAGGAAACTCTTAAGGCAAGAGATTCCTCGATTCTTGCTAAGAGTCCCAAGGCAAGAGATTGACCTGCCAAAGGTCTCTTCTAATTCATTTACTATGAGGAGTCCTAGTCGAACTCAAATTCTTTACCTATAAAAGTAGCCCCATAGTCTAGTCAAACTCAAACTCTTTACCTATAAAAGTAGCCCCATAGTCTCTAGATAAAGGGGACAAGGTTTCAGATCACACTTTGAGATCTCGGTCCAACTTGCATGCATCTCTCTCTTCCTATTGCAAACTCAACTTTCTCTTGATCATTTTCTCGAGCCGACTTCTAATTAGGGCATCTGAGAGTCATCTTTGGGACCTAGACTTGATTTCTTATAGTGCCACTTTGATAATGGGTTGGAGATAAGAATGCACTTTGGTAAGAAAAAGTGAGTTAACTAACCTTGGGAAAAGGAAAAGTAACATTTAATGCTTGTGATGTGAGAGGAAAAAGGTGGTTAACTCACTTGAGTTAACTCTAATCCACCTCTAGAGGTGGGTTAGAAAATGGTGGATTAACTCACTTTTAATCTATCTTTACCCCAACCCACTTGAGTTAACTTTGTAACCTTTCTAAAGTACTTTTTGAGTTAACTTTGAGTTAAGTATAGTTAACTCTGAGTTAACTCATTACCAAAGTGGTGCTTACGAGTCGGGTTATGTTGGCACCAACATTTGTGGCATTAATAACTTTGCTTCTCCATCTTTCAACAAATCCGAGTGTATCATCTCGGACCCCATAAACAAATCCCCCATTACTTTTGCGGATACGAGTACTGACTTCATCACTTCCAAAAACTATACTAATGATAGCTACAAGCACTTTCTAACAAGTTTACCATCACGTAACTCCAAAAAGAGGCATCTGACTGAGGGATTAAGGAAGACCACCCTCACTTTTGGAACATATCAAAACCAATGTTAGGTTTCATTCTACTTGGTGGCTAGAAGTCATCCCACAAAATATTAGGTCAAGGAAGAATTAGATCCCTTTCTAGATGTTGCGTTCAATATTTAGATCAATATTCTCCATGGAAAAGTGTCGCAAGTTACACACCCTCACTTGGGTAGAGTAAGGAAGAAAAGGAAGGTTAAAGTCCACTTCCAATTATTAAAATGTGGCAACTAGGTCCCATTCCATTTGATGGGTTGCTGGTCATCAAGAAAAGTCACAAGCCAGGGTTGGAGAGATCCCTTTCCAAATGCTGCATCTATTTAGATTGTTGTCCAGGAAGAAAGAACACTTGCATGGACTTTATGAGGCAGAGATGTTTGAGGATAATATGTCACTTGGGCAAGATAAAGTTTGCCTGTAATTTGTTAGAAAAGAAAGAGAAAAACCTGGGCTGTTTGTTTTGAAATAACACTCGGAAAATACCATAAGATACTGCACGCATTTCAAAACAAATCGACTCAAAACTGAGCATGCAACTTCTCTCTTGTGCTCAAAGTGGGTATTTTATATGTTTGGTATTTGGATAAACTGAGGATAAAGTAAGATTATCCCTCAAAATTTTGAAGATAACTTTATTCTATCCCCAATCTATCTAAATACCAAACATAGTTAATTCAAATTCGTAGTCACAGTGAAAATATTGCAACAGGGTCCCCATGGGCTGTGACCAATGTCCCAGAATCATGTGATCTTGATAGAGCTCTTGGTCCGGTCTAAGGTCATTTTATTGGGCTCAACTCTGATCACTTCTTAGCACAAGAGAGAAGGAGAAGATAAGGGTCTTTAAAGATGCACTTAATCTCCTATCAGAATCTACTGGTTTCTCCCATCTACAATCATCTTCAAAAGAAGATCAACAATTCATTTATAAAAAATAAGAGGACATGCGTCAACACTAGATATAGTATCTCTCTCTCCTCCCCCTCGTCTAACTCTTCACTCAGACCGAATCGTCGAAAGGTTATTTTCAAAATTTATATCTCTGAGACCAACTATTTTGTAGGTTAAAAAAATGATCGAGAGTACTGGATCGAATACTTGTTCTCTCTCCTCATCTCCAATGCTAAGATCTAAATTTGGATCCATCGTAAGGTTGGTCGTATCACATAGATCGATCGTGCCAACTTTTTATTAGCACGGTATAATATAATTTATACCGTACTGATTGATCGACTAAAAATTTTAAATTGATCGATCGATTTTCGTCTCTATCTAAAAATCAAATAGATTAAACGATTTAGATGTCATCCTGATAAAAATCGATCAACCAATCGTGACCTAATAAATCAACTGCGCCAGAACTCGCAAATATTTTGACACAATATGGTATGGCCATGTCGTTGTGATACGTAGCGACCTCATCGTGATCGTCTCTATTAAAGATATCTAAGAGTTAGGTAAGTCCGACCATACCAGATACTCATTGACTGGATAAGCACTTTGTGAACAAGAGAAATTATCTTATGGATTTGGTTGTGCCAAATGGGACAGAATAGCGTGACCATCCTATGGCTAGCTAACGGGCATAGTATTCGACAGTATTCGTAATCCTGATACGATGTTCTGAAATTTCCCGAGGAAATTAATCTCGAACAATGGTTTAGTATGTTGGCTGTGAGGGGGGTGGTCGAGAACAGTACGTACTGCGCCTGCGGAGCCGGGGATTCCGCGAGAGAAAGTGTGGGGACGGGCGCAGTTGCAGAGCGAGGTAGTGGTGCGGCAAGTTGCAGGTTGGCCAAACATTACTACGTGACGCATGGAGTGCGGGGGCGGCCCCCCTCCCGCACACAGGTGAAAAGAGCTGACGAAGTCGGAGGGCCGACGCCGTCTAAAGTGCTCCTCCATTTTCCGTGGGGATGTTAGGAGTGGCTCTGTGGGGATTGGATATATGAGAGAGAGAGAGAGAGAGAGAGAGAGAGAGAGAGAGAGAGAGAGAGAGAGAGAGAAGAAGAAGAAGAAGAAGAAGAAGAAGAAGACAACAACCAACTGGGGTGCTGCTGGGGAGTGGAGTGGTCAGTGGTCTCTCACTCTGCCGAGGGGGGGAAGTGGTGGTGGAGTCCCACGCCAACTCCGGTGGTGGAGGTGGAGAAGGTAGTGATGGTGGTGGTGGTGGTGGTGGTGGTAATGGGCGGTTTAATGGGGTCAAGGAGGGGTTGATGGGTGCCCTCTCGATGGCCAACATGCACGTCATCCGGCCATCGGCGGCCACAGCCCCCTAGTGCCGTCGTGATGGTGAAGTGGGGGTGTAGAGAGAGAGAGAGAGAGAGAGGAGAGAGAGAGGTGGGGGGTGGGGGCGGGACTGGAGAGAGCATGGGCGTGGTTGACCGCCTACTCACCATCAAAAGCTTGGGTCCTTGCTTTGACCTGGAAAATAAAAGATAAGAGAAAGTCTTAAGGGGGGCATAACGTGATACATGAGGAGGTTTATCCATTTTTATCACCAATTTTAATTTTATAAATATTTTAAAAATATATTTTGTTAGATTCCGGTGATAAAATTATCTAAGATAAAAGAGTGATAAATGAATAACTATTCCAGTTTTAGAGAGGAGATAAAAATTATCTCTAAAAACAACTCATTAATTATAATATTTTATTTTAAATATATATATATATATATATATATATATCTATATCTAATTAAAAGATGTCAAATTAGGTATAAAGAGATGACAATTATATACACTCTATCACATCACATTAAAAATTATCTCTCATTTAAATCATTTCAAACCAAAAAACTCTTAAATATGAATAACCTACATGTAATTTACTTATCCTTGTGTCCTTATCTCGTTATCAAAGAGGGTCACCACTACCCCACGAGTGTGCATATATACCCGGTGGATTGGGTGGTCAATCACATCAATGTGATGGCCACCCAATCAAGAGATGATGTGTATGCACACCCTCTTTTTTAGTGTGTGCCAAGATTTTCTCAAAAGATAATGTCCCTTTCTTTCTCTCCTTGCATGGGTTTCATAATTTCTTTGTTTTCTTCTATTTCTAATTATAATTCTGTTAAAGATAAGATTATGTGGTCATTTGACTTGTATAAATTATTCTCCCTACATGAATTTAATGTTATCTACACCCTCATGTGTTAAATATCTATGAAAAATAATTGTTAGAAGGAAAACACCAAAATCGTCCTATTCTTTGGAGCAAGGCTCCTTAATTATATAGAGGCGACATAAGATAACTTGTCTCGCGAGACTAACTTACATTAACCTACTCTTAACATTTCATCTCAAGTTGAAGCATATATATCTAATTCTAAGCTCAACTAATTACACAAGATAGAAAACTTGAGAGAGGTAAAAGCTTTAATAAATAAATCAGCTAGCTAGTTGTTCCTTAGAGAATGTGAATGGAGTAGTAATTTTGTTTGACATCATCACTCTCGGAACAAATTGACAGTCTATCTCAATATATTTAGTTCATTCATAAAAAAATGAGATTACTTATGTGAAAATGGAAAATTTAATCAATTTTTAAAATACATTTATCATGTTGTATCATGTTCTCATGGATGAATGCGTATTGCTAATCCAAATCCCATCGAATGCTACGCGAGCAATGACGACGTGAGATGAATCGGCAATTCGCACAGCACGGGCGTGCCAGCCACCGAAGTGACAATAAATGGTCTGCCTCCGAGAGTCGGAGGGCTTTAGGTCTATTATGCGCACCATTTGACTTCGTCAAACGATTGTGAAGATCGGGTCGGGACCAAGATCCCGCCGTTGCCTAAACGCAACGACGTTAATTACATCTCTTTTAGAAAGAGAAAACCCTTAATTAATCGCCAGAACAGAAGGTCTTGTGGCCTAAAACGGGACATCCGATAAAAGGCGCAAGATAAAACCACAAAATTGCAGTTAAATTTGCAAGAGATTTAGATGTGTGTGTGTGCCATTCATTTTTTTAAGGTCAATTTGCATGCCCATTTATTTGTTCTTTTATTTATTACGCCATTTTTCTATTTGGTAAATGCAAGAAGTTTGACATGCTTTGACTGTCATTGTCTTTTTCATGGTTTAATCTCATTTGATTGTTATATGCTCAAACATCATCATGAACAACCCATTTGATTCGGAAAACAAAACGATTCGGCAGTCAAAACCATTCTGCAGGGGCGATTCGGCAAGGGCGAATCGGCAAGGGTGAATCAGTAGGGACGAATCGGCAGCCAGGCCATTCAGCAGGGGTGAATCAGCAGGAGTGAATCGGCATCCAGGCCATTCAGTAGGGGTGAATCAGCAGGAGCGAATCAGCAGCCAGGCCATTCAGCAGGGGCGATTCGGCAGGGGCGAATCGGCAGCACTGTTCACAGACCAAAATGATTCGGCAGCCCTTGCAACGCACAAAACGCGTGGGAAACGGAGGATCCGAAGACCGGGTCAGAAGGGAATGGCACCCAAACCACGAAAGGGCTCTGTTCAATTCCGGACGGGGCGTGGGAATCAAGTTATCCGGCCTTTTTGTCCAAATTTTCAAATCGCAGTGATTCTGCGGCCCTATTTGTACACGGTTCTTGAAATCCGCGAGGAACCAGAACTGACAGATGGGATGGCAGCACCCACATTATGTATGGACACCATCGATGAGCTCGGATCGGGCACGGGGACGGACTATCCGACCCTTCATGTTCAAAGCTAGTTGAAAAAGCGAATCGGCAGCACTTCAGAGACACGGTTCTCAAAATTCGGAGATGATCTGAGTGTCCGGTCAGGCTGACGAGCCATTCGACATATGGAGAATCCATCCATGAGCCTGAACCAGACATGGGTACTGGATACCGAACCCTTCATGTTCAAACCCACCCGAAAAAGCGATTCGGTAGCACTTCGGGGACACGGTTCTCAAAATCCAGAGATGACATGAGTGTCCGGTCGGGCTGACGGGCTATTCAACATATGGAGAATCCATCCATGGGCCTGAACCGGGCATGGGTACTGTATACCGAACCCTTCATGTTCAAAGCCACCCGAAAAAGTGATTCGGCAGCACTTCGGAGACACGGTTCTCAAAATTCAGAGATGACCTGAGTGTCCAGCCGGGCGGACGGGTTATTAAACATATGGAGAATCCATCCATGGGCCTGAACCGGGCATGGGTATCAGATACCAAACCCTTCATGTTCAAAGTCACCCGGAAAAGTGATTCGGCAACACTTCGGAGGCACGGTTCTCAAGATCCGGAGATGATCTAAGTGTCCAGCCGGGCTGACGGGCTATTCAACATATGGAGAATCCATCCATGGGCCTGAACCGGGCATGAGTATCAGATACCGAACCCTTCATGTTCAAAGTCACCCGGAAAAGTGATTCGGCAGCACTTCGGGGACACGGTTCTCAAAATTCAGAGATGACCTGAGTGCCCGGTCGGGATGACGGGCTATTCAACATATGGAGAATCCATCCATGGGCCTGAACCGGGCATGGGTATCAGATACCGAACCCTTCATGTTCAAAGTCACCCGGAAAAGTGATTCGGCAGCACTTCGGGGACACGGTTCTCAAAATTTAGAGATGACCTGAGTGTTCAGTCGGGCTGACGGGCTATTCAACATATGGAGAATCCATCCATGGGCCTGAACCGGGCATGGGTACTGGATACCGAACCCTTCATATTCAAAACCACCTGGAAAAGTGATTCGGCAGCACTTCGGAGGCACGGTTCTCAAGATCCGGAGATGATCTAAGTGTCCAGCCGGGCTGACAGGCTATTCAACATATGGAGAATCCATCCATGGGCCTGAACCGGGCATGGGTATCAGATACCGAACCCTTCATGTTCAAAGTCACCCGGAAAAGTGATTCGGCAGCATTTCGGAGGCACGGTTCTCAAGATCCGGAGATGATCTGAGTGTCCAGCCGGGCTGACGGGCTTTTCAACATATGGAGAATCCATCCATGGGCCTGAATCGGGCATGGGTACTGGATACCGAACCGTTCATGTTCAAAACCACCCGGAAAAGTGATTCGCAGCACTTCGGAGACACGGTTCTCAAAACACGTGCAGCGTTTGGGCGTCCCGTCGAAAACACAGATCATTTGGCATGTAATGACGCCTTTCATAAACCTGAACAGGGCCCAGGTATCAATTACCTGACCCTTAGTGTTCAAGGTCTCATAAAAAAGTGAATCGACAAGACTGGGACAGTGAAACAGGGGGCAGTGATAAGGGGATTTGAACAGTGCCTTGTCTGCCCTTAGACCCATTAGAGGAGGCACATATATGGCTTGACATGAGCTCCTTGTATTGGGCTTTCAACAGTGATGGTTAGAGCACAAAATCTAGAGAGAGAAACACCAAAGGGAGGGGTCTATTGAAGCAAAAGATGACATGGCAGTGGGTGGTTCCTCATGGACTGCCCCTGATGGGCTGAGGAATACCCAGCTGCCCTTCTCATTGCTCCAGGTGAGGTGATGGGGATATTCTTATGCAAACATGAACAAATCAAAAAGGGGGGAAGGGATCATCCACTTCGGTTATGCATAATAGAAGAAAGAAAAAATATTAAACAAGGGGGGATGGGAAGCATGCACACATGACTTTAGGAACCTATACTAACCACAACTGGGAGGGGCCAAGCACACAACAAAAATAAATAGGGGAAAAGGGTCCTTTCACTGTTGAGGGGATAGAAGATTACACAAGAGAGGGAGAAAAGGAGAGAAACTACAAATCACTCTTCTTCTCTTCTCTTCTTCTCTTCAATCTTTTCCTCCTCTATTCTTTTCTTCAACTTCTTGTCTTCTCACGCAAGCAACCAGCTGCCAAAGGAGAACCCCCTCACCTTCTACTAGCCAGCAACCAAGGAAGAGGAGAAGAAGACCTCTTCCACCTGTCTTGGGCCCTTCACGTAACCAGCCTCAAATGCCTCTCTACCTTATGCTAGCCACCAGCTCCAGAGGAGAAGGGAGTCCTCATTGCTCCTCCTATCTAACCAGCAGCCCAGAGAGAAGAGAGTGAGAAGAACCCTCCTCCTTCCAGTCACCCACGCAGCCTCCTTTTGCAGAGAGTTCTCAACTCCCCCCAAGAACCCTACCTAACCAGCAGGAAAACCCCCAAAGGAAGAGAAGAACCCAGCCTCCTTCAACCGGAGAATGCCCTCTGCTCCTCCTCCTTTTTTCTTCTGCCTTCCCCTCCAAGAAGAAGAGCCCGGGAGGGGCCTTTTTCTGCCTTTTTTTTGCCACACACAGCCCTCTTCCGAACTGAAGCTTCCAGCCCCTTTTTTCCTTTCTTGTTCCCGTAACCAGCCGAAAGGGTGGGTGAGAGAGAGAGCCCAGCCTCCTGCCATGCTGCTACTAGAGCAGGTTTTGCCTGGGTAGTGGGGGGTGAGGAGTTGCCTAGGATGACCTCCTAACATGGGGTAGATGGGCCACTAGGTAATGGGCTTCTCTTGGGCCTTTTTAAATGGTTTCCTAGTGGTCTTTTAGGGATGTTTCGGATGGGTTGGGCTGCTGGATGCAGGCCCTTTGCATCCCTATTTTTTTAGGTGTCCACAACTTATAATTTAGATTGCTACTTGTTTTTAACAGTATATCAACAGGCTCAGTATGACTTGGGGGGGATAGGGATGCGGGTGACTCTCGCATGCTCGGTTTGAGACGTTGGTAGAGGCTGATATTCGAGGCCTAAAGGGATGGTTGGACCACCTCAGGATGAGGTCGTGGTAGATAATGCCAAACCTAGGTGCTACCGAGGCCCCCTCCCCTAGGACTCAAGGCCGAGATGAGGTGGACAACTCAATCTGACAAGAAGGACATGACAGCTCGGGCCATTCCCTAGCATCGGGGGTTAGTCCTAGTCTGCACAACCTTGCAACCACCTGTCAATTGGCCTATGCCAGATGCTCTGCCAAGCGGCGATCTATACGGTAGCGTGGTGCACCTGGTGAGCAACGTGCTTGGTATGACATCATAGGCTGCCCGAGGGGGGCAACATGGCTAGATCAGTATGGCGGAAAGGCATGCCCACACTACAGGAAAATCAGGTTTTGCTTACGTCCAAACACCGTAGGTATAGAACCAAAAATCGTAAGCATAGCCTTTGCTTACGGTGTTACCCTACGGTTGGGTTTCGTCGGCTAAAGTCCGACGGCAAAGGCCTAAGGCTACGGTGTTTTAAACTCCGTAAGTATAGAACTATAGTGACGATGTTGGTAGCCGTAAGTAACACCATAAGGATATCTTTTTTTTGGCTACGGTGATGTTAACCGTAGTCATATTTTTTGTAAGGATAGACTCAGTGACGCTAAATATCTCTACAGTATTTTAAATCGTAAACATGTGTCCCTACGGCCACATACATCATAAGCAAGTATGTTTCCCTACGGCCACATAGACCATAAGCAGTTTTTTTTCAGCAAAAAAAAAAAATAGTAATATATTTAAATAGATCCACATCACCTACATTTAGAGATCCACATTCACAAACAATTGGATCAACACGTACACATCCACATTTAAATCCACACATTCACATTTGGATCAACACATACATCCACATTTAGTTCCACACACCACATTTAGATCCATAATCCACATTTAGATCCACACATATTCACACCCACTCATTCACAATGCACAACACATCAATAATATAAAAAACATGGTCGTTTAACAAACAATAATGTTAATAAAAGATTACATCAAACTTCATTGTTCACATTCACATACTGTTCAGAAGAGGAAGTTAATTGTTAGTAAGATGAGAGTTGCCAAATGGCTATGAGGATGATCATAACAGATAGGAGACCATGTGTGATATTGTTCTGCCTCTTCACATTCCTGATCTCTTTTGCTATCTCATCAGCTCCCAAGTCCTCAATACCCTCTATCTTGTGGTCCACTTTTACAGCTGGGAAAGATAAAGTACTAGATGAATCCTTGAAGGAGTCCAACTGTTTGTTACAGAAACAGAACAAGATTCTAAGATAAGTGTTCAGTAAGCTAATTAAGGAAGCAACTTTGGGCCACAGAATATCAGAATGGATGACATGATGAAATTCAGATCTAAGTAGTTATAGAAATTAAAAATTATTTCATGAATGCATGAACGCAGAGTCGCTGATTGGTTAAAAAAAAAGGGAGAGCAAACAAGGGAAGAAAAGAGGAAAAAAAATCAGCACACAAAATGAACTATGGTGTCTCAGTTGTAGTCAGGTACTATACATGACAGAAAGTAGAATTATTTCTTTGTGCATCTCACTCAAATTGAGACACTCAGGTCACCATCTATATGATTATGTTCTAAGGATCAATGCAAGTGGGCAATAAAGGGAGAAAGATATAGATGTGATTCCAAAAATGTACAGGACTGAAAATTATCTCAAAATATGAGCGTGACATGATTATGTAATATCCAGGTATAATTATCTATCACTTAAAAGTGATGTTTGGTAACACCGGTACAATGTTGCTCCTGATACAAATGGAGGGTTCTCCTGTTCTGCTTTGTTTGCGATAAAACAGAGAATAAACCAGAGGGTTTTCCCAAGTAGCCTCTCTATGGATTGAGCCATGTGTTATTTTCTTCTGGTACTGCAATGTGAAGTGATTTGTATACATTTATAGGACACAAGTTAATTCAGATGTGAAGTGACTAGGTTACTTCAAATGGGATGCATGACTGGGTTACTTCAGATGTGAGGTGGCTGGCAAGTGGAATTAAAAAGATTTAAGTAGTAGCTTGTGAGTTTGGAGGATGACATCTCTAATCTCTTGCATGAGGTAACTTGATGAGTTGATGGTTATCTCCCTGTAACCAGATATAACCGGAACCCCCTTCTATTTTCCCCTCCCTCTATCTGTTGTTGTCCCGTCTGTTCCATCACCTATGGTTGGGTTATAACTGTAACGGGGCCTATTTAAAAGCAGCTGCTATTAGTGTATCTGCTCACTCTTACAAGTCAGACACGGTTTGAAGGGAGCAGTTGTGGAAGCAATATTATGTTTGTGGAGGAAAAATAAGAATAGAAAGGAAAGCTTACCCAAGCCGATGAAGTTTCAAAATCCACCTTGAAATGTGCGATAACCTTCCTGTGGTGGCCATTAAAATGAAATAAAAAAGCCCCATGTTAAGAATAAATATAAGAGAAGGAAATAGACACAAGAAGAAGAAAAAATAAGATCATAGAAGGAAACTTTCATCTTCTCACCACAAATTAGCGGACCTGCATGCATTGGCAATGTATGATGTACATATATGTAGATACATAACTGTTTACAATGTTAGGATTTTAGGATTTCTAGTTAAACTCTTAAGTCTAGTTTGTAGTCCATAAAATTTATTTGGATCATATAAGATTCATTTGTGCACCCTGTTAGACAAGTAAATAGTCACTGCAGATGCATAGTTAGACAAGTAGAGAGGAAGTGCAGACGCATAGCATGTCTGATAACTTATCCTTTATATAGATAATTTTTAAAGGATAAAGATAAGAATAAGGAACACATGGATAACCAATTTTTAAGGTTAAGGATATAACTTCTATATGACTCGATACCAATCCATTGTCATCTGCAAACTAAGAACTTTATCCAATGTATAACTCTACTGGGAATAGTTTAATATGTTGCAAATTTAAAATTACAAAGTTGTGATAGTTTGCATGTTTTTACCCTACTGGGCATTAAAAACCATATTGAGAAATCAAATACCAGAAGCAACAACGCCACAGACAACCCCCCAATCCAACGGTGGCCAGGGCACTGGTTTCATGAGTTGAAGATGAATCTTCCACTTACTCTGCAAAAGATAAAACAAATTCAATCCATAAAAACCCACATTTATTCAGAGCGGGATTATAAAAAGCTCTAACTCTCAGTTCTAAAGAAAGGAGACCAAAATACTTGGCAGTGGAAGAAAAGGATGTCAAGCAGATCATGCAACATCTTCGCCATCTCAACGAGAGGAGATCCTCTCAGTACCATTTCTTCACATAGATGAACACGCACATCTTCAGAAACGCAAAGAAATTGCAGATACCTCCAAGAACAGTGGACTCTCACAGTGGGGGACTGGGGGGGGTGGCAGGTGAATGATGATGCCCCTCTTCTAATTAGCGGCGAGGGATAGTACATTATTTTTATTTTTCTTATAAGGTGTGCTTTTCTTTGACCCTGTAACTTTCAACAATATATATATATATATATACTTCTCATCAACTACTTTGTTTCTGTTTGAATCCATAATTAGCAGGAACAAGTAACATGACAAGAGTAAAAAAAGCAAAGACAACTGACAAAGATATTTGAGAATCTCAAACATTCAAAGACAAATCTAAAACGAAATGCAATTATGAAACTGACAATATAGCTGGTGAACCACTTGGCCTACTGACCACTTATTCAGGTTTAGGACATGAATCTCATATTTCTGTCTTTGGTTTTCATTATTCTACTGTTACAATCCTCAATACACATATTTGAGATTAAGCAAAGGAAATTAATTTCCCACTAAAACATGCAACGTAAGGCCCTTCATAACCTGGGTTGTCAGCTGTTCTGTTTTTCTGATCATGGATTTGATGTATTTTTATCATAAAAAATTATAAGTGCAGATAACAATCAAGCTACACAAGGAAAAAGGTAAAGAAGCATGCATAGAACATGAATATGCATATGAGAGGCACTGCTACAGTGTTTCAAACACAAGTCCATGGTAAGAAAATCCATCATATTATACTTGAAGAACAGTCATTAGAATGGGAATGCTAGCTAGCTATCAAGATAAGTTAGAGGAGAAAAAGAGTTCTTACAGGTTTGCGACATTGTCGATGACACAAACGGGGTACTTTCCAATATGCCTGTACTTTGAACATTTAGAAAATAAAGAACAAGAAAAAATACAGGAAAAAATAAACAGAATTTAGTATACTTTGAAATTATATATAGACCTTTAATTTGTATTAAGATTTGTATCATGCCCTCCATCAAGATTATAATATGAGGAAGATTCACTGATAAGTGCTCATTCATGATAGCCATGGCATCTTTGTCATTAATGACTATACTTAAGACAAGTACAAAATGAGCTAATGACTATACTTAAGACAAGACAAGTACAACCATGGCATCTCTGCACTATTGCTACATTATGTCAAAGAAAAAAAGTGTAAGCACATTACCCAGTACTTAGTATTTTGTACTTATTTTGGACTAAATTATGCAACATGCTAGCATATTTTACAGTTCAATGTGATGGTGCCACCCATTTTGCTGGCTGGTTTGCCACATTCTTCTTCCAGCCATCCAGTTTAAATATGGAAGAAGAATGTACAGTTTGTAGGGAGACCTCACTGTTTGCAGGGAGACCTCACTGTCATTAAACACTCTAGTAACGGTTAACAAAATTTTCTAATCTAATATCAGACCTCACTCTTAGTTGAACAGTCAGGACTTACATCCAACATTCAGGCAGTTCCTCATAATCAAATTTCTGACTAGTATACAATTCCATGATGTTACATAATTTTTACAAAGTGTAAAAGATGAATGCTTAGAATTTGAAGAAGCAAGTCTGGCTGAGCATAACATGCCTTAGGAAGGGAAAAAAAAACCCATGAAGTTAGTACCAATAATTTGCTTTGGTAAACACTTCTTACTAACTACTTTGTTTATAAATTATACAGATAGATCGAGCCACTTGCATAAGAAAAACCATAAATCTTAGAGAATGAACAATGCAAATAAGTAAAATAAAGGATATCTTACATGTAAATGTGCTGACAAATGCAAGGAATTACAGTATAACAAAATAAAAACAACTTGGTAGTACTCACAAGAGTTACATGAGCAGTTGAAAGAGATGATAGAAACAAAATGAGCTAAAGGAGATGATGAAAATGAGATACAAATATAAGATCATCTGGCTTATGAAGGGAGGCACCTGAGGTTTCAAATAGTGGATGATTGCTTGCACTTCTCTGCACGATTTCTACATTGTGTCAAAGGAAAAAAGTGTAAGCATGTCATCTTTTTTGTAATATATGGTGTAAATAAGGAACATGGTAGCATACAAATAAGGAACATGGCTTGCAATCAGTAGAGGAAGAGGCAAACACACCCAACATAGGTATGACAAATCCAAAATCCAATGTTATAATTGCAGTAGATACGGTCACTATCAGTCCGAATGCAGAGATAAATTGGCTGAAGAAGAAAAGAATGTCAATTATGTCGAGACTAAAGAGAATGATGTTGATAAATCAGATCGTTGTTTACAAGGTACCTTTCTCAATAACCCCATCTCTGCAACACAAGAAAACTGCAAATTCCAATCATCCCCAAGTTGGCAAACTGAACAACCAGTCACACATCAGCAGCAGCTTCTCGCCCAGATCTGGCCACGCCAACAGACCAGGTCCGCCTCCATCGCGCCCCAACCCTGCTTCACACCCTGGCCTTCAAATCGCCAGCTCCAGCCCACCCAGCTGCGCCATCCGAGTCCATGTGCTTTGCACAGGCCGCAGAACACCGCCAGATCGCACACCCCAGCGCCATATCCTCTCTAGCGCCGCGCCCCAGCTCCTGCAAGCTTCACACACCAGATCCATGAAGGTATCCGCCGGCTTTGACCGGAGGCTCCGTGGAATCAAGCCATTAAGCCGGTTGTACGACACGATGAACTGGTCCAGATCGAAGTTGACGTCGGGGATCTGGCCGGAGAGCTGGTTTCTGTCGAGGTAGAGAGTGCGCAGCCGCTTAAGGTTGCCGAATTCGGAGGAGATCCCCCTGGAGAACCTGTTCCTGCCAAGGTTAAGCCGAAGCAGATTCTGGAGGGCAAATATAGATGCCGAGATCTGGCCGGAGAAGGAGTTGTCCTGGAGGTAGAGGTTGCGAAGCTGGACGAGGGAAGCGAGGTCCGGCAGGAGCGTCCCGGAGAGGGCATTGAAACGGAGGCTAAGCATGCGGAGCTCCGTAAGGTTGCCTAGGACGCCAGCGGGGATGGTGCCCATGAGGCCGATGCCGGGGAGGCGGAGCTGTGTCATGCGGCCGAGCTCGCAGACGATGCCCTGCCAGGAGCAAGGGGAGAGGGAGTCATTCCAGGAGAGTGCAGATCTGCCGACGGCTGTGCGGAAGGCCTGGAGGGCGGCCCTGTCCTACTCCAGATCGGGGTGCCCGGCGGGGGAGAGGAAGAGGAGGAGGAGGACGAAGAAGAGGAGTGGAGGCAACACACACAGCCGGCGTTGGCAGATTAGGGCACAATAAGGAGAAAGAGATCTACTGCAACAGGGAAATGGGAAAAGGGGAAAAGGTTTGGCGGATGTTTCAAAAAGTTTGCCGCGATATGATGTTTTGAGTTTTTTTTAGAAGGGAAAATTTTGAATGATGTTTATACCTACTATTAATTCTTACTATAATACCTCCGTAAGTATATAATTTTGTTATATGCTTACAGTATTACACCATAGGGATAGGTATATCTTAAAAGTTCAAGAACACAATTCATATGATATCCTTATGACATGTATAGTTCGTAAGTATAAGTATGCCTATCCATACGAATAGCTTACGAATATACTGAATCGTAAGCAACTTTTGTAGGCAGAGCTAGGATTTCTTGTAGTGCCAGTACGACCATCATGGGCCGTTTGGTACGGTAGTGCAGCATTATCTATCGCAGTCTGAGATAATCTGCTATGATCCAAGGCCCACACTCGTCAGATTGGAGGGCAACCAAACCTCTATATATGGAAGATAGGCACTTGACCAATAGGGAGGTATGAAATCTATCTACCTTTATCTCCTTCTACTTCTCGACCACAGACTGACTTAGGCGTCGAAGTATCCCCCACTGAGCTCCCTTGATGGCTTTGTAGGTCTCAGGTCAGAGGAGAAGCAATCCTCATCAGAAACGCATGCATGGACTCCTCCACGTCAACTCAGCTCCAAAAGACGTCTTCAGAGCAACCGTGTTAAAATATATCCCACTAAGAGTAATCCGTGTGAAACACTTCCCTTGTTCTTCATCTCCCTTCCCATCAAATATCACTTTTAATTGCCACTACGTATCATGTACAGAACGATGGTAATAGTAGCTTTGAGCACTTCTTCTCATCCTTTCCTCCTCTTCAATTCCTAACACCTCCATTAAAGATACGATATTAGTTTGCAGAAGGCAGGATATTGCCTACTTCTCTTTCCTAACTAGGGTTGGGGTGGGGGTGGGGGGTTAAGTGATCTTCCTTCTACAGTAATGGAGAAGGTGCATAGGAGGAGTAATAGTGAAGAAAATGTTGGGAAAGGGGAACACAGTCCGGAGGGGAGGGGAAGGGAGGTACTAAGGTGCACATCCTTCCCCTCATGGCTGTGAGAAGAGAGGGTGTTTGGAACTATCATCACTATTTGCAGATGGAGGTATAAATAGACCTAGTTTATGTCCAGTGGAGTCACATGATCTCACTAGATTTTCAATTTTATTAAGAAATTTAAAATTTTGTTTGAATTTTTTTTTAGAAAGAGTGACCTCACTAGATTATAAATAAATCTATAAGTGCACCCTATTTTTTAGAATGATTCCACTGAATAAAATGTCTAGGTCCGTCACTAGATGGAGGAGGAAGGGAGAAGGTGATGGAGGGGGTATATGAGGTAGAAAATATTTATTGCAAAAGATTATTATTTTTTGTAATCCACATCATTATTGTTGGAAGAGTGTTTTTACAATAAATACTTCTCTATCGAGTATGACCTTATGAGTTATAATGGTGAAAAAAAGATTGTGTATAGAAACATCCGTACATGGCAGAATAAAATTAATGACATGCATCATTAATATATAAAGTTGTCACTTTCGCTAAATATATCATCACAAAATCCTTTTGCAAGAAGACGTTTCTATATGTTACTAATAAGTGATAAATAAAATATGTTTGTCTATTAATTGACAATTTTAGTAGTGATTTTTTTTTGAAGGCCAAAGGAGGCCAAATTTTCATTGATAAAAGGAGATTGTAACAACCAGAGGCAAACAAAGTACATAAAACCAACAAAACAAAAGATATCTAAAACTCCATGGATGATCTATCCCATGAATGAGTTCGCCGAAGAACAGCTCAAGGACGTAAGCCAGGTCGTCGAGAACAACGCTCCAAGTTTTCCTCATCCGATTCCATTTCAGATGACTGTTGGTCAAATCGAAAATGAGGCATGAAGATATTTTCCGCTTTAGCAAGGTCAGCGATAGACAAAGCCTTCATCCGCATGTCTAAGGATGGAGGTTGAACTGGCATACTAATAGCATCTATCGGACGCAATGGGCTCAGAGAACGTTCTTGGGTGCGTGAGAGACAAATCCTTACACCCCCTTTGCGAGATGGTCGAGATATTCATCGATCAGAAGACGACCCACTGGAAGGAGAGTTTGAGGACACTCCAATAGCTGCCTTCCCCCGAGAAGCTGGGGACTGACGTATCACTTGTGCAAATGTCATGGGAGAATTTACCTGGGCAGTAGTAGGATCTACAACGTCAATCATCCTAGGAGAAGTATTCTCCACTTGCACATCATCCTTAAAGTGCAGCCTATGCTGTTTGCAAATCGTCTCGCTGGTGCCACGTGAGCCACCTTGTTTGGGCCCAGCGATGGCCCATGGGCTTTATCCGATCCAGAAAAATGAGGTGGCCCATCGGTAACAGGGAAAAACAAAGATGGCTCTGAGACCGCCATGCTGGCAACACCTGCCATTTCTGCCCCGCCAACAGGTTCACCTGTCGTGTTTGACCCCAAGCTGGCATCACGTGAAGAGACCACGATACCTTCCGCGATAATCCCGCCTGGGATCGGAGAAAGCGTCTGCAGGCACCGCTCCTTTGGACGTGGAGCAGATTTGGCAGGCAACGCATTCCCAGAAGAAAAAGCAACAAAGGAAGGCAGTGGCGCCAGTGAGCCGGATCCACCAGCGGTGATGCCTCCCACTTTCGCTGCGGATTTCCCGCAATTAGAGAAATCCTTGCCCAATTCTTGGCAAACCAATGCCAGCGAGTCGGATCTGCCGGCGGAGACTCCTTCCGTGTCCACTGCGGATTTTCCGCAATTAGACGATGCAGACGCGTCGCCCAGCTCCAAAGAAGGCGGTAGCGGAGAACGAACCAGAATAGCGCCGGCGTTTCTGGGGCTAAGCGAGGCATGCGAAGCCATCGCCACCTCTGAGACCCTGCCGGCGTCCTGAGCAGTGCCTCCGGGAGAGACCAAACTCCGGCGAACCTCTTGAGGCTAGTCTTTTTCAACTCCAACCATAGAAGGATGGCCCTCAACCGCAGCTCTAGCAGCTTGATCCTTAGATTGGTCATCATGCGCACCATGCACCACAACATCTTCTACACGAACCGGAGCCCAAACTCTTGGGGGGTTAGAGGAAACCTGTTCCAATTTGCTTCCACCTCCCATAGAGCGACAAACATCCTTTGAATGGCCCAACCGATGGCAAGAAAAATAGTAGGCAGGAAGGTTGATATATGTAATATCCTGCCAATAACCACCTAAATCACCCATCCCAATCCATAATCTACCGGGTCTTGGTTTAATAAGGTCAATTTCAACACAAACCCGAGCCGCCTTCGAATTCAAGAGAAGCTCTGTTGTATGGGTGATTTGTAGAACCGGGCCAACGTTACCAGCGATTGAAGCTAGAAATTTCTTGTGATAGAGATTGACAGGTAGCTCCGAAAACTCCACCCACACCGGAATGATAGTAGGATCTTCAGAGGGTTTGAACAATGGTGTCCACTTGAAGAATCTGAATAGCTTGCCTTGAACATGGATGGACTCACGAAGAAGCATCCTCAGACAATCATCTTGACTTTTAAAGCGCAGAAGAAGATGCGAGTTATCCATAGCACTGATAACAAATGATTCTTTAATACCACACCTTGAGGCAAGATGCGAATGGATCTCAAGGAATGCTGGCTCCCTATGCCATCTTGGCAACCACTGAATAGAGCAAAGGCTTGAGAGATGCTTCTATCTCAGCTTTGGAGAAGAAAACCGCCGGCTCACCTTGATCTGTAAATGCTGGTGGATGAACATCAGTAGTAACCTCCGAAAAAGCAAGAGAAGATGCAACCACCTTGGCGAAGGAGAGGCCACCCGGAGGCCCTTGCCCACCCACCGGAGGAGTTCCCCCGGGGGCCTCCATGGGCGGCCAACCCCACCAGGGGGCGGCGGCAACAAGTAGACCAGAGAGAAAACGTACATAGAGCTTCTCTCTCTAGAAAAATCTAGCAACAATTTTGGTAGTGATGATCTCTGGAATTTTAAGTCTCTAAACGGTGTTGTTACCGTTTGAGGTTTTGTCATTTTCCTGAGAAAATGACTCTCTTAAGAGAAGAGGAATATGTCTTACTTATAAACACACATTTAATTTCACTGTATCTAATATGAATTAAATTATATTTCTAAACAGACCCCTTAGTAAAAATACAGATTTTGTTACCACAAGATACACAAGTAGGCACACGTGATGTGGCGGAACGCCTCGGCCAGCCCGTTAAACTGATAACGTACTTGATCTGAGTCTGCCTCCCGCGAACGGGCCAAAGCCTCGCAAGGGATACCAAACCACAGTCCGTGTAAACACAAAGGAACACACCATTTCCCATATATATATTTCACAAGTTTACATAGCCATATTTCTACAAAACTAAAAGAAAGTACAAGAGCCTGGGGCATACCCCGAGGTACAACTGAAAACAAGTTAACGACTAACTACACTACTGCTACTACATTACACTACTAAGACTACACTGCTGGAAACTACACTGCCGGAGGTACTGACCCTGCACCGCTACGACACGGCTCTGAACTGGACGACGGTCGAGAAACGTCCTCCTCGCTCTCACCTGTGGGAGTAGGGGTGAGCCTCACTAGTCACTGGCTCAGTAGGGAACTCCCCCAACACCGAGCAAAACCAAAACACAGGTACAAAAGCAGTAAACAGTACCAACAATTTATAGAACAGCTAAGCAGGATATGAAAACTGTAAAAGTACATACCATCTGCCGACTACGAAAACAACTATAATAATTAAACGGCAAACCAGTACAAGTGTACAAGCTAAAGTAGAGACAGCCAAACACAAGCCACGTAAACTGGTTCGCGACACCAGTAACTGACTTGAACAACACACACAGGTCTACCTCTCAGTCTCGCAGCCACGGACGAAAGGTCCAGCTGCCGCTCCACGTAAAAAGGTCAAGCAACTGTGGAGACCAACTAAACACCACTACCTGCGGACCACACGGTCGCAGGCCCATGTCTGGCACCTCTGGAGACCCTGGCTTGGGCCCTCTAGAGTGAGGCACTGGAAAAGGACTAGTTGGGGACCAGTGTCGACTACTGGTGTCCGTACCCCCCACTACGAGTGCGCTACAAGTGACTAAAAGACAGTACATGAGTCACTGTCCCTGTCGTCTTTCCCTCAGCCGGACGTACAACTCAGCGAAGGAGTGAGGGTGTCCAGGTCAGACGACATAGACCTCGACAGTACAGGACAAGTACTGGGA
Organism: Colocasia esculenta; assembly: GCA_014218235.1. Classification (NCBI taxonomy): domain Eukaryota; kingdom Viridiplantae; phylum Streptophyta; class Magnoliopsida; order Alismatales; family Araceae; genus Colocasia; species Colocasia esculenta. The sequence goes on from CM024757.1 coordinate 5,467,220, forward strand.
CAAAGCCCCGAGCTAACAGCTTGGCTCATAGAGAACCTGAGGCACCCAACTGGAGAGGTAACCACGGTAGGCGTCGTACTACTCACCACGCACACAAAACCACGTGCACGTCACACAAACCACGTGAAGTCTCACACAAACCTCGTGCACTAGTAGTTCACCACACGTGAACATCACGTAAACACGTACCCTGTACGCTAGTCGCAGTAACCACGTGAACTCAGTGCACCACAAATACCAACACACCGCTTATTACCAATAGACATTCTGTATGCAATATTTAAATAAACACATGCTGGCGGCAACATCGACTGCCGTCAATGGGATGTAAACGGCAAGGTATCTGGCCGTTAATCTCCCAGCTGAAGAACCTGGCATCAAATGATGTTGACACCAAGCTCCTCAGCTACCAGTTCTCACAGAAACCCTAGGCCGATTCCACAAGTGTCCTCGGCCCTAAAACCTGCGGAAAAACACGAGGAAACACTTCCTCTAACATGCATGCATTCCAATCAAACCGAAACAACATATTTCATTATTCAAATTGCTCAAACCACCCATTTACCCCGCATGGATACCTTTACCCAAAAACATATTAACATGAAGATCCACGCGTTCCAGATGCATTATCACGTTCTAAAGGAACTAAAGGATCATTCCCTACCTCAAGACACGCTTAACCTCCTAAATCTTCCTGCTTCGCACCAAACTCTCCGCGAGCTCCTACGGCGATTACACCTCGCTCCGGCGTTTCCTTGGCCGATGTCACCCATCTCGCGTTTCACGATCCTCCAATTAACCTTCTGCAATTGTTGGAAGTAGTGGGGAAGCAGGGCATGAAAATAGGGCGAGGGAGAGGGGAATTGGACTGAGGAACTGCTCTCGTGTAGACTATATTCTACAGGTCGCACAGGTTGGCGTCAACATGGATGTCGCCAATCAGACCGCCAAGGCTAGACGTCCATATCTCTTGTCGCCAAGTCATACAGTAAACGTCCACTTATATGGACGCCGACAAGTCAACGACCACACCTGGCCGCCAACTCCTACTCAACTGCAGCAGTCCTATTTTATCTCGGACCCAACCTGCACCACACCTGCACACACCACACGACCAAACCACATTGACCTCACAATGGCCATCACAACCGATACAACCATGATCCATAAGGATCCGAAACGCATGCGACGTTACATTACTATCATCTAAAAAGAAATTTCGACCTCGAAATTCATAACACAACTCAAACTTAAACACTTAAACATACACACCCTTACAAGTACTATCATCTAAAAAGAAAATACAAAAGCTTATTTAAACAGATAGGGATACCCTTTAGCCATCTCCTCGGCTAATTCCCAGGTATCCTCACCACCCAACCTATTTTCCCATCTCACTTTAACTAATTCAATTTCTTTATTTCTCAACTTCTTTATCTTTCGATCCGTGATCTGTACCGGATACTCGGGCATAGTCATATCCGGCCTCAGGTCACCACCTTGATAACTGATTATTTGAGCTGGATCTTCAATACACTTTCTTAACATAGAAACATGGAATATCATGAACATCCTCAAAATCTACTGGCAAATCCAATCTATAAGCAGTTTCCCCAATTCTCTCAATCACATGGAAAGGTCCCACATATCTTGGGCTCAACTTTCCAGTCTTGTCAAATCTCATAATACCTTTACTCGGGAAAACTCTCAAGAAAACAAAATTTCCCACTTCAAACTGAAGTGGTCTCCTCCGGTTATCTACATAACTCTTTTGCCTGCTTTGAGCTGCTTGCAATTTTTCCTTAATGAGCTTCACTACTTCTGTGGTTTGCTGAATCAATTCAGGACCCACTAATTGCCTTTCTCCCACTTCATGCCAGTTCAATGGGGTTCTACATGGCCTTCCATATAAAGCTTCATACGGTGCCATCCCAACACTACAAGAGAAGCGGGCTTACTGACGGATATTTCCGACGGATTTTTCCGTCGTAATTCCGACGGATATTCCGACGGCTATATGTCCATCGGATAATAAGTCGGAAGTTCCGACGGAAATATGTTCATCATCGCAATATCCGTCGGTAATTAATAATACCGACGGATATTCCGACGGACATGTTGCTGTCGGAATATCCGTCGGTAAATTTCCTATGCCTTCACCCCGCGAACCCTCTCTCTCTCTCTCTCTCTCTCTCTCTCCTCTCTCTCTCTCTCTCTCTCTCATCCTCTCTCTCTCTCTCGACGCCGGTCGCCATCGCCGCTCGCCGCTGTGCCGCTCGCCGCCGGCGCCCCTCTCCCGGTGAGTTCCACCTCCCCCTCTCTCCCCCCCAGGCCCGCCACCTTCCTCCGGCCCCCCTCGCCTTCGCACCCTCCCACCCGGCCCCCCTCCCCCCCCCCCCCCCCCCCCCCCCTGCCTGCACACGCCCCCCTCCCCTCCCCCACCCGGCCTCCCTCCCCCTGCGCGATACCCCCTCCCCCCTGCACCCGCCCCCCCCCCCCACCCCTGCCAGCCCCCCTCCCACTTCCGACCCTCTCCCCCTCCACGACCCCCACCCCTGCCACCCCCCTCCCACTTCCTCCGGCCCCCTCTCCTTCCGACCCCCTCCCCCTTCCATGACCCCCACCCCTGCCTGCAGCCCCCCTCCCACTTCCCCCCCCTCCCCTTCCCACTCGGCCCCCCTCCCCTTCCCACACGACCCCCACCTCTGCCAGCCCCCCTCCCACTTCCGACCCTCTCCCCCTCCACGACCCCCACCCCTGCCAGTCCCCCCTCCCACTTCCAGCCCCCTCCCCTTCCAACCCCCTCCCCCTTCCACACCCCCCCCGCTGCCTGCAGCCCCCCTCCCACACCACGACCCCCACCCCTGCCAGCCCCCCTCCCAGTTCCGGCCCCCTTCCCCCCACGACCCCCACCCCTGCCTGCACCCCCCTCCCACTTCCGTCCCCCTCCCACTTCCGTCCCACTTCATCCATATGATCTAAAGGATCAACAATGAAAAAATGGAAGTTTATATAGCTAGAAATAACACTGGTGCCCTAGTCTATAGCATGACTAATGTTCATCAAAACTATTAGTTTTTGGTAAGTGACTATAAGTGGGATGCTGTGATTAGGGTGTTCACTATTCGTTCAAACCGAAAAACCAACCGAACCGATCAATTTGGTTCGGTTTGGTTCGGTCTGAAAGTGAAAAATTTTGGTTTGGTTTCAAACCAACCGAAATTGTAAATTCGGTTTGGTTCGGTTTACAGATCTTGTAAACCGAACCAAACCGATAAAACCGAATTTTAATAATATAATTTTATTTATACATATGTATCAAGTATTCGATTTGTTTAATTATACATACATGTAAGATATATATTATATATGTAATATACACACACTGTGTAAGTAATATGGTCATCAAATTTTCACTTATAGATAATATTTCCTCCTTATATAGGTTGAGTTTTAAATTGAGTCAACATATGAATTGTGATTAAAGCTTTACCTCTAAAAGAAATAGTAGGTTAAGTCTTGTTTGTGAAAGGTCCCTTATTTTTTCGGGTTAAACCAAACCAAACCGAACCAAACCGAATTATATCGTTCGGTTTGGTTTGGTTTGGTTTGAAAAATTACGGTTTGGTTTGGTTTGGGTTGTCTCTGGTGATGGTTTGGTTTGGTTTTTAAAAATTCCCTCTAAACCAAACCAAACCATGAACACCCCTAGGGATGCAGGATACATGCTGCTAAATCTATATGACAAGGTTCACAGTTATAGACCAAATCATTCCTAAAAGGTAGGCACTTACAACCTGTTCTAAGTTCAGGTACAGGGCACAAGATGATGCAAACTTCAGAAGACTTTCACCTATCTAATAGAGCATGTTTCATCGAGAGTTATTTTTTGTACATCAAAGTCAATTGGTTGAAAAGAAGAAATGAAGTCATTTTGTTGGCCATCTTTATTTTTTGTACATAATCACAATCACGGGTTTATCAATTCTGCATTTGTACTTGTACATATGGGTTCAAACTTATAATGTAGTTACCCACCTAGAGACATTATAGACTATGACTGATCTGAAATAGAGTTCAGAATAGGAGGAGAAGGATCTCCTTAAAATAACTACCTTAACATACTTGCTTGGTTTTCTCTCGTACCCACTAGCTCAAGATCTACGAAATTGCGTGAGAAGTCTGTAAGATGTGCTACTACAAGTTGTATCTTATTATACCTTCTTCTCTGTGTCCTTATGTGGATATTGAAGCTTGTTCTTTATCTTGTTCAGATTTATCAGCTGCATACTTTTTTTCTTCACCAATCCTCCACATATGCTCCAGGCTCTCTAAGCACAGTGGTTAAGATCTTCTATTGTACATCTTAGGTCTTACAAGATTAAATATTCGGCATCAGTGATTAAGATCTTCTATTGTACATCTTAGGAAGATTGTACATCTTAGGTCTTACAAGATTAAATATTCGTCCTCATATTTATACATAAAAAAAAAAACTAAACCCTAGACTCACATATCTCTCTTTTCAAATTTTATCAATCTGTCTTAGGAGAAGTATCCCTTAAAAAGCACCCAACAATATTAGGACTGTAAACGGGTTTTGATATTTATAAGAATATTCGATACCAATTTCAATAAACTATCGTATCATTTTTCAATTTGAAACCGATAATTTTTATCAGAATCAGGTCGAAATATCGAGATATAGGGTTCCGTTTACACCCCTATCCAACATGCACTTAGGTGTACAAAAGTGTACAAATGGACAGACTACTTAGATCCCACTCGATTAACCAGGATTCTATTTTTGTCGCCATCAATATGGAAGTGCACATATTTCTAATGTTATTTTTTAAATTTGAATAAGAGGGAGGAGAGTGAGTGAGAAGCAGAGAGTGATACGGTAGCCCAGACCGAAGGAATTCCAAACATAGCACTATTTCTATTGTTGAACAGAGTTTTTGGGACTTTAAAACACCAATGAGGTATACATCCCAATTTAGGGGAAAAATTAGTACAACCTCTTCCTTCTAGATATTAGTTTCTTTTACGTTTATTGTTCACTTTCAGTTTATGATAGTATTACACATCTTATTTTAATGTATTTGTTTAGTATTGCACATGTTTATATGTAATTCATGTACATGTATGTATGAATTTGGTTTATTATTGCACTTGTTCACATGTATGATTTTGTTTTCATATTCCTTTCATATTATTTGGGTTTTAAATTTGATCTATGCATGTATAGCATTTTTTCACTGCACACACCTCACAAGTGCGTGTTAAGCCCGTGTCAATGAACCTTCCCGTTCAAGACTTTGAGATTGATGTGCACGAGTCTTATTTTCAATGATGAGAACGTGTATATCTAACTCAAAGTCTTGAATGTCCCGTTTAGACAGTGTGTGAATGTTTGATCGCAGTTAGGTGGTCATTTATTATGTGTTTGTATTTTTGTTGAAAATTTCGAGTGCGTCTACTCACTCCTCTCTGATATACCTTTATTGATTTGGAATATTTTCTTAACCACTTATTAGTAAGTGTTTAAGAAAATATCTTAATCAATAAATATTTTTGGTATATCGGAGAGGTGTGGGAGAGATGCTGCCGAAATTTTCAGCAAATAATACAAACACATAGTAAATGGTCATCTGAGTGCGATCAAATATTCATATGGGTAAAAAGTGATAATCTTAATAATATATCCTACCTATTCATTTTGACTTACTCGAATGATGTGAGGGTGTGTTGGATTTTAACTCGTGACATGACATTTATCTGTGTAGGAAAATGTCTTATGAGAATTGGTCATGGATGTACCGTGGAATAGTGAATGGAGTTGTGACCGAGGAGTTTAAAGACGGAGTTGACAGTTTTATGAGTTTGCATTGAGTAATTCATCAGTAGCAGTTGATCCGATGGGTAACATCCGATGTCCGTGTTCGGCTTGTAAGAACAGAAAGTGATATCGACATGGGATGTGCAGCATCATTTGTATACGAGGATTTGTTGCCCATTATGAGTTATGGTCGTCTCATGGTGAGTTGAATATTCAGTCGTCTGCACCAGCTAATTACTTTGCCTCCACAAATACGTACGTAGACATGGTTGTCGATGCTGCTGGTCCGAGTTCAATATTCATGAAGATCAAACAAATGAAGAAGTGCCGAATGATACAGCTCAAGATTTTATCAGTTACTTCGAGATGCTGATGAGCCATTATGGGATGGTTGTGAGAAGCATACATGGTTGTCTGCAGTGTCGCAGCTACTGAATTTGAAATCTGAATTTCATATGAACGAGAGTTGTTTTGACCGGCTTCTCTTACTCGTCAAGAGCATGCTTCCTCAATCAGAGAGGTTACCTGCTGACTTTTACCGTGCGAAGAAGATGGTGAATGATCTGGGGCTTGGTTTTATGAAAATTGATTCATGTCCGAATCACTGTATGCTGTACTACAAAGATGATGCAGATAAGACATCATGTTGTATTGTAAGCATGATAGATTCAAGCCCAAGAGAGGGGACAAGTCAAAGCAGAAGGATGTTCCGTATAAGTCATTGCGGTACTTTCCGATCACACCCAGATTGCAGCGGTTGTTCATGTCCTCGAAGACAGCTGGACATATGACTTGGCATGCGGAAAGAGTCTGTCGTGACGAAGGTGAAATGAGTCATCTTGCCGATGGTGAAGCTTGGGCTCATTTTAGCCGTAGTCATCCTTACTTCTTAAGGGATCCACGCAACGTGCGGCTGGGTTTATGCACAGACGATTTCAATCCATTCGAAGGCTCGGTGGCATCTTACTCATGTTGGCCAATATTTCTAACACCGTATAACCTTCCGCCAGGCATGTGCATGAAGCGTGAGAATCTGTTCCTTTCATTGCTGATTCCGGGTCCAAAAAGTTCAGGAAAAAATATAGACATATATCTTAGACCGTTGATTGATGAGCTGAAATTGTTATGGTCAGATGAGGTTCTCTCTTATGATGTATCCAGAAAACAGAATTTCAATTTGAAGGCTGCATTAATGTGGACAATAAGTGACTTTCCAGCGTACGTCATGTTATCTGGCTGGAGTACACATGGGAGGTTGGCATGTCCTTATTGCATGGAGGATTCTAAATCATTTGTGTTGAAATCTGGGGGGAAATCATGTTGGTTCGATTGTCATCGTCGGTTTCTACCGATTGACCATCCTTTCCGAAGGCAAAAGGATTCTTTTATGAAAAATACAATTGTGATGGAGGAGGTAGATATGGAACGGGTGTCTGGTGGAAACATGGCGAGGCGGGTCCAGAACTTACTGACTGTAAGACAACTAGCTGGTAGTACCCGACAAATCCCTGGCTTTGGGAAAGATCACAATTGGGTGAAGCAAAGCATCTTTTGAGAATTGCCTTATTGGTCAACACTTTTGATACGACATAACCTAGACGTCATGCATAAAGAGAAGAATGTTTTTGATAATGTGTTCAACATAGTTATGGATGTCAAAGGCAAAACGAAGGATAACGTTAAAGTACGTTTGGATTTGAAAGTACTTTGTAGACGTCCAGAACTAGAGCTGCAGCATGTTAGTGGAAAAGTGGTGCAACCTAAAGCTGCATATGTGCTTGGGGCCAGACAGATTAAGGAAGTGTTGCAATGGTTGAAGCAATTGAGATTTCCGGATGGATATGTCTCGAATATTGCCCGTTGTGTAAATGTCAACGAGGGAAAAATATACGGAATAAAGAGTCATGACTGCCATGTTTTCATGCAAAGACTGATGCCACTTGCTTTTCGTGAGTTGCTGTCGAAGCAAATATGGGGAGCAATGACTGAGCTGAGTCAATTCTTCAGAATTTTATCTACATCAGAAGTCAGACTTCATGACTTGCAAAATAGAGCAAAATATAATAGACATCTGCAAATTAGAGAAGATATTTCCTCCAGCATTCTTTGATTCAATGGAGCACCTGATCGTCCATTTGCCATATGAGGCTAGGGTCGGAGGACCAGTACAATTTCGATGGATGTATCCGTTTGAGAGGTATATTTCTATATCTCAATTTATTCACATTACGACGATCTTTTATATTTCATATATATGCATTTGAATTATTGTCGTAGGTGCATGCACGATCTTAAGATGAAAGTCCGCAACAAAACACAAGTTGAGGGCTCCATTACCCAGGCGTACCTCATTGAGGAGATATCAACTTCTGTTCGATGTACTTTGACACCGGAAATACGAACCCGACGCACTCAACCTCCACGTAATGATGATGGTGGAGATTCTAATGTGTCGGACCGACTCTCTGTATTCAAGTGTCCCGGACGGGCGTTCGGATATTCTTCTACTCGCGCACTGGAAGACAGAGAGTTGGTAGCTGCGGAGATCTACATCTTCATGAATTGCGCAGAACTAGACCCCTACATTGAGTAAGCTCTCAACACTTATGATGTACATCATTTGATTGCAATGCTGTAGAACTGAAAGGTTGTGTGACATTTACATTACAGAGAGTTTGACTTGGTCATACTGCAACGGAATCCACGTCTAACTGACGTGCAGGTTGAAAAGAAACAGGAGAAGTCCTTTCCTACTTGGTTAAGATCTCGAGTATGTGTCTAAATATTTTGAAGACATAAGTGTTATGTTCTTATGCATTTTAGTTGTTGTAATTTGTCAATGTCTGTCTATTTTTTGATAATAGGTTGAACAAGGTTTTATTACCGATTCAAGAGTACAAGAGATCAGTTATGGCCCCTCGAAGATTGTACGTGTCTATCCAGGCTACATTGTGAATGGATACAGATTCACACGAGAGATTATGAACGGAATAAGTCTACGATGAACAACGGCGTATGTGTGAAGGGAGTGCCTACAATGAAAATGAAATAGACTATTATGGCATTCTCGAAGAAGTCATTGAACTGCAATTTTTGGGACAAGACAACAATGTATTTCTCGTCAAGTGTCATTGTTTGATCCGACATCTATTCGTCATGACACAACATATGGAATTGTCGATGTCAAGCATAAGTCCAAGTTGAGTACATATGAGCCATTCATTCTGGCACAAGCACAACCCAACAAGTTATTATTCAAATTATTCATCCCTCAAATTAAAAGATTGTGGGCTGCATGTAGAGTGAAATCAAGGCTATTCCCTGAGTATGAGCTTCTCCCGGCTGATGATGAGCTCGAAGGTGTTAATGACAATTTTTTCCAATCAGATCGGAGTGACACACGAGAGTTGGCAGCTTCTACGCAGTTCAATGTTCATGATATAAATGAAACAATTTGCTTACATAAGGGTAACGAACATGAAGAAGTTGACCCACGAGACCTTGAGCGGAGGGTGGAGTCTGATGTGGAGGAAGACTTCCGGGATGATGAGGATGAATTCGAGGATGATGACGAAGATGATGCTGAATAAATATGTCTTCAGCATCTGATGATGAATATAGATAATATACCCTATATTTTGTAAGAACTTCCTATTGTTGCTAATTATATGTTCATATTAAATTGCTACTTCAATTTGAGTGTTGATGACATGTTGTATCTTTATTTATCTCAATAGAGATATGGTACGTAGAGGACGGAGTCGGACGGTTTCCACGTCCGTTGGCCGAGGGTCCGCGACCCCGTCCACGACATGTATATGTATATGTAAACACAAAAATCTATATATTATTGTTTATATTAAATTCACGAGATCTAACGTACATATAATTTCTCAGGGTCTGCCTCCCCGTCCATGTCTGCCTCCCCGTCCGCGCCGGTCGTCCCAGCGACAGGTATATACATATGTACACAAAGAACCAGATGGATATCATTGTTCATATTAAATTCACGAGATCTAACGTACCTTCAATTTTGCAGGGACTGCCTCCCCGTCCATGCCGGTCGTCCATGCGACAGGTATACGTATATATTGTTGTTCAATTTAAATTCATATTTTCTAATGTATATATAATTTTGTAGGGACCGCCTCCCCGCCGAGCACGCGAGCAGTGCCACCTTTCCCTTCTTCCTCACCACCAGGTACATGTATGTTTCCATAGATTAGTATGTTTGTTTTCTTGTAATTTATACAATAATAGTGTACTAAATTGTTTTCAATAGAGGTGGAGAGCCAGCATCCAGTAGGTGAGGAGGGGCCTCAGCTACCGGGACGGCAGCCATGATGGATCTCAGGGTAAAGTTGATCACTTCAAAGTTACTGTATTTGTTATTTATGTTATACATTTCATGTACACAATTAATGTGCAATTGCAGGGGGAAGATAGATCCCGGTTCTGCTTCCCGTTATATTACGACGTTGGTCCACGCACATATTCCAGGACCAATGGATGCATGGAGAGAGTCCCGGTGCCCGTCGGGATTTGTTATTTGACATGTTCACGGTATTTTTAATGTTTACATGAGTTAAAATCATTTATTTAATTACTATCTCTGTTAGTGCAGAAAGTTGAGTAATTTTATTTCTTTACAGCGGAGGTTCGCGTTCACGAGACCCGAGGATCTCCCTCGAGCTCACACCGTCTGGGGGTCTACTGCCCAGACTAATTTAAGAAAGTCGATGTGGGAGGCCCGGGACAAGGCAATGAAGACCACAGGCAATCGGGATCCTATGGCTTGGCTAGATTACGGCCCTGTTTGGCTGAGGAGGGACTATTGGGTGTCCCTTTGTGAGCGTTAGGCTGCTGGACCATGGCAGCAGCGGTCACAGGCGGCAATACGCAACCGATCAACTCATCCGGAGAAGAATGTGCATACTAGTGGGTCCGTATCTTATGCGACCCATAGTCAAAAATTGGTAAGCATATTATTGTTCAATTGCTTAATACATTGATTATTATTGTGAAACTAACTAAGTTTTTTGAATTGTAAGCATCACGAGTTCGAGCGTGCCCCTACATTTCGTGAGTTATTTGATCGAACTCATAAGCGGAAGGGGACGAATGACTATGTTAGCGAGAGTGCCCGTACGATCGCTGTAAGTTAAGCTACAAATTATGAATTCAATTAAGATATTCAAATAATTTATGGAAAATAATTTAATTTTAATTTGTTCTGCAGGAGACCTATGACAAGACGATGGCGGAGCGCTATGCAGAGGGCACTCCCCAGCCAGACTTGGATCCAGAGGCTTGGGTCGACGCAGCGGGAGGGCCGAGGAAGGGTCGAGTGTACGGCTTTGGTGACAGCCTGGATACTCATCCAGTGTTGTCCTCATATGCGAGTTCGATCGCTTCTCCGGCATACGCGAGTTCATCTACTGTGCCCCCCGTTAGTGGTGTAGAGGAGATTAGAGGCCTCATTCGGGAAGAGCTACGAGCACATCTACAGACACAGCAGACACAGTTCGGCGATATGGTTCAGCAGTTGATCTCAGCCATGCAGGGAGTACGCCCCACACAGCCAGCACCTCAGGTCTGTATTAGTATTAATTTCATATACTTTGGATGAGATGAAACCACTAAAGAATGTCAACAGGGGAAAAAAAAATCTAAATTAATTAACCTAACATAAGTGTAAAGGGCGTTCAATTGACGGATCTTAAAAAAACTTAAGTCTAAAAGGTCAAAACACACAACCCAGGGGTCCAAGATCCCAAATAGGGATCGGATCGGCGTGCCATTTTCTCCGACACGACCGAGTGGGTTAAAGTGACGTGTGGGAACTGACGGAATCCAATTTGGATCTCCGGATTGGGTTGGGCATTGAAATGACGGATCTAAAACACAACCAAGTATATATAAAGGGTCAAAACACACAACCCGGAGTTCCAAAATCCCAAATAGGGATCGGATCGGCGTGCCGTTTTCTCCGACACGACCGGGTGGGTTAAAGTGACGTGTGGGAACTGACGGAATCCAATTTGGATCTCCGGATTGGGTTGGACATTGAAATGACGGATCTAAAAAAATAGCCAAGTATATATAAAGGGTCAAAACACACAACCCGGGCTTCCAAAATCACAAATAGGGATCGGATCGGCGTGTCGTTTTCTCCGACACGACCGGGTGGGTTAAAGTGACGTGTGGGAACTGATGGAATCCAATTTGGATCTCCGGATTGGGTTGGACATTGAAATGACAGATCTAAAAAAACAGCAAGTATATATAAAGGATCAAAACACACAACTCGGGGGTCCAAAATATCAAATAGGGATCGGATCAGCGTGCCGTTTTCTCCAACACGACTGGGTGGGTTAAAGTGACATGTGGGAACTGACGGAATCCAATTTGGATCTCCGGATTGGGTTGGGCATTGAAATGACGTATCTAAAAAATAGTCAAGTATATATAAAGGGTTAAAACACATAACCCGGGCTTCCAAAATCCCAAATAGGATCGGATCGGCGTGCCGTTTTCTCCGACACGACCGGGTGGGTTAAGGTGACGTGTGGGAACTGACGGAATCTAATTTGGATCTCCGGATTGGGTTGGGCATTGAAATGACGGATCTAAAAAACAGCCAAGTATATATAAAGGGTCAAAACACACAACGGGGGTCCAAAATATCAAAGAGGGATCGGATCGGCGTGCCGTTTTCTCCGACACAACAGGGTGGGTTAAAGTGACGTGTGGGAACTGACGGAATCCAATTTGGATCTCCTGATTGGGTTGGGCATTGAAATGACGGATCTAAAAAACAACCAAGTATATATAAAGGGTCAAAACACACAACCCGGGCTTCCAAAATCCCAAATAGGGATAGGATCGGCGTACCATTTTCTACGACACGACCGGGTGGGTTGAAGTGACGTGTGGGAACTGACGGAATCCAATTGGATCTCCGATTGGGTTGGGCATTGAAATGACGGATCTAAAAAACAGCCAAGTATATATAAAGGGTCAAAACACACAACCTGGGGGTCCAAAATCCAAATAGGGATCGGATCGGCGTGCCGTTTTCTCCGACACGACCGGGTGGGTTAAAGTGACATGTGGGAACTAACGGAATCCAATTTGGATCTCCGGATTGGGTTGGGCATTGAAATGACGGATCTAAAAAAATAGCCAAGTATATATAAAGGGTCAAAAAACACAACCCGGGCTCCAAAATCCCAAATTGGGATCGGATCGGCGTACTGTTTCTCTCGACACGACCGGGTGGGTTAAAGTGACGTGTGGGAACTGACGGAATCTAATTTGGATCTCCGGATTGGGTGGGCATTGAAATGACGGAGCTAAAAAACAGCCAAGTATATATAAAGAGTCAAAACACACAACCGGGGCTTCCAAAATCCCAAATAGGGATCGGATCGGCGTGCCATTTCCTCCGACACGACCGGGTGGGTTAAAGTGACGTGTGGGAAAACTGACGGAATCCAATTTGGATCTCCGGATTGGGTTGGCCATTGAGATGAGGATCTAAAAAATAGCCAAGTATATATAAGGGTCAAAACACACAACTCGGGGGTCCAAAATCCCAAATAGGGATCGGATCGGCGTGCCATTTTCTCCGACACGACCGGGTGGGTTAAGTGACATGTGGGAACTAACGGAATCCAATTTGGATCTCCGGATTGGGTGGGCATTGAAAGGACGGATCTTAAACAAAAAACAAGCCAAGTATATAATAAAGGGTCAAAACCAAAACCGGGCTTCCAAAATCCCAAATTGGATCGGATCGGCGTACTGTTTTCTCTCGACACGACCGGGTGGGTTAGAAGTGACGTGTGGGAACTGACGGAATCTAATTTGGATCTCCGGATTGGTTGGGCATTGAAATGACGGAGCTAAAAAACAGCCAAGTATATATAAAGAGTCAAAACACACAACCGGGCTCTTCCAAAATCCCAAATAGGGATCGGATCGGCGGCGTGCCATTTCCTCCGACACGACCGGGTGGGTTAAAGTGACGTGTGGGAACTGACGGAATCCAATTTGGATTGGATGGATTGGGTGGCCATTGAGATGACGATCTAAAAAATAGCCAAGTATATATAAAGGGTCAAAACACACAACTCGGGGGTCCAAAATCCCAAATAGGGATCGGATCGGCGTGCCATTCTCCGACACGCACACCGGGTGGGTTAAAGTGACATGTGGGAACTACGGAATCCAATTGGATCTCCGGATTGGGTTGGCATGAATGACGGATCTAAAAAACAGCCAAGTATATATAAAGTCAAAACACATAACCCGGGCTTCCAAAATCCCAAATTGGGATCGATCGGCGGCGTACTGTTTCACCGACACGACCGGTGGGTTAAAGTGACGTGTGGGAACTGACGGAATCCAATTTGGATCTCCGGATTGGGTTGGGCATTGAAATGACGGATCTAAAAAACAGCCAAGTATATATAAAGGGTCAAAACACACAACCAGGGGGTCCAAAATATAAAATTGGGATCGGATCAGCGTGCCGTTTTCTCCGACACGACAGCGGTGGTGTGAAAGTGACGTGTGGGAACTGACGAAATCCAATTTAGATCTCCGGATTGGGTTGGGCATTGAAATGACGGAGCTAAAAAACAGCCAAGTATATTAAAGGGTCAAAACACACAACCGGGGCTTCCAAAATCCCAAATAGGGATTGGATCGGCGTGCCGTTTCCTCCGACACGACCGGGTGGTTAATTAAGACGTGTGGGAACTGACGGAATCCAATTTGGATCTACGGATTGGGTTGGGCATTGAAATGACGGATCTAAAAACACAGCCAAGTATATATAAAGGGTCAAAACAAACAACCCGGGCTTCAAATTCCCCAATAGGGATCGATCGGCGTGCCGTTTTCTCCGACACGACCGGTGGGTTAAAGTGTCGGTGTGGGAACTGACGGAATCCAATTTGGATCTCCGGAATGGGTGGGGTATTGAAATGACGGATCTAAAAAATAGCAAAGTATATATAAAATGTCAAAACACACACAACCGGGAGTCCAAAATCCAAATAGGAATTCGATCGGCGTGCCGTTTTCTCCGACACGACCGGGTGGGTTAAAGTGACATGTGGGAACTGACGGAATCCAATTTGGATCTCCGGATTGGTTGGGCATTGAAATGACGAATCTAAAAAACAGCCAAGTATATAAAGGTCAAAACACAAACCCGGGGGCGCCAAATCCCAAATAGGGATCGGATCGGCGTGCCGTTTTCTCCGAAACGACCGCGTGGGGGTTAAAGTGACATGTGGGAACTGACGGAATCCAATTTGCATCTCCGGATTGGGTTGGGCATTGAAATGACGGTTTATAAAAATAGCCAAGTATATGTAAAGGGTCAAAACACACACAACCCGGGCTTTCAAAATCCCAAATAGGGATAGGTCGCGCGTGCCGTTTTTCCGACACGACCGGGTGGGGTAAGGTGACGTGTGGGAACTGACGGAATCCAATTTGAATCTCCAGATTGGGTTGGGCATTGAAATGACGGATCTAAAAGACAACCAAGTATATATAAAGGGTCAAAACACACAACCCGGGAGTCCAAAATCCCAAATAGGGATCGGATCGGCGTGCCGTTTTCTCCGACACGACCGGGTGGGTTAAAGTGACGTGTGGGAACTGACGGAATCCAATTTGGATCTCCGGATTGGGTTGGGCATTGAAATGACGAATCTAAAAAACAGCCAAGTATATATAAAGGGTCAAGACACAAAACCCAGGGGTCCAAAATCCCAAATGAGGATCGGATCGGCGTGCCGTTTTCTCCAAAACGACCGGGTGGGTTAAAGTGACATGTGGGAACTGACGGAATCCAATTTGGATCTCCGGATTGGGTTGGGCATTGAAATGACGGATTTAAAAAACAGCCAAGTATATATAAAGGGTCAAAACACAAAACCCGGGGGTCCAAAATCCCAAATAAGGATCGGATCGGCGTGCCGTTTTCTCCGACACGACCGGGTGGGTTAAAGTGACATGTGGGAACTAACGGAATCCAATTTGGATCTCCGGATTGGGTTGGGCATTGAAATGACGGATCTAAAAAACAGCCAAGTATATATAAAGGGTCAAAACACATAACCCGGGCTTCCAAAATCCCAAATTGGGATCGGATCGGCGTACTGTTTTCTCCGACACGACCGGGTGGGTTAAAGTGACGTGTGGGAACTGACGGAATCCAATTTGGATCTCTGGATTGGGTTGGGCATTGAAATGACGGATCTAAAAAACATCCAAGTATATATAAAGGGTCAAAACACACAACCCGGGGGTCCAAATATCAAATTGGGATCGGATCGGCGTGTTGTTTTCTTCGACACGACCGGGTGGGTGAAAGTGACGTGTGGGAACTGACGAAATCCAATTTGGATCTGCGGATTGGGTTGGGCATTGAAATGACGGAGTTAAAAAACAGCAAGTATATATAAAGGGTCAAAACACACAACCGGGGCTTCCGAAATCCCAAATAGGGATCGGATCGGCGTGTGCGTTTCTCCGACACGACCGGGTGGGTTAAAGTGACGTGTGGGAACCTGACGGAATCCAATTTGGATCTCCGATTGGGTGGGGCATTGAAATGACGGATCTAAAAAACAGCCAAGTATATATAAAGGGTCAAAACACACAACCCGGGCTTCCAAATTCTCAAATAGGGATCGAATCGGCGTGCCGTTTTCTCCGACACGACCGGGTGGGTTAAAGTCGTGTGGGAACTGACGGAATCCAATTTGGATCTCCGGATTGGGTTGGGCATTGAAATGACGGATCTAAAAAACAGCCAGTATATATAAAGGGTCAAAACACACAACCCGGGGTCCAAAATCCCAAATAGGGATCGGATCGGCGTGCCGTTTTCTCCGACGACGACCGACCGGTGGGTTAAAGTGATATGTGGGAACTGACGGAATCCAATTTGGATCTCCGTATTGGGTTGGGCATTGAAATGACGAATCTAAAAAACAGTCAAGTATATATAAAGGGTCAAAACACACAACCCGGGGGTCCAAAATCCCAAATAGGGATCGGTTCGGCGTGCCGTTTTCTCCGAAACGGCCGGGTGGGTTAAAGTGACATGTGGGAACTGACGGAATCCAATTTGGATCTCCGGATTGGGTTGGGCATTGAAATGACGGATTTAAAAAACAGCCAAGTATATATAAAGGGTCAAAACACACAACCTGTGCTTTCAAAATCCCAAATAGGGATCGGATCGGCGTGCCGTTTTCTCCGACACAACCGGGTGGGTTAAAGTGACGTGTGGGAACTGACGGAATCCAATTTGGATCTCCGGATTGGGTTGGGCATTGAAATGACGGATCTAAAAAATAGACAAGTATATATAAAGGGTCAAAACACACAACCCGGGGGTCCAAAATATCAAATAGAGATCGGCTCGGCGTCCCGTTTTCTTCGACACGACCGGGTGGGTTAAAGTGACGTGTGGGAACTGACGGAATCCAATTTGGATCTCCGGATTGGGTTGTGCATTGAAATGACGGATCTAAAAATTAGCCAAGTATATATAAAGGGTCAAAACACACAACCCGGGCTTCCAAAATCCCAAATAAGGATCGGATCGGTGTGCTGTTTTATCCGACACGACTGGGTGGGTTAAAGTGACATGTGGGAATTGACGGAATCCAATTTGGATCTCCGGATTGGGTTGGGCATTGAAATGACGGATTTAAAAAACATCCCAGTATATATAAAGGGTCAAAACACACAACAGGGCCTTCCAAAATCCCAAATAGGGATCGGATCGTCGTGCCGTTTTCCCCGACACGACCGGGTGGGTGAAAGTGACGTGTGGGAATTGACGGAATCAAATTTAGATCTCCGGATTGGGTTGGGCATTGAAATGACGGATCTAAAAAAATAGCCAAGTACATATAAAGGGTCAAAACACACAACCCGGGCTTCCAAAATCCCAAATAGAGATCAGATCGGAGTGTCGTTTTCTCCGACACGACCGGGTGGGTTAAAGTTACGTGTTGGAACAGACGGAATCCAATTTGGATCTACGAATTGGGTTGGGCATTGAAATGACGGATCTAAAAAACAGACAAGTATATATAAAAGGTCAAAACACACAACCCGGGGGTCCAAAATATCAAATAGGGATCGGATCGGCGTGCCGTTTTCTCCGACATGACCGAGTGCGTTAAAGTGACGTGTGGGAACTGACAGAATCCAATTTGGATCTCCGGATTGGGTTGGGCATTGAAATGACGGATCTAAAAAAACAGCCAAGTATATATAAAGGGTCAAAACACACAACCCGGGCTTCCAAAATCCCGAATAGGGATCGGATCGGCGTGCCATTTACTCCGACACGACCGGGTTGGTTAAAGTGGCGAATGGGAACTGACGGAATCTAATTTGGATCTCCGGATTGTGTTGGGCATTGAAATGACGGATCTAAAAAATAGTCAAGTATATATAAAGGGTCAAAACACACAATCCGGGTTTCTAAAATGACAAATAGAGATCAGATCGGCGTGATGTTTTCTCCGACACGACCGGGTGGGATAAAGTGACGTGTGGGAACTGACGGAATCCCATTTGAATCTCCGGATTGGGTTGGGAATTCAAATGACGGATCTAAAAAATAGCCAAGTATATATAAAGGGTCAAAACAGACAACCCGGGCTTCCAAAATCACAAATAGGGATCGGATCGTCGTGCCTTTTCTCCGACACGACCGGGTGGGTTAAAGTGACGTGTGGGTACTGACGGAATCCAATTTGGATCACCGGATTGGGTTGGGCATTGAAATGACGGATTTAAAAAACATCCAAGTATATATAAAGGGTCAAAACACACAACCCGGGCTTCCAAAATCCCAAATAGGGATCAGATCGGCATGTCGTTTTCTCGGACACGACCGGGTGGGTTAAAGTGACGTGTGGGAACTGACGGAATCCAATTTGGATCTCTGGATTGGGTTGGGCATTGAAATGACGGATCTAAAAAATAGCTAAGTATATATAAAGGGTCAAAACACACAACATGGGCTTCCAAAATCCCAAATAGGGATCGGATCGGCGTGCCGTTTTCTCCGACACGACCGGGTGGGTGAAAGTGATGTGTGGGAACTGACGGAATCCAATTTGGATCTCCTGATTGGGTTGGGCATTGAAATGACGGTTCTAAAAAACTGCCAAGTATATATAAATGGTCAAAACACACAACCCAGGCTTCCAAAATCCAAAATAGGGATCGGATCGCCGTCCCGTTTTCTCCGACAGGACCGGGTGGGTTAAAGTGACGTGTGGGAATTGACGGAATCCAATTTGTATCTCCGGATTGGGTTGGGCATTGAAATGACGGATCTAAAAAACAGCCAAGTATATAAAAAGGGTCAAAACACACAACCCGGGCTTGCAAAATCCCAAATAGGGATCAGATCGGCGTGCCGTTTTCTCCGACACGACCGGGTGGGTAAAAGTGACATATGGGAACTGACAGAATCCAATTTGGATCTCCAGATTGGGTTGGGCATTGAAATGACGGATCTAAAAAACAGCCAAGTATATATAAATGGTCAAAACACACAACCCGGGTTTCCAAAATACCAAATAGGGATCGGATCGGCATGCCGTTTTCTCCGACACGACTGGGTGGATTAAAGTGACGTGTGGGAACTGACGGAATCCAATTTGGATCTCCGGATTGGGTTGGGCATTGAAATGACGGATCTAAAAAACAGCCAAGTATATATAAATGGTCAAAACACACAACCCGGGCATCCAAAATCCCAAATAGGGATCAGATCGGCGTGTCGTTTTCTCCGACACGACCGGGTGGGTTAAAGTGACGTGTTGGAACTGACGGAATCCAATTTGGATCTACGAATTGGGTTGGGCATTGAGATGACGGATCTAAAAAACAGACAAGTATATATAAAGGGTCAAAACACACAACCCGGGGGTCCAAAATATCAAATAGGGATCGGATCGGCGTGCCGTTTTCTCCGACACGACCGAGTGGGTTAAAGTGACGTGTGGGAACTGACGGAATCCAATTTGGGTCTCCGGATTGGGTTGGGCATTGAAATGACGGATCTAAAAAATAGCCAAGTATATATAAAGGGTCAAAACACACAACCCGGGCTTCCAAAATCCCGAATAGGGATCGGATTGGCGTGCCATTTTCACCGACACGACCGGGTCGGTTAAAGTGGCATATGGGAACTGACGTAATCTAATTTGGATCTCCGGATTGGGTTGGACAATGAAATGACGGATCTAAAAAATAGCCAAGTATATATAAAGGGTCAAAACACACAATCCGGGCTTCCAAAATCACAAATAGGGATCGGATCGGCGTGCCGTTTTCTCCGACACGACCGGGTGGGTTAAAGTGACGTGTGGGAACTGACGGAATCCAATTTGGATCTCCGGATTGGGTTGGGAATTGAAATGATAGATCTAAAAAATAGTCAAGTATATATAAATGGTCAAAACACACAACCCGGGCTTCCAAAATCACAAATAGGGATCGGATCGCCGTGCCGTTTTCTCCGACACGACCGGGTGGGTTAAAGTGGCGTGTGGGAACTGACGGAATCCAATTTGGATCTCCAGATTGGGTTGGGCATTGAAATGACGGATCTAAAAAACAGCCAAGTATATATAAACGGTCAAAACACACAACCCGGGCTTCCAAAATCACAAATAGGGATCGGATCGGCGTGCCGTTTTCTCCGACACGACCGGGTGGGTTAAAGTGACGTGTGGGAACTGACGGAATCCAATTTGGATCTCCGGATTGGGTTGGGCATTGAAATGACGGATGTAAAAAACAACCAAGTATATATAAAGGGTCAAAACACACAACCCGGGGGTCCAAAATCCCAAATAGGGATCGGATCGGCTTGCCGTTTTCTCCGACACGACCTGGTGGGTTAAAGTGACGTGTGGGAACTGACGGAATCCAATTTGGATCTCCGGATTGGGTTGGGCATTGAAATGACAGATCTAAAAAACAGCCAAGTATATATAAAGGGTCAAAACACACAACCCGGGAGTCCAAAATCCCAAATAGGGATCGGATCGGCGTGTCGTTTTCACCGACACGACCGGGTGGGTTAAAGTGACATGTGGGAACTGACGGAATCCAATATGGATCTCCGGATTGGGCTGGGCATTGATATGACGAATCTAAAAAACAGCCAAGTATATATAAAGGGTCAAAACACAAAACCCGGGGGTCTAAAATCCCAAATAAGGATCGGATCGGCGTGCCATTTTCTCCGAAACGACCGGGTGGGTTAAAGTGACATGTGGGAACTGACGGAATCCAATTTGGATCTCCGGATTGGGTTGGGCATTGAAATGACGGATTTAAAAAACAGCCAAGTATATATAAAGGGTCAAAACACACAACCCGGGCTTTCAAAATCCCAAATAGGGATCGGATCGGCGTGCCGTTTTCTCCGACACGACCGGGTGGGTTAAAGTGACGTGTGGGAACTGACGGAGTCCAATTTGGATATCCGGATTGGGTTGGGCATTGAAATGACGGATCTAAAAAACAGCCAAGTATATATAAAGTGTCAAAACACACAACCCGGGAGTCCAAAATCCCAAATAGCGATCTGATCGGATCGGCGTGCCGTTTTCTCCGACACGACCGGGTGATTTAAAGTGACATGTGGGAACTGACGGAATCCACTTTGGATCTCCGGATTGGGTTGGGCATTGAAATGACGGATTTAAAAAACAGCCAAGTATATATAAAGGGTCAAAACACACAACCTGTGCTTTCAAAATCCCAAATAGGGATCGGATCGGCGTGCCGTTTTCTCTGACACAACCGGGTGGGTTAAAGTGACGTGTGGGAATTGACGGAATCCAATTTGGATCTCCGGATTGGGTTGGGCATTGAAATGACGGATCTAAAAAATAGACAAGTATATATAAAGGGTCAAAACACACAACCCGGGGGTCCAAAATATCAAATAGGGATCAGATCGGCGTCCCGTTTTCTCCGACACGACCGGGTGGGTTAAAGTGACGTGTGGGAACTGACGGAATCCAATTTGGATCTCCGGATTGGGTTGGGAATTGAAATGACGGATCTAAAAATCAGCCAAGTATATATAAAGGGTCAAAACACACAACCCGGGCTTCCAAATCCCAAATCGGGATCGGATCGGCGTGCTGTTTTCTCCGACACGACCGGGTGGGTTAAAGTGACATGTGGGAATTGACGGAATCCAATTTGGATCTCCGGATTGGATTGGGCATTGAAATGACGGATTTAAAAAACATCCAAGTATATATAAAGGGTCAAAACACACACCCGGGCTTCCAAAATCCCAAATAGGGATCGGATCAGCGTGCCGTTTTCTCCGACACGACCGGCTGGGTTAAAGTGACGTGTGGGAACTGACAGAATCCAATTTGGATCTCTGGATTGGGTTGGGCATTGAAATGACGGATCTAAAAAATAGCTAAGTATATATAAAGAGTCAAAACACACAACACGGGCTTCCAAAATCCCAAATAGGGATTGGATCGACGTGCCGTTTTCTCCGACACGACCGGGTGGGTGAAAGTGACGTAAGGGAACTGACGGAATCCAATTTGGATCTCCGGATTGGGTTGGGCATTGAAATGACATATCTAAAAAAATAGCCAAGTACATATAAAGGGTCAAAACACACAACCCGGGCTTCCAAAATCCCAAATAGGGATCAGATCGGCGTGTCGTTTTCTACGACACGACCGGGTGGGTTAAAGTGACATGCTGGAACTGATGGAATCCAATTTGGATCTACGAATTGGGTTGGGCATTGAAATGACGGATCTAAAAAACAGACAAGTATATATAAATAGTCAAAACACACAACCCGGGGGTCCAAAATATCAAATAGGGATCGGATCGGCGTGCCATTTTCTCCGACACGACCGAGTGGGTTAAAGTGACGTGTGGGAACTGACGGAATCCAATTTGGATCTCCGGATTCGGTTGGGCATTGAAATGACGGATCTAAAAAATAGCCAAGTATATATAAAGGGTCAAAACACACAACCCGGGCTTCCAAAATCCCGAATAGGGATCGGATCGGCGTGCCATTTTCTCCGACACGAACGTGTTGGTTAAAGTGGCGTATGGGAACTGACGGAATCTAATTAGGATCTCCGGATTGGGTTGGGCATTGAAATGACGGATCTAAAAATCAGCCAAGTATATATAAAGGGTCAAAACACACAACCCGGGCTTCCAATATCCCAAATAGGGATCGGATCGGCGTGCTGTTTTCTCCGACACGACCGGGTGGGTTTAAGTGACATGTGGGAACTGACGGAATCCAATTTGGATCTCCGTATTGGGTTGGGCATTGAAATGATGAATCTAAAAAACAACCAAGTATATATAAAGGGTCAAAACACACAACCCGGGGGTCCAAAATCCCAAATAGGGATCGGATCGGTGTGCCGTTTTCTCCGACACGACCGGATGGGTTAAAGTGACATGTGGGAACTGACAGAATCCACTTTGGATCTCCGGATTGGGTTAGCATTGAAATGACGGATTTAAAAAACAGCCAAGTATGAATAAAGGGTCAAAACACACAACCTGTGCTTTCAAAATCCCAAATAGGGATCGGATCGGCGTGCCGTTTTCTCCGACACAACCGGGTGGGTTAAAGTGACGTGTGAGAACTGACGGAATCCAATTTGGATGACTGGATTGGGTTGGGCATTGAAATGACGGATCTAAAAAACAGACAAGTATATATAATGGGTCAAAACACACAACCCGGGGGTCCAAAATATCAAATAGGGATCGGATCGGCGTCCCGTTTTCTTCGACACGACCGGGTGGGTTAAAGTGACGTGTGGGAACTGACGGAATCCAATTTGGAACTCCGGATTGGGTTGGGAATTCAAATGACGGATCTAAAAATCAGCCAAGTATATATAAAGGGTCAAAACACAATACCCGGGCTTCCAAAATCCCAAATAGGGATCGGATCGGCCTGCTGTTTTATCCGACACGACCGGATGGGTTAAAGTGACATGTGGGAATTGACGGAATCCAATTTGGATCTCCGAATTGGGTTGGGCATTGAAATGACGGATTTAAAAAACATCCAAGTATATATAAAGGGTCAAAACACACAACCCGGGCTTCCAAAATCACAAATAGGGATCGGATCGACGTGCCGTTTTCTCCGACACGACCGGGTGGGTTAAAGTGACGTGTGGGAACTAACGGAATCCAATTTGGATCTCTGGATTGGGTTGGACATTGAAATGACAGATTTAAAAAATAGCTAAGTATATATAAAGGGTCAAAACACACAACACGGGCTTCCAAAATCCCAAATAGGGATCGTATCGACGTGCCGTTTTCTCCAACACGACCGGGTGGGTGAAAGTGACGTGTGGGAACTGACGGAATCCAATTTGGATCTCCGGATTGGGTTGGGCATTGAAATGACGGATCTAAAAAAATAGCCAAGTACATATAAAGGGTCAAAACACAGAACGCGGGCTTCCAAAATTCCAAATAGGGATCAGATCGGCGTGTCGTTTTCTCCGACACGACCGGGTGGGTTAAAGTGACATGCTGGAACTGACGGAATCCAATTTGGATCTACGAATTGGGTTGGGCATTGAAATGACGTATCTAAAAAACAGACAAGTATATATAAAGGGTCAAAACACACAACCCGGGGGTCCAAAATATCAAATAGGGATCGGATCGGCGTGCCGTTTTCTCCGACACGACCGAGTGGGTTAAAGTGACGTGTGGGAACTGACGGAATCCAATTTGGATCTCCAAATTGGTTTGGGCATTGAAATGACGGATCTAAAAAACAGTCAAGTATATATAAAGGGTCAAAACACACAACCCGGGCTTCCAAAATCCCGAATAGGGATCGGATCGGCTTGCCATTTTCTCCGACACGACCGGCTTGGTTAAAGTGGCGTATGGGAACTGACGGAATCTAATTTGGATCTCCGGATTGGGTTGGGCATTGAAATGACGGATCTAAAAAATAGTCAAGTATATATAAAGGGTCAAAACACACAACCCGGGCTTCCAAAATCACAAATAGGGATCGGATCGGCGTGCTGTTTTCTCCGACACGACCGGGTGGGATAAAGTGACGTGTGGTAACTGACGAAATGCAATTTGGATCTCCGGATTGGGTTGGGAATTCAAATGACGGATCTAAAAAATAGCCAAGTATATATAAAGGGTCAAAACACACCACCCGGGCTTCCAAAATCACAAATAGGGATCAGATCGGTGTGCCGTTTTCTACGACACGACCGGGTGGGTTAAAGTGACGTGTGGGAACTGGCGGAATCCAATTTGGATCTCCGGATTGGGTTGGGCATTGAAATGACGGATCTAAAAAACAGCCAAGTATATATAAACGGTCAAAACACGCAAGCCGGGCTTCCAAAATCACAAATAGAGATCGGATCGGCGTGTCGTTTTCTCCGACACGACCGGGTGGGTTAAAGTGACGTGTGGGAACTGACGGAATCCAATTTTGATCTCTGGATTGGGTTGGGCATTGAAATGACGGATCTAAAAAATAGCTAAGTATATATAAAGGGTCAAAACACACAACACGGGCTTCCAAAATCCCAAATAGGGATCGGATCGGCGTGCCGTTTTCTCCGACACGACCGGGTGGGTGAAAGTGACGTGTGGGAACTGACGGAATCCAATTTGGATCTCCGGATTGGGTTGGGCATTGAAATGACGGTTCTAAAAAACAGCCAAGTATATATAAATGGTCAAAACACACAACCCAGGCTTCCAAAATCCAAAATAGGGATCTGATCGTCGTCCCATTTTCTCTGACACGACCGGGTAGGTTAAAGTGACGTGTGGGAATTGACGGAATCCAATTTGGATCTCCGGATTCGGTTGGGCATAGAAATGACGGATCTAAAAAACAGCCAAGTATATATAAAGGGTCAAAACACACAACCCGGGCTCGCAAAATCCCAAATAGGGATCAGATCGGCGTGTCGTTTTCTCTGACACGACCGGGTGAGTTAAAGTGACATGAGGGAAATGACAGAATCCAATTTGGATCTCCAGATTGGGTTGGGCATTGAAATGACGGATCTAAAAAACAACCAAGTATATATAAATGGTCAAAACACACAACCCGGGCTTCCAAAATCCCAAATAGGGATCGGATCGGCGTGCCGTTTTCTCCGACAAGACTGGGTGGATTAAAGTGACGTGTGGGAACTGACGGAATCCAATTTGGATCTCCGGATTGGGTTGGGCATTGAAATGACGGATCTAAAAAAATAGCCAAGTACATATAAAGGGTCAAAACACACAACCCGGGCATCCAAAATCCCAAATAGGGATCAGATCGGCATGTCGTTTTCTCCGACACGACCGTGTGGGTTAAAGTGACGTGTTGGAACTGACGGAATCCAATTTGGATCTACGAATTCGGTTGGGCATTGAGATGACGGATCTAAAAAACAGACAAGTATATATAAAGGGTCAAAACACACAACCCGGGGGTCCAAAATATCAAATAGGGATCGGATCGACGTGCCGTTTTCTCCGACACGACCGAGTGGGTTAAAGTGACGTGTGGGAACTGACGGAATCCAATTTGGATCTTCGGATTGGGTTGGGCATTGAAATGACGGATCTAAAAAACAGCCAAGTATATATAAAGGGTCAAAACACACAACCGGGGTTTCCAAAATCACAAATAGGGATCGGATCGGCGTGCCGTTTTCTCCGACACGACCGGGTGGGTTAAAGTGACGTGTGGGAACTGACGGAATCCAATTTGGATCTCCGGATTGGGTTGGACATTGAAATGACGGATCTAAAAAAACAGCCAAGTATATATAAAGGGTCAAAACACACAACCCGGGCTTCCAAAATCCCAAATATGGATCGGATCGGTGTGCCGTTTTCTCCGACACGACTAGGTGGGTTAAAGTGAGGTATGGGAACTGACGGAATCCAGTTTGGATCTCCGATTGGGTTGGGCATTGAAATGACGGATCTAAAAAACAGCCGAGTATATATAAAGGGTCAAAACACACAACCCGGGCTTCCAAAATCCCAAATAGGGATCGGATCGACGTGCCGTTTTCTCCGACACGACCGGGTGGGTT
The DNA here is from genome assembly GCA_014218235.1 of Colocasia esculenta. Taxonomy (NCBI): domain Eukaryota; kingdom Viridiplantae; phylum Streptophyta; class Magnoliopsida; order Alismatales; family Araceae; genus Colocasia; species Colocasia esculenta. The sequence continues at coordinate 5,494,256 of CM024757.1, forward strand.
AAAGTGACGTGTGGGAACTGACGGAATCCAATTTAGATCTCCGGATTGGGTTGGGCATTGAAATGACGGATCTAAAAAACAGCCAAGAGATGATGGATCTAAAAATAGTATTTAATTAAGCTTGAGAAATAATCACATATTTTAAATTTAATTTTTGAAAATAATATATGTCTTTTAATTATTATTAATGTTTCTCTTATTATTATTTTTTAATATAGGATCCACCTCCGCACCTGACGATGACGAGGCAGGGATAACAGACGATGCAGCAGATCTCTATTGATTTTTTGTATTTATTATTTTGTATGATTTTATATTTATTGTATTTTATGATATTATGTTGATCATGAGTATTTGTGAAATTTTTGAATATTGTAGCAGGTTTGAAAAATCTTTTTTATTTGTCAATTTTTAAAATATATATATACTGCACATTTTCGACGGATTTGCCGACGAATATTTATCCGTCGGAATGTTAAATTATAGACGGAAATAAATCTGTCGGTACTTCCGTCTATAGTTCTGACGGATATTTTCGATGGATATTTCAGACGGATTGCTGTCGGTAAATACTGACGGCGTGTTCCCGTCGGAAATTGTCAATTATCGACGGAAGGAATCAGTCGGTAAGTCCGTCTACATTGCTGATGGATTTTTCCGACGGGTATCTGTCGGTAAATACTGACGGTATTTCCAACGGATTTGTCCGTCGGTGTTTTCCGACCTATTTTCGACGGAATTCTTGCCCGTCGGTAATTTCTGACTAACAATTTCCGACGGACAATTTCCGACGAGCTTCGGACGGAAATCTGTCGGAAGGGTCATTGTCCGACAGATTACCGTCTGATTTCCGACGGATTATGTCCGTCGGAAATACCGCTTTTCCTTGTAGTGCAAGACTGGTATGATAACTATTATTGTAGGCAAACTCTACCATTCCCAAATGATGCTCCCAGCTACCTCCCCAAACTAAACAACAAGCCTGCAACATATCTTCAATCCTCTGAATAGTCCTCTCTGTCTGACCATCTGTCTGGGGATGATAAGCGGAGCTATATCTTAGCTCAGTACCAATTACTTTCTGTAGACTTCTCCAAAAACCAGAAGTAAATCTTGGATCTCTGTCAAACACAATAGTCTTCGGAATACCATGCAGTGGAACAATTCTTTCAACATAAATCTTTGCTAATCTGTCCACTATCCAAGACATACTTACTGCCACTAATCTTCACACCTTAGTCAATCTGTCAACAAATACCCAAATTCCATTATGCCCAGAACTCGATCTTGGTAAACCTGTCACAAAGTCCATGGCAATATCATCCTATTTCCACTGTGGAATGGGTAACGGTTGCAATAGACCTCCAGGCTTTTGATGTTCTACTTTAATCTATTGACAGATAGCACACCTAGCAACAAACTCTGCTATTTCTTTTTTCATATGAGGCCACCAAAAATGTTTCCTCAAATCATGGTACATTTTAGTACTACCCGGATGGATAGTGTACCTAGATTTATGAGCCTCTTCCAACACTCTCTACTTTACTTCTCTTTCTGTTGGAACAAACAACCTGCCTCTGAGCCTAACCACACAGTTATCATCAATGGTAACTCCTTCCATTTTTACAATTTCAGCTAAACTTCCATCTGCTCTCTGAGCCTCAACAATTTGCCAATACAAAGACGGCTCTACAGCACTAGCAGCTAGTACTGCCCGTCGCTGACTACTGGGCACATACAAGGAGTTCTCCACTATTTCTTCATACAGCTTCCATTCTTTGATCATCATCAGATTAATATATGCCTTTCTGCTCAAGGCATCTGCTACAACATTGGCCTTACCCGGATGGTAAGTCAAACTGAAATCATAATCTTTCAAATACTCAATCCATCTGCGCTAACGAAGATTTAAATCTTTCTGCGAGAAGATATATTTCAAGCTTTTATGATCTGTAAAGATCTCAAATCTCTCGCCATACAGATAATGCCTCCATATTTTTAAGGCAAAAACAACAGCTGCCAACTCCAAATCATGAGTGGGGTAATTTTCCTCTGCCGGCTTCATTTGCCTGGACGCATAAGCTATCACTTTACCATGCTGCATAAGCACTGCGCCAAGTCCTCTCCTTGAAGCATCTGTATATACCACAAAATCACAACTTCCTGCCGGTAATGCCAATATGGGTGCTGTTGTAAGCCTTTTCTTCAATTCCATAAAACTTTTCTGACATTCACCGGACCACACAAAAGGCACACCTTTCCTGGTCAACTTAGTCATAGGTGCCGCAATCTTAGAAAAATCTTGAATAAAGCGCCTATAATAACCTGCCAATCCCAGAAAACTTCTAATCTCAGTTATTGTCTTAGACACTTCCCATCTCATTACTGCTTCCACTTTACTCGGGTCCACTGCTACTCCTTTATAGCTGAGATGACATGACCCAAAAATTGAATTTCTTTTAACCAAAATTCACACTTATTGAATTTGGCAAACAACTGGTTATCCCTTAACAGCTGCAGGGTAAATCTCAAATGAGATGCATGCTCCTCTTCGGATGTTGAATAAATCAGAATATCATCTATAAAGACCACAATGAATTGGTCCAAATACGGATGAAAGATTCTATTCATCATATCCATAAAACCTGCAGGAGCATTGGTCAACCCAAATGGCATAACCACAAATTCATAGTGACCATATTTAGTTCTGAATGCCGTCTTATCTATATCCTCCTCCTTGATCCTCAACTGATGATATCCAGACCACAAATCAATTTTAGAAAATATTTTTGCCGATTGCAACTGATCAAACAGATCATCTATCCTCGGCAATGGGTATTTATTCTTAATGGTCACATCATTTAACTTTCTATAATCAATACACATACGAAAAGTTCCATCTTTCTTTTTCACAAACAACACCGGCGCTCCCCACGGGGAATGACTCGGTCTAATAAACCCTTTCTGCAACAACTCTTCTAATTGCTTTTTCAATTCTTTAAGTTCTGCTGGTGCCATCCGATATGGAGCTTTAGAGATCGGCATGGTACCTGGCAGTAACTCAATAGTAAATTCCACCTCTCTATGTGGAGCTAAACCAGGCAAATCTTCAGAAAAAACATCGGCAAATTCCCTAACCATGGGAACTGCCTCCACTGACTGACTAGCCTCTACCAGACTCACCGAGGCCAAATAAGCCACACATCCAGCATTTATTAACTTTGTAGCTTTAATTGCAGAAATTAGAAACTTAGAGGTATAAAAAGACATACCTTGATATTCATATACTGCATCATTAGGATGACAAGACCTGATCATCTTTTTTCTGCAATCTAACATTGCTCCATATGCCTCAAGCCAATCCATTCCCAAAATAATATCATAATCTGTCAACTGCAGGGCATACAATCGACCCGGCATCTGGTTCCCTTCAATCATAACAGGAGTTTCATCTATATAGCTCGAAGTAAGTATAAACTCACCCGAGGGAACCTCTACTACCAACTCACAAGATTTTTCCTCTAAAGGATGTACTATACAATCCAGGAATTCTTCAGAAATGAAAGAATGAGAGGCACCCGAATCAAATAAAACTCTTTCTGAATAATCATAAAGGGGTATAGTACCTTCTATCATATTTGATGCCTCCGCCTGGGCTCGGGTGATAGCCATAACCCTGCCCTTTCCCCACTGCTGCGGTGCTCCTCTGCCACGACCTGCCTGTGGCTGCTGCTGCTGCACACCTCTTCCATATCCATATTCTCTCGGATAGGGGCAATTGCGGATTAAATGCCCCGGCTGATTGCAATTATAACATCTATACCCTGGTAGAATAATAGATTGTCTGGCAGTACTCTGCTGTGACTCCTCCACCTCTGGCCTACCGCGACCTTGCTGAAATTGCTAACGACCTTCCCATCCTCTTCCTTTACCTTTAAATGATTGCTTCAATTTCTGACCCCACTTACCAAAGCCTGATGAAGAAGGTCCTGCTGGTGCTTTACCCTTACTCGCACCCACTGATTGTTGCGGCAACCAAAAACTACCTGAGCCTGACTCGCCCACCTGACGAGTCTGAATAGACCTCTCCAACGTAGCTGCTCTCTGGGCTGCTTCTTCCACTGTCTTACACATGAGAGGTACTATTGCATTATGCAATTCTACTCTTAAACCCCGAATAAAATATTCAACCAACATATTATTATCTGATACTACATAAGGTGCGTATCGACTGAGTGCCATTAATCACATCTGGTACTCTAGGACTGAAGAGTTACCTTGATGGAGTGTCCGAAACTTCTCTCTCTTCACTTGCTGCACTTGAATCGGAAAGAATGTATCGTTAAATACATCAAGAAATTCTGACCAAGTGATAGCCTCTTCTGTCCTACCTGCAAAGGTGGTCTGTATCTTCAGTCACCACCATTCTAAAGCAAAACCCCTCAACTGATAAGCAGCTAACACAACTTTATCTGCTGCCGGACATCTCATGGTCGCAAAGACCCTTTCAATTTCATGGACCCAGTGTTCCGCTGTATCTGGATTCGGCCCTCCCGTATAAGTGGGCGGCTGCAATTTTAGAAACTTTTCAACTTGCATCACTGGTTCCTCAACTACTCTTATTGGTGGTGATGGTGGCACAAAAGGTAACTCCATCCCTAGCGGTGGCGGTACGGGAACCTCAGGCACAACCCCTCCGACAACTGGGGGTACTGCTGATGGTGGCATCGGCGCCTGTTGATCCATCCTTGCCCGAATATCCGTGAGGCTTCCCAAATCCTCTCTATCATACGCTGGGTATTGTCCTCTGGATCATCTCCGCCACCACCCCAATCTCTTCTATCAGCCATTTCAAACTTCTACATAAACAGAACACCAAACAAAACCGAAACAACAAATTATCAGAAACCAGAGCCCCTACCAGCAGTGTACAAAGTCTGAAATAAGGCTATGTATCTTTTTAGTTCCTTTATATTAACACGGACCTTGCTCTGATACCAACTGTGGCGGAACGCCTCGACCAAGCCCGTTAAACCGATAACGTACTTGATCCGAGTCCGCCTCCCGCGAACGGGCCGAAGCCTCGCAAGGGATACCAAACCACAGTCCGTGTAAACACAAAGGAACACACCATTTCACATATATATATTTCACAAGTTTACATAGCCATATTTCCACAAAACTAAAAGAAAGTACAAGAGCCTAGGGCATACCCCGAGGTACAACTGAAAACAAGTTAACGACTAACTACACTACTGCTACTACATTACACTACTGAGGCTACACTGCTGGAAACTATACTGCCAGAGGTACTGACCCTGCACCGCTACGACGTGGCTCTGAACTAGATGACGGTCGAGAAACGTCCTCCTCTCTCTCACCTGTGGGAGTAGGGGTGAGCCTCGCTAGTCACTGGCTCAGTAGGGAACTCCCCCAACACCGAGCAAAACCAAAACACAGGTACAAAAGTAGTAAACAGTACCAACAATTTATAGAAAAGCTAAGCAGGATATGAAAGCTGTAAAAGTACTTACCGTCTGCCGACTACGAAAACAACTATAATAATTAAACGGCAAACCAGTACAAGTGTACAAGCTAAAGTAGAGACAGCCAAACACGAGCCACATGAACTGGTTTGCGACACCAGTAATTGACTCGGACAACACACACATGTCTACCTCTCAGTTTCGCAGCCACGGACGAAAGGTCCAGCTGTCGCTCCACGTAAAAAGGTCAAGCAACTGTAGAGACCAACTAAACACCACTACCTACGGACCACACGGTCGCAGGCCCATGCCTGGCACCTCTGGAGACCCTGGCCTGGGCCCTCTAGAGTGAGGCACTGGAAAAGGACTAGCTGGGGACCAGTGTCGACTACTGGTGTCCGTACCCCCAACTACGAGTGCGCTACAAGTGACTAAAAGACAAGTACATGAGTCACTGTCCCACTGTCGTCTTTCCCTTAGCCGGACGTACAACTCAAGCGAAGGAGTGAGGGTGTCAAGGTCAGATGACACAGACATCGACGGTACAACACAAGTACCGGGACAAAGCCCCGAGCTAACAACTTGGCTCACAGAGAACCTGGGGCACCCAACTGGAGAGGTAACCACGGTAGGCGTCGTACTACTCGCCACGCACACAAAACCACGTGCACATCACACAAACCACGTGAAGTCTCGCACAAACCTCGTGCACTGGTAGTTCACCACACGTGAACATCACGTAAACACGTAGCCTGTATGCTAGTCGCAGTAACCACGTGCACTCAGTGCACCACAAATACCAACACACCGCTTATTACCGATAGACATTCTGTATGGCAATATTTAAATAAACACATGCTGGCGGCAATATCGACTGTCGTCGATGGGATGTAAACGGCAAGGTATCTGGCCGTTAATCTTCCAGCTGAAGAACCTGGCGTCAAACGATGTTGACGCCAAGATCCTCGTCTACCAGTTCTCACAGAAACCCTAGGCCGATTCCACAAGTGTCCTCGGCCCTAAAACCTGCGGAAAAACACGAGGAAACACTTCCTCTAACATGCATGCATTCCAATCAAACCGAAACAACATGTTTCATTCTTCAAATTGCTCAAACCACATATTTACCCTGCATGGATATCTTTACCCAAAAACACAATTAACATGCAAATCCACGCGCTCCAGATGCATTATCACGTTCTAAAGGAACTAAAGGGATCATTCCCTACCTCAAGACACGCTTAAACCTCCTAAATCTTCCTGCTTCGCACCAAACTCTCTGTGAGCTCCTACGGCGATTACACCTCGCTCCGGCGTTTCCTTGGCCGATTCGTCACCACCTCGCGTTTCACGATCCTCCAATTAACCTTCTGCAACTGTTGGAAGTAGTGGGGAAGCAAGGGCATGAAAACAGGGCAAGGGAGAGGGGAATTGGACTGAGGAAACTGCTCTCGTGTAGACTATATTCTACAGGTCGCACAGGTTGGCGTCAACATGGATGTCGCCAATCAGACCGCCAAGGCTAGACGTCCATATCTCTTGTCGCCAAGTTCATACAGTAAACGTCCACTTATATGGACGCCGACAAGTCAACGACCACACCTGGCCGCCAACTCCTACTCAACTGCAGCAGGTCCTATTTTATCTCAGGACCCAACCTGCACGACACCTGCACACACCACACGACCAAACCACATTGGCCTCACAATGGCCATCACAACCGATACACACATGATCCATAAGGATCCGAAATGCACGCGACGTTACACGTGACCTCTTCTCCCAAGAGGGTATGTTTCCAAGAAAAATGACAAAATCCAATCGGGGTTTATACCTCTTGAGGAGCATGTTGAAATTTCATGCATTATTATTGACATTGTCTATAGGAACCGAACAAGAGGTCATGTACCTTGCTTGAACATCTTGTTGCCATATAACCCACACATCTTTATCTAGTGGCGAATCTAGAATTTTCATTCAGTGGGTGCACTCTTAGACATATTTTTTTGATCCAATGAGGTCACTAGTAATGAAATTTTAAATCACTAATGAAAACTTTTCAATCCAGTGGAGTCCTGTGACCCCACTGGGTCCAAGGTGGATCTGCCACTGCCCTTATCCTCACTAGGAGGGTTGGATAGAGGCATAGTTTCTTTCACTAGAGATCATCACAAAATCATTTTTACAAGGAGACATTTCTATACTAATAAGGTGATAAATAAAATATATTTGTGTATTAACAAAGAATTTTGGTAGTAACAATATGTGAAATTTTAGAGTGTCCTTCAAAAGGTGTAATTGTCCTTGTTTGAGATTTTTTCTTTTTTAAGAAAATGACCCTCTCCAGAGAAGAAGAATTAGTCTTATTTATAAATATATATTTATTTTCACTACAGTCAATATATAACTAAATTATACATCTGCACAACTATTCTAATAAAGGCAATCAGGATGTGTTGGTCCTGTTGCCAAAAGATAGTTGGGTAGGGCACATGCCCTCTTCTCTCAAGAGAATTTTTTCTCAAGATAAAGGACAAAATCTCAAAAGAAGACAAAATCTTTGGGGTGGGGGGTGGGGAAGGACATGTTGTAATTTCATCATCATCAATGACGTCATCTGTGAAAACTTAACATGAGGTAATGTGTCACATCCAAGAGTCTTATTATAACGAGACTCACACGTTTATCCTCACTAAGAAGACTATATAAAGATATAATATAGTCTCATATTGAATGTAGTGAAAATAAATTTATATTTATAAACATGACTAGTTAATTCCTCTTCTCTCTCAAAAAATTTTTTCTTAAAAAAAATAAAAATTTAAATAGCGATAATATTTCTTGAGAGACACGTTGAAATTTAACGTCTCATCAAGTAATAATGTAGATACACAGTTCTTGATCAAATCTCCACAAGTGGCCAAAAACTGGACTTAACATCAAGCAATGTCAAGTTCCAATTCAAAGTTTCAACTCCGGCATGAGTTATCCGACAAACTTAAACGGCCTCCCACCTACCACATATGAAAAGAGGCTCCTGCATAACGCATGTCCTAACCTGACTCATGTGCATATGAGAAGAACCTGTCGACACAGACCACCACGGCGGTCGGTGCTAAGAATTTTTCCTGTACTCTCGTGTCCAAGCGAGAGGGATCACAGTTTTATAACGTTATGCTTGTGTTCAACAGTGGGTCGGTCGAGGTGCATGCTTTGACAAATGATGTATAGACCGCGGACCTACATGCATGTCTGAACGTTTCGTTCACGGCCTTGTTAGGGCTTCACACAGCTTCTTCCTTCTGCCGTGTGTGACTGACGAGAATAACAGGGCAGAGAAAACGGCTAGCTAGCTAGCTAGCTAGCTGTTCTCCTCAGCTGTCTTCCATCAATTCGTCCATGCATGACGACCTAAATTATTTGATGTAATTAGGTTTCAGACCATATGAATGCATGCATGTAGACGGGAAGAACGGAGAGGATTCAAAACTCCGAGACAAGATTCTATCCACTTGACTTTTGCATGCCGTGTGAGATGTTTACAGGAATGTTCTCGTGGTACTGTACCCGGAGCAACTTTGATGGCGACTCCTCCTCCATTTTGTAACGTTTTATACAAGTCCTTACATCGTCTCAAGAAAATTAAGTTGTGGAAAGAGCCCTTCAAATATGTTTGGGATCAGGAAAGCGTGTGTTGCAGCGGGTCAAGGAAGTGTGCAACTCATGCGTGAAGTTGTGACAAAGTATCAACATCATTCGAGCCAATAAGTTATAAACAGTTACAGGGTTTGAGAGTTGAAAAAAAAGAAGAAGAAGGGACCCACCTTCCTGATATTAATGTTCATATGTGTTTGGTTTTATGTTTTGTTAAAAAGTTGGCTAGACTGATGAATCGAGCAGATCATTTTATAGTACGATTCGTATCGAAACGTATTAGATCAATATATTCTAAATTATTTAGAATTCAGATCGAAATAATTGTGTGTACGTATCAAATTACCGATACGTATGGTTCAGTATGTCCAACCGTCATTTTGTCAATGTTACATTTTTTTTAGTAAGTCAACAATTCACGGTCAAGAGATGGAAGAACCTAACTAAAAAATTAAGAAAAATATTATCTTTCAATTGGTATAGTTAGTAGAAAGTGACCAGGGAAGGATGTTTCTCAAATAAATATGTACTCAAGAGGAGTCTCAACAAATTTTCAAGATTGGATTGGAGGAACTATTTAACCCCTAAACGATATGAATGATTATATGGTGTTTGAAACTTTAAAAAAAAAAAAAATCCATCTTAATTTTCTAACTGTGTTCGGATTCGGGAGATTGAAGACCCAATACTCTCTCTTCCTTATCCTAAAAGTGAACACCCCCAAACGCTATAAAAAAACTGATATGTTAGCCTCATAAACTTAACCAGGCGCAATGGGCCATGGTGACCAAAAAAAAAATAAAAATAAAAATATTCCAAGGTGCATGTCGTTGTTAGACCATTTGCTTGTTTACTTGCTTGTTCATGTCCCCACGCCCAAGTCAAGTTTATCACCATCCAATCACGTAAGAAGAATGCGAAGTTTTACTTACTCAAGAATTGGAGGGGAAGTCAAATGGAGACATGCACACGGAGAAGGAAGGAGAGGGTTTTCTTTCTTAATTCTCTAATGGAGAGATGAGGGAGGGGATTTGCCGAGGAAAGAGACGGCTCTTGATCAGGTTTGTGTGGAAAAAAAAGGATGGAAAAGACCAAGAACAGGGGGGGGGGGGTCGAGATCATGATGTGGGCGTCACTAAAATCAGGAGTCATTATTTGTTTATGTTGATTGACCGCAATTATGCATGTTTTGTATTGGTGTGTGCGTACACGCACTAAAAAAAATAGTTATATATATATATATATATATTGTGATATGTGAGGTCTTTACCATAACAGCAGTTAACATAAATTGTAACAGAGAATAATATTTACTGTAATAAATTATAGTTCTATAAATAAGTCAAATATTTGATAAGAATTTCTAATTAATTTATCATATATATATATATATAGTAATGTTATGATATGGCGGGACCTTTGGGTACGGCCCCGCCGTATCATCAGTGCAAATTGTTAGATTTTAATTTAACGGTTGTCTATACTCACCGAGCAACATCGAGTATTGAGTAGTACCGAATAACGAGTATTTCGAGCACCCGAACACCGAGTACGGATGTAGTGTAGTATTCTACCATTAGATTAAAATCTAACAATTTATACTATATTACAATGGGACCGTATCAAAAGACTCCGCCGCACCATAATATTTTTCTATATATATATATATATATATATATATATATATACACACGAACGAGAGGCACATCACAACTCTATAAAAAGGGGAGGGGGGAGAGGGAGATGATTTATAATTAAGTTGCTGAGAATGGTGGGTTTTGAAGACTTTGGGTGGATTAATTATCATATAGTTGTTAATGATGTCAAATGGGAATAACAAGACGGGTCAACGATTTAAGTGTAGAAAATTGAATATTGTATAGTTTCCTCTTTCTCTCTTGAGAGTTTTCTTCCCACGCTTGTGTTTTGCTGAAGTGTCTTTCTAGCTATCCAAGTAATTGATTCTTCTCATGAAGAGAAAGATTTAGTGCACTTTCTAGATAGCAAGTTCACGTGACATCTAACAATTATGTTGTCATTTTATCACTCTCCATGAAGTGTCACATAAATTATTATCTAGTTTTTTTTTGGTAAAATTTTATTTTATTTTATTAATAAAGAGAAAAGAGTGACAACCAGAGGCATTGCCAAGTATAGATCAACCAAAAGAAAAAAGCGATCAGAACTCCATAGAGGAAGATCTATCCCATGAGTATGTTCTACGGAGAACAGTCCGAGGACGAAGACCCGGTCGTCTTGAGCAACGCTCCATATCATCTTCATCCGATTCTACTTCAGATGTATCTTGGTTTAGACGAAAATCAGGCATGAAGATGTTTTCTGCCTTAGCTAGTTCAGCAACTGAGGAGAACTTCGACTGCCAATATAAATTAGGTGCTTGATCTGCCTTATTAGTAGCAGCTGGCAGACTCTCAGGGCTCGGATGACGTTCACGGGTGCCTAGTAGGCAAATCCGCAGATAATTATTATCTAGTCATATTACATTTAAAATATAATATAAAAATACACTAAACTTTTCTCTCTCATAAAATACGCTCTGTTTGGATCTAGAAGCTAGTCGTGGATGTTAGGATTTTAACCCTCTCAACTTATAAAGGCAATAAAAAGACGACTATTTGAGCTATATTACTTAAAAAGAATAACATAACAAAAGGACAAATATTGAAGGAAAATTATTTTACATGAGGATAATTTAATAATTGGCTTTTCATGAGAGACCTAACCTTATCGGATTGGAACGATAGCTGATCCAAACAGGTCCTTATTATTATATACACTTGAAACTTTTGTGCGGGTAGAGAGAGAGAGAGAGAGGCGAGGGGTTGTGTTCAAGGCCTCATGCACACTCCACTTGCGGCTGTGAAATGATGGTAACTTGGAAAGGAAACATCTCCAAATGGGTTCTGCCCATCAAAGAGATGGTGCACAGGTAGGGTTAACTTTATCTTCTTTGAAGGTTCGCCGTGTCACAGGATTTGACCGTATCGAATTTCTATTGACACGACTCACATTGAAGTGTATTATCAATATTCTTCGATCTAATTAGTAATATATTTTAAAAAATAATAATAATAAGTAAATAAAGAATTAATACAAGTAAGAGATTAGACCGGCTGTCCTAGGGACTCGTCTCTCCTCTGGCACAATATGATACGGGAAACTATGATTTGAATAAGAAATCCTAGAACATTTCTTGGCTTATATATTAAAATAGAGTTTGGAGGGGAAGAATCTCGATCCTTTGGCTCAAATTGTAAGGTCTAAAATCAGCTTACAAAGTGAAAAGTCCAAATTAGTGAATAAGGTTCGCCTGCTAAAGACTAGCTATCAAACTTAGCTCAAAAGGTGAAAAATCTTGAATGGCAAACAAGGGTCCGCCTACCTGAAGCACCAATGAGAGCACATGATTTGTCGGTCCCATGGGGAGGGCTCTTATCTTGGAGTCGTTGACACTAGAAAAACAGTTTAGGTGATAGAGTAATCGCTCGAAATAATGTCTCAAATAGCGCAATGGTAGGAAACTAGCTTGGCTCACTCTGCGTGCCTACCTCGATAGGCCCAAGCCTAATAGACAACTCGATGGCTTGTAGCTTAAAATGTTTTCTGTTCAGTCAACTCTGAGGTCGATAGAGTCTTAGGTCAGCAGGCAAGCGGCTAACACTCATGATCTAATTACCTAGCCCCCATGCTAGGGGGGGAAAGTGCCAGAGCTCGATATGACATTTGCCTACATTGAGCACCAGTACTCCGCACATGTGCCAAGGAGACATAGCCTACGTCACCCTCATACCCTTGCATCAACACCAAAGCATGGTGTGCATATAGAGGGTCGACTCAAGGGAGCCCTTAATCATGGCCAACGAGATGGTCTGTGTATGGTTGATGAAGACCCGCTAAACTCCTGCGTACAGAAACTTAATCGTGAGCAGGACGAAAATCCACGACCATGGCCATGCCTACAACCTCAATCGCATGAGATCAATAGGGAGGCTCGACGCCTCACTTAAAACCAGAGGAGCCTCTTGACTAAAGATATGCATAATCCAACATCTATACCTAACATTGTGGAGAGCGGTCTTAGATCACTCGTTCTCTTTCTCTAACTCTTGTCAGATTCTAATTTAAACACCAAAGAGTTATCTTTGGGAACACAATCGATCTCAAAATTGCCGTGGTCTTATCTTCCTCTCTTGCAGATCACCTCTATGCTACGAAGGATCGCCATCTAATTTTTCAAATCTTGAGCCCCATCCGATGACACCCAACGGATTTGAGGTCGAACCTCTCAAGAGTCCTACAGGCTTTCACCCATTCATGTGAGCGTTGGGTGCATTCTGGTCCCTACCACAAGGAAGATGAGCTCGCACGGCCCTCTTCCCTTCAACTTGTAATTGTTTATTGCTCTCTCAAAAACTACCCCATGTTGTCAAAAACTTGTTCGACGAAGTCCCCAATGAGAACTAGTGTTTGTCTCGCCCACTTCTGCAAGCAATGTGGCCCAGATTTGATTGTATCTTAAACTGATCTGATGATAAATGTCAGAACCTTTGATTTGTGCAAAGAAGGTTCAAATACGATGTCACAAAAAATCTTTAGATGCTTCTAAGTTGAACTTTTTTGTTTTTATTATAATTATTTTTAAAAAATTTTCATCTTTGAAATCTTTTATATAAAAAAAAACTTTCAATCTAACCTCTTTGAACCTTGGGCTTTTTTTCTTTTCTCTTCTTTTCCCTGGAGAATTGTTGGCGTTCTTTCAATGCATATCTTGTCATATGTCGTAAGAATGTTTTTTTTTTAATTTTTAACGGTGAGTGTTCTTCTATATTGAATTCTCACCCATTATGAAGCGTTAGAATTCAATACCAGGGCAGATAGTCCAAGCCTAGCTAAACAAGCTTCATAATGGAGGTTCTAGAAAGAGAGTTTTCAGATATAGATGAGGACCAGTGCAATTTTTTGTCAAACTAGATCCTATGCCTCCTAGTAAAGTTCCAAATCGCATTACTAATCAGATGTTGGTATGCGTGCCTTGTCCTCTCTCTTAAGGAAGAGTCAAGATATGAAACTTACAAGTATGGAATAAGCTTCTCACAAAGTTGAGGGTAACCTCTAATCAGACAAGAGAATTAAGAATAGGCTATTTATGTGTAGGCTATTCATGTTTTTTATTTGAGGGGGGGGGGGGGTTGGTTTAATCAAGAATAGTTATAAGAGATATAAGTTCTCATGTGATGTGATAGGATGCGTAGAGTTATTATCATTTTATCTCTAATTTAACACTATTTATCTATGTGCAAAGGGGAGGTGTACGATTTTCTAGAGTAATAATAAAATATTTAATAAATTATCTTTAGATATAACTTTTATCCCCCTCTATGAGAGGGATATCTATACATCTCCCCCTTAACACCTTGTGTATAAAAATTATCATCAGAGTTTATTCTAAATCGATTATCAAAGTGAGTTAAAATATATCTATCACCTATGTTAAGAGGGATGTAAATTTTTTTAACTAGTTATCAAATCAAGTCAAATGAATTGTGGGTCAAGATTGAAGGATACCTTTTCTTGGTGATGAAGAAGTAGCATAATGATGCCATGGTTGGATGTACCTACGTATTAGATCGAGTCAGGATCACATGGTACAATAAGTTGTTGGGCATATAATATCATACTGCAATGTTTTGAACCTGTCAAAATGGTCTCATATTAGAAATGGATAAATATTTTTTTTGTGCTTATAATAGTGATATCATCTCCACTCATTTTCTTAAGATTTTGAGTTTAAAAGATCTGATTTAAAAATAAATCTAATATGGCATTAGAGCCCAAAATATGATCTGGACCTTACACTATATATTTATAGCCCACATGATAGAGCTTAAAATCAATCTACATATAAGAGGGCGTGTTAAAATATATAGTTTCACACTAAAAAAATGATAAAATATCTCTTGTATTTATAATAGTGATATCCTTTCCGCTCATCACCATAAGATTTTAAGTTGAAGGGTCTAATCCAATAATAAATATAATATATATATAGAACCTAATATCATGATACAAATAAAAAAAGAAAAAATCTTAATCAAATGACCTTAATTTAAATCGACGGTACTTGAGTTCTGGATTCTCCCAAACACGGTACCAATTCAATATGATGCGCCTAACCATAAATGATACTGAGTTTAAACAGAGAGCCTTGGTGCAATCCAATAGATATCTAAGTTATCAACATCTATTTTTTATCAGAGCTAGCAAACTTAAATTAGCATTAAGTGTGAGCTAATTTAAGCCTCTTCCAAAATTGGGATAAGTTGCGTTAACACAATTTAGCACATCCGGAAAATGAGAATTGAATCCATGACCACTTCCTGGTCCAATCTTTGAATCTTATTGCGAAGAGAAATGTTTTAGAAGATAATAAAAATGATGTGAATTACTCTTTAAATAATTTTATTAATTACAATTTTGACAAAAATTTTCTCTCTCTTTTTATCTCTTCAACCAATAAAATTATTTAGAGGACAATCCACATCACATTTATTGCACTCCTTAAAAAGTACTAAACATTTCTTTATTGCGAATGCTTTGGTTCTTATCCACATTTTTTTCTGTTTTTTATATATAAATAAGACTCTGGATAAGTTAATTTACATCTTAAAGTGGGTATATTACTGAATCCACAATTCATATATCAGCCTTATTTGGGAGAGGAGAAGATAAAGTTCACTGATGACATCCTCTCTCTCTCTCTTTCTGGCTCTCTGGTTCTGTTTATTACTTCCAATGTCTCATCATATCTATAAATATGCTACAAAGTAACAAAAGCAGCACTCACAATCAAAAACTTATCCCATCTCCAAAGATAAGCTCTTAAAAGAGATCACAGCAGTGGCATGGCCCACTCCTCCACACGGCTAAGAATTTTGGACACACAAACAAATAGAAAAAGGAAAACCCACCAAATTCCCTCTTTACAACATGCAAGCTACCTTCTTCACCCAAAATCTGATTTAGTGGGATTCTCCCAACATTCACAACACAATGGTATGTATAGAGGAGGGATTGGTTGTCACTGATGACATCATAGGTTATTTACTTCAAAGCTCAATAATTTAATCTTAAATTTTAGATGTGCATGGTTTATTCTTTTCACTATTAGTAGACCAATTTCATTTTTAAAAAAAAGGTACACACACTTTAGTATTGTAATCATTGATATATCTATAAATTTTTACATTAAACTTGATATTTTTTTGTTGTAGGTGTGGTTTTGATAAATACTGAAGAAAAGTTTAAAGAATGGATTTCAAATTTAACATCAGCTTTTATAGTTTTGGACTAGCTAGATGGCAATGCACTTTTGGTACCATGAATCCTTCATCCACAGCCTTCAAATACAAAAACCTCTCCTATATTTTAATCAAATGTGTTCTTATATTAGTTGGGGGATATGCCCGGACATCTACTTTTGGACAATTTAACTAGATTGCTTCTTTAGTGGACACCAGCTGAGCTGCTGTTCCTACTCCCATTGGACTTCTTTCACTTTATGATCTTTTACTTTTGTCTGTTTCCACAGGAGAAAATGCCAAACCCTCTCCCCCCTCAGCTTCAAATCAGCCTCAGATCTTGGGTTTTGGTCAGCTCTCTCTCTCTCTCTCTCTCTCTCTCTCTCTCTCTCTCTCTCTCTCTCTCTCTCTCTCTCTCTCTCTCTCTCTCTCTCTTCCCAAGAAGAGGAAGGAATGGCCACAGTAATTAGATTAGAAAGGTCATGATAGAGCAATGTGATAGGTGGCAAAGTCCACCCCCACCCATGTGAGAAAATTTTGATGAATGAAGTACATGGGGTATATAGTTGAAGTCGTGCACCCACGCCTTAACCTTGTCAATTTTTAGGTCAGGGTGAGGTCCTTAAAAAATATGGTCTCAACGAAGATTAAAGAGGAATAGTCTAACTAGGTGGTGTTTCATCTCATAGATCACCAACATATATATAATAAGCTTTCTAACTCATTTTTTCTCTGAAAAGGTAAGTGTTTGTTTGTTGTTTTTTTTAGATTAAAATGGTTCACGACTATCTCTGTCTTAATCTATCTTTATCCTATTCAAAGTATCATCTTATCGATCGATAACTAGAATATATAGGACCTTTGCAACATTGAACTTACTGCATAATTGACGAGTTCCATTGTGAATTAAGGACATATTTGATATCAAAATAAATAAAAAATAGAGAGAAAATATTTTCATTCTATCTCCGATCTATCTTAATACTAAATATATCTTTAAAATATATATAAGGTCAACTTGATGAGATGAAATTTGTTGTCATGCATGGTGGAGACAAATTATAGGTGTGCCCTAACGTCTTGGAAACCCTAACCTCCAATATGAAACCTACCTTCTACCCATCCCCACCTCGTGTGTGTTAAGTTGAAAGCACATGCCCCCCCCCCCCCCTCCTTCCTTCTCCCTCATTCAAACCCTTGGACTTTGTGTTTGTTTATTGTGGGTGTTTGATCATGGCTAGCTCATCAAAGCCCTCCCTCTGTGCTTGGTTTCTACCTCCCCAACCCCCATCTCCTTCCCACCTTCTCCTCCCTTGTGGGTGTTTAGAAAGAGGGCTTACGTGAAAGCGTGGGGGGGGGGGGGGGGGGGGTCTTTGTGGATTTGGTACACAAGAAGCAACTGGTGGCATGCATGCCTTCCTCATTCTGAACTGTAACCCTCTCATCTCTCATGCATGCCTTCCCCCTTTTCTTTACGCCCACAACTTTGCTGCCTCTTCCATGACCTCATTTCCCAAGCAACCCCTGATCTCGTGGCCCTGCTCAGCCTTCTAGAAGAAGGACATGGCGTTTTCAGCTGCCTCTATATATAGCATTATTTCTCATAGAAAATAATTTAGTAATGTACTCATTCAACACATATATTTGACATCATTTATATAACACAAAATTTAAAATATATATATATATATAATACTTCGAAATGTGTACCATGTGAGTAGCAAGTGTCACTAAACTATTTTCCATTTCTCATTTCCGTTTCTCCTTTGGATGTTAAAATCAGGTCTAGAATATCCATACTAGCTTTTTGGAAACTAAGTTTTTCATAAATTTAATTTTTTGTGTTTTTACACTCTTAAAAATTTGAATGAGAAACCATGCTGGATTCACATACACATATGCATAACTTACATGTATATTAAATGTTTTGTGTATATACTCTTCTTGTCAATTCATATTCACAAATCACCTGATCGAAATGATGAAGGAATGGTTAATTGGAGTTTTGACGAAGGTTTGCACCTGGGTTTTGTTGGACATTGGGATTCATGTATGAAGGGTATGTGCGCAATTAATTGTACAAATGTGGGACATAATTTTGCTTTCCACAGGGATATATGTGAAAATGCGTCCTCTTCAATGAATACAATTTAATAGATTGCTTTTGGTAAGGTTGACACGGCTCAATATTAATAATTAATGTTTTTTTATTAGAACACCACAAATAAAAACTTAAGAACTCCGTTTACATTTCTATGGTGAAATAGAACACGCCAAAAACTTGGCCCACCTCTATTTTCACCATTTATAGATTAGCCGATTACGCGTTCAAGTTGAAAAAAAGAAGTGGCTTCATCTTTTTCCAAAACATTCTTCCTGTCTACAAAAAAAAACACTGGTTTTGGGTGAAATTAATTGCTTCATCCAATGTGCACGAGCATTACTGTGTGTTCTCATTAGGAGAATATATAATAAGATACCCATTTGGATTTTTCATACATTTAAAAAACGGGTTATAGGTTATTGGTGATCTCTTCTTATCAGATAACTCCATGCAATTTTTTTAATTAAAAAATAATTTTAATTACACAAAAATCATAATTAAATCACCATTTATCACCATATAAATAAAGAACATATTTTAATGATATTTTAAATCTATACACTCCTTGACATTAAAGCTCACCTCCCCAAAGAGAACTTATCTATCCCTTGGAGATATTAATTATGGAGGGCTGTTCACGTCGTCCGAGATTACGATCTCGGGATGTTCTTCGACGAACTCATTCTGAGATAGATCATCTATAGAGTTTTAAATATATTTTCTCTATTTTTTCTGTTTTGGGATGTTGCCTATGTTTCTCCTCCCTTTAGTTTTATTAATAAAATAATTGGCCAATTTTGGCCATTATATTAAAAAAAAAAACTTATCTATCCCTTTATGATGTGTTGGACGCATGTCTCAAAGCTAATCTAAAAAAAGGGGGGGCACCAGCTACTCCTAGAGCTATTACAACTGAGTCAAGCTAGATTAGATTAAACCCAAAAACTTTAGTTATCAAACTCCATTAAAAGTCAGCAAAATTTTTGGACAAGTTGACCCCCAAGGATGATAATCCTTAATCTGAAACGACGTACTATATATATTCCATAAACAAGTTGCAATTCTGGGATATGACACAAGAGAAATCTGATAGCTAGCTGGGCTTTCATCTGAATAAGAATCTGTGACAGGATGTTCAGGTGGGTACAGGTTGATCACAGTTAGGAGGCACTACATGCTACAGTGTTATGATGTCAACACAACCTAGTCAAATAATTAAACAAAGGTTTTGTGGGGGGGGGGGGGGTGTGGGCAAGCCAACGGCTGAGATGTTCCATGGTTCAGATTTCAGAACTTTTGCTGACATCTGAGTTGGGTATTCACATCCCAGGTTGAACAGTGATGGAGCTGACCTGAGCAATGGGCAGTGGTAGTTGCAACTACGACACTACCATATTTTATTTCTCAAGCAAAGTGAAAGAAAGATATGAATGATAAGAAAAGGAAGGTACTTTAGAGAGAGAGACCCACTTGCCTATTTAATATTCATATGGTGATATTAATATGTGAATATTAGGTACATGAGGTCCAAAAACATATAAAAATCTTCCTCCAATATCTAGAGGGCTTCATTTAATCACCAAGCAATAACCAAGATGGCTCCATTTAATCGAGAAGCCATCACAAGATATCTTTTTTTTGACACCCTTAATGTTGGGGCCCCTCACTGCAGCTCCAAAGAGACAAGAGTTTTTTTTTTTTTTAGGTGGGTTGAAATGATATGTTGGATTGGTTTGGGAATGAATCCCAAATAATTGATTGGCAGTGAAAATTTATACATTTTTTTGTTGGCAATAAATTTTTTATATATATTAGAAATTGAGAATTTTAGGGGAGAATGGAAATAAGGTTTTCCATGTACATGCAAGTCATGCATGTGGAAAAAGATTCACCACAGCTGTCATTGCTAGAAATTAAAACGCCCATTTGGATATAAAAGTACGAAACAAATTTCAAAGTTTCTGTTCATATTTATCGTAAAAATAGTGAATAAAAGTTTCAAATGGTATTTGTTACACATTAAATGGTCAAGTGAGATAATAAATATGCTCTCATGTGATTGATCTACATAAAATTGTCAGGAAATGAGGTAAGATGGTATCTTACCACTAGGGGTGTCAATGGGCCGGGCCTAGATCGGGCCTTATTAGGCCCGGCCCAGGCCCGATTTATAAAAGTCGGCCCGGGCCGGCCCAGGCCCGAGGGTAGGCCCGGCATGGCCCGACCCGGCCCGGCCCAGAAAAAGTCCAAAAAGCCCGGCCCAACCCGAAAAAAAAAAAATATTATTTTTATTTATATAATATATAATTTTAATACATCTACTATAATATATCTATAAAAAATATATATTTTACTTATATCTATATTAACATTTAACTTGTAAAATATTATAATTTTGAATAAATTTATTGTAGAAAAAATACATGTAACTCTCTTTCTAAATATAAATTTTATATTTAATATAAATTATATTTATTATTTTCCGGACCGGCGGGTTGGGCCACACAAAGCCCAAGCCCGACCCTATTTTTTTCCAGGCCAAAAATTTGTAACGGACTCATTTTTTCGGCCCAAGTCCGATAAAAATCGGGCAAGGCCTCCGGGCAGGCCCGACCCAATTGACACCCCTACTTACCACTACAGATAGTAGAGTTATTGCACAATTATGTATGATCGTTATACATTTGATTTAAGATAGAAGAAAAATATTTAATATTTGATCAAATATTATCCACTCTCACAAATAAATGTGGGTTAAACATTTCTCAAGATAGAATAGTCTTAACAATACAAGTCCATGTAAAAAAAACACTATTATATTATATATTATTCCAGCACACAAGTATTAATGGCCCTTTTGATAAATATCCTCTCCATTGAATGCTCGGTTTCTAGCTTCAAAAGTCAAAGCCGTGGAGTAAATAGAGGAGGAGACCAACGACGGCAGTCCTCGCACTCACACACGCCCGATCTAATTACCTAAAGACAAGCATTTAAAAAAAATCAAAAAAAAAAGAGAAAACCCCGCTGGCCTAAGGAAAGCCACGCACGTCGTCGCGGAACAGGTGACCGCGCTACGCCATTGGGCCAGGTGTCGTCCAACGGGGAGCCCCACCCAGACTACTCCAGATCCGACGTCCCGGCGCGCGTCCCCAAGAAGACCCAGCACCCTCCTCCCGCGGTTTGACTTCTCACCAAACGGGGAGGCGCGCCACCCCTTTGCAAAAGTCGTAGGGGTGGAGGAGGCGGTGGCATTAAGACGTAATTATCGCCCCTAATTAATCCCAACTCACATCACAATTTCCTAATTAAACAAAACCCAAACAGTGCAACCCACCACCACCACCACTATCTCTCTCTCTCTCTACTCCCCCTCTCTTTCTCTCTCTACCCTCAACCGGTTTGGTTTACTCGACCCGGGCGGCGCTGTTCAACGCCTGGACGCGGGGCCCACCCGCCCCGCCTCCCTCTTTACAGCATTTCAACTACCCCAAAGTCAACGCACGTCCTCGCTTTTCTCTCTCTAGGCCCCCTCCTCTCTCTCTCTCTATCTCTATCTCTTTCTCTTTCTCGCTCTATCCCCACCCAACCTTCTTCTCCACTACCTCCTCCAACCCCATCTCCACTCTCCTCTCTTCCTCATCCCCCCCGCCCCAAATTCCAGAGCTTTGCAGGTCATGCCATCTCCGTTCTAGGCCCGGAGCAAAAGGCCTCTTCGGCGAATTCTGCGCCTTCTTCCCCCTACACAGGGCCTCCTGCTCGCCGGAGCTGCTTCCGCCATGGGAAACGGCCTCGGAAGGTTCACCAGCTGCCTCTGTGCGGGCGACGGCGGGCACTTCCCCCGGCGCCGCGGCGGGCACCACGATCTCGCCGCCATGGTGTCGGAGCTCCCCTACGACGAGGGCCTAGGGCACTCGTTCTGCTACGTTCGGCCTGATCCTTCGAGGCTGTCGTCGTCCAAGGTCCACCACTCCGAGGACTGCGCCGCCACGACGACGACGACCACCACCACCTTCCGTTCCATCTCTGGCGCCTCCGTCAGTGCCAACACGTCGACGGCGCTGTCCACCTCGATCGTGACGGACCCCTACTCGTGCGCCTCCGGGGGGCTGCTCCCCGACCGCGCCGCCGCCGCCTTTGACTGCTCCACTTCCTTCACCTCCGTGCCGCTGCAGCCTGTGCCGAGGGGGCTCCTGGGGTCCGGGCCGTTCTCCGGCCCCATGGACAGGGGGTTCATGTCGGGGCCAATCGAGCGAGGGTTCATGTCGGGGCCCCTCGACCGGGGCATCTTCTCCGGCCCACTCGACAAGGCCTCGGCCGCGGCGGCCGAGCTGCAGTTCCAGAGGAGCTTCTCCGGAGGGTACCCCATCCGGCTAAAGACGAGGCGGGTGTCGCTAATCAGGGGCCTGCGGCGGGCAATCGCGAAGACGATTACCCGTGGGCACAACTCGATCGTGGCCCCGATCAAGGGATCGTCCGCCGCGGCGGCGGCAGCCGCCTCCGTCAGGGAATCGGACGCCGGGGAGAGCGGGTTCGTCAGCAGCAACACCACCTTGAGCAGCAACCAGAGCCTGGAGGACGCCGGGGACGACGCCTTTGACAACGGGAGCCTGCAGTGGGCGCAGGGAAAGGCAGGGGAGGACCGGGTCCACGTCGTCATCTCCGAGGAGCACGGGTGGGTCTTCGTCGGGATCTACGACGGCTTCAACGGCCCCGACGCCCCCGACTACCTCCTCTCCAATCTCTACTCCGCCGTCCACAAGGAGCTGAAGGGGCTTCTGTGGGACGACAAGCACGGGAACGAGCCCAATCCGGCGAGGTCGTCGCCGGAACCCGAGGATCGGACGGTCACAGGGTCGAATCTACCCAAAGCTGTCGCGGCAGCGGCGGCCGCGGCCGTGGCCGCCGACGACTGCTGCAAGGCGAAGGGATCGAAGAAGCAACTGAGAGGGGCGGCGAAGAAGTGGGAGGAGAACCAGAGGCGGTGGAAGAACGAGTGGGACAGGGAGCGGCTGGAGCTGGACAGGAAGCTCAAGGAGCAGCTGGCGCAGCTGAGCGCCGCCGCTCCGCCGGTGAACCACGGCGACGTGCTCAAGGCGCTGTCCTCGGCCCTCCGGAAGACGGAGGAGTCCTACCTGGACGTCGCTGACAGCATAGTGCTGGAGAACCCGGAGCTGGCTTTGATGGGTTCCTGCGTGCTGGTGATGCTGATGAAGGGGGAGGACGTCTACCTGATGAATGTGGGCGACAGCCGCGCCGTCCTGGCACAGAAGGCGGAGCCCGACGTGTGGGGTTCCATTGGCAAGGCCAGGCAGGACCTGGAGCGGATCAAAGAGGAAACTTTAAGGGATTTCGAGGCATTCGATGCGGATAACCCGGACGGGCTGCGAAGTTTGATGGCCCTGCAGCTCACCCTGGATCACAGCACTTGCGTCGAAGAGGTATAGAAGAGGACAAACGCCTGTCTATTGTCACATACATATGGCCCTACTGCCAGGGATGGAGAGGGTTCCTTCTCCGTTTCAGTTCTCTTCTTATTAGCATGATCTTGACATGAAACTGTGCTCTGCTTTGGTGATCCAGGAAGTTCAGAGGATCAGGGACGAACACCCAGATGATGCGTCGGCCGTGGTGAACGATCGCGTGAAGGGATCGCTCAAGGTCACTAGAGCTTTCGGAGCTGGTTTCCTGAAACAGGTAGGCACTGCTCCGATTTCCAAAACGAGGCATAACAAATGAAATTTTCTGTTTTTGTGTCTTTATTGCTCAAGCTTCATCCAGACGATCAGTCACGGGCTTTGCATCTGAGATGCCTTGAAACCTCCGTTCTTGTCCGGAAAGAAAAGAAAGAGACCGGAAATCACGGCGGTAACTGATGGCGTCAGCCAGCTCACATAGCGGCTGATTGCTTGGCAAAAAAAGTGGCATTGGTATTGAAGTGGAGAGAAAACAGATTCTTAAAATTTGAGGATAGCCATAAAAGAGTGGAACTCTATACTGCCTTCCACCGTTCATCTGAGAGCTCGATGCATGGGCAGCAATTGGCATCTGACATGAACATATCAATTAGGTAGAGGGGTCAGATATGTTGAAGACGGGAGTTGCGAATCCTAGAGCAGAGCAGATCAACCGATCAACTTTCCTCTTTCTCTTCTTTCATCTTTTTCTTGGATTTTCTGGTTTGATGTTTGCACCAGCTCTTGGTGTCGGCAGAATTGTCAGTCCACTCGGTTTGTTGCTTAGTCATTGCCGTGGCAGATAAGGCGTTTGCTCAAATTCCTCAGTCAAGATGGTCTTTTGAAGTTCCACATCTTCTTGGCATGCCATGCACCATTCTTCCCTTGGAAAGTGTGGTAGTCTCTGGGGACTCCATGTGGCTGCTGTTTGGAGTAAAATTAGAACACTGATATGTCATTGTCTAAATGCTTTACTTAGCATAATTCAATATATAAAACTTTATCATATAGCTACCCGACTTTGTGATCCACACTTTATGCTTTGGCTGTCATTGTCGGAGCCCTAGGTCAGCATTCTTATTCAAATTGTTCTCTTCTGGAAGGCATTTCACTATTACACCAAATATGTTGAGATCAAGTTGCACTGGCAGAGCACTATATTTTGCTCTTGTGGTCGACCACCATTCTCATCAGAATCCTGACTCTTCCACTAGGCTTATTTCATTGAGTGCTAGTCCAATCAACCATGCAGCTTTTATCATTGTGGGATTTGACACTTGGTGGGGTGTTCCATCACCTTGTTTACTGCATAAAAAGTTTGATTTCCTTGCTAAGTTTGGGTGCATGTCTTGTCAAGCTCCATCTGATCCATTTCTCATCTTTTTTGGTCTTCTCCCATCAGCCCAAATGGAATGAGGCCCTTCTGGAGGTGTTCAGAATTGACTACGTTGGATCCTCGCCCTACATTACTTGCAATCCATCACTCTACCATCATAGACTTGGTCCCCAGGATCGGTTCTTGATCTTATCTTCAGATGGGCTTTATCAGTACTTCACAAATGAGGAGGCAGTTGCTGAAGTAGAGACATTCATCGCATTGTTCCCAGAGGGAGATCCTGCGCAACACCTTGTTGAAGAAGTTCTCTTCCGAGCTGCGAAGAAAGCAGGTAAAATCAGCTCATCCAAGGAAGATAGTGTAGTGGAAGTGTTCTTCCTTTTTGTGACTGTGTCATGAACTGAAAATTTTTCTGTTTCTGTAATGGCAGGGATGGACTTCCACGAGCTACTGGAAATTCCACAGGGCGACCGACGACGATACCATGACGATGTTTCCATCATAGTCATCTCCTTGGAAGGCAGGATCTGGAGATATTGTGTGTAAATAGTATACAAATCAAAAGCAAGATATAGAGCTCCCCCAGGAAGGCATAAAAGCCTTCTCCGTTCTTTTGACCCCCTCTCCTCCTTGTTACCTTTGTATCATACAAGTTAAAGCTCTGAGAGAGGCTTGGAGCCTCCATGTACTCCATGGTGACCGTGCGGGACTGTAAAGGTGGAACAGTTGCAGGTTGTTTCAAACTGTCATAGAAGAAGGGAGAAAGGGAGAAAACAAAAAGGTGTAATTTTGTAATAAATGGATCTCCTCGGGGGGTTCCATTATTCAAATTAAAAACTCGAGTGACCCATTGGTCTGTCATCATCCATCTCCTCTCTCCCACTTCTGTCTGTTCTTTAACTCGAGCAAGGACAACACAAGTTGATCACAAATGTGTCCACATGTATGCACACAGGTTCTTTCCCTTCACTCCTCCTGTAATAAAGCTTGCACCGCCCTCCAAGAATTCTACACAACCCCATTTGCACATGAAGAGCAACTGAGCTGGTTTAGTGATCAACTGATGACATCGACCCATGAGCTGCAACTTACAGATCAACCAAGGAGCCAAGTTAGATCAACAAGGTCAATGCTATCATGCTGCCCCTCTTTGAAACCAAGTGCGGCAGACCCACCCACAAAACAAAAATGGCGTGGCCCCTGCCTTCCACATGAAGGCTGATTCCTTCCATGGCACCTGTGTGGAAGCAGCCAAAAGCCTCCTACCAGGCAAGACCCTTTTGTGCAGCAGGTTGTGCCAGTATTAGTTTATTCTTCCTGGGTTAGACCTTCTGTTCTTCCTATCATCTTCCTCCCTTGGGGAACTATTCTGTCCCCTTGTCACCCAACCACAGCAACTGCAAGTCCCCAAGCAAGCATTTTCGCGAGAACCTTCCGGGCAATGGTAGCTGACG
Organism: Colocasia esculenta; assembly: GCA_014218235.1. Lineage (NCBI taxonomy): Eukaryota > Viridiplantae > Streptophyta > Magnoliopsida > Alismatales > Araceae > Colocasia > Colocasia esculenta. Next base: position 5,521,065 of record CM024757.1, read on the forward strand.
ACGCCATAACCTCTCTGCAACCAAGGACTCGACCTATCTTTCTTCTTCGTCGGTGCACACCGTCGTCATAATGCCCCGCGCTAGCTGCCGACGCCATGGACGCTGCCGTGCGCCTAGTCGACTCTTCTACCTCTTCTTTTGCCGCATCGCCATGGAATGGAACCCACTTGCCCACCACCCTAGGTTGCTGTTTGCCGGTCCACCTCAAGCTCCTGGGATGGCGAAAAATCTCATCTTTTCGCTGCTGGGCTGGCTTGGCGGGTTCTGGCCTCGCCCCCGCTGTTGGCCCCCAGGCACTCGCTGGTCAACCCCTGGCGGGGCGATGCCGACGGTGACCGGTGGGGCGCAGTGTGTTCTTTCTAAGGTTGGGACCATCTCCAGTTTTTCCTCCACCACACGAAGGAATATGTGGAGGAGATCATGGTTGGGTTGGGAGGATGCAACCAAAAGTGATTAGGAGGATGTCACAAAGGTAGGCTCGACATCTGTTTATTCATATGTTTTTGAGATCTAAACAAAGAATAAGGATATATATATATATAGAAAAATGCTGGGGGTGCAGCGGTGCGGCTCCGCCGCACCCCAGCTGCAGCCGCTGGATGCACATCCAGCTGCTGCCCTAAAAAAAAAAAAAAAAAAAACTCTGCCTGCGCGCTGCCGCTGGATGTGCATCCAGCGGCAGCAGCTGGGGTACGGCGGGCGGCCGTACCCCAGCATCCCTCTATATATATATATATATATATATATATATATATTTTAGTTTTCATATTTTTTTACTTTTCAAATTTCAACATTAATACACTAGAAACTCGAGTCACGTGGTACAACGGTATTTAAAATCTTGGCAAGAGATGAACCACGGCCCATCACCTCCTTGCAAGGATATTTAAGTAAGTAATTAATACTTCTATTAGATAAGACTTATATATCAATACATAGATCAATAACATATTAGATGAATAATTTTTCCACCTATACACACGCTAACATTTCGTGCAAGAGGCGAACCATGGCCTTCTTCTAAACCATGACATCACACCCTTTGAGAGTGGCACCCTGCGACAGCGCTTGCTCCTCTGACACCAAAAGCCTCTCTAATAGTCTTCAATGGCATGCTTACTGTGTAAGCCTTGCTACCCCTCGAGTCCTTGTCCACTATGAGCAAGTTTAGCCGGGGGCGGACAGACATTATGTACGGGGACGATGCCTAGTTTTTAGAAACTTGGCCTGGTCTGAGACGGTTATGTGAGGCCCGGCCCGGTTCAGTCTGGTTTTATTTTTTAAAAATATTACTATTATTATTTATTTATTTTTACAATAAAATTGATGTTCATTGAATCAAAACAACATAAAATAAATATTAGCCTAATCTAGATAAGTTTATTTCTAGTTGTTATAAATATAAAATAAATATTAAGTCATTAAATATAGCTTCACAACATAATTTTCAAACCAAAATTAAAATTATTGTCGTATCACTTATTTTTTCAAAAAATATTACCGGACCTCCGGGCCGCCCGGGCCAGGCCGAGCCAAGCTCGAGCCCGGCCCAATCTTACACCGGGCCAGGCCGGGCCGGACTCAAAATTTAAAAAAAATTAAAATATGCGACCCAAACCCGTATAAAATTGAGCCGGGCCATCGGGCCTTTGGGCCGGCGCGGCCCAATTGACATCCCTACCATGGCGGTGCCTTTTGTGGCAGGGGCGGATCGGATCCCAATTTTTTAATAAAAAAATTGAACCAACCTTTTTAAAGAAAAAACCAACCAATTTTAACTCTAATAGACTTCCCTCCTCGAGCGCTTCCCCGTGTTCATAGCCGCCCTTTATATATATATATATATATATATATATATATATATATATATATATATTCTAAAACTTTCTTGAGACGACAGCGGGCAACCCACCTACGCTATGCTTTTTTTTTTTCCTCACAGTCAACAATCTCTTCGGTCGAGTCCCTTCTTCAGAAACTGCTTCTGGTTGTTATTCTTATGGAATTAGAGATCTAAGATCAAATCAGGTACTGTAATTTTATCACTTTTTGTTTAAATTTCAATATCAGAATTTAGAGTTTCTTCTTCTATCCATGTGTTTTGTATCAAGTTGTATTTTTTAAGTTTAATGATAATCTTTTTTATTTGATATAAGTTACTATTGTTTGCTAATTTTGAGAAAAAATTTATTTCATAGTGGTTGATTATTTATCCAACGGCGGTCAGTGACCAGCCAATAACACATCGACTAGTGGCCAGCCAATGATATACGATGGCCAGTGGCCACTCAATAATACAGTTAGAACACTTTGAGTATGTACGACAACATCAAGAATTTAAAAACTTGTCCACTATTTCTGATCTATGTCAGTGGCTGGTAAAAACAAGATAATCAGAAATCTATCCACTTGTGTACATAGTCTTGACTCTTATTCTCACTCTTCCAATTTCCACAGCTACAATAGAACGATCATTTTCAACTACGAAGATTATCAAAAACAAATTTCGCAATAAAATGGAAGATGATTTTTTATCTGATTGTTTGATCATCTATATATTGAGAAGAAAATTGTTGAAATTTTTAACATAGATTCAATTATAGATGATTTCTGTGACTTGAAAGAACCGAGAGTTTTATTCTGATAGACTACATGTGATAAAATTTAAAACATTTTACTTTTTCACATCTTATTTTGGCCCCCCTTATATTCCATCCTGTGTCCGCCCTTGAGTTTAGCGGAGTGTCCATACTTAGGTACCGTAAAATTGCAAACACGATACGGCACCGCAAACCTTGATTGTATTAATTTAGAGACTATACTCTTAAATCCCAACATTCATATATAACTCATCAGAATTACACGTTTATTTTGATAAACACCGTTTTTTGTGGGGGTGGGGACTGGGGGACGCTTCTATAAAGAGTTGAACAAGTTTCTTCCTTACTTTTGTAGGTGTTTTATTAAAAGAGTTGAAATTATGAAGGAATATTATAACAAATTCTAAATATGAAAGATTGTAGGGAGACTGAAAACTAAAAATCCCAGCATTTGTTCCTGCCGGGGTGTCTGAGTGAGATATCTATCCGAATCCAATCAATTGTGTCCGAATCCGGTTATCTCTCTGTCCATCTCTTTCTCACTTTTGCTATCTTAGTAGCTGTCTACTAATTAAATCTCTGATATGTCCCCTCCTTCTTTCCCAAGTGTAGTTATAAGAGTAAGATTATTCCAATGAAATCAAAGGAAACATTAGGGAATTGCTCTCTGACCAAGTAGTTGTTCGTCCGTTGACATCCCAAACCAGCAAGCAATGGAGGGTGGGGGGGAGGAAATGCCGCGGTCCTTGTTTTCCCTGCCATTACATTACTTTGGTCCAGCAGTGCAACCGACCGCTAGCTGCAAGGCTCTGACCCTGTTTTGAGGGCCTACGTACTGCCTGCATGTTTGGAAGGAAACAGGTGCAGCCAGTAAGGGAACTGCTCCATATGAATGCGTTGGGTGTATTTAGATCAACTGCCAACAGACACCATCACTTGTCATTAATATCATTCGTCAGACAAGGCTGATGAATGAAATGAAGCACATTCATTCAAGATGGAGCAGGAAATAAGTTGGAGGGGGGAGCAATAAATTTGTTTGGAGGAGAGCAGCCACTACAGTTTAATCTGATGAGAACTCCATGCATGGAGATCTACTTGAGATTCTGAGAACATGTATATATAGGGCACCCCCCCCCCATCCCCACCAAAGGAATAGGAGGAGACTGTTGAGTGAAAATTGCACCTATCTAGCCAGTGCATACCAGTTCCAATGTTCTAGCTAGAGGAGCCAACCCAGGAGCTTTCAGCTAACCCTTGGCCAGAGTCTAGCATGTGAGCTTACAGGTACCCATTTGGATATATCTAGTCCTCTGGAGTGAGAAGATGGTTCTCACCAAGATTTGTAAGACCATAATAAATATCGGCCAATGGTCATATTGTATTTTTCATGGCACGATATGATATCGTACCGTATTACATTGGTATAACTCCACTGAAAAAACTCTAAATTTTAACTATAAAAATATAGCAGAAAATAGAACAACGGGTATACCGTCTGTGTCTGAGAATTGAGCTAACTTGGCACTTATTTTAGGCTGTGTACTTTTTGTTTTACCTCACTCTCGAACCCAAACAAACAAACAGGGGGACTGAACAGTACTGAGGATGTACATTTAAGTTAGCATTTAGAAGAACCGCTGGGAATTGGATGGAAAGTAGAGAACATTAATAAGTCCATTCCATGCATGCCCACCCCCCCCCCCCCATTCTTTTTCTTGTTTAATTGCACACAGCTTTAATGTGCATGCAGTCTTTTCAACGATGCCTGCAGGGCGATTTCAATATATACTAAAATCGTCCAATTGTTGATCTTCGCAAACATTGGGTTTTGTGTATAAGGAAGGTTCTAATCTTAAGCTGCTGCTTACATAGCATATGAATTCATACAGATCGGATAATTGCAGAAAAAGGAGAGCTAGGCTGGATAAATAGTACATTATACAAATCTTAATCTTAATTCCTAATATACTTGAATTCCCTCAACAATAAGACAAATCAGTGACGCAGCTGAATGAGCAAACGATAGGAAAACATAACCATATGGATTCGTCCTCACACCACGCAAACATCAGCATTGATCAACTCCACTTTTGAATTCTCAGTTGTATATATCCCCATGATGGAGTAGGTTCCGAATTCTTCATTTCCAAATCTCAAGATGATGTGGTATATATGAATATAAGACCAGAAGCTGGCAGCCTAGTCAGATACAGGAAGGTGTGGCTGCCGCCATCAGGAGCAATATTCTACGGAAAGTTTAAAGGAGACATCCACAACTTGCTGATAGCAACAGCCTCAGGATCCGCCCTCTTTACAATATTCTGCTTGATCAAGTTGCTAAGATCTACTAGCTCTTGTACTCTCAATCTCTCTCTCTCTATATATATACATGTATTACATTTTAGTAAGAATCAATTATGTCAAAGTTGGTGGGTGTTAGACTTAAAACAAAGATTATCCCAGCAGTGGCCATTCGATCAGCTTTCTCATGGATGCATCAAATTCTTAGTGAGGGGACTGGAAACTGTTTCAGATAATCTTGTAGTCTAGCAATGTTGTTCAGTAGGATGCTTCACGCATGTCTCAGTACCTTGCACTGCAAGTTGCAAGTTTGACACACAATTCGCTGTAGTTGTGAATCCCAACACATTGGTTTCTGACTTGAAGTTTTTGTTACTTGTGATCTTATTAGACCCGTGAATGTCAACATCATGATCTTGTGATTTTAATATCCTCAAACTTGGGTTGCCTTCTCGACGTCGAACACTGCAACACTGTGGTTCCTCATATTTTCCAAAAGATAGATGTCATTAGCAAAAGCTTGAGTAAAGTAAAAATAAAGGCTAAACACTTTATTCTTGTTTATTGTTAACTACTGCACTTGTCCTTGTAGCACAAATTCTCCTCTGTTACATGTCACCCACCTCATGACTTCCTAGAATTATCAAATATGCTTATAATATCAGCTGATGCGCTTGACATCCACTTCTTGTTATTCCCCTGGTCACACAAGAATTATGTTTGGATTTTAAGACCTTATGATCTCCAGGTGGGATACCGATCGATCGGGTTCGATCACAACCCAAGCAATATATATGGGCATGCCTCCATTAATATATATATATATAGTAGCCACTATCTTATGGAGGGGATTTCTGCAAGGTTCTGGCATATGCTTTTAGTAGATAAATATAAACCTCTCAGCTGCTTAAGTTAGCCATCTCTAAAGAGCATCATAAGAGTGGTTTGCACTTTCAAGAGGCCAGCTTTCATGTCCAGGGAAGATGAGAAATTTAACATTTTATAATGATGGACAAGGATGAGAAACTTTCTATAATTTTGGATTAAGTAGGAACCCTTTATTCGAATATTCCGTTTTCAAGAATCGAATGAACATATATTAATTAGAGAGATTTAGAGCAAGCCTTAATGCCTATGCTGGTTCCAGCATCCATCAGGGATCTGATCAACTACCATATATAATATAGCTAAAATAATAATAACAATAATGGCACAAAAAAAAAATTTGAAGTCAACGTGCGTCCATGTTGCAGGAGAAGAAACTTCACGGCAGTATTAATGCAATACTATTAAATCTAGCTTTTCTTGGTGTGTTCTTGGCGTCCTCTCGCAGCAAACAAGAAGATACTTGGAAATCTCATCTAGTCGATCGTCTTCTGACAGCAAAAGTACCTCTCATTGACCACCACCAGAAGTGGACACAGTTGAGGTAGGACAGGAAAATGCTGGCAAGAATTCTTGACATAGCTATAAGATGGAGATGGACGGTGGGAGTAGGTTGAAGCTAACTCTTCAGGTTCTAACAATGCTGATGAGATCAGACTTAAGGCATCGGCAGTCCAGTCAATGTGAAAGGTTCCACCGCCCATCAATAAATTGAAGCAGAAACGAAGAAGAAGCTAGCTAGCCTTCAGGTTTCTGATGGCATGGCAGTGACAACTCATGGTCCTCCTCAACCTACTGCCATGTCCGATAACTCTGATCCGCACAGTGGTCTTTCCTTCTTCCCTTCTGGTTTCAAGGCCCTTGTCCGATGACTCCTTACCAGTTATTTACATACTCACATCACAAAAAGACCAACTGTGGGATAGAATCAACAGCCAAAGTAAACAAGAATGGGTTAGAATCATCAACTTTATAAATTTCCCTCCAACATAATACAACAAGGTCTCACGCCTATCACACAACACATTGCTTTCCTTCTTTTTTTCTTTTTTCTTTTTTTTTTAAGACCGATGATGCAAGCGCCACAAGAGGATATATATATATGAGCATATGCCCTCTCACTGGTCTTCCCCTTCATCTGAAACCACAATTCGTGACGCTGCGTTGGATGAGCACGTCTGCTCACAACTTCGTTTGTTCTTTGCAACTGGCAGTCGGACTAGTCTCTGGTACTACCCATATGATGAAACTATATATATATATATATATATATATATATATATATATATGTGTGTGTGTGTGTGTGTGTGTGTTTATTGCATCCCGTCAGCTACAAGCCAGTGATCATACATACGGATCAGGTAATTAAGCTTCTCTCTCTCTCTATATATATATATATCAAAATTTTAAACTCTTCACAACAAGGTGATGATGATCAGTTGAGGGAGACAGGAGGCAACAGGGGCCTGCTCTCCATTCCTCCCAACTCCACAACATCGCATTCTTCTCTGTTCTTTAAGCTTTTCTTTTCTATAACCATTCTTTCCACTAATAAGATAAGCTGCACACAGTACCTCTGAGGCCGTAAGAGGTGTACATACACATGCACATGCCTTCCCGGCCCCCAGCTATAGATAGCCTTGACCCTTGAGCAATCCAACTCCATTTTTTTTCCCCCTGTAGTAGAAGCTAGCGTTTTCTTAATCCGGCCCTGTGATCAGAAAGTCTCAAGAAGATTCTTAGGATATGCTTAGGCCCATGGCTGCTGTGACGTCTTCATGGAAGGGCCTTAAACTAAACAGTGATAAGATAGGTGTCTGGGGATTTTTCTTCTGCGGGCATGAGAGGACGTGCGAGGTCATCTGAGAACTGTCTGGAATTCTGCGTTTGATCGCTAAAAGGCCTTGGATTACATGCGAAGGGGACGCTTGGGGAAGGAGACCAGACAAGGGGTAGGTGTCCCGCGTAATTCTTGATGACGTCATCTTGGCGGGGGGGGGGGGTGTCCGAATTTGGTGCTTCTCGATGTGTGCGGGCAGCCGTGCTATGAGATGAATTTAGTAACTAAACATATATTTGATATTAAAATAGATCTGAGATAAAAAAAAAGATATTTTTAATTTTTTTAAAAAATATTTTATTTTTTATTTACTTTGATACCAAACATATCTAATAGTGAAAATTTTTCACGATTATTACACACAGATGTTACACACCGATGGCCAACTATCCAATTGGATTATTACATATAAATATTTAATTTGGATAGAGAGTCACCTATCTATAAGATGAATTTAGTAACTAAGGAACCATTTGGTATTAAGATAGATTGAGGATAAATTGAGAATATGCTCAAAATTTTGAAGATACACTCTATTCTCGATCTATTCCGATACCAAACATGATCTAAGAGTGGAAAAATTATGCGATTAAGTCGCGATTAAGTCTCTTGTCCTGAAGAAATCCTTAATGGTCTATTCCATCAGTTTTTAATTAATAGGTTAATCTATATTATCCTATCTGAATTTATCAAAAGTGGAAAACAAAAAATTTAGAATAATTTGTTTTTAATCTGATAGGCAATCCAATCCTTATACCCAAAAAGCCTCTAAAAAAATCAAGTCCATTAACCTACAATCTATGGATTGTATAACGAGGTATCTGTTGTTAAGACAGTGGGAATATGGCATGGAGTATGGTAATTCATCATCATGTGCAACAGTGCAAATCGTATGACAATCACAATTAGAAATAACATGTTTATGGGCGTACCCCGAAAACAGAAAAATAGCATGAATATATTGATCATAAGCATGGTGATTACAGAATAATCAAAATACGAAAGATGACTGTGGAGGCGTTCTATGATGGAACTCGCCTTAGAGAAAGTATCGCCCCCACTATACGGTGCGATTGGGGTCTGGTGACCTTCTCCCAGGGTACAACCACTAGACAAGGAATCGATCTTGCACAAGATCGACTCTGTAAGACGAAAGCTATATGTAAACCTAGTTCCTCTTCAACAAAACAAAGGGCGAAGAGACAGGGATGCATGCACCGAGAACCGAAGCGCAGATCCTGGTATGGCCTGATCGCAGGAGTAGCGCGCGGAAGACCCAACCGAGGAAGAAGCAACGCGTCGGAGAAGCACCGCGAGGAAGAAGATGGATAGTCGAGAAGGATCGTTCGTCCCCAGCGGGGAGCCAAGAGAGAGAGGGTTAGGCCTACGAGTGGTTCCTCCGAGAGTCCAAAACGCGGTCTTAGGGATAATCTGTAATTAAGAAAATCTTAATTACTCTCTTTTGAGACCGAGTCAACAGATGTCTCTTTCTCTCCAAGAAAGGGGAAAAACGCAAAAAAAAACAAGAAGTAAAAAAGTACCAACGCAAGCCAGTAGGACCACTCCATCACACGCGCACGCTCGCCCGACCTGGCTCGGCGTGCGTGTGTGATATGTGTGGTGGCTGTTTTTTGCCACCTAAGCCCATCACGATCCATCAGGGCCCATCAACGCCTTCCCTTTGGACGTGGCCTCCCCGTACGGCTCCGCGCCTTCGCAAAGATCATTTAAAAGGGGCCCACGGAGCAATCACCCCGAACGAAGCATGGCCAAGGTCCTTAGCGGCATGTTTCCAGACAGGGGTGCTGATTCTGCTGCGCTGGACAACTATGGATATTACTGAACAGCAGGTTCGACCCCTCTCATGGGACATCTGCTCGGTGACCTCTTCCGGAGACTTCCGAGCAGCCCTTCACATCCTCGCAGCGGTTACAAACCGTCGCGGGCCACGCGCCCCACCATCAAGAGGACGCGTTAACTGCCTGGCAGCTCAACGGGTGCCTCAACGCATAACTCCTCTAGTTATGCGCGCCTTTCAAGGCGCCCTTCCAGGCACGATCTAGCCACGCTACGTACGTCAGCTTACACCCTTGTCTATAAAAGATACAGGTATGGTGCCATGCAGAGGTACGTCCCCTCTCACGCGAACACACCCTTACACTCAAAAATCCCCTGCCTTACAAGCCTCACACTGACTTAGGCATCGGAGGGTTTTTCCCGATCTTCACCGGGCCCCCCTGATCTTTTCTGGTAATTGCAGGATCCTTCGTTCGCCTCCGGTGACCGTCATCTCCCTTACACAAGTGTTAGGTCTGATCCGCTCCGGCCCAATAAGGAAAATGTCTTCACACTTTTGGAGCCGTCTGTGGGAGCGACATAGCCATGGCTCGCGGACGGTCCTCTTACCATAACATAGGGAGCAGGGCGACGAGATCTCGCCAATCACGTGCAAATTCTCCCCGCCGGTCTACTCCTGTTGACGTCAACATCGCCCCCGCCGGCACAAACAAGGACGTCCCTGTGCCAGCAATCGCCGCGCCGGCAACTGCCCTAGAGATGGCTGAACTCCGGGGGCAGATGCAGTAGTTGAAGGGCATCTGCCTGGCCCTACAGGTCCAGTTAGCTGGACCACCAGCCCCGGCGGCTTCTCTGCCACGAGAGCGGCAGGCGGAATCGTCGCACCGACGATCCCGCGTCCTTCCAGCGCCTCTGGACGAGCAGGCAGACTCACCGCACCATTCGCGTCGAGCCCCATCCGAGGAGCGGGCACCGGAGCGTCGAGGGCGTTCACCCCGTCGCTCTGTAGCCACCCCTCGTCTGCCGCACTCGGTTGTGGCCGCGAACTCCCACGGGTCCACCCGAGAGGGCTCCGCCAATTCTGAGCAGGAGCTCGCAAGGGTGATCACCTCCGACAACGAGAAACAGTTCGACAGCACATTCTTCAAGCAAAGGTGTGCCGAGTTCAGGATTTACAACCACTTTACTTCTGTGGCGCACCCCCAAGTAAACGGTTTAGTCGAAAACGCCAACCGAACATTACTGCACGGGATCCGCACAAGAGTAGAGGCAGCAGGGGGCTCGTGGATTGACGAGCTCCCCAACGTGCTATGGTGCCACCGGACTAAGGCTCGGGTAGCAACGGGAGAAACGCCCTTCCAGCTGGCCTATGGCTCAGAAGCCGTTGTGCCTTTGGAGGTGGCCCTTCCCACCATTCGAACAACCCACTTCGATGAAGCCGCCAATAACCGTACTCTTCGGGAAAACTTGGACATGCTTGGCGAACGGCAGAACGACGCCAGCATTCGCCTCGTTTCTTATCAGCAACGGCTTGCACAGTATTATAATGCGCAAGTTCGGGAAAGGCGGTTTAACGTGGGAGATTTGGTTCTACGTCGCTGCTCGGCCTCGGATCCCCGAAGAGCAGTCGGCAAACTGGCCATCAAATGGGAAGGACCTTATCAGGTCACCCATGTCCTTGGGAAAGGTTCATATAAGCTAACTACTCCTAGTGGCGAAACCATACCCAGGACTTGGCATGTATCTAACCTCAAGGCTTATCATTTATAAAAGTCTTTGTTCAGCATCCTACTTCCCTTCCCCCTGTTCCTATGGTTACGCAAGTGCTTGGCATACACCCCTGATCGGAACCCTTTTTACGGTTCCCAATGATCTGCGTTGTACATGCAACGCTTATAAAACCAGCGGATTCCTATCCGAGCAGGAACAATGACAAAAGGGAGAAGATGGAAAAAATGAAGCTATAGACAAACCCATGAAGCAGAAATGTGCATTTATAAAATCTCTGCTTACATGTAGGCCCCTTGGGTCAGGTTACAAAAGCTGATAAAAAAAACGGAAGGTGCCAGAGTACATTCAAGGAGCTTGTTCGGAGGGGCCGGCTCCATCGTCGGCAGGAGGCATCCGTCCTGACTAAAACTGGGCGAATCGCACTCTGTCTAAACGCGCGTCATTCGTGCGGCGCCGGCACTCCCTCACTGCAGCTTCAAAAGCTTCCCGAGCTCGCTCGGTGGTCGCCTGACTTCGACCGAAGTCCTCCCTGGCCTTAAGGCCGATCTTGTAGCAGCGCGCCCCATACTGCTCCAAATCAGCTTTGAAGTCTTCTCCGGCCTTGTACTCGGCAACACCTTGGGCTTTGGCGTCAGCCAACACTTTGGCAAGGGCCTCCTTCTCTGCCCGAGCTATGGCCAAATCAAGCTCGGAGGTCCGAAGAGCAGCCTTGAGGTCTTTAACCTCATCCTGCAGCTCGGTCTCCCGGACTTTTTGCTATTCCAATAACTCCCGGCAGAAGGCGTCTTGTGCTTCCCAAAGTGGCTGGTGATGCTGAGCCCGGATAGTAAGCCTTCGCAGCACCTCCAGGGACTTGGCAACTCCACTCATGAGCGCCTCCAAGTCCACCTCCTCGTCGCCATCGGACCGGGCCTCGGGACGGTAGCTCCCACTGGAGATCTCTGGGGTCTGCTCGGAGACCACCTGCTGACCCCGCGCCAGCATCTCAAGTTGAGAGGCGCTGGGGCAGGGAGGTAGCTCCCTTGGTACGTCGCCCTCTAGATGCTCTAAGGCAGCCGCCAACGCTTCCTTCGAGGGCAGCTCGGGCAAACCCTTCTTCAACACCTCGGTCAGGGGCCTACGGTCGTCCCCAGAGCTTTCGTCTCCAGCAACACCAGTGGAAGACGGGCCTCCCTCAGCAGCTGGGGCGACAGCAACGACAGGGGCCTTTTGCTGGCCCGATCCAAAAGCAACAGCGACAGCGCTCGACGAGACCATCGTCCGATCTGCTTCGACGGCCTCCTGCCTCGCCGCTGGTTGCTCCTCCCCACCGGCCTCATCGGCAGATGCTGCGGAGGCCATTATGAGGTCCTCCTCGGCACTGCCAAGCGTTCGAGTGCCTCCCTTCCCGGAGTGGACTGCACCCTCGCCGACTACATAATCCTCAGCGATCACTTTGGCTGCACTCTCGCCGACTACACAGCCTACAGTGATCACCGAGGTGGGGGGCAGGATTTCTCCACTTCCTTGCGGAACATCCCCCCTCGGAAGCACTGCCTCGCCAGCACCGGACTCTGCTGCTGTCACGGGAGTAGGAGTATCTATCTCTCCCGTTCCTCTCCCTGAGTCCGCAGCGGCCCCGTCCTCGGCACTGAACTTCGCACTCTCGTGCGGCGCTCCACCCTGTTCGGAGCTTCCTTGATCGACGCCCTCTCCGGGCAGGACCCCTCGGGTCTCGTGCATCGGCGACTTGGCCCGCCCTCCGGAGCGGTCCAACTCATCGCTGACCACGATCAGACCCAGCTCGGTGGACATTTTCGTGACCGCCTCTGAACGGTCCACAATTGAAGCTGTGGACGCCCTCTGCTCGGGCATCCTCACGTCTTGACGGGGTCTTCTCGCCAGCAGAGGCTTAAGATCCTCCCCTTCCTCCTCAGCTTCCTCGGCGTCCTCTACGACGCGCGGCACTGCCCTGGCCTCTTTCTTCTTCTTACGATCTCGGCGCTCGTCGGCCACCTCCTCTTCGGCAGGGTGATCCTCGGCCTGTGACTCCACCTGGGTCGCCTTGCGCTTCTCCTTCCTCTGCGGTTGGGGGAGAGAAGCCGACTCTGCGATCACCGCCTTTCCGGATGCCTTTTTCATGGCACCTCCTTCCACAGCGGTCTTTGCCTTCTTGGTGCGCCCGATCCGCAGCGGCCTCAGATCAGCCTCTGAAGACATTGCCCCGGACTCCTTCACGGGGACATCCTCGTCTAGCCTTATCAAATAAAGGCTAACAGGGATCGTTTCGGCGTAGTTCGCCATCTCCTTTCGGCCCCGACCAGCAGCCACCTCTTCGGCATCTGGAAGATACAAAAGAAGAGTCAGAATCCATGTAGGTGGGAAAATGAGGCAAGCAGCAGAAGGCTTACCTCAGGCGCGGCTAAGCTTATACTTCACAAGCTTGTATTCGGTCAGGTACCCTTCAGCGTGGTTGACCCCGACCGTGTTCAACGACTGGGAGGCAGTAGTCGCCCCCTGGATCAAGAAGGGGGCCATGTCTGTCCTCTTCAGTGGCTCCACCACTCTAACGGGGAAGTCCCACTCTGGGACGTTCGCCCCCTTTCTCTGCCCCACGAAGAAAAGACGTCCAGTCCACCCCTTGTTGTTAGACAGGCGGGGCGAAAAGTTGATCTGCATCCGGTTTGTACGGTGTTTCACGTACACGATGCCCATCCCAAATTGCGGAGAGTAGGCCAAGCTGAAATGGCTCCTAAAGATCTCCGCAGTCGCTTCAATGCCCCTCTTCTTGCATATAATGCAGAAGACGAAGATGGACCTCCAGGAGTTCGGCGTCAGTTGAATAGGCGCCACCTTCCAGGTCCGGAAAAGCTCCCTCGCTATCTCCGGCATCGGTAGCCGGAGACCAGCTTCCAGCAGGTCCAGCGAAAGAACGAAGCACCCAGGCCTCGTGGTCAAATACGATTCGTCTTCACGCATCAAGACGATATTGTATTCCTCGCCAATCCGGAATCGCTCTCGAAGACCCTCGAAACTCCGGAACTTCGCCGCTTTCGATTTCACCGGCGGCATCCCGCTAGCTTCGACGATTGCCTTCCCCTTCTGAGCCATCGCTGGAAGGCAGGGTACACGCTGGACGGTGGGGAGGAAGCAACGGAGCAGAGGAAAGCGCAAGGAAGAAGAAGGCTAGTGGCTCTGGGGGCAGCAAACTCTGGAGATTTTCGAAGGCGAGGGTCCCGCTTTCACCCCCTCCCCTTCCTTATAAGGAAGGTGAGGCGCGAAATTCGAAGCGGGACCTGAAACAACGTTTCCCTCCGCTCCAAGTCTCTTCTCAAATGACCCATGGGTGACCGTTCAGGGCTGGTATATGACGTTCCGGGTTTGACATGACCCATACTGTCATCATGAAGGCTTCATGTTCGAGGAGAACCCCCCTGTAACGGCGTCGCCGCAGGTGTGTTCGGATCTCCGAGGACGATACCGCATTTATGGCGGAGATGACGCCCGAGCAGGTCGCTGCCCCCAAGCGCTCCGGTTCTTGAGCCACTTGAGGGCGTGGGGGGCAAGTGTGGTGGTTGTTTTCTGCCACCTAATCCCATCACGATCTATTAGGGCCCATCAGCGCCTTCCCTTTGGACGTGGCCTCCCCGTACGGCTTTGCGCCTTCGCAAAGATCATTTAAAAGGGGCCCACGAAGCGATCACCCCGAACGAAGCATGACCAAGCTCCTTAGCGGCATGTTTCTGGACAGGGGTGCTGATTCTGCTGTGCTGGACAACTATGGATATTACCGAACAGCAGGTTCGACCCCTCTCATGGGACATCTACTCGGTGACCTCTTTCGGAGACTTCTGAGCAGCCCTTCACATCCTCGCAGCGGTTACAAACCGTCGCGGGCCACGCGCCCCACCATCAAGAGGATGCGCTAACTGCCTCGCAGCTCAACGGGCGTCTCAACGCATAACTCCTCCAGTTATGCGCGCCTTTCAAGGCGCCCTTCCAGGCACGATCTAGCCACGTTACGTACGTCAGCTTACACCCTTGCCTATAAAAGATACAGGTATGGTGCCATGCAGAGGTACGTCCCCTCTCACGCGAACACACCCTTACACTCAAAAATCCCCTGCCTTACAAGCCTCACACTGACTTAGGCATCGGAGGGTTTTTCCCGGTCTTCACCGGGTCCCCCCTGATCTTTTCTGGTAATTGCAGGATCCTTTGTCCGCCTCCGGCGACCGTCATCTCCCTTACACAAGTGTTAGGCCTGATCCGCTCCGGCCCAACAAGGAAAAGGTCTTCACAATATGGTTTAGCATAACCTCACATTTGTCTATAAGACATAGTCTCATGGACACTTGGGATTATAAAGCCTTACATCTCTTTAGAGATTTCTCATGTGAGACTAAGGACCTCACATAAGGGACAAACTTGCACACTTTTTTATCCACTTTTTTACTTTATCAAACATTGTATTTCTTTTCTCCATTTCTTAATATTACCCCCTTTAAGCCTCTTTTTACCCAACAATATCCAGCAAAAAATAATGTTAATATCAGTAGCTAGATGCTCCATATATATATATATATATATATGTAGAGCTTGGAAACTTCACATCCAGCCACATTAGTCTATGGGCGCATTTCGGATTGCATTTTTCTCCGTACACACTGCTACAACATTCTGTAGTATGCATAGCAAATTTATAAGAGAAAGGCTTAGTGCACTTTCATATTGCACTTAAGTGCAATATGACTAGGCACTAAATCCATGTGGCACCTAACAATTGGGTTGCCACTTTATCACTCTTCATGTGAGGGGTGCCACATGGGTTTAGTACCTAGTCATATTGCACTTAAGTGCAATAAAAAAGTGCACCAAGCCTTTCTCAATTTATAAATCAAGCCATGATTGATCCACATTATACTTAATTGTGTGATTTCAAGATAAGAAAAAGACTTTTTAAAAAATGAGTTTTTTTTTAGATATTTGCGTTGAAGAGCTGTATAGAGAATATGATTTGTACGTATCAGACCAAATTAATCAAACTGGTACATATGTACTGTATTGTAACAAACATGTTTTTTGGGTACAAATAATGTTTTTTTATATATTTTTGTCGAACTCAAATTGAAATGATACGGTTTAGTATCAAGTAAAATCCGATTTAACTCTCGATACTCCACCAACTCTAACTGAGAAAGTCTCCAAATAAGAGTCTCAGTAACTTAACCAAAAAAAAAAAGAGCTGAGTCAGAGTTAGACTGAAAGCCCAAGAATCATGGCCGAAGAATCTCTCCACTGAACTTTGCCCGTGTACACATCTCATCATCCGTATGCATCCAACTGGATAAAAAAAATTGTTAGATTTTATCAATTAATAAAATTAATAATTATTATTTTTGCAATTCACCAGATTTATTGGCAAGATTTCTCAACATAGAAAGGAGGAAACTCTCGACACTCCATTGTCATAACTCTAATAACATATAAATTTCAGAAATATTTTCTACATCTAAATTATTATTTTTTTTCTTTGAACAAACTCCAGACTAATTACCACAAGATAGAGTAGAACAGGATATGTTTATGGACCCACACTCTCTTGCTTGTGCTAAGGGAGAATCTATTATCCAAAGAACTGGATGAGAAGTAAATATTGAGAAATATTTGTTAACTTTTGCTCGACTTTTGATTTGATTGATTGAGAGTCGAATTTCACATCGCGGTTGGATAGTGTCATTAGGTGCGCATAATTTTATTTCGAGTTCGAGACCCGAGACCTCTCTCACCCACCCAAAGCCTCGTGCTCAAACAACCTCCGTCGTCTGCCAAAAACCCCTCACATGTGCACTCACACGCTTTTCCAACCATCTTTTTTTTTTTTTTGAAAAAAAACTCGAGACCTCTCTCACCCACCCAAAGCCCCGTGCTCAAATAACCTCCGTCGTCTGCCAAAAACCCCTCACACGTGCACTCACGCGCTTTTCTAACCATCTTTTTTTTTTTTTTGAAAAAAGATTCGAGACCTCTCTCACCCACCCAAAGCCCCGTGCTCAAACAACCTTCCTTGTCTGCCCAAAACCCCTCACACGTGCACTCACGCTTTTTTCCAACCATCTTTTTTTTTTTTTGAAAAAACCCTCAAATGTAGGGTTCGAACTTTGTTTATAGAAGTGCGACAAGGTAGCTTCATCACTAAATTATCCCTCAAAACACATTGAACCTTATTTTATTGACATGTGAGACCCGATATCTGGACTAGGGGTGTAAACGAGCCGAGTCGAGCCGAGTAGTATGCTGCTCAAACTCTGTTCGTTAATTTTTAATCGAGTTCGAGCCGAACTCGAGCTATATCGAGTATTGAAAATGCCTGTTCAAATTCGGCTCGTTTAAATACTCTCGAGCTCGAGCCCTTAACGAGTATCTTAACGAACTTAATTGAATTTGCGAGTTCGTATATATAAGTACAATCTAATCTACATATAAAAAATTGATCGTTCATAAGACCCAAATTTATCTTATTTCAAGCACATATCTCAATAGTTTTGATAAGTTACTTAATTTAACTATTTTAATATAATGTTTGAAATATATTCATAATTTGTTACAAGCAATATGAGATTAATAGATAGACACAGGAAGGGAGGGGGTTGGTGCGCGACAACATAGGGGCGGTGCTGCAACTCCCTTTTGTACACCGCCCAGAGCCCCCCTTTTGTATTGTCGGTGACGGTACTGCGGCCACCGAGAGCACCGTCTGCCACTGACAGATGGTCCATAGTAGTGGCCGGAGATGCCAGTGGCCGACAATGCACCCCTCAGTCCTACTGGGGGCTCACCTACTGTGCAGGTCGGTCTCGAGAGGAACAAGATACTTGATATGTTGGGGGACCTTGCAACACTAAATTTTGTGTTCATGCCCCTATTTTACAGGATCTGTGTATATACCCTCATTTGCATAATTTGTGTATATGCACTATGGATTTAGTCTATGACATTTAAGTCTTCATAAATATTTTATATTGTAATAATAACTGTATAAAAATAAATAAATATTTTTATATCAATATATACTTATTATATTTAAAAAACTATTTAAACGAAGTGTTAACGAGTACTTAGACAAGTTCTTAACGAGTATTTAATCGAACTCTTAACGAGTTCTTAAACGAGCCGTTCACGAGTATAATCGAGCTGAGCTCACATGTGTTCAGACTCGGCTCGTTTATGAATCGAGTTTTTTTTTTTGTTCAAGTTCGGCTCGTTAATTAAATAAACGAGTCAGACCGAACTTTTATCGAGTCGAGCTACGAACTACTCGTCGAACGTATCGGCTCGTTTACACCCCTAATCTGGACCAATGAAATGGAAGAAGAGCAATGTTTCTACCGTTTTCGGGTAAATATTTCTGTAAAAAAAGTGTCAGAGTGGACCCCGCTTTCGTGACAACAGTGGGCCACGATGCTCAGGACGGGATGCGATGTCCATCGCTACGCACCGTTGAGCACATTGCGAATATCCCCGGCAAGGTCCCTACGGGCTTATCCATGAGGGGCCCTCTTTCCGCCACGCCATCGGCATCGCGGGTCACACAAAGGACTCGCATGCTTACTTGCCACGTGGAAACTAGTAGAAAAATCTGTAACTGCCGTGCCGAGACAAAGCAAGAGATCTCAAAAGTCCAGACTCGGAAGCACCCAGTCCACCTTCTTCACCGGTCTCCCCTCACACCCTTCCCTCCGTCTCTCTGGGCCAGAGAAGAAGAAGGAAGAGGAGGAGGAGGAGCTCGACACGGCGGCTGAGGGCGCCGCCTACGCCTGGCTGGTCCTCCGGTGGCCGAGGAATCCTCGCAGGGAAGCTGTGGCCATTCCCCGGCGGAGGTCTGGGAGCGCAGATGGAGCTGCTCTGGCCCTCCTCCCCTCCCAGACCGCCGACGGACCACTTCGCCGCTCTCCTGCCGCCTGGTGGGCTCTTGTCCGCCGTCGACCGGGGAAGCCCGAGGTCTCGCCGCTCGCGGCCGCAGGAGAGCCCCGAGGGCGCTGCTGAGAGGATCTGCGTGGCCGTGTCGAGAACGACGGAGAAGGGCGCGGCGTCGTTGGAGTGGGCGATCCGTCAGTTCGGGTGCAGGGAGATTGAGATCGTCCACGTTCACCAGCCGTCCGCCACGGTCCCCACGCTCTGTGAGTATTCGGGGTTCTCCTGCGCTGCTCTATGATGCGGAAGATGTTGTGTTGGTTGAGGTTGCTGTGACGGTCGGTGCTTCGTTTTTTATTGTTGTTGACTAGCGATGATTCATCGTTGCAGTGGGGAGAATTCCCGTGCGTCAAGCAGATGAGGGCGTGCTTTCCGCTTATCGGAAAGAGGAGATGAAGGAGACAAAGAAGATTCTGCTTAATTATGTCCGCCTCTGCAATAATGCTCAGGTGATTCATTGTTTTCTTGGTCTTCCGGCATTTTCTCTGCGAAAGGGATTATCTTACATTGTTTGGATGAAAGGCGTGGGTTCTGGGTCCGTTTTGGGTTTGGGGTGGGCAAAAGACATTGTTTTGGCGTCTGGGGCTTGTTGATGAAATGCCTTTCTAGGGACCCTCATGGGTTGGCCATGCTGGGTGTCCGTTTTTATTTATTCAATTACTTAGAGGTAAGATCTCCAAATTCTGAAGTGTATGCTTTGGGTGACGCTAATTGCTTCCAACAGTATGTGTTAATATCCACCTGGCCGTGAGGTTTCTTGTCGTGTGGGCGTGGGTTGTGCAGGGGTTGAGAGAAACCTTTCGGTTGAAGTTTGAAAGAGTGAAAGCGAAAGAAGGTTCTGTAGGGATAGGATCTGCTTTTGTGACTTCACGAAAGGGAGCTAAATTTTAATGATCCTTTTCTATAAAAAGCAACCCTGCATATTTTGGGGAAATAACCTATTTTAAACTATCAACAAAATTCTTCATTCTAAATACTTAACAGAACTATGAGATCTGATGAAAATTGTGTATTTGGTGTCCAAATGTGCATTCTAATATATGTAGAAAAGAAATCAAGTGTTTATCTCATGAAACTGTGTTATTTGGTGCGAAATTGTACAATTTAAGGAAGGGCTTTTTGCATATAGTCCATTGTTAAAATCAAATTTATAAAAATATCATCCCTGGTTTTGCATTGTTATATATATCCTTAATGTGTGTAAAGCTTTCAAATTTGCCATTACGATTGCTACACGATGGCATATTTGCAAAGTATTTTAGTGCAAATATGCCATCATGATGGCAAATTTGAAAGTTTTACATGCATTAAGGATATATATAACAATGCAACTAGGCATGTTAATTTTATAAATTTGATTTTAACAATGGTCTATATGTAAAAAAACTTTTAAGGAAACTAAGTTGAATCTAAAGACATCATTTAGTGAAACTGTGTATTTGGGAGGCAAAGTTTATATTCTCACTGGGAGAAAAGTATAACTACTAAATGAATTTAGTTTTAATAGTGTTCTGGATCTGAGCACATTTACAAAGAATTTAAAAAAGCATTAGTTTAAATTTCATTACTAGGAAAGGATGCATATAAAGTGATGGATTGAAGAAATGGAGCCCCTACAGCTAAAACTTGTATTAAAAAAAAATGGTGGCATGTAATGTTTGTAAAATTATCTATGATCATCGAAACTCCAAGATGTTGGAAGGACAATCTCACATAACCTAACAAAGCATACTTTTTATTACAACTGCAAAGTAAATTCCAAGTGTCTTCTTTTGCTGCTCCCATGTTCTTTAATTTTTGATGTCCACCAAGGGAAACTCATGGAATTGTTAGTGTTGTGTAGGTGCATGCAAGCATTATTGTGACCGAAAATGAGAATGTGCCGAAAGGAATTACAGACCTTGTAAGTCGTCATGGCATTAAGAAACTTGTCATGGGTGCTCCATCAGATAAGTAAGTAGTTCTTTGCAACATCTTATTCAAATGTTGTTTCCTTTTCCATTGACTGTAGCTCTACTAGCGGTAGGATTACTTCCTTCATTGTTTACTTTGTATACTTTATGCTATGAACATGAAGAACTGCCAAAACAGGAAGAAAGGAAATCTATGAACATGAAGAGCATGTATACCAGGTATTCATAGGGGAAAAGTTTCCTCTTGCGTATGGTGTATTGTATGCTTGCACAGTGTACGGATGGTGGTACCCATCCTGTCATCAATTATATGAATATGATCAATAAATTCTTCAATTATGACTTTCCAGTTCTTTTTTGTTCCTTTGAGGTTTGCCATACATAGATGCAGCAGATCCCCTTTTTTTTCTGCAATTTTGTTAGTACATAGCACTAATTTTGCTTCAGCATCTGGTCTAAATCTAGAGTTCGGAACCGGATGGAAATGGATCCAATCACCAGTGGGATCCAGTTCAGTGTGGGAGAAGCATAGAAATGGGGTTCCCAGGAATTAAAGGAAGTGGAACAGGCAGTGCTGCTAGTTTGTAGGGCTTATGAGTAGGGAACTAATGCAACTATGCAGACAGTGAAGAAAATGCTGATGGGGAAGAAAGGAGAAAATGCTCACTAGAAGAAGAGAAGATGGTTTAGGGTGCCCCCATCAACCCTTCTTTAGAATCTCATCCTTATTTGGGAGATGTTGGATTTTACCCTATGGGATGGAGAGCCCAGAGTTTGCTAGGTGCAAGAAGAGCTTTCCCCATCTCTTAGAACAATTTAGAAAAGTTGTCTAGATAGCCACCTTAGATGGTGACTTTTTGGATTAGAACTAGTATTTTTTTTATACAAGTAGTACTTTTTCTTTCATACAATATTCATACTATATATTTTTTATTTCGTAAAGTATTCATAGTAGTAAGTTTGTTTGTGGTGGTGATTATTATTATTATTGAATTCACATCTGAATCACATTGCTTTCCTCAGTTGCTAAAACTTTTTGTCATGTTTGTTACTTCAGTTGTGTGAAGGCTAAAAGGAGCTCAAACAAGGTGGCATATACCATAAAAAATGCTGCTCCATGGTGTGAAATATTGTTCGTTCACAATGGTAGACATGTATGGACAAGGGAGGCGTCTAAGGAACCAACTTGCCCAGGATCAGCTCTTGTTGAACCTACGAAAAGATTTAGGTCTTGTCCGTCAGAATCACAACAAGACTTGAACAATGAGCCTGTACTTAATGAAGAATATCCTAGGGATAGTTCCATGACTACTGATAATCTCTCCAGAGGTGAAAAGACTGGTATTATTGGACAGGAACAAAGGGAAATTGCCCTCTCTAGCACCTCCGCTTCCTGTTTTCTGGACAGGATGAATGAAACAACATCTCCAAATTTATCAACTTCAACGACCGCAGCTTCTGGTTCACCAGCTGAAAATAAGTTGTCACTGGAAATGAGTTCAAAGGTAAAGAACGCTGACCGTCATTGCTTTACTAGGTTTAGGAGACTTCAGGTCTTGGTTTTGATTATTCAGTCTGATTCAGGAAGAACAGATGTTCAGCATCTTGCATAATCAGCTTAGAGAAGCAAAAGAAGAGAGAGAGAAATCAAGGAAAGAGGCTTCTGCAGAGTTAATGAAGCGCAAAACTGTGGAATCAGGATTTGCTGATGCCATCAATAGGGTAAGCTGCTTTTGGATATTTTTCATTATGCTATTTGTTAGTTGATATATGACCCATTCCTTGAGGTTTTCTGATCATAATGAACTCTTGCACTCTAGTTTACAAACCTCAATAAATTGTGTTCTATCTATTTTCACTTCTTAGTGGTAGGTTTAGCCTTGATCTTGTACCAGCATTACTAACTTGATATTGCTAGTTTCATACTGAATTTTGAATGTAGGTAAAATTATGTGTCAACATTTTTTGTCTTATTAAATTCCTTTCTTAACATAGAGTCCTAAAATCCTTTCTATTTGAAGCTAATGGTTGTGACACTTGACAAAAATGAATTGGTTAGTGATTGTTTTTAATGTTAATTGTTTCCATCCTGCTCAATCCTCTAATTTTTCCTTTTGCTGACAGCTCAAAATGTTGGAAGCTGCCTGTGCACATGAGATTAAACTTAGAGAGGAACTTGAAGTTTTGATAAGAACTACAAAGAGGGAACAAGAACAGTTATCTGAACAAAGAGATAAAGCCATGAAAGACTTGCAAGATGCTATGAGAGCCATTTCTGTTACTGAGAACCATATCCAAGAAGTTGAACATCATGAGGAAAAAGTGGCTAGAGAACTGAAATGTGTTGAAGCATCCATAGTGAATCTCAAGGTTGAAAGGCATAAAATAAGGCGGGGAAGAGAGGAAGCTGCCTGTCAGCAGGAATTGTGGAAGCACTGCAGTCCTCCTGTACCTTCAAGTAGTGATGGGTTTGTCAGATTTGCTCCATTTGATCTAATAGAGTTCTCTTTATCCGAACTACAAAGCGCAACTTGTGATTTCTCAGATAGCTTTAAGATAGTCCAAGGAGGCTCTTGTTGTGTCTACAAAGGTGAAATTTTAGGCAAAACTGTGGTGATAAAGAAGTTGCAGGCTCATGATCTTCAAGGCCAAAAGGAGTTTCAGGAAGAGGTATGTGAATTTCTCTGCTCCACGCACAAGTGAAACCTATTTTAGACCAAAAAGTTCCCTTTCATGTCCTAATTCAATTATTAAATCAGCATTGCCATACACATCTGTTGACACAATTTTGAGGCTCATGTTCATGTACCTTACACTAGAATACCTATCTCTACTTGCCACAAGAATTTTGACATGCAAAGGGCTAGTGGCTGAATAAACTAAGATCCTTGTGATCTTGGTTCATCCTAATACAGTGAGTCACAAAGCTAATTCAGCCAAGGGTTTCATTTAATATGATGAAATGGAGGAGTTTTATAGTATCCCATGGCCATAATTCCGAAGATCTCTATGGCTATCTCTGTATGGGGGAACAATTGTGGTCAGTAACCAGAGCTGAAGATTAAATGCATTGACTCATTAGTACCTTCCAAGGACGGGTCTCAAAAATTAAGAAGAATTTCTGAAAAAGGGTGCGACACTTCTCTAGTCCCTAAAATCTTTAATTCTGTCCTTTAAATTCATCAAATAGTTCTTCAACCACTCTCTTAGTATAATTCGCCATTTATTTCACATTGTTACTCCCTCTTCAGAATTTCATATTTCCTCTTGTAATAAATGATTATTAAATGTATCTGATTTTTTTCTTTTTCAAATTCCACCATTTAACCTTCGGACTCATCCATCATTGGATGCAAGTATCCGTTATGAAAGTTTCATGTTGATGGGCTGATGATCCATCCTTTCTTAGTAAGAAAATTGTCTATTTGTCTTTTATGCTTCTCCCTGTTGTAAGTTCCATCTGTTTTCTTAAATCAAGTATCAGCAAGTTAGAAGCTGTCTATGTAAACATTGAGGACAGATCTTTTTTTTTTTCTCCTGATGGAAGGATTCCCTGTTCGATAATGATTATTCTTTTTGTTCCGTTAAAAAATATGCAGGTTCATGTTCTCAGCAAACTCAAGCACCCCCATCTCGTGACTTTAATTGGCATGTGTCCGGAAGCCTGGTCCCTTGTTTACGAGTACCTACCAAATGGAAGTCTTCAGGACCAATTCATTCAAAGAACAAATACACCTCTTCCCTTGAGCTGGAAGGTCCGAATGCGCATTGTGGCAGAAGTGTGCAGTGCTCTCCTTTTCCTACACTCCTCGAAGCCTGAGAGCATTATCCATGGTGACCTAAAGCCCGAAAACATATACCTCGACCCTGAATTACATTCCAAGATTGGGGACATTGTTGTTTGCAGGCTTGTGCCAGAGGCGACTTTGCGTTGCCCCTCCTTCCGCCAAAACAACGAGCAGGCTGGAGCATTTCCTTATACAGACCCCGAGTATCAAAGAACTGGAAAGCCAACAGCCAAGTCTGATATCTACTCCATTGGCATCATTGTTCTACAATTGCTCACTGGGAGGCCCCCAGTTGGCTTAGCCACCGAGGTCCGTCGGGCAATCCTCGGGGGCAAGCTGTCTTCAATTTTGGATCCAACTGCTGGGCAATGGCCTCTTCCTTCAGCAGTGAAGCTTGCAGAATTTGGCTTGTCCTGCAGTGAGGCAAATGCTCGGGAGAGGCCAGAGCTGACGCCCGAGGTGGTGAGGGAGTTGGAGCAGTTGCTTGTTCCAGTGGAGCGGCCAGTGCCTCCATTCTTCTTGTGCCCAATTAGACAGGTGAGTAAGAAGAGGAAGCCTTTTTGTGCTCTCACACCTGCTACTCTTTTTGTCACATCTTGGCTCCATCAGACCCACGTCATATTTCTTCGTCAGTGACCAACTAATGTTCAGATGTGCTTTCAAATCGCACAAGAAGTTGATGTATTAGCATCCGTCGCCGTGCAGGAAATTATGCATGATCCCGTGGTGGCAGCTGATGGGTTCACCTACGAAGGCGAGGCCCTGCGTGGATGGCTGCAGAAGGGGCGAGAAACATCTCCCATGACAAACTTGAAGCTGGATCACCTCAACCTCACTTCCAATCACGCCCTGCGCTTTGCAATCCAGGATTGGCTTTGTCGATCTAGATGACGACTTCACATGTTAAAAAGCAAAAAAACCCCGTGTGGATAGAGTACCTTACACCTCTTGTACATGTATTCTTGTATAGATAGCGTGCCATTTACTGTCCTCCATAGCCCAGAGAAATAAGGGGAGGGAGAGAGAGAGGAGTATTCGTTTACATATCCAGTTTGATGGGATGTCATGTATATAAGCATAGGAAGTGGATTAGATTGGAGTGTGCGATCCTTCATTATCAAGTGCTCATTTCTTCCTCGAAATGATCAAATTCTAGTAAAGTTGTTAACGGATCTTCGTTTTTTATTTAACTGATCCGTTTTTGCATTTTTTTTATAAGTTGTGGAATTTTGAAAATATTTTTTTGATAATTTAGCGGAAGTAAAAATAGATATCTGAATTCTTAAAGGATATGAAAATAAAAGTATTCAGTTTTATATTTTATTATTTTTTGTTTTTGATACATTATATATATATATATATATTGCAATATTTGTACAATAAAAACTCGTCAACTTTGAAATTTTGGCTCTTAAATCTTTAACTTATTATCTCCCACCTTTAATTTATATATAAATGTCATTTATCTGTCTTAATTAGTGGTCAGTGACCACTTTCTCATTCCATTATATATGGTAATTTTTCTCTAATAAATTTTGTATTTACTGGATTATCTACTATTCAGCTATTATTTAATTATATGATGTTATTATATTGATTTGATTTTTTTTTTCATATTTTATTTAGTAAGAGTCATTGTAATATATGTGAAAGAGAAGATATAATAAAAAGTATTTTATTGTTGTTAGTTATTTATATTAGTAAATTAATAAAGTTATATTTAAAATTATTCATAAATTTAATAATCAATTTATTCATAAATGTTATTGCATCTGAAATTTTTATTTTATTTCTGTTTTTTGTTTCTATTTTTTTTTTTTACTTAAAATGGGAATGGATGTGAAACTAAAAACATCATTTTTCATTTTCGACTTCAAATTTTCTTATAAAAAGTGGAAGCAAAATATATTTTTTCCATTCTGAAATCGACCCGTTGATGACCATAAATCCCAATGACATTGGCCATCCTTTGAAAACTTGAAGTACCTTTAAATAAAAGTATTTCCTTTCGAAAGTCAAAACTAGTTCGGCAACATGTGATCTATCAGAAGTAAGTCCTTAGACACATGTATTTGAGGCCAAACATATATGTTTGGGACAAGTAGAATCCACCAGCTCTGGAATGTACGGAAATGACTTTTCTTTGACCAATAGGAGCATAGGACTTCGTCCCTAATAAACCAAAAAAAAGAAGACAAATATTTATTACCCTCTTTTAACTAGTAAAATTACTTACATTGTAAAAATTACGATAGTAAAAATTACTTATTTTTTTGCCCTCTATGATCGATAGTAAAAATTACGTACATTGTATAATTATCAATAGCCTCTATGCGGAATTTACCAAATGTAACAATATTTTGCACTTTTATATTCAATTTGGTAATCTTCAATATACAACATATTATATCAGATATCTCGGTTGGTGGTAGACAATATGCAAACAATTGAGATCCCATTTCCCTGTTTTCTACCCAAATATTGACAGTTAATTCTTTGTGTACCTAGGTCGGCTTAAATCGGAATTGACCCACCAATCCAAACTTAATTCGCCATAGCCCAACGTAAATGTAGAGTCGTAAAAATTAAATTTCTAGAGTCGTAAAAATTAAAATTCTAACCACGTAATTAAAATTTTGATAATATTCTCACTCTATCGCCGATCTATTTTAATACCAAATATATGTTTAGTACCTGTTTGGTATGAAATTAAATAGGGTTAGAGTTAAGTTAATCCCATCTCAAGGTTGATGTCTCAAAAAAGTGGGGATAAACATGATTTAAGTATTTTGGAGATATTTTTAAAAAGTGGGGGTAAATTGAAGATAGCTTATCCCACCTTTTCGGTGGGATAGTTTATCCCTATTTTCTACACTTTTTCGAGGTGTTCATCATGCGAGGCAAATATCACCGGCGATACGTCGAATTCTTTGGTTATCGATCCTGAATACGGATCATGCGACGAGAGATCAAGAGACGACCAAAAATAAAAATAAAAATCATATTCCCACACTAACACCGTTTCCTATCAAATAAAGAATGAGATTATTTTTAAAATTTTAATCTTAAAAATATCAAACAAGAGGTGAATTAGGAATGGAGATAATATATCTCCAAATTAATTTACCCACCCCATCTCCAATTTTTTTAATCTCATACCAAACAGGCAATGTTCAAATTTAGTTTAAGTCATGGATATTTATCTACCAAGTTGGCGTGACAATAGCCGAAATGTGGAGCTCGACTTTAAGGGGACATCTTGGACAACATGGGCTCATACCCACAAAATCCAAAGCTCGTAGACCACTCACTGTTAGGCCATGGAGTGGGCCGGAAGTCCCCGATCCCGGATGCCTCATGTCAAGAAGCTCGGCTTATTGGGCCCTCCCATCTTTTGTCTGCTTTTCTCCTTCATCAAACTTACCATTCCATTAGCATGAGACGAGATGTGCATGCGGATGGGGTCCCTCTTGATGCACACTTGAATCTTTGCACTGGTCTCTATCTCGATCTATCCATGATTAGAGAGGCTTATTTTCCTAAGATAACTATAAATTTTGATCCCGAAAGGATACATGGAAGACAAGTCTAAAATTTACACTAAAGATTATCTGAGACTTACATTTATTCGTATACCGTCTCTTTACATGAAGAGAATAATTTAATATATTTGAGTTTTATATTTTGTATTTGTACTTTTCATTTCTCATTGGATGGATACATTATGTCTTTTTATTGACTAATAAAAAATGAGAAATACAAGTACAAAGTGTAACATTTAAGTATACTAAATTCTTCTCTTACATGAATTAATTGTCATTAAAAATTATCTAGACTTACATTTATTCGTGTGTCTTCTTCTCTTCACATGAATTGATTGTCACATGACTTTTTTTCTCTCCCGAAAAAAGAAAAGGAGGGGGAGGAGGTTTTTTGTTGCACATAGATTAGATCATGTCTACTTTTTTGACGGTTGGGAGTACTAAATTGAACGAGTCTACTACGCCCAAATTAAGTTAATCGATTTATGGGACAATCAGCACAAGTTAATTATGTTTTTCTATTTTAATTATTTATTATCAAAATTTAATCACAAATCAAATCAGATCATACTAAATGGATGTGACTAACTCTTGTTTGTACTACATTTATGGCCGCTTTAGTTTCTTAGTTAAGGGAGAGTAATTCTGAGTAAAAATTAAGTTAAACAATATCTAGCTTTGGTTAGGGTGTATTATCTATAATTCATACTAATCAGGTTAACCCCTCTTTATCTATGATTAACTCTACACATCCTCGAGAGATAGGTACAATAGTTGATCGTGTGTAAACAATATTTGTTTTTATTTTTCTTGACACATTCTACCATTTTTATATATATATCTTATAATCCATCTCGTAAAATATGTAATTTTTCATACCTTTTAAAAAGATAATTAGATTTAGAGAAGAGAGATTATCTACCTAACCCTAATTTTCTTTTCAAACTAAAATGAGTTAACTCTAAAGTTAGTCCATACTTAGTTAATTAACTTACCATTAATAACTTAACCTCTTATAACAAAAAAAAAAGTGTCTCTTATTTGATCCAATCCGATTCACCAATCCCAACTACAGTTTTTATCTCCCTACTTGTGATAATATTTTGGAAAGTGACACCTTTGTGCAAACTTGTTAGCTACGCGAATAGCGATGGAGAGGGCGATGCGAAGCGACCGGAGAATCCCATTCCCCAACCCTGCCACGTTACTCTCCTTGTTACGTAGAGCTGGAAAGTTAAGAACATTTGATACTTTTGACTTTGTTAGTGCACTGTGACTTAAATAATCCTCGTAACCGTCATTCTTACATGCATATAAATGTATCGATCTTATTATTTAAATATAAATATATGTAGAAAAAAATAACATTTCTCCTGAATGGCAACCTAAATCTTAAGAGATTCATTTTGATAAAGAGACTAAATATAAGTAAATCAGATGTAAGTAATTTGTGTTTAGAAAACGTTTTTGTTTAAGATGATTTAAATGATGATAGTTACTGTTGCCGAGAAAATCAGCAAGGATCGTTGGCCGGAGCCAAGCAGGGTGGGCCCCGAGGGATTGGTCGCGCCGCGCAGTCGTCAGAGGAGTGAGTTCAACCTGCAAAGAACCACCGAGACTCCTCGGTGGTCGGACACTCCGACGATCAGTTAGAAAGTCGTTAAGAGAGAGAGAGAGAGAGTTTTTGTGCTACGAATAGCGTACCTTTCCTCGTGGGTCTCTATCCTTTTTATAAGGGTCTGGTCCTTTGGACAGACAAGGAAGGTGGCGGGCGAGCCTCCGTGAGGCAGGGGCGCTAATCAGGGAACCCTCGCCAGCTGGACAGGGAGAGTCCTGCCTTGACAGCCGCTTGCCTAAAGCGGGTATGGGCCAGCTGGGGGTCGTGATTTACGGGGCTCGTCTGTACCTAGGGTAAGCGTGACCTGGCGCCGGCTGGGGACGCCTGGACTTAGTGCTTATTTGATTAGTTCTTCGCAGTGATGGACTAACCTGTGCCGACGACTTCCGACAAAATTGTTGGATCGTCGGTATGGCCGATCCTTGATCTCGTCGACCCATTTGTCGGCCGACGACGACCGTATCACTAGTCCCCCGGGTTCTTTTCGAGGCGAGTCCTCGGTTCGAAGAGAAGCCATTTATTATTCTCAGGAATTCGTACGGGCGTTGGCGCCGCCTCGCATTCCGCGCGCTGAATTTGGGGGCGTTCTGCCACTGTTATGATGAAGGTCTGTGGTCTTGTCATAATGGCGGTACTTCTGATGACGGCTTGTCAGTACTCCCCTCTGAGCTCTGCGCCATGATGACGCCGCCCGGTTTCGGGGCGCACGCCACGGATCCGGTGAACGTCTCCAGGCCGTCGGGCTTCCGACACGTGGCGGAATCCTGGGTGCGCAGGATTTCTGGGCCGTCCGATTGCATTGGCATCGCGGTGCTATAATAGCTGAGGTTCGATACGAAACAGACGTTCCTTTGCCTCGCGCGCGCGCCTTTCGACCCCTGCCGCCCCGACGTCTGCCGACGATCCGACGATCGTGTCCTCGTACGAAGTCGATCGACGGTCTTTGCTTCCTTTCGAGGTAAACGATGAGCCTTTCCTCTTCCTCCACCTCTCCTGAG
This sequence comes from Colocasia esculenta, assembly GCA_014218235.1. Taxonomy (NCBI): domain Eukaryota; kingdom Viridiplantae; phylum Streptophyta; class Magnoliopsida; order Alismatales; family Araceae; genus Colocasia; species Colocasia esculenta. The sequence goes on from CM024757.1 coordinate 5,552,034, forward strand.
GCTTCATCCTCCTCCTCGTCCGCAAAATCTAGGGACCCCCATGTTCCGTCGACGCTCCCGACCATTTTCTGAAAGCCTTGGGGAGGGTCGGTGTCTATAGAAACCCAGATCTGGGGCCCGTGGACGATTCCTTCGTTCTTGAATTGGTCCACGGGACCTATGTTCCCAAGGAACCCTCGGCCCATACCTCCGGTGCACGCCGTCGAGCCGACAACGTGGCCGAAGCCCGTTGTGAGACCTCCCCTGGGACCTTCAAGTGGCTACGGAAGCACCCTAGATTCGTTCTCCCTGCCGACGCCTTTGTGTGCGCCAACAGGGATTTTAGGGCTCACTATGTTTTGGACGGGGGGTTCTCGGTTTACACTGAGGCGGTCCGGGCTGGCCTCTGTTTCCCCTTCCCCCCTTCGTCATCTTTCTTCTCTTGGAGCTCGGGGTGGCTCCTTCCCAGTTGGCTCCGAACGCCTGGCGAGTAATCGTCGGCTTTCTCTCCTTGTGCTATTCGGCGGGGGTCCCTCCGACCTCGCGCCTTTTCCTGTACCTGTTCTCTATCAAGCCGTTCGGAGACTGGTTCTACTTCGCGGCGAGGAATGGTCGGCATATTCTCGGGAGACTCCCTTCCTCGCTTCACGGCTGGAAGAGGAACTTTGTTTTTGTTTATAGTTCCTCGGGTTGGCCGTTCCCAACCAAGTGGTCGGCCGTTGACGTCCGGAGCAAAGCTTTTGGATCGCCGAGGCTGACTTCGTCCGAGCTATACGACCTTAAGTGTTTGAAGGAGGTGGAGCCCCCCAACCTGATCGATATCTCGGACGAGTTATTCCAGCTGATCGAAGAGGGCACACAAGGTTGCCAGCCTCGTCGTCGTATTTTTTACTCCATCCTCGGCTTCCTTAGCTAACGGTCGGGCGTTTGCAGCTATGGCCGACAAGGTTGGCTCTGCCCCCTCCTCGCGAAAGGGGCCGTCGCTCGCGGATCAGGCCAAGAGCCGAGCCCAATCAAGGGGGAAGAAGATGGCTTCCCGCGCCGAGAAGCGACACCGCGATGCCGAGGCCGTGCCACCAACGGCGCCGATGCCTGGTCAGAGCTCGGGAGCCGTCCCGTCGACCGAAGAAAGACCGAAGAAGCGCCCAGCTCCAGCGTCGTCGGGTACGGCACCCGACGCTTCAGTTCCGCCTCAGGCTCGTTTTCCTTGGACCCCGTCGAGTGGGGCCGACAAGCCTTGCCACCCGAGGTTAAGGCTGAGACGCTTGGCCGCCCCGCACGTCGGCTCGTACATGAATTTTATCATGGTATGCTGAGCCAGCTGGCCGCCTTCGACGCCTTCGTGCACCGAGCTGAGGTGAAGAGGCTGGCCTGCGACAAGCGTATCGCCGAGGCCGAGGAGCTTGTGGCCGCCGAGAAGGCCCGTAGTCTCCGCCTGGAGGAGGAGGCAAAGAAGAGGGAGGGCGCCCTCCAGGCGGCCCTTGAAGCTGTGAAGAAGGCGCAATACGACGAGATTGCGGCCCACGAGGAGACGAAGAACAACTTTTCACGTCTCGTTGCTGAGGAGAGGGAGAAGGCGAAGGAGGAGTACCGCAAATCCGACGAGCTTCAGGATGAGATCGCCGACCTCTTCCAGGGTGGATACGACGACTGCCTTGCCAAGGTTAAGGGGTTGTATCCCGACCTCGATTTGTCGGGAGCTACTCTTGCTGAAGACGACGACGGCGACAACCAGGTCACCGAGGGGGGAGGCAAGGAGTTCGCCGCTGTCGTGGACGAGGCCATGGAGTCGGCTATTGATCGTTCCCTCGACCAGGCAGCTGAGGCTGTTTTGAATGAGGAATAGTCGCCTTCCTTTATGTACTCTGTAATCCTCGTCACTGAGAATACACGATTTTTAGTTTCTAGCCGACGACTGTCTATTCCATTGCGTTGTATAAATGAACTTGTCGACATGTGTGCTCAGAATTGCCTCGTCGTGAGGGGGCCTAATCGACCACGTTAGCGAGTGCCTAAGCGACCTCGCATTGTAAGAGTGCCGAGGCGACCTCGTACTTGAGTGCCCGAAGAGGCCTCCGGCTCACGTTTATATAGTGCCAAAAAAGACCTCGGCTTACGTTTAGAGAGTGCCGAAGTGACCTCGGGCTTACGTTTAGTGTGCCGAAGAGGCCTCGGGCTTGCGTTTAGAGTGTGCCGAAGGGACCTCGGGCTTACGTTCAGAGTGTGCCGAGAGACCTCGGGCTTACGTTGAGTTGTGCCGAAGAGACCTCGGGCTTACGTTGAGTTGCCGAAACGCCTCTGGCTTACTTTTAGTTGTGCCGAAGGGACCTCGGGCTTACGTTGAGTGCCGAAGAGACCTCGGGCTTACGTTGATTGCCGAAACGACCTCGGGCTTACGTTTAGTGTGCCGAAGGGACCTCGGGCTTACTTAGTGCCGAAGAGACCTCGGATTACGTTGAGTGCCGAAACTACCTCGGGCTTATTACGTTTAGGGTGTGCCGAAGGGACCTCGTGCTTACGTTGAGTGCCGAAACGACCTCGTCGTTGTCGAAGCGACCTCGCTTAGAGTGCCAAAGCGACCTCATTATGGAAATATTGTCGTAAATGTTCGGCATTCCATGTCCTCGGCAGGTCGTCCCGTCGAGGTATGATAGGCGATACGCACCTTGTCCGAGATCATCGATGACTTTGTAAGGTCCTTCCATTCGGCGATAACTTTCCGACAGCTGACTTTGGTTCGGAGACGGCGAGTTTTCTCAGGACGAGGCTTTCCCACGCCGAAGCGCCGTGGCTTGACTTTTTGGTCGAAGCTTTTCTTGATTCTTCTTTGATAACCTCCATCCTCGTAGAGGCCCTCCCCCGCCTCTCGTCTATGAGGTCGAGCTCGGCGCGTAGGATCGGTTGTTACTTTCTTCCTCGTCGAATCCGAGAACTCTCAATGAAGGGACGAGCATTTCTACCAGGCATACGGCCTCCATCCCGAAGGCCAACGCGAAAGGCGACTCACCGTTGCCTCCCTTGGGGTCGTCCGGTATGCCCAAAGCACGTGTAGAAGCTGGTCGCCCAAGCTCCCCTTGTGGCTTGTTATTCTCTTCTTCAGCCCGTCCAAGATCGTCCGGTTGGTGACCTCGGCCATCCCATTGGATTGGGGGTGAGCCACTGAGGAGAACCTATGCTCGATCCCGAGTGCGTCGCAATTTCCTACGGAATTGATGTTGTCGATTGTTTCCCGTTGTCGTTGATGATCGTTCGTGGTAGGCCGAACCTGCAGATGAGTTCTTCCATACGAAGCTCCAATAGTTGGTGTCAGTGATTTTGGCCAGGGCTCGGCTTCGACCCATTTAGTGAAATAGTCCACTCCGACTATAATGACACCTTCTTTGGCCAGTGGCTGGGGGGAATGCCCAAGGATGTCCATTCCCCATTGCGCGAATGGCCACGGGGAGTTTTATGCTGGCGAGCTCTGACGGGTTCGTCGGTCGATCGTTCTGCCGAATAGTTGGCATTGTCCGGCAACTTCTGACATACTTTTTCGGCGTCTTTAAGCATCGTCGGCCACCAATATCCTTGTCGTGTTATGCTCCTCACCAGGATCTGGGGCCTGCATGGGAACCGCACGTACCTTCGTGTATTTCATCGACGATTTTTTCGGCTTTCAGTTGGATCTACACACAGGAGGTATGGATAGCTAAATCCCTTTCGATATAAATTGTTGCCGAGGATGAAGAACCTGGCCGATCGTCTCCTTGTCTTCCTCGACCTCGTCTTTGTCCTCTGGCACCACTTTGTCCCTGAGGAAATTAATTAATGGGGTCATCCACTCGTCCACGTCGACGATCATCATATCTCTGGCCGCTATGGTTGAAATCGTCAGCTCTTCTATCAGCAGTGATGGGGCGCCTCTAGTGCCGATAAGCTATCTTCGATAACTCGTCGGCTTGTTCATTCTCCTCGGACCCTCGTATCTTTATGAGCTCCGCTGAGTCGAATTCTGCCATCATCCTTAGCACCTTCGCTCTGGTACAAGCGAGCGCTTCGCCTCCTTCGCTTCGAACGTGGGACACTTGGCCGACGACCAGTTGGGAGTCGCTGTGAATGCGTTATCCTCTTTGCTCCAAGGGTTTTTGCATTTTCAGCCCCGACACCACCACCGTTCATACTCTGCCAACATTGTTAGATGCTTCGAAACCGAAACGAACTGCGTACCTTAAGTCGAGGCCCTCGGGAGAGCGCATTACGACGCCTGCGCCGCCTCCATTGGAATTTGAGGCACCGTCGACGAAAATTTTCCAACTCTCGTTGGTTTCTTCGTCCATCGCTGCCCGGGCGGTGCCTTCGAAATAAAATCCGCGAGGGCCCTGGGCTTTGATGGCGACCCGGGGCCTGAAACTCGATATCGAATTCGCCGAGCTCGACGGCCCACTTCGCCAACCTCCCCGAGGACTCGGGTCGCTCGAAAATTGGTCGGAGCGGAGCGTCGGTTAGGACAACGATCTTGTGTGCTTGAAAGTACGGGCGTAGTCGTCGGGCTGCCATGATGAGAGCGTAACCGAGCTTCTCCAGGTTGGTGTAGCGCTGTTCGGCTCCTCGTAGCGCCTTACTTGTATGTACCCCGGAGGTGGACTCGATCTTCTTCTCGGACGAGCACCGAGCTGATGGAATAGTCAGTCGCAGATAGTACAACAGCAGTTCTTCGTTGTCACGGCTTGCTTAACGTCGGGACGTTCGCTAGGTGTTCCTTCAGTTCGTCGAAGGCCCCTTGGCTTCTCGGTCCATTCGAAGCGACCCTTCCGCAGTATCTCGAAGAAAGCCGGCAACGTTCCGCCGACCTGACATGAACCTACTAAGAGCAGTTATCCTGCCATTAAGTCTTTGTACCTCTTTGATTGTCCTCGGAGCCGTCATGTCGAGGATGGCTTGGACTTTGTCGGGTTGACGTCAATGCCCTCGTTGGAAGACAGATACCCTAGGAATTTCCCCGCTCGGACACCGAGACACACTTCTCGGGTTTCATTTTCATCCCGTAGAGCTTCAGTATTCGAAAGCTTCGGCTAGTCTTTGACGGGTCCTCGCTTGTCGGCTTTTTACCAGCATGTCATCGATGTATATCTCCATGATCTTGCCAATCTGCTTCTCTCGCCACCACCCGCAGATCCGCCGGCGAGGACCAGGACGGCGCCTTTCCCTCCCCCTCCGCGCTCGCGATCCTCGTCTTGATCTCGGTCTTTCGGTTTGCCGTCGACGACGTCTTTACCGATTATCCCTCGGCGCAACATCTCCGTATCTCCATCTTCAGGCTCCTGCACTGGTCCTGTTAGGTGACCGAAACCTTTATGGTACTCACAGTATAGCTCGCCCCTCGTCCCGATGGAGGCCTTGTGATGGGTTCCGGTCGCCTGAACTCTGGTAGCTTTTTGATGACGGGGAGGATTTCTGAAGGTGGCCTCCCGAACCGGGGAGATCCCTTACGCGACGATACTCGTCGGGTCGTCGGTCAGCCATTCGTCGGTTCTCTGAGTCTCGGCGCCTGTCTCCGCGCGCTTCCTCCCTCCTTGGCCTCTTTTCGCTAGCCTCCGAGCTCTGCTTCCCCTCTCCACGGCCGGCGTCAGTCGCCCAGCGGCTCCCAGGGTTGATTCCAGGCGGACGTACTTCTGCATCCGAGGAGAGGGGTCGGAGAGGCTTACCGGTGGTTTCTTGGCGATCGACGCCACAAATGCTCCGTCCGTGCACACCCTGGTCAGAATGTTGACCGCCGTTCTCAAGTCTAGGTCCACCACTTTCATCACCTCGATCTGAAAGCGTTTCACTAGTCCTCGAAACATCTCGTTTTCTTTTTGAGATACCACCACAGGTCGTCGTGCACAATGAGTGCTGCACCGTTTTGTAGAAGGTCGTTAAACCTTGGGCCAGGTCCGAGAAGCGGGAGACCGATCGCGCCGGCAACGCTTGAACCATTGCAGGCTGCATCATCAAGAGTGGGCATGAAGGCCCTGCATTTCAGAGCGTCAGTCACATTCATCATTTCCACCTGCCCTGAAAATGATCGAGGTGGTGACTGGGTTGGTTGTTCCGTTGTAGCGTCGGAACTTTGGCAACTGGAACTTCGTGGGACCGAAGCCGATGTGATTTCTTCTTCTGTGAAAGGCGAGGAGAGAGAAGCGTTGCACGAGATGGGGCGCGAGTGCCGAGCTGTAGGGCCTTCTATTTTCCGATTCATCTCCCCAGATCGCTCTTCCACCGAGGATCGAGCGGGGACTCGCCGATGGTGATAGCGGTGGACTCCGCCGTAAAGTGGTCGGCTAGGTCGACCCTAGCCATGTTTCCGGCTGCGGCTACCGGCGTCACGGGAGGAGCGTGTCGGTGTGGCTAATTGCCGGCGCGGGAGGTCGCAACTATCGTCGGTTGCGCTTCGGCGTGACTTGCCGATACCGCCGAGGCGCTTGTTGCTGGTGGAGAGCTTCCGTATCACCCTGATTACCTTGGGTTTGTTCTACTTGGCGAGTCGAGCCCTCGCCTCGAGGAGGGTGAGCTTGTTGATTCTGCTCCATCCTCATAAGGATCTGCTGAAGTGCATCAGTGTCTGCTCGACCCGATCGAGCCGCGACGAGGTCGTCGAATCCTGCTCCCCCGCGCCCGAGGCTCCTCCAGGTGCTGCCCCTTCACAATGCTAGTAAGGGTGACTTCTTCCTCCGACGGGCGAACTGCGACCTTTCCCTTGGGTGCCATGAGGAACAGCTTTTTGTATCGCTTTCCCACAGACGGCGCCAATGTTGCGAGAAAATCAGCAAGGATCGTCGGCCGGAGCCAAGCGGGTGGGCCCCGAGGGATTGGTCGCGCCGCGCAGTCGTCAGAGGAGTGAGTTCAACCTGCAAAGAACCACCGAGACTCCTCGGTGGTCGACACTCCGACGATCAAGTTAGAAAGTCGTTAAGAGAGAGAGAGAGAGAGTTTTTGTGCTACGAATAGCCTACCTTTTCCTCGTGGGTCTCTATCCTTTTTATAAGGTCCTGGTCCTTTGGACAGACAAGGAAGTGGCGGGCGAGCCTCCGTGAGGCAGGGGCGCTAATCAGGGAACCCTCGCCAGCTGGACAGGGAGAGTCCTGCCTTGACAGCCGCTTGCCTAAAGCGGGTATGGGCCAGCTGGGGTCGTGATTTACGGGGCTCGTCTGTACCTAGGGTCAGCGTGACCTGGCGCCGGCTGGGGACGCCCGGACTTAGTGCTTATTTGAGTTAGTTCTTCGCAGTGATGGACTAACCTGTGCCGACGACTTCCGACAAAATTGTTGGATCGTCGGTATGGCCGATCCTTGATCTCGTCGACCCAATTTGTCGCCGACGACGACCGTATCAGTTACATAATACGTATTTATCTCTAATTTAACATCATTTATCTGTGTATAAATGAATTTATATAATTTTTTAGAGTAAAATAATAATATTTAATAAGTTATCTTTAGAGATAATTTTTATCACCTATTATTTTTTATCATTTTTTTTATCTTAGATAATTTTTATCACTTAAAGATAAACTAAATAAATTATCAAACTACTTGTGGACATAAAACAGGTGATAAAAAAGGATAAACTCCTTTATCACATTACCAAACTAGCCTGTTACTATTTCCAAATAAATAAGTCTAACTCTAATCCACCCTCACATACATTATAATAGCTCCATAATTGTAAATAGGATCGCGAAGGTCATAACCCGATTGTGAAAGGAAAAATGCCAATCTCTCTCTGTCTATCGTACTACCATGCATGTCCTTTTAACAGGAGTTAACCATAGGGTCATTTATGTTTGCATATATAATAGGGTTATGTTAATTTTTTGGAAGAATTAATTATTGGTCTCTGACAGGGACCTGATATTATTTTCAGGTCCCTCTCAGGTTTTTCCTCCCCTTTCAGGTCCCTACTTTATGTAGGACTTATTTTTTAGTCCCTGCTTTAACCCCTGTTATCCTCCCCCGTTATTTCAAAAGTGTGTAATCGTTATCCCAAAAGTATGTAGCTGCTTAAGTACGTACTTACACAGTTACATGTGTAATTGCGTAAGTATGTAAATCATGTAATTGTGTAAGTATATAATTACATACTTATGCAATTACACATGTAACTCTGTAACTACATAGAAATTTTATAAGTTTGAAACTCTGTAATTAGGACTTACCTAATTACATACTTACGTAATTTCAGAAGGATTTACCTAGTTATCAGGGCTTACCTAATTACCAAATGTTACCTAGGGCTTACCTAGTTACAGAGTTACATATGTAATTCATGTAACTGCGTAAGTATGTAGTTACAGAGTTACATGTGTAACTCTGTAACTACATGTAAGTGTGTAATTACACATGTACATACTATGTAACTACACATACACATGTAACTCTATAAGTATATAAGTACATAGTTTTTTACGCCTTAAGTTTGTAATTATTTATTCATGTAACTATGTAACTATGTATGAAGTAGTTACATAGTTAAATATGTAACTGCGTAAGTATATATTTACACAGTTACATATATAATTGCGTAAGTGTGTAATTCCTATAACTACGTAAGTATAATTACATACTTATGTAGTTACATATGTAACTCTGTAACTACATAGATATTTTATAAGTTTGTAACTCTGTAATTAGGGCTTACCTAGTTACAAACTTACTTAGTTTCATAAGGATATTTACTTAGTTATCAGGGCTTAGCTAGTTACCTAAGGTTACCTAGGGTTTATCTAGTTACAGAGTACACATGTGTAATTCCTATAACTGCGTAAGTATGTAGCTACAGAATTACATGTGTAACTCTGTAACTACATGTAAGTGTGTAATTACACATGTACATACTATGTAACTACACATACACATGTAACTCTGTAAGTACATAGTTTTTTACGCCTTAAGTTTGTAATTATTTCTTCTTGTAACTATGTAACAAGATATGAAGTAGTTACACAGTTAAATATGTAACTGCGTAAGTATATATTTACAGAGTTACATGTATAATTGCGTAAGTATGTAATTCCTATAACTACGTAAGTATATAATTACATACTTATGCAGTTATATATGTAACTCTATAACTACATAGAGATTTTATAAGTTTGTAACTATGTAATTAAGGCTTACCTAGTTACATACTTACATAGTTTCAGCAGGACTTACCTAGTTATCAGGGATTACCTAGTTACCAAATATTACCTAAGGCTTACCTAGTTACAGAGTTACATATGTAATTCTTATAAGGCGAAAGTATGTAATTCATGTAACTGCGTAAGTATGTAGTTACAGAGTTACATGTGTAACTCTATAACTACATGTAAGTGTGTAATTACACATGTACATACTATGTAACTAGAAATGTAATTCTGTAACTACATACTCTGTAACTATACATGTAATTACAGAGTTACATAGTATGTAACTCAGGGACTCTGTAATTAGGTAAGTCCCTGGTAACTAGGTAATTATAGTACAGAAGGGCTTACCTGCGTAAGTGTATAATTACACATGTAACTCTATAACTAGGTAAGTCCCTGGTAACTAGGTAAGTCCTTCTGAACTATGTAAGTCCCTTCTTCTATAATTATGTAACTCAAAGACCTAAAAATAAATCCCCCAAAATTAGGGATTGATCGGTAATTCTACCAGTAAATAAGTAAATATTTATTTCTGTAAATTATTAAGTATTTACAAAATACATATATATGTAATTACATACTTACACAGTTACATGATTTACATACTTATGCAGTTACACATGTAACTGTGTAAGTACATATTTACGTAATTACACATTTTTGGAATAACGGTTACACACTTTTGAGATAACGAGGGAGGATAACGGGGGTTAAAAGTAAGGACTTAAAAATAAATCCTGCATAAAGTAGGACCAAAAGCGGCGAAAAAACTTAACAAGGACCTGAAAATAAAGTCAAGTCCCTGCCTAAGACCAACAATTAATTCTCCCTAAGTTTTATGTATATGAAAATAAAATATCCTGGATTATCGGTGGGAAGATTATTATACGGGAAATCTTAGTTTTGACACCTATAATGTATCATTTTTAAGAACTAGCTCTTTAATAAAGATATATTTCATCGTCAACAATAATAATTCCACATTTATTTGGTAAACTCTAAACTCCTTCGAGTGCTTTCACCATTTTAGGAGAAAAAAAAAACTCTGAGATAACTACATAATTATGAGAGTTTATGAATACATACTTGGATCGGACTGGCTTACTATAGGCTATTTTGATATTAAGGGTAATTTTAGTTAAACTTAGGATATCTCTAGGCAAACCTCTTCCCAAGATTTGGGGAGAGGGAAAATGTCACTCATGATTAATCCTCGGTAATTTAATTTAGGAAGGGTTAACTCTTCTTTTTCTTTGTAAATTTGTTTAAAATATTAATTAATATTATTTTATTTATGTATCTCTCTCTTTCTATATATATATATATAATTGGATTCAAGAGGAGAAGTTAATTTATATAATCTCATTTTTTCTAGTAAAATATGAAACATAGGGTGGGTCAATTTCACGGTCAACTTTAGCCATAATGAGGACGGATAAATTAAAATTTTATTATTATTATTTGAAAAACGTCAATTTTTAGGTAAGTCTCCTCCATCTCAGACACCAAAGACGAGTCCTACAATATATAAATATTTAGGTAAGTCGTACAATTTTTAGGTATCTCTCTCTTTCTATTTTTGCCAAAGCCCGCAAGAAAGAGGCACTCCCATTTGCCCACTCTCCAGGGTCAACGACGAAGCTCTGAATGTCCGCTTTCACCGGCAAACACTTGCCACGTCATTCTGATGGACTCCCCTAGTGAGGTCAACTCCCAAGGTGGTGACCGTGTGGTTATACACGCTGGATCTCTTCTCCATCGCCGCAGTCGACCGAGAATCGCCGGAGAGACGGAGCAGATCGAGGCCTGACCACACATCACGATGTCCCTCCGCCTGTCCTTCTCGCTCTCCCTCTTCTTGGTCACAGCAGCAGCAGCAGCAGCGTCGTTGGCGGCGGCGGCCTCCGGGGCGCTGCCGGGGTGCCCCAACATGTGCGGCAATGTGAGCGTCCCCTACCCTTTCGGCATTGCCCAGGGCTGCTACATGCCAGGCTTCCGGATGACCTGCAACGACACCTACGACCCTCCCAGGATGTTCATGAACTCCGGCAATCTCCACGTGACGGAGATCACCGACGACCACCTGACCATCGACATCCTCATAGCCCGGGACTGCTACAAGCCCCTCAACCTCGGCCCCGACATCCGGCAGATGTACGTAGACGTCACCGGGACGCCCTACACCCTCTCCTACGAGAGGAACAGGTTCACCGCCCTCGGCTGCGACACCATCGCCATCAACTACCGCACCAGCTTCCTGACGGACTACACCAGCGGGTGCGTGGCCTTCTGCGGCGACACCTCCAGCATCACCAACGGGAGCTGCTCCGGGATCGGATGCTGCCAGACGGCCATTCCTCAGGGGGTGAAGCGGCTCAACACCATGCTCCGGAGCCTGATGAACCACACCACCAGCTTCAGCATCAGCCCCTGTAGCTTTGCCTTCCTGGTGGACCAGGAGCGGTACGTGTTCGACGTGGCGGACCTCCGCGGCTTCGCCAGCAGGAGCAGGGTGCCGGCGGTGCTCGACTGGGCCATCGGGAGCCAGGCGTGCGAGGAGGTGAAGGGTGCGCCGGACTACGCCTGTGGCCCCAACAGCTACTGCCTCAACTCCACCAACGGGCCGGGATACCGCTGCCGCTGCAACAGCGGCTACCAGGGGAACCCGTACCTCCCTGGCGGCTGCCAAGGTAAACAATTGCTTAGAACTTTCTGATTGGCATCACCTTACATTTTTGCAGCGGGTGATCGCTGTGTGCGTTGCAGATATCGACGAGTGCGCGGACGCTTCCACCAACCCCTGTGCGGAGATCTGTACCAACACGCCAGGGAGCTACGTCTGCTCCTGCCGGAGCGGGAAGGCCGGTGACGGCAAGAAGTCGGGGACGGGCTGCATAAGACAGTCCAAGAGGTTCCCGCTAATCCAGGTCGTCCTAGGTGAGCTCCACCATGTATAACCTGAGCATATATAGTTTGTAGTTGCGGCACACCACTCTTGGTTAATCGATTCTTGACGCTTCCCTCTTGCAGGCGCCGGCCTAGGCTCTGTGTTCCTCCTCGCCATCGCTTCCTGGTCGTACTGGGCTCTTAAGAAGAGAAGGATGATCGTACTGCGAGAGAAATTCTTCAAACAGAACGGCGGGCTGCTGCTGCAGCAGCAGATCGCCTCCCGCGACGGCGCCGCCGAGACGGCGAGGATCTTCACCTCCAGGGAGCTCGAGGAGGCAACTGACAACTACAGCGAGAGCCGGGTCCTCGGCCGGGGAGGCTACGGCACCGTCTACAAGGGGATCCTGCCTGACCAAAAGGTGGTGGCCATCAAGAAGTCGAAGGTGGTGGAGGAGGGCCAGGTCGAGCAGTTCATCAACGAGGTGGTCGTGCTGTCTCAGGTCATCCACCGCAACGTGGTCAAGATCCTGGGTTGCTGCCTGGAGACCCCGGTTCCGTTGCTCGTCTACGAGTACGTCCCCAACGGCACCCTCACCCACCACCTCCACGACGGCGGCCACGTCTCCTCCCTCTCGTGGGAGACCCGCCTGCGGATCGCGGCGGAGACCGCCGGGGCTCTGGCCTACCTGCACTCCGCCGCCGCCAGGCCCATCATCCACCGGGACGTCAAGACGGCGAACATACTCCTGGACAAGGCCTACACGGCCAAGGTCGCGGACTTCGGCGCCTCCAGGCTGGTTCCTCTGGACAGGGCCCAGATCACCACCTTGGTCCAGGGGACCCTCGGCTACTTGGACCCGGAGTACTTCCAGACGGGGCAGCTAACGGAGAAGAGCGACGTGTACAGTTTCGGTGTCGTGCTGGCGGAGCTCCTGACGGGGCAGAAGCCACTGTCGCCGACGAGGCCGCAGCAGGAGAAGAACCTGGCCATCTATTTCCTCCTCGCCATGAGAGGCAACAGGGCGTTTCAGATACTGGAGCCCCGGGTGAGGAACGAGGGGAGCCGGGAGCAGCTGGAGGGGGTGATGGAGGTGGCGAAGGGGTGCCTGAGGCTGAAGGGGGAGGAGCGGCCCACCATGAAGGAGGTGGCGGCGGAGCTGGAGCGGCTGCGGAGGGCGTCGGCCGGGGCGCACCCGTGGGCGGAGGGTGGTGGGGACGACACAGCCTACCATAGCTTGGTGGACCAACGCGGGAACGTCAACGCGAGTGCGTACTACACCAGCGCGTCTAGCGGGGACGACAGCATCGAGGCGCACATCTTGCTATCGCTGGACATGCAGCGGTGACGAGGAGCTCTCTTTTTGAGAAGCCAGGTGTCTTCTTACGTACGTCTATAGTCATGTTGGTTCTCTTTTTGTTCACACAAGTAATTATAAGAGATGTTCTCTACAAGTAGAAGAAGTTAATTAGGACAACTCCACATAGATGCTATTCTAATAAAATCCTTCATAAAGAAAGGAGAAAGTCTAGCTACTAGGATAAGTATCAGGCTCCACACACTCCAATAGTATGTCTGGATCGCTGTGTGGAGACGTTGAACGCCGTCACCATGCATGTTACCAGTGTTTTTGGCTTTACCTGTCATCTTTTTCACCGTGTCACCAGTGTTTGAATGCCATACTTTGTTGGCGGTTACAGACAGGTTTTACTTCCATGCATGTCACATACGCAACGCCGTATATATATATATATATATATAACTGTTATATATTTTTGATTAAAGGTGAATGTAATAGTATTAGGGTTTATTGTAATAAGATGAAGTTTATCTAAGATATCATTTCCTATTAGTAATGTAATTGTATCTTGCTGATTTGCATATAACTGATTAAAATATATAATATACGAAACATTATTTACATCTAACACAGATAGATAAGAAACATAACCTTCATATTATAATTCTATTATTTTATTTTCAAAGGTAATATATTATCTTTTTTCTTTTGCAGATCTTACTTGATTTTCTATAATATTAATGTTAACATGTGACATGGAAGCTTATATATATATATATATATAATATGATGTGTTTGTGTAGAAATGTAGATACATACTTGATTTCTTGGCTCGGTAGGTACTTGGGCCATCCTTTTGAGAGGTATATCACATATTCGGGTCGTTTCACTTACTATTTAGTCGACTGGGGGTAATAGTCGAGAGCATAGGGTGATGGGGCCGTGCTCATCCCACAGTGCGTCATGTGGAGGGCGCGGTCTTAAGTGTATTAAATGTATTATTATTATTATTATATATTAATTAAAATAATAAATATAAATAATCATACAACGCACATAAATAATCATTTTGTATATATTATTGTGATATTTGTGTACATTAAATCACCATTTATGTGTGTTTGTACATATCCATTTATATATATTATTTTAGGTAAAAAATAATAATATATTAAATATATTTAGAGTCGCATCTCTCCACATAAATGTTGTGATCAGAGAGATACGACTCCTCCAAATCAAATTATGTTCCCGACTAATGGAGAGCATAAAATTTCTCGAGTAAAATATTCACCCGACTGTGCTGAGATTAACTGTGTACATGAGACCCGTGCCTACCAAACAATGGTTACAAACGTATAGGTCCTACGTGCCAATCAATCTCGTCCCAAATAGGGTGAGTTTTTTATCCAACTGCATAGATATTAATAATTTCGAATTATAGTTCTCACCACTGCACTTGAAGAAGGATTCAACTTCTTAACTGGTGAAGGCTCGTACTCGGGTGCTCCTAATTACATATGACAACAGAGCTAGCCAATTAAGAAAATTCCCATGCTAGATTTGAAATAGAGTGGTATGAAAGACTCTCATATTGGAGAGGAATTAAATACTTACTATACTTAATTAAAACTTGTAAATATCATGAGAAGAAAAAAAACAACAAAGAAAAGAACAGGTTTCCAATGGATGCATGGAGGTGGACTTGGCGTGTGAATGCCTGCTCAATCATCGATGGATCTCTGCAGCCGACCACGCCCCAACTTTTGACTTCCATCACTTGTGTTCGTATTGAACCGTACAATCTATATAAGGTCGTTGACTAGAGCAAGATCATACAAAAGAAGAAAAAAAATGACTGGCTGGCAATACGAAACCTGGTCCACGAAGAGGTTTAATTTACTTGGCCGGTGCTCGTCAAATACGAAGGTGGATTCTTATAATATTTAAAGGGAAATGACACGTGGCCGGGCAGCCGTCCACAAACACAACACGGGGGACCCCGCACCAAGTATTGCTCGGAGATCAGTAGCTCACTAGTTTTCTTTGAGAAAAGAGGGGAAATTGTTTTTTTAATCTTGAGGTACAAAAAATTTTTCATTAAGTTTTTGGGCGTAGAAATCAGCAGCGTCACCCAAAAGCCCAAAACGCCTGAAAAAATTTGGCGTGCTAGGAATTGGGCTTGGGCGGCAACGATTGGCCGGGAAACAAAACAAAAGGCAGAACTCGGGCTTTCTTGGGCTTGTGATCACCTGGTCGTACTACTCATGGCTGGCCGTCCGATCTCTAACACACGGCCACGCCACATAGGCAAGAACGCCCATCCCCTTGCCTCACGGGCCCACCTCCAAAGTCCAAACCACCCCACGCTGCCAACTTTCCTGCATCACCGCGGCGCCTGGGCCGTCCGTTGGTGCGTTCAATCCGGACCGGCCCATGCATGAGGGGTATCAATTTCAGAAAAAACAAAAATATTTTTGCATGTATATCCATGTTACAAGGTTAGTTGCATGAAAATTCTGATTAGATTTACCTTTGTGCGTATACCCCTCTTATGGATATAAAACAAGAGACCCTGCCATAATATGCCGTGACAGAAGTCAAGTATATTTTTAGAGTATTTCTTTCATTTTTACATGTATACGCTTATTAAAAATGATAGTGTATGAATATTTCAAGTATGTGCTTGATTTCCAGAGCTACACATGCAAATGCAATTTTAAAAAGATTATCACACAATTAAACTTATAGGAAATATATATGCAAAAAACCCTTTCAAAAATAACAAGTGCATCTGGGCCGGACCAAGCCAGAACAGGGCCAAGGAAACAACATTGGCCAAGCTTTTGTGGTGGCGGATTGGCTCAGACCTGTAAAGACACATCCCATTGACATCCTTACTGAAAACCATTGTTTTTTAATGAAAGGCCAAAGATGGTCGTTTTTATTGATGAATTGAAAATGAGAGAAATATTGACAATAGCCCAACTCAGAAAAGAAAACCCGGGTAAGAGATAACTAAAATTCTAAAGAGGATCTATCCCAGGAGTGAGTTCGTCAGAGAACAGCACGATGACGTAGGTCCGGTCGACGAGAGCATCTCTCTATTTCTTCTTCATCTGAATCCATTTCGGATGTCTCAGAATGAAAAGTAAACTCAGGCATGAAAATATTCTCAACTTTAGCACGTTCAGCAACTGACATAACCTTCGTCTGTAAACCAGTAGTAAATGCTTGAGGTAGCATATATATAGCATATGTAGGACGCACAGGACTGGGAGATCATTCTCTAGTGATTGGTAAACAAATCCTGACTCTCCCTTTTCGAGAAGGACGCGAGAGACGACATCTAGAAGACGAACCACTAGAATGGGTAATGGAGTTCTCACCATTAGTTGATTTCACCAGTGTGGCTGGGGACTGACGCACCATCTGAGCGAAAGTCATGGGAGCACTATTTTTAAAGCTCTGCCCTTGGGAAAACAACTTCCCAGATAGTATATATATGATCACCTTTCTTTTTCTTCTTCTGACACTTCGAAGTCAATTTGTCTTTGAATCGAGGGCTTGTGGATCACCTTTCATGCTCTCTGTGCCAAAGACAGAAAAGATTACCTTAAGAACTCCATGACCGATTATTATTGTCACTTCCATGCTCTCAATATCAGATCAAGTAGAAGATATACTAATAACGGTGCCATAATCAGATACTATTGATAAGGATTTAGAGGCAATGGAAACAAAAGTCAGTGGCATCAAAATGGCCTACCTAGGAATGCAAAATTAGGCCGGCTAAGTTGAGTTGGAGGCTGTTGGGCCAAACCAAGTTTACATTTCTCAGACCCATTTTTAACATGACCTGTATATATAACACAAGAATAATATTTGTTGCACACAATTACTTCAACAAAGAACACATATGTATGTCTGTCATTCTCAAACTGGTGACATATATGTTGGGGATATGTACCTGTTGCGGAAGTCATCTCACATGCGAGAAGGAAGACGACGTCTGGAAGAAGATCAACGTGCACGAATGTCGGGAAGGGAGACGCATAACCCTCTGCGCTTTTCTTCTGATTTCCTCTCTCTATATATCTGTAGTGTGACGACCCTCATTATACCGGTACGGTTATACCAACTCACGTCGGTATAGTGAACGTTATCACAGTGGGGCATTTACCCAAACAATAACATACGATTGAGATGCTCATAAATATAAATACAGAGTAGCGGAAGTAAAAGAACAAGGTCTTTCATTTCATCATCCACATTAACATACATGCTTCAAATGACAATTTAAAGATAACTAAAGTCCACATAAAGAAGTTATACTAAGTTCAAATACATAGTTGTCCACGAATTACATAGCGTTTCTATTACACTGCCTCATTTACATACGATGGAAGTCAAAATGTCACAACTACAACTCCGCCAAGCTAATCCCCGCGCTCGGAATCGCTCTCCACGGTCTCCTCCAAAGGTGTATCACCTACTAAACCTGTACGCCGAAGCAAGTAATGAGTCTAAAAGACTCAGCAAATAACACCACACATTTCATACATGCATATATCATAGCAGATTTTCATCCAAAGTCACAATTGACAAAACATGTAGCATGCTTGACATCAATAAGAGGCAACCTATCATGGTAATTCTACCAAATTAAACACATGATTCATGATTTCAGATTTTTCAAAATAAAACGTCCTCTCACATGCTTTCTACTTATTTCATCACATGAAGGTTTTACCTCCAATTAAGCAAAACATGAGAGCAACCAAACATGGTGTGCTTACATACATGAAAGGAGATCTTCCTATCAGGGTTTCTACACATACTTGCACATGCACATTGTCGTTTTATACACTTTTAGCTTGCTGTTTTGACATGAATTAGAAATTCACAACCAATCACATGAGAGCTACAATCTCAATTAACTATATCATGGTGGCGCTTAAACATGGAAACGTTACACATAAGCAAGAAATGCTACTAGCATGGTTTCTACGCATTTCTACACATGTAAAACATTTTCATAACTACAATTAGGTTGCTGTTATGACACGAGTTTAACATAACATATCATGGATCACCATTTCATCATCTAACACATTAGTTCACATGTTTGCACAATTTTCTCATTCGCATAGTTCACTTTTTACACATTGCACATTTACACATGTTCACATTACACAATTTACACATGTACACATTCACATTTTTCACACTTTAGTGCCGTGACACATAGTCCAAACCACCATTAGAAGGACACATACACATCACATACACATAGACGCCACCTAGGCAATACAGTGACGACTCTTGGACTGCGCAGACCGGGAGAACAAGTCTCCACCCTAACCAGTGGTACTTGTCCACCTCCAGGATTTCATCCTAATGCCCTTAGGATCTCAACACATTGAACCTTCCCATGGGGACTTTTCCATGGTGCGGTTCTACAGCCTTCTATGGAAGCAGTGTCACACATGGCATAGTCTTACACATTACACATACCGATTTCTGTACACATTTACACAAGACATCCTCATACCTTCACATTCTTTTTTCCTAGAATGATGCTACTGATAACAGGGATTAACATTCACTAACTTGCATTAATCAGGTTGGAAAAACACATCATTAAGTCATATTTATGATAACATGCATTTATCACATTTTTCACGTGAAATTTTCATAACACTCATTGTAGTCATCGGAATAGCATGAAAATTCAACCACATACTTATTTCAGGTTTATAATCTTACATGAAATTTTCCAGATTTTTCAGAGTTAACATATATTTTCAGAAATTGAAACATTCAGCCTCATATTGTCCATAATTCAATTCCACACCGAACACAACATGAATAGTAGATTCAATAGACCTCAACCCTGAACCCAACGTATACCTTATCACAGGAATTTCCCCCGGATTTATTACACAACACACAATTTACTGGAAATTTCACAAACCCTACGCATGTTTTCAAATTTCAGAGCAAAATTTTACAATAAATCATACGAGCATGGAGAAATTTCAGAAATTGCAGGGCACAGACTGACCCCTACACACATGGTTCATAAAATTTAGGGCATCCAAATTCCTCACGAGTTGCACAAACAGAAACTAACATGATCTAGGATTTTTATCATACATGCATTTTTCATAAATGACACCCTTCATACCAAATTCAGAAATTGTAAGGACCTCACCACACATACCACCATTCATAATACATATCATAGTATGGTTACCATATATCCTCATGCGAGAACCTCGAAAAATTATCATATAGAAGGAGAGAACAGCTCACTGTTCTGTCCTGACGATCTTAACGGCATAGTCTGACCGTTAATGGAGCCTAACGGCAACATCGTTGGCCGTTAATGAAGATATTGACGGCAAGGGATATTGCCGTCAAGTTCAGGTCTGTGCAGAAATACAGACCCGAGCTCCAAATACAAGAAGAATGGGGGATCCAGGACTCGATTTAAAATCTGTAAAAATAACAAAACCCTACTAGACATCTACATGGACGAAATGTAAGGGTTACTTGCCTTTAAACAAGTCTCCAAAGGGATTAAGATGGTGGTGAAGCTCTCCTTGGGCAGTCGAAGCCTCCACAAATGCTCTCCTCCAGGTTCTAGGTTGGTGTAGAAGCTAAACCGCTGCTGGGGAAGTCTTCCCTGATGTTCCAGCTACCCTCCTGATGCAGTAGGTCGCCGGATGAAGCCTTGAATCGCCGGTTTGAAGCCTCCAAAGTTGAGTCTTTGTGCAGTTCCGAGCTAGGGTTTTTCTCTATCTCTTGAAAGAGGTCAAGAGAGATTTTCTGGTGTAGAAGGGTTGTGGTTTATAGCAGAGGGGTTTGGGGAACCCCGGAGTGGTGATGGGAAAGGCTCACAGCCGTTGGGGACAGCTCCCCAATGGCTGAGCTTCCTTCTTCCAGAATTTTGAGGTCTGCAATGCATGCAGGTCAGAGATCTTAACGTCTACATCCATGGACGTTGGCTTAAGTATTGGCGTCTATCGAAGTGGACGCTGACTCAGCATGGACGTCCATCCATGTGGACGCCAATTGGGTCCTTCGGCTAGAACTCAAAATATGTAGAAACCATGCCTAACTCATACATATATACATGCCATATATATATATACTATCATGTACACACTACTACCATGCAATTCATACACTAATTACAACTAATTATACACATGCACACATAAGTATAACTAGTTAATACATACGTTGATATGTACATCTATGCATACACAAATATGGATTATTTACACGAAATAAAATAATGCAACAAAATTCGAGGGCCTTACATGTAGTCTGTGTGATTTGATGGGGAATCTCACATATATATTTATAGAGAGGAGGGATCAGTCTTAATAGACCTGAAGATGATCCCACCCATAATAAGATCCTAATAGACACTTAATGAGTTAAGTCCATAAATTTATTCTGTTAATTAGACCTGATGGTGTGTTAATGTTGTGTAGCGCAATACAAATGGACCACAATATTGGGTAAAATCTAACAATGTAAACATACATAGTTAAGGGACAGTTTTATTAGTTGAGAATGATAGAGGCCTTGTAAGATCTTTGGTCAATATAACTATTTTTTCAAATAATCCACATCAATTTTACGGTAACTCTTTCGAAATTATTCTCACCTTTTATGTTTAGAGAATCTTTTCATGAACACAAGTGTTTTTTCCGATTTTTTTTCGAGTTCAGAGAAACAGTCCTATCGAGGGGGACAATTGATTGCTCCAAACACCAACAACCATATATATACACCCATGTTGTGGTGATCGGGTTGGCTTTCCCTGTCATATGACCAGTCTCTACATAAGTTAATGAGATATAGCCTTGCAGAGGTTCTTAGATATCCATCCCGGCCCTCCTCCGAAGCAGTCGACTGCGATGCTATTTAATGTGCTCATTTATCTCTTACCATGGATGAGAAAGTGGAAAAATATTTGGTCGAAACGAAACATATGGGCAACACATGCATGCATGCCTAGCTAGAAGATTTAATACCATTATATTCCCGAATGTCCTGGAAAGCGGGCTTGCATAATTAAGCGTGTAAGATGTGTAGGGACGGCTTGTGAGGATAAAGGTAGGAAAGCATTTCACAAATAAAGGGGGAGGGAGACATCAGAGGCTAGCCAGGCCAGCCAAAAGAGCAGCAGTACCGCAAAGTTCTCGTTAGATGGGCAGTGGAGGAGCTGGTAAAGATATAGAAAAAAGACTAGAACAAGTGAGCTAGCTAGTTTATGGAGATCCTAGATATATATATTATGCAAGATGTATGCACTGATATCATGATAAAAACATGCATGTTGCAACGGTGAATATGCATGTTTTTTTTCTCTCTCTCTCCAAGATCAGCCTATTAGCTTTTTCATTTTTCGGTTTGTTTTACATACATCCACTTAAAAGTGAAAAATCTATCATAAGTTTGTATATTGCATGCATACAGTGCATGATACATATGTGAACTTTTCCCATCAAAATTTTCTAAGGAGTCGTCATTTAGGAGGAGTACAAATTCCGACGGAAGTTTGCCATGATGGGTCATGCATAAATGATGTTAAGTCGAGATTATACAAGCAAATGTGGAAATAAATTAACACGTTATAGATGGGAAAGGGAGAGGGGCCGGGGTCTGGAGAGCTTCCTGCGCCGGATCAGGAGATGATTGAGTGCAAAGCCATGTGTGGGAAGGATGATGGCGATCGATGGTGGCTTAAGATGGAGGCAAAATTATGAGGGGGGAGGAGAGGAGTGAGGAGCACGGGATGCGGGGGGTGCAATGATGTCATCAGTGTTCTGTAGAGAAGAGGGCCCCCCCCCTATCACGAGCTCTGGCTCCTGCCTTGTAAAGTTAAAAATGACCAGGCCAGGCCAGCTTCATCTTTGTGCTGGGTGGAAGCCAATGTTCTACGTACTGTTCTCTCACATCCCCACACCCCACCCACAGCACCCACATATACATATATACATACATATGGTCCCCTCCCCCCCCATTCCCTATGCAGCATGCACAGACACTTCCACCAGCTAGCTAGCTGCAAACCCTTTAATTCGAACATCTCCTCGAGCTTTCCAACACAGATTTCTGGAAGCCTCACAGGATGCCATGGCAGAGGCACCTGCTATAGGTTTCACAGGTTCTGATGGACAGGGGGGACCTTCGATGAGTTGGGTTTCGAACAAGAACTGTGAGTTGCCCGTTTCTGTTGCCAACATATCTATCTATGCTCCACCACACAGAGGTAGGCCTCTTGGTGCGTTTCTTCCCCCAAAACTGTGAAACCGGCCCGTCTAGTATATATATCCACTGCAGACGTAGCTCTAGTCGTTCGAGAGAGAGAGAGAGAGAGGCAAGACGTCATGCTGTGATGGGTTTCAGGAGAGACATGCATGCATGCATAGAGGGATTAATACGTCTGATGTGAGAAGAAGACTAGGGTTTGATTAGGTTGACAGGTAGAGTCTCATGAAAGAATAGAAGTAGAAGTGGTTCTCCTCCGGATAATGGGCTTATTCTGGGCCGGGCAAGTCATTAAGTAAAAGGCATTGATTGGGATCCGGTAAGGGTCCACCCGGCCGGAGCAAACCACGTGCGCCGTTGTGTGTGGGGTGCAGACTTGCAGTGGGCAGCAATCGTAACGAAGAAGAAGCGTGGGGGAGAAGGAAAGGGGATCGACGACCTTCGTAAAGACTCAAACAAAGTCTATCGTTAGTCCCACGCGATCCCGGATGGTGGAAACAAGAGAGGGAAGGAGGTGTTCTTTCACCAAAGGTGCATGCAGCGTGCCTGCAGGCCAAGTGAGGAATGATCACAAACTTATCTCATTGTGACGTGTTGAGGGGAGATTGAGTTGGGGTTGGATGCATGGTGGCAAGGGATAGAGTCCAAATCCTCTAAGTGCAAAGGAGGATGGGATTCTAGTAGTGGTCAATAGGAGGGCGCCAAATGTCCATAGTCTTTTTTTTCAAAATATTTTTTTACCTATAAATTAGTTCTTCAAATTAAAATATACTCATAAATATTAAGATACAATTATACATATCAAAATATAACCATAAACGATTTAAAATATAAACACTAAACTACAACCATAAATAGCTTGAATACAACGTTATGTTTATAATTGTATTCTTGTGTTTATGGTTGTATTCTAGTGTTTATAGTTGTATTTTGATGAACATTCACTAGAATACAACCATAGCACTAGAATGTACACCCATAAATATAATATTGTATTCAAATATTTATGGGTGTATTTTAGTACGTATGATTGTATCTTAATATTTATGGATATATTTTAACTTGAAAAATCGATTTCCATGTAAAAAAGTGTTTTGAAAAAGGGGCTCGACAAATTTGGCACCCTCCCATTGGTAATTGCTGGAGTCACATCTTCCTTTGCACTTAGAGGATCTGGACTCCAAGAGATAGGGCTACGAGTGTCGGGTGTCGACGACGATGTTGATACGGTGAGACGAATAGCCGTCACGTGGCAATGATGTGACATGAATAATAGTCAGGGATAAAAAACGATCGAATAGCTAAATATGACATGGCAGAGTTGTTAATATCGGTGGTGGCAAAGATTGATATCTAGAATGACCGCACATGATAATGATATGATATGATGGAGTTAGATTGATTTAGACAAATCTAGTTCATTCTTAGACCGACCACATTACTCTCACCTTAGGTAATTTGTTTTTGCTGATATTAATTAGAGAGCAAACCACTTATTCACCTTCTTTGACCTAAATTTTGATAATAATAATAATAATAATAGATTGTTACTAGAGGAGTTTGACAAGTTATTACCATGTGTTCTTAAATGGTCAGATAAAACTGTCACTTTTGATATGATCAAAGTGTGGTTATTTATTTTAGTCGTCTATTAATTCTTGGTGTTTCGATCGGTAGAAACAGACAAAGGGTAGAGTTGATGCTAGCCCATGTATCTACCATCGACAAGATAAGATGAATAAGATTAACAAGGTTAATATATTTCTCACCTCCAATATAATTCTGTAGCAATAGGATTGACATCAAATCCGTCAAAGGTTTTTAAAAAAGGAATGAGAGAGATAGCAAGACTTCTCCCAATATCCTACAATCTATCTCTCAATAAAATTACCAAGAAAAAAAAAATTAATATTAACTTCTGACGATATGCCGGCGGCTAGCTACTTCTGCAGCATATTCTGCAGGCATTTGCCTCCCCGCACGCAGCCTACGTGGGTAGGTGATGGATCCAATGCTCCACACTTTGTCTTCTTATACACATATCCATCTACTTCCGTCACCACTACTACTTATAACCAACCATTCCCAACACCAGGAGCACACAGAAACCCATGCCCCACCCTAGCTACTAGTACTGCTCACCCCCACCCCCATTCTAAATTTCCTCTCTATATGGGTTTCTGAACCCCATGCAACAAATGGGCACCACGACTTCTCCACACCCCATGACATAATAGAAATGCTATTTATTTAGTTGGTTGGATAATTTATTTATCTTGTTAAATGCGAAATTGGTCGAGTGTCTATTCTCGAGGGATTGAGATGATCTACACCATATGTAGTCTTACACCATTTTTTTACAATGCAATTTTTAAAAAACTATTTTAAAAAAATTATTTATTTTACTATTATAAGAAGAGTGAATTTTATTAAAATCTCACAAAAAATGAGTTATTCTCGTAGGGTGGATCAAGATTGACTAAGTCAACCTTAAAAGAATTACTCATTCTTTTTGGGTTTACTTATTCTCAATCAGATTTTAATAAAATTCACTCTTCTTATAATAGTAAAAATATATATATTTTTTGATTTTTTAAAATATTTTTTAAGAATTGTGATGTAGGAAAGTAACATAGGATTGTGGAGTAGAGGATCCGGATTCGTTTTTGAGACCTGGGGCCTAAACAACTGACTAATCCCTTGTGGTTGTCCAAATAAATAATTTATCTCACCAACTAAATAAATAAATAAATAGCATTTCTCATAACCATAATATATACACATCTTATTTCTCTATCTTAGTCCCTCCGTACTGTTAAGTCTGTAACAAGTGGGCTTTAGGCGATCCTAGTTCACTTAGGAAAGGCAATCGCAGTCCAAATAGGAATAGCTTTCTCGATACCTTTATATATATATATATATATTACCACTTCCATTAACTACTTTTACGAGGCATATATAGGGGGGAGAGAGAGAGAGAGAAAGAAGAAGAAGAATCGGTCGCCTTCTCGCTCGGTTCTGCTTTGAGATAGCTGGGTGCTGCTGCTACTTCTTCCGTCTTCTTCTCACCCTCTCCTTTCTTCCTGTTACTTCATGTACGCCGATTTCGGCACGGTTTCCTTCCCGGCCATGTCGAGCAATTCAGAGCCATCCGCGCCGGAGAAGAGTTCAGGGGCAGTCCAGAGTGGATCTCCGCCGAGACCCACGTCGGAACCGCTTCATGCGAGTGAGAACCAGGCTCGGGAAGGGGATGATGGCAGCAGCGGCGTGGAGAGGGGTGAACACGGAGGGGGAGAGGATCGAGCTCCCGAAGCTGGGGACGACGGTCTGCGGGAGGAAGTTGCTGAGTCCTCGGGCGCCGGGAAGGAGGAGTCGACGACGGAGGCGGGGGAAGGCGTCGACGTCGATCGCCACGGCGAAGGTGACGACGGCTACCACACGCCGACGTCTCCGAGGTGTAGGATTCCGGCCGACCTGCCGTGCCCTCCGGCTCCGAGGAAGATCCCGCCGAAGCCGCGGTGGCGGAAGCGTAATCTAGGCGACCAGGAGATCTACCGGGTAGTGCGCCGGCGCATCCAGTTGTCTGGTGAATTCGAATTGGTGCTCCGCCCAGTGGTCGACGGCCCTCCAGCTGGCCGCGTCGGCAACGGCGCCGGAGAAAATAAGGACGTCGTGGGTTGACACGCATGCGTCGGGAACCCCGCAGGTTCCCCACTTAATTTGCTGGGTTAAATTTTTCATGCTTTCGTGAGGGGAAGCAATCCATATATGTATTGTTTGATTTGTTTGTTCTTTTGCTGTTTGGGTTTCAGCTATTGTTGTGCTCCGGGAATTCCAACCAGAGAGTAGCTAGGGAAGACAAGGAAAAAAAAGTACTGTTTCCTTTTATAAATACTATTGTTTCCTTTTCTGTTACCCATAAATTTCCTTTAACATTGTACAATTTGATCTCTTTCCTAAGGCATCATAACAGGAGAGAGTGCAGCTCTTTCTACAGTTTGATCAACTTTCAGAGATCGAGATGCCCAGATCTGATTTGTGAAAAAAGATGTCCTTTTTCTTCCTGGTCTAGGCTAAGAAGAACAAGCAAGGACACAAGAAAATGTCTTTTTTCTTCTGCTTTGGGGGGGAGAGAGAGAGAGAGAGATGGGTTTCGATGATCCTTTTGTTTTTAATCTTTTCCCTTTCATGGGTTGTTTTGTTTTGTTCTTCACATGGGAGAATGTTGAGAGATCGGTGTGTGCAAATGTACACTGGGATTAATCAGAAACATGGTGGGCGGTGATCCCACAACAGCCGCAGCCATTCCTCGGATTCCCCTTCCCCAGAACAAGAGGCCCGCAGATAAGTGCGGGGGAGAAACTTCCTTGGGGTTTTTGTTTGTTCTGCTTTGTTGCGGTGTTTCGGGGTCAATCCATTCCCACTATGAACAGAAACGCTCATAATTAGCAGTGCGAAATCTGGGCATCTGGGGATTTTTGCATGGATCATCTGCCCTGGCTTCGTATATATGGTAC
The DNA here is from genome assembly GCA_014218235.1 of Colocasia esculenta. Classification (NCBI taxonomy): domain Eukaryota; kingdom Viridiplantae; phylum Streptophyta; class Magnoliopsida; order Alismatales; family Araceae; genus Colocasia; species Colocasia esculenta. The sequence goes on from CM024757.1 coordinate 5,579,156, forward strand.
AGTGGCAAAACGACAAAGCACATCCCCCCCACCTTCCGGCCCTTTATCATAGTGTAATATCTTGGTTGTTATAATGGGCATAAGTTCCATCTACTGTGGCTTTCCCATGACATTCCATAGATGAGAGAGAGAGAGAGAGAGAGAGAGAGAGATGAACTCCTAATTATTATCACAACAGCTTAACTTTTCTATAGATTGTCTGCAGACCTTGATACACCTGAGCAAAATGGTGGTTGTGACTGACTTCAGAAGTTTCTTGTATGCAAGTACATGAGAACAACAATGTCTGGACAAACACTACAGCACAACACTTTCACACCTTCCTCTTCTCCCATACCCCTTGCCGTTTTAAACTCTCTTAGATCACCCTCCTACACCAAGAGTCTGGATCTTCCCACGGCGGCTAGCCATGGTGGCTAGCTAGGGCTACATCCATGTTATGGAGGACATGCAGACAGAGGGGACGAAGACACTGCATGTTCACCACCGCCACCATCACTGTCGTCCTCTTTCTCCCACCTGCCGACATCTTTTTAGCTAGCATGGGCTCTCGCGGGGGCAATATGTATGAACTAGGTGAGAATCGGAATATGGGAGAGGAAGTTTGTGGGTTTTAAAAGCGTATATATATATATGTGCATGGACTTGCAGCATAAAAAGATTGGAGACGCTCTAAATCCTCTCTCAATTGTGCTGAGACGATCCATCCGGCCTCGTCCACACCATTTGAGGAACATGCATGTAGATGATCCTGTAAGAACTCATCGGATCCGGGTTGAGGGGGGCAAACTTACATGAACAATCGATGGAATGAAGGCCTTCCACATCATATGGTTGGCAAAGCAGGAATCCCTGTCGGCATGTCCCTGCATATGGGAGGTCCGCCTTGATTGGTGGGGCTCCCAATTGGATACACAAAAGTGATCGACATGGCTGTGCGTGCGTGTGTTTCGTACCCTTCCAGCTAAAGGACCGCTGTTCCACTCCGGATCCAAGTTGGTGATGGCAGACACAACACTGTTCACCCGATTCATGGCAGCTTTAAGGCATCAAATTAAACAGCACGAACCCAAGGAGAGTACGGAAGGAGAGGAAAAACACAGCTTTAAGAAGAAGCGCTCGAAATACTCTCTTTTAGCCTCATGCTAACTAAAAGGTTTCTTCCTGGGTACATGCATGGGCACCCAACATGTACAGTGCTTAGGAAGGTTCTACTTTTGACAGCTTCTCTGATGCGATGCCTTTCCTCGCAACTGTAGGTTCGAACGCATGTTTCTGCTTAGGCAAATTAACGGAGGAAGCATCACCCATCTTTCTCTTCAAAAAACCGAGTGTACTGCTAAACAAAAACGTGCGTGTGCCGATGGGTTTCCAAGTCCAAATCAACACCCTGGAATCGTTAGATTATATGCATTTATAATACACGAACTTCTGGTGTTCAAAGATCCGTAGATAATTAAGAAAAATGAGATAAACATGAAACCGCGTTGCCTTGTTTAAACGTATATACGTGGGTACTTGGCGAAAGCCCAGTTTGCGATCATAGTGAGAGTGGCCATGGGTATAATCTTGAAGTGCGCGACGTGTGTGTGTTGCAAGATGGAAGACAAACTACTCATGTATTAGCGTTTAAGTCGCCATGTTGAGTACTCCATTTGTTGCTGCACAAGCAAAGGGAGATTTGACCGGGTCAAATCGGGTGGGCCCCAAGGCGATGGCGATGTCGTTGTCGGCTCAGACTTCCTGCGCTGCACCTGCAAAGAACCACCGAGTGGCCTCGGTGGGGAGACACTCCGACGCCCAAGTTAATTGTGAGAGAAGATGTAAGAGAGTTCAAATGCCACGAGTAGCATACCTTCGCCTGGAGCGTCTCCTTCGTTTTTTATAGGGTGAGGTTGAGCAAGGTGGTTTTCCCCCTGCCTTAGTTAGCCATGTAAGTTTCCTTGTGGACTCGACGTCCCAAAGTAAGGGGGCGCGATCAACGGATGCAGCCCCTTGGTTTCCAACTGGCAGTTGCCAGCTAGGGACGGAGGGACTGTCGCGGCCCGAGATCTCAGAGCCTTTCCTTGTTAGGAGTGAGGTTTCGGAGAAGGTAAGCACAACTGGGATTTCCTTATATGGGGACGATCAGATCTTATGCCGTGGACCTTGTCAATTGACCCGACGACCCAGCCTCGTCGGCCACATCCGTGGACCCCACGCCGGTGGTCCCTATCCGTATCACTAGTCCCCCCGGCTTCTCATTGGATCCAGGGGATCTGATGAGAAGACGAGTGGAATTGACTTTTCGTCGTAGCTTTCCCGAGAATCCCTGGACGCATAAGCCGAGGATGGTCTTGTTGCTCCCAGGCGACGGCTCTAACAGGAAGTATCGAAGATCGTGCGCATTAATGTGCGATTTGAGAGGCCGATCGGCTCGCGATCGCCTCGATTTTACTGCTAATGATGGCTCCCCGAACGGCGGTAAGCGTTAGCGATCATGGTGTATAGTACTTTGCTCGTTCAGTTTTTGACACGTGGCGGCTTTTCCACCTCTGATGCGTCGAATTTGCTTATGACCGTCCGATTACGCCACGGCTGTGTCTCTTATAAACGGCCGGACCTGTCGCGGGAGAGAGTTCTACCTGCTTCTCCCCCCGGGCGATTGCGGATAGCCTTTTCCGACGTCGTGTTCTTTCCTCTTCCGCTCAGGTCCATGTCGTCGGCTCAGCCTTCGCTTGCACTCCTTCGAGGTAAGCCATGAGCCAAACGCCTTCGCCTCCTTCCGACGCGGAATCCTCCTCCAGGACGGATAGTGATGCCCCTTCTAGTTACGACCCCCGAAACGGCACCTTCATCTATGGTCCGGTTGAGGAGGATTTTGCATTGAGAATCCGACCTGGGAAGTATGTCCCACGTGCCCCTTCGGCTCACACCTCTGGGGATCGCCGCCAAGCCGACAATGTCGAAGATGCTTGGTGCGCAACAACCTCCGAGACCTTCAAATGGATCAGGAAGCGCCTGAGCCCCAAGCTTCCCGCCGATGTGGTATTTTTTGCCAATAAGCGGTTTCGAGCCCATTACGTCCAAGATGGGGGGGTTTGTGTGTATAATGAGGCGGTCCGCGGAGGTCTGCGTTTTCCTTTTCACCCTTTCGTCATAGACCTTCTTTTCGAGCTTGGGGCCGCCCCTTCGCAGTTGACGCCCAATGCGTGGCGAGCGATCGTCAGCTTCCTGGCCGTTTGTGCCACTGCCGCCGTGCATCCGACGATTCGCCTCTTCTTCTATTGTTTTTCCGTCAAACCATTTGGCGACTGGTTGTATTTCACGGCTCGATCGGGTCGTCAGCTTGTAAAGAATCTTCCGTCGTCCGTGCACGGGTGGAAGAGGGAGTTTGTCTTCATATATTCTCCCGGTGGTTGGCCTTTTTCGACTGAGTGGTCCTCGGTTAACGTTCGTCAGAAGGCGTTTGAGCCCCCAAAGCTTAGTGCAGCCGAGCTTGCGGATTTCGCATACCTACGAGAGACGGAAAACCCGACCTGACCGAACCATCCGACGATCTGCTGGATTTGATTGCTGAAGGCCTAGAAGGTCGTCGCACGTCGTTTTTGTCTTTTCCCGTGAATCCTTTGGTCCTTTTCTGACAGATCGTTGGCTTTGTTGTCTATACAGTGATGACCGAGATGAAATCCCCAACACGCAAGGCGAGGCCCGGCCCCTCTCTGGCCGATATTGCGCGTTCTCGGAGGGACCCGCAGCGAACCGAGAAGCGTCCCTTGGAGGGCTCGGAACTTGTAGTCGTCGCGGCGGGAAAAGAGATGGAGGGGAGTTCAGAAGCAAAGGCTTCGACTCAAGCTGTTGTGGAGAGGCCGACGAAGCGCCTTCACAGCTCGACGCCTTCTGCATCAGTCCCCCCTAAGGAGCCTGTTGCACCCAAGATCGTCTTCGATCCAGTTAACTGGGGGCAGACGTCGATACCTGTCGAGCTGAAAGCCGACACCTTGGCGAAGTCCCCTCGAAGGTTGGTCAGCGAGTTTTATCCTACGGTTCTGGCGCTAATGGCGAATTATGATGCCTTCGTTCACCGAGCCGAGGTGAAGGCCGAGTCTTTTAGCAAGCGCGTAGTCGAGATGGAGGCCCTGGTTGCGTCAGAGAAATCCCTTCGTCGGAAGGAGGCCGATGAAGCGAAGAAGACCGAGGGTGAGCTCAGGGCACTGCTTGACTCTGCGAACAAGGCCCTCCAGGCCGAGAAGGAAGCGCTTCTGGATGCTAGGTCGGCGCTCGCCGCCGAGGCTGAGTCGTTCAAGTTGTACCGCGACAAGACGACGCAGCTCGTGTCGGACGAGCGGGAGGCGGCGATTCAGGAGTACCGTTCTTCGGAGGAGCTTGCCGAGGAGATAACTGGCCTCTTTGGAGAGGGTTATAATGACTGCCTTGCTCGCGTCGCGGGGCAGTTTCCTGATCTTGATCTCTCGGCCGTCCGTGGGACCAAGCAGGACGAGAAGCAAGCCGCTGCGGCCGTGGTTGACGAAGCTATGTCGAAGGCGGCCGACGAGATTTTCGCCGAAGCTGCCGAGAAGGTATTGGCTGAGGACGTCGCATCCAAAGAATGCTGAGTTTCCGTAGTTTTTCCCCTTTTGGCTAAACACTGCGCCGAGGCACTTATTTCTTCTTTTGTCGAACATTGCGCGACCTCGTATGATCTCGCTCGGTTAGCCCATCGGGGCGACTTTGTTTAATTCAGAAGGGGGCCGATGCGACCTAGTATCCTCAGATTGTCGAAGCGACCACGTATCTTTAGAGTGTCGAAGCGACCTCGTATCCTTAGAGTGCCGTAGCGACCTCGTATTCTCAGAGTGTCGAAGCGACCACGTATCTTTAGAGTGCCGAAGCGACCTCGTATCCTCAGAGTGCCGCAGCGTCCTCGTATCCTCAGAGTGCCGAAGCGACCTCGTATCCTTCGAGTGCCGTAGCGACCTCGTATCCTCGAAGCGCCGAAGCGGCCTCGTTTTCTTGAGAGTGCCGTAGCGACCTCGTTTTCTTGAGAGTGCCGTAGCGACCTCGTATCCTCACAGTGCCGAAGAGACCTCGTATCCTTCGAGTGCCGTAGCGACCTCGTATCCTCGAAGCGCTGAAGCGGCCTCGTTTTCTTGAGAGTGCCGTAGCGACCTCGTATCCTCACAGTGCCGAAGCGACCTCATATCCTTCGAGTGCCGTAGCGACCTCGTATCCTCGGAGCGCCGAAGCGGCCTCGTTTTCTTGAGAGTGCCGTAGCGACCTCATTTTCTTGAGAGTGCCGTAGCGACCTCGTATCCTCAGAGTGCCGAAGCGACCTCGTTTTTTTTATTATGCGTAATATTTACGCAGGTGTTCCGCGTTCCACGTCCTTGGTACGACAGAACCCTCAAGGTTTTCGAGCCGATAGGCACCATGGCCGAGGTCTCCGACGACTCTGTAAGGCCCTTCCCAATTTGGCGACAACTTCTCGCTAGCCGACTTTGGGTCCGAGATGGCGAGCTTCCTGAGGACAAGGCTTCCAACAGCGAAGTGTCGCGGTTTGACTTTCTTATCGAAGTTTTTCTTGATTCTTCTTTGATAAATCTCCATCCTTGTGGACGCATTTCCACGCCTCTCTTCTATGAGGTCGAGCTCGTCGCGCAAGGACCGGTCGTTGTTTGCCTCGTTGAACCCGATTACCCTCTTTGAAGGGACAAGCATTTCCACGGGTGATACTGCCTCCATCCCGAAGGCCAACGCGAAAGGTGTTTCGCGAGTGGCTTCTCTCGGCGTTGTCCTGTATGCCCACAGTACGTGCTGGAGCTGGTCGGCCCAGGCACCTTTGTGGCCTATAACTCTTTTCTTTATTCCATCTAAGATAGTTCGGTTGGTTACCTCTGCCATTCCATTTGACATAGGGTGGGCTACTGAGGAGAACCTATGCTGAATCCCGAGAGCTTCGCAATTCGTACGGAACTTGAGGTTGTCAAATTGTCTTCTGTTGTCGGTGATGATCGTCCGAGGTAGGCCGAACCTGCAAATAATATTTTTCCACACGAAACCCCAGGCGTTGGCGTCGGTGATTCTAGCCAGAGGTTCGGCTTCGACCCATTTGGTGAAATAGTCAACGCCAACAATTATGAATTTCCTTTGGCCCGACGCTGGGGGAAAGGGTCCGAGGATATCCATTCCCCATTGCGCGAATGGCCACGGGGAGTTTATAGTCGTGAGCTCCGTCGGAGATTGTCGGTCGATTTTGCCGAATAATTGGCATTGCTGACAACATTTGACATATTCCTCGGCGTCTTTTAGCATCGTCGGCCACCAGTATCCTTGTCGGGTTATTCTTCTCACCAAGGATCTGGGGCCTGCATGAGAGCCGCACGTACCTTCGTGTACTTCGCCGACGATTTCTTTGGCTTGGACTGGATCTACGCATAGGAGATTCGGGTAGCTAAACCCTTTTCGGTATAGGTCGTCGCCGAAGATGAAGAACCTTGACGATCGCCTTCTAGTTTGCTCGGCTTCACTCTTGTCTTCTGGTAGCACATTGTTCCTGAGGAAATTTATCAATGGGGTCATCCACGTTGACCCTACGTCGATGCTCATCACATCCTTGGACGCTATAGTTGGCTCCATTAACTCTTCTATCAACAGGGATGGAGGTGACTCCAGTGCCGACGATGCAATCTTTGATAACTCGTCCGCCTGTTCGTTCTCGGACCTTGGTATCTTTATGAGCTCCGCTGAATCGAATTCTGTCATCATCTTTAGCACCTCGGCTTTGTACAAGGCGAGCTTTGCCTCTTTCGCCTCGAACGTCTGGGATACTTGACGGATGACCAGCTGGGAGTCGCTGTGAATGCGTATCCTCTTTGCCCCAAGGGTTTTTGCCATTTTTAACCCCGACACCACCGCTTCGTATTCTGCCACATTGTTAGATGCTTCAAAACCGAAACGAACAGCGTACCTTAAGTCGAGGCCCTCGGGGGAGTGCATCACTACACCTGCACCGCCTCCTCTGGAATTTGAGGCACCGTCGACGAAAATTTCCCAACTTTCGTTGGGTTCTTCGTCCACCGCTACCCGGGCGGTGCCCTCGGAAATAAAATCCGCGAGGGCCTGGGATTTGATAGCGACCCGGGGCCTGAAATCGATATCGAATTCGCCGAGCTCGACGGCCCACTTTGCCAACCTCCCTGAGGACTCGGGTCGCTCGAAAATTGGTCGGAGCGGAGCGTCGGTGAGGACAACGATCTTGTGTGCTTGAAAATACGGGCGTAATCGTCGGGCTGCCATTACGAGAGCGTAACCGAGCTTCTCAAGGTCGGTGTAGCGCTGTTCGGCTCCTCGTAGCGCCTTACTTTTATAGTACACCGGGAGATGGGCTCGATCTTCTTCTCGGACGAGCACCGAGCTGATGGAATAGTTCGTCGTAGATAGGTACAATAGCAGTTCTTCGTCGTCGCTTGGCTTGCTTAATGTCGGCACGTTCGCCAGGTATTCCTTTAGTTGGTCGAAGGCTCTCTGGCACTCCTCGGTCCATTTGAAACGACCCTTCCGCAGTATCTCGAAGAAGGGTCGGCAACGTTCCGCCGACCTGGACATGAACCTGCTAAGAGCGGTTATCCTGCCGTTAAGCCTCTGTACCTCTTTTACCGTCCTCGGAGCCGACATGTCGAGGATTGCACGAACTTTGTCGGGGTTGACATCAATGCCCCTTTGAGAGACGAGGTAGCCTAGGAATTTTCCAGCTTTGACGCCGAAGACGCACTTTTCCGGGTTCAGCTTCATCCCGTAATGTCGCAATACTTCGAAAGCCTCGGCCAAGTCTTTGACATGGTCCTCGGATTGTCGACTTTTTACCAACATGTCGTCAATGTAAATCTCCATGGTTTTGCCGATTTGCTTTTCGAACATTTTGTTGACCAGCCTTTGATATGTTGCTCCTGCATTTTTTAGTCCGAAAGGCATACGAGTGAAACAGTACAAACCTCTCTCAGTGGTGAAAGATGTTTTATCCTCATCCTCCGGGGCCATTCTTATCTGATGATAGCCTGAGTAGGCGTCAAGGAAGCTCAACAGCTCGTGTCCGGCGGTCGAATCAACCTGTTGATCGATCCGAGGTAATGGGAAGCTGTCCTTTGGACAGGCTCAGTTTAGGTCGGTGAAGTCAACACACATCCGCCACTTGCCATTTGCCTTACGCACCAGGACGACGTTGGCGACCCAGTTGGGATAGAACGAATTCCTAACGGTTCCTGCACGCAAATATTTTGTTAAATTGCTCTCGACCACTTCCTGCCTTTCGGCCGACAGGGGTCTCTTCTTCTGGCGGATTGGTCGGGCCTCGGGATTGACGTTCAAGTGATGTTGAATAATGCTCGGATCCACCCCCGGCAGGTCGTCGTCAGACCAGGCGAATACGTCGCCGCTTTGACCGAGGAATTTGGTGATGTCATCTTCTAGTTTGCTGAGTTCGGTCCCGATAGTTAGTAGTCCGTTTGTGATTTTTATTTGCTTAGTAAGTTCGACTGGTTCATGTTTTTGGATATCGTCGAAGATCGCATCGTCGGCAAGTGGTACGTACTCAGAAATAGCTAGTTCTTTTGCTTTGATCGAATTAACATAGCAGAGGCGTGCCTCGGCCTGACTTCCGACGACTTCTCCCACTCCGTTAGGAGTTGGGAACTTCAACTTTTGATGACATGTCGATGGCACTCCCCCGAGCTTCCCGAGCAATCCACGTCCGAAGATCGCGTTGTAGGCCGACTTTACCTTCACAATCCGGAAGTCGACCTCAACCGTCACACGTTGAGGACGGGTGCCCAGAGTCACCTTAAGCCTGATGGATCCCTCGGCGGTCACCGGTGTTCCGCTGAACCCGAATAGAGGCGTGGCGACTGGCTTGATTTCTGTGCTCAGATTCGTCATCTTCAAGAAGCAATCGTAGAAGAGGACGTCGGGCGCAGCTCCGTTGTCGACGAGGATGCGATGCACGATGTACCCGTCAACGTCGGCATGGATGACTAGCGCGTCGTCGTGAGGGAAGCTCAGTCCGATCGCGTCTTCGGCGGAGAATGTGATCACCTCCTTCAAGTTCGGCGCCGGTTGGCTCACACCGAGGATGACAGCCGACGCGTACGCCTTTGTTTTTCTGCTGCTGTCGCCCCCTCCTGTCGGTCCGCCTGCGAGGACCAAGACGGCCCCTTTCCCTTCGTGTTCGCGATCTTCTTCTGGCTCCCTATTCTTGGGCTTGCCATCGACGACGTCCTTCCCGATTATTCCTCGGCGCAGCATCTCCGCTATCTCCATCTTGAGGCTCCTGCATTGGTCAGTTAAATGTCCGTAGCCCCTATGATACTCACAATACAGATCGGCCCCCCGCCTAGATGGAGGCCTCGTAATTGGTTCAGGTCGCCTGAACTCCAGAAGTTTCTTGATGACGGGGAGGATCTCTGATGGCAGCCTCCCGAATCGAGGTAGGTCCCTGACGCGGCGGTACTCGTCGGGTCGTTGGTCCGATGTTCGCCGGCTTTCAAGCTCCCGGCGCCTGTCTCCGCGGTGCTCCTCCCTCCTCGGCCTTTTCTCGCTCGGCCCCGAGCTTGCGCTTCCTCTCTCTAACGGTCGTTTGAGACCCCCGGCGGCTCCAAGGGTCGACTCCAGTCGGACGTACTTCTGCATCCGAGAGAGGAGGTCGGAGAGGCTTACCGGTGGCTTTTTGGCGATTGATGCCACGAACGTCGCGTCGGTGCATACCCTTGTGAGGATGTTGACTGCGGTTCTCAGGTCCAGGTCCACTACTTTCATTATTTCGACCTGGAAGCGCTTGGCGTAATCGCGAAACATCTCGCCCTCTCTCTGCGCTATCAGCCATAGGTCGTCGGTGCATAGCGGATGCTGCACCGTGTTATAGAAGTGGTCTAGGAACCTTTGAGCAGGGTCGGCGATGCTTGGGACCGACCGCGCTGGCAGCGCTTTGAACCATTGTAGCGCCGCATCATCCAATGTTGACATGAAAGCTCTGCATTTTAAAGCATCAGTCACATTTATCATTTCCACCTGCCCTTGAAAATGATCAAGGTGGTGGACATGATTAGTTGTTCCATTATAACGCCGGAATTTGGGCAGTTGGAATTTCAACGGGACTGGCGCCGAGGTGATTTCCTCTGTAAACGGTGAGGAGGTGAGAAGCGTCGCCACTGAAGGAGCGCGGGTTCCGAGCTGCAAGGCCTCTATCTTCCTGTTCATTTCCCGCATGTCGTCCTTCCACCGCGAGTCGAAGGGAGACTCGCTGTTAGTACCTGGAGCGGACTCCGCTGAGAAGTGGTCGGCGAGGTCGGTCCTCACTGCGATTCTCGCGGCCGCCATTGGCGTGACGGGAGGAGCGTTGTCGGCTTGAACAATAGGCGGTGCCGGGGTCCCACCTACCAACGGTGGAACGTCGGCGTGGCTTGCCGACAACGCCGGAGCCGAGCGCTGTCGGTTGGGAGCCTCGGTATTATTTTTCTCACCTTGAGCCTGCTCCACTGGGTGACTCGGACCTTCGTCCCTAGCGGGGGAGGCCCGCTGGTTCTGCTCCAGCCTCATCAGAATCAGCTGGAGATTCGCTAACGTTTGCTCGACACGTTCGAGCCGCGACGAGGTCGATGAGTCTTGGTCCCCCGTATTGGATGTTCCCATCGCTGCTTCGGTGGTGTTGATGAGGGTGACATCCTCCTCCGACGTACGAGCGACCGCCTTTGTCTTGGGTGCCATTGGGGATAGCTTTTGTATCGATTTCCCACAGACGGCGCCAAATGTTGCTGCACAAGCAAAGAGAGATTTGACCGGGGTCAAATCGGGTGGGCCCCAAGGCGATGGCGATGTCGTTGTCGGCTCAGACTTCCTGCGCTGCACCTGCAAAGAACCACCGAGTGGCCTCGGTGGGGAGACACTCCGACGCCCAAGTTAATTGTGAGAGAAGATGTAAGAGAGTTCAAATGCCACGAGTAGCATACCTTCGCCTGGAGCGTCTCCTTCGTTTTTTATAGGGTGAGGTTGAGCAAGGTGGTTTTCCCCCTGCCTTAGTTAGCCATGTAAGTTTCCTTGTGGACTCGACGTCCCAAAGTAAGGGGGCGCGATCAACGGATGCAGCCCCTTGGTTTCCAACTGGCAGTTGCCAGCTAGGGACGGAGGGACTGTCGCGGCCCGAAATCTCAGAGCCTTTCCTTGTTAGGAGTGAGGTTTCGGAGAAGGTAAGCACAGCTGAGATTTCCTTATATGGGGACGATCAGATTTTATGCCGAGGACCTTGTCAATTGACCCGACGACCCAGCCTCGTCGGCCACATCCGTGGACCCCACGCCGGTGGTCCCTATCCGTATCACCATTATCGTGAGCTCTTTGTAGAAACTTCAACAGTAGATCTCTGCCACACACAAAAAAAAGAAAAAGAGATGGCAATATTAAAGAATTCAGGCGCTGGACAGACAAACCCAAATCCAGACCCAATCCTTAGGTTGCAGATCACTGACAGGGGAACATATAGTGGGTGGTTCCCAAAGTACGCGCGCACTGCACAAAACAAACATCACTGTGTGAGCAATTCCGGAGCACATTTTAACAGGTAAAACCGGGCAGAAGTGATGTCCATTTGCTGTCCACAAAGGAATCGAATCGTACGTATTGTGCGCAGAAAAAGAGTAAATTAACAGAAGAATCGTAAATGCTGAGAACTGAAATCTTCCGGACGAGAAGAGGATCTATAACAAAAATGATAATTATACATATTTTGTCACATCATATTATATTAAAAATTATTTTCTTTCATAATTTTCTCTCATTCAAATCATCTCAAACTAAAAAAATCTTTAAACATGAATAATTTATACATGATTTACTTATCTTCAGTCCTCTTATCTTGTTATCAAAGTGATCCATATTTGGCCAATCATCTGACCAAAAGAACAAATAACTGATCAGAAGAGACGGTCTCAATAATCTGCAGGGGTAACGCGTCCCGTACACCCGGACTGGGTGAAGAACCACATGCACCTGCTCTCACCCACATAGCTCAAATGCCTATGTGGGTACGTAGTAACAGAGGGTTGGGTAAATACTACCCAAGGATGCGCACCAGAAGAATAAAAAGGGTACAGTACTATAGGAAACATATGGGCCCATGGTTTAAAACACGATAGTAAAGTTGTCGGCATTTAGTTTCAGTCTAATCTTTAATGCAGCTATTCCCCATCGAGGACGGTAAGTTTTTTTCCCCATGATTCAGTATATATATATATATATATATATACATAAGAAGGTAACATAACAAGTATCAGCTACCAGAAGGATGCTAGCTGCAGCTAGTCACAGACATGTACCATGCACATTGGACATCACTGATCTTTGTCCGATTGCGATTCTTTTTACCATGCATATATTAATTTCTACGAGTGTTGCCTGCGATAAATGCATTAGAATTGTGAATTCTTAGGTTTAATTAATTCCATCCAGATAAGATTTATATATGAAGAGTATATAGAAAAATAATATTATGTACTATCCAACAGAAAATGTTTCCTGCCATATATATATGGAGTTCTTATTCAAAGTACCTATCATCTATTTTACCCAATTCAAGCCATATTAAAATGGGAAAAAAAAAGGAAAGTTCTTCGGCAAGATGAGAAGAATGATCAGTTATTCAAAATCGGCCTTTGTAAGTTGTGGATTTTGATCGGATGCGTTAGAATGTGGAGTCTAAACTCTCACATATATATATTCGTACATGTAAATCGACCTATACAGTCAAATTGTTGCAGGGATCAAGGAGGTGGTGCTCTATATATATTGGGTGTTTAGGGGTGAAAGAAAAAAATTAAGTTTTGTTAGGATATTAGTTGCCTTTTGCATTTAAAAATGAAATGTCCTAATCACTCTTAACATAAAAATGGATGAATATTCTCTTTGTAGTGAAACTTTGCTATGAACGTAGATATAAGAAGGCACGTTACCTTGCATGATTAATCATTATTTCTCTTTTTTTCACTTTCCTTTAAGACCTAGTGGGAGCAAACGATGAAAATTTGATATGTCCTCAAAAGAAGCAAAGGGAAGCCCAAATTAGTCGTTCAAGAACAACCAGTACGTCGTCCAAGAATTACAGATTGAACTTAGTTGAAAGGCCCACAAGCCCAATAGCCTATATTAAAGTTAAATTGTCCAAGAAAAATAACCTCCCATCAGGATCATAAGAATCGATAATTGAGATAAAAACTGAAAAAATAACAAAAAATGATTTCATAAAATTGTTCTAAAAATTGTGAATACTTTTTATCAGACTCAAATGTGGATATTTAACAGACAACCAATGCGATCAGCGGATGAGAGAGATGGTAATGCAATTGGGTGGTCCGAGACAAAGTACAGATAGGATCTTGACGGGAGATGGGAAAGATCCGAAACTCCGATTCCCACGAATCAACGTTCACCTTCTTTTAACGGTCAGGATTGAGAAGAAGCAGCATCCACCCGAAAAGGATCCAACTACCCAGATTGAGGAGCATCGGTATCCACTATCCACCCGGAAAAGGATCCAACTACCCGTTATCATATATTCGTTAACATTATCCGATAAGCACCATCTCATCTCGCCATTTGAATTCGAAACGGGAGCGCGCTCCACACACAGAAGCCCCCGCGGGAGCCCCAATCCCCCTTCTTCCCCGACCTCCCCTGCGCCCCCCGAGAAGCCCTAGTCGTACCAGATCTGCTCCTCGAGAAGGCGAAACCAGGCCGTCGCAGCTGGTTGGCAAGCTCTGCTCTCCGGGATGGCGGCGGCGGCGCCCCACATCCATGTGCTCGACGACAGAGACCTCGATGACGCCGAGCTCTGGGCGGTGATCGACTCCGCCGCCGCCTCCCGCTCGTCCTCCCGGCCCAGGAGGCCGCTCCTCGCCCTCCAGAGTGGCTCCCCCAGCGTCAGCCCTCTCCCCTGCGCCTCCCTTGTGCCGGCGAAGCTGGTGTCCAGAAGCCCTGGCTGCCGCATCAGGGTGGATGAGGTCCGAGGGCCGGCGGACGGGGAGGTCGTGCAGGAGGAGCAGTGGAGCCATCGCAGGCCCCCAAAGATGGCGCGGTTCGTCGATCACAGGTCGTACGCCGGTGATCAGGTGGTGTGTGTCCGGCATCCGCCGCAGTCGCCCACGGTGTCCTCGCCGTCACCGTCGCCGGAGGCGGGGGCGTTTGCGGTGCACGGAGTCAGTCCTGTGGTGGAGGTCAAGCGGCTGGATTTCTCTCAGGGCGATGAGAGAGAGAATCAGCAGCACAGCTTGTCCGGCAGGTTCCCTTCCGTGTCCCTCTTCAAGCAGTATCACAATGCTGCCATGTCGGTGAGGATCTCGTGTCGCTCCTGCCCTCCTTTTGTTCATCTCTGTTCTTTCTGGATATTATCGTCATATAAAAGCAAATCCTCTGAGGTTTCTGCTTGAAACATTAGTGGAAACTTTTGTCAAGCAAGTGGGAACGCAGTCTCATTCTCTGGAGGTGGAGTTTTGTGATTTACCATCTTGATGTTATCAGCTGAATGGCATAAAATTCACAAAAAGGAGATCGCGCAATAGAGTACATTAATAGATCACGAAATTTGCCAGATAGTTGGAGAGTACATTGTTATCAGAGAGAGTGGCCGTCATGAGAATGCTATACTGATCTTGAATGCGATCGTAACTAGTCTGACAATTCTTTTGCAACATTTTGCCAATGTCATAGATCATTTGTCCTTCTGCATGGTCATTGCACCTGCTAGAAGCTAAGTGAACATGCGTGGGTTTTCCCAATTGGGAGAAGTGCCGTTAGGGCGGCAGTGAGGAAATTGAAGAAATGGAACAGGTGAGTAGTTTTGGGTCTTTGGGACTCCGGCAATGGGATTACACACTTTTTCTTGCACATATTCCGATGGGAACACCCATCTATTTATAGGGGCTAGCCTCCCCATCCCTTTCGTCCCAAGATGAAAAACGTCCCATGATTTCTGACCCTTTTTTTGCATGATTTTTGCTCTTCCGATCAATGCCTCAATTGTGGGCCGTTTGAAATGTTTTAATGTGTTGGCCATTAATACTAACATCTTTCACTTGGCCAACAAACAACTATACTCCTGCTGTCCATGAGCACTATAATATTTTTTTTCCGATAAACTTCTACTGTTTGTGAGTAGTATTTCCATTCACTTTCACTATCCATGAGTAGTTTTCCGATACACTCCCACTATCTGTCAGAAGTATTATCATTTTGCAGAAATTAGATATACATAGGCAAACTTGGAATAGTCATCTATGAATGTTATGAAATATGTCTTTATGCTTAGTGGGCCACAAAAATCCGAGTGGACCAACACTAGCAATTCTTCCGATCTATGTCCCAGTCCTACTGTGAAGGGTTTCTTAATCATTTTTCCAACTAAACAATGTTCACAAGGTGATATTTCCACCTTTGTCAAACCTCGCAGCAGACCCATCTTTATTATCTATTCCATTTTAGATTTTTCGGGATGCCCCAATGTAAAATGTCATAGATCACATTCTGACAAAGAACACAAGCAATACTTACAAATTTCAATATTGTTATTCTCATTGTCAATTATAAGAATACAGCATAAATCATGTTCAGGGATAAACTTCCCACAGCAAGAGCTTTCTTGTCCTTCCCTATTAACACTTTCTTATTAGAGAACATCACTTCTAGACCATTCTTCATCAAGGCCGATATAGAGATTAGATTTTGCCAGATTCTAGGTGCATAAAACTCATCCTTGAGGACCATGATGTTATCCCTAAGATCCAACCTGTATGTACCCACACCTTCACATCCAGGTGGGTGTTATGACCCATGTGTACCCTATGCTCTCCTACCTTGAGTCTGTTCAGTGTTACCAACCCTTTCTTCGTCTTTGCAATGTTCTGAGTGACTCCAAAAGCGACCCACCATACATTTGAGTTGGCCATCGCAGTGTTGCATTATGTGACGCTGATGACTTCCCTCTTTTCAGCTCCTCTATTTTTTAGGTGTTTGTTTCCATCCTCATTCCCTTGCTTTTTGGGACAATTTGCCTTAAAGTGGCCAAACTTTCTGCAAGTGTAGCAAGCACCATGACGAGTCTTCTTTCCTTGTCCTTGGAACTTGTTGGGTGTGAACTGGACCTTATGTCCTCAAGCGGGCGATTCTGCCTTGTGGCTTCCAATGTACAACGTTGGCCTCTTCTAGGTTTGACTCTAGTTCCCTTCTCTTGGCACTATGTCTTACTCAATTGCTAGTCTAGTTGACAAGTCTTTGACACTCAAAGTGGAACCACTCAGTCTTAGAATTGTGGCAGCCATATTTAATGATGCTAGTAAACTATTCAATATAGTTGCCACCTGCATCTTCTTTGGAAACCTGATTTGGGTCATCTCAAGAAATGGGGGTCCATTGCCCACATTCTCATTCCTAGTCAACTTAGAGATAAGTTGGACTATAAGACATTGAAATGCATAAAGAAAAAGAGATCATTTGCATATAAATTTTTCTATAAAGAAAAAGGGATCATTGAGTATAAGGATGCAATATTTCTAGAAAATCTGGAGGAAGAGGAGTCTCATGAAAAGGAGAAGGAACCTCTACTTGTAATAGATGATGACTATTACAATGATATCCCTAGAAATAATCCAAAAATTGAGGAAGAACCTCAGAATATGAAAAATGAATAAATACTTATGAATAAAATGCAACATGATCAACCTAGAATAGGCAACAAAAGATGAGGAATCTACTTGCATGGATGGATGATATCATTTATATTCTTGTGAGTAGACATGGAAGAAGAAATTGTGTAGATTCTATGAATTATGTAGATGCTATGAAATCACATGATCAGGAATTATGACAAAGTGCCATGAATGAAGAAATTGATTCCATGAAAAGGAACTATGTGATTACCAAAGATGGAAAAGCTATAGGTCGTAAATGCCTATTCAAGAAAAAGCTTTGTGTTGATGTGTCTATTAATAAATAAGGTATGGTTACTTGCCAAGTGGTTTACACAAAAGGCAAGTATTGGTTTTCAAGAAACTTATTCTCCAGTGGAATAAGTTTCCATCCATTAGAATGATCTTGGCAATTGCTGCTTATTTTGATCTCGAAATGCACCATATAGATGCAAAAATAACATTCTCTAATGAAGAGTTGAAGGAAGACATCTATATGCAAACAACTTGGGGGATTTCAGGTGAAAGGTTAAGAGGAAGGACTATTCAAGTTAAAGAAATCGATATATGGTTTAAAACATTCTTCTAGAGAATGCTGTCTCAAATTCCACGAAGTAGTTGTCCAATTAGGGTTTGTTTCCAATAAATTGGAGAACTGTGTGTATATCATGAAGAGTGGAAGCAAGTATATTATACTATCCTTATATGTGGATGATATTTTACCCACTGCAAATGATATAAAGATATTGAATAAAGCCAAATCTTGATGCGGGACAGGATGGCTATGGTTGGGATAGTGGAGGTGGGAGTATAGGCCTCTCTCCCTCCCTCTCAAAGGGACCATGCTCCTAGGATGCCTTGTCTCAAGGCTCTCTCATGTCTCTCTATGGGACTAGAAAAACTCTGCAAAATCGCAACAAAAATTCTTCATTAATTGGAAAAGAGAGGTTACAAGACTATTTATGGGTGTTAGGCTAACCCTAACCCTAATATGTCCCTTTTGGATGACTTTACCTTATACTTAAGAAATAGTACAAAAATCGCACAAAAAATTACAGAAAGACAGAAAAGACATTAAGTTGGCTCCTAATGAGCCCAATACAGCCATAAATTTGAAATTTATGTGGGACATCAATGGCTACAATACTAAATCTAAGTAAAAATAAAAATTACATACTAAAAATAAACAAACTGATTTTGCTTCAACTCCAGTCATCGTCTGTGTAAATAGTGCCATCGTATAAAATGTCAATTGAGTATGTCCTCTAACATCACAAATTTCAGTTTGCATCAAATTTGAACTTAGTGGAATGCTTGAGATGAAGGACATGGGGGCATCCTATGTTCTTGGTGTTCAAATTCTGAGTCATAGAAAGTCTAGAATGTTAAGCATCAACCAAGAAAAATATTTAGTCTATATTCAAGAGTTTCGGAATGTAGAATTGCAATTTGGCATCTGCACCGATAGTCCATCAGAAATGGTTAAGGGGCAATTGGTGGGGACTCACGTGCGCGGGTCCGGTTCGACCCTGCTTTGGTCTACCGTCGTCGTCGGACTGCTCGACCGACGTCCTTGTGGCTTGACGAGTCATTGATGGAGATTTGAGACATCTTAGTAGTTTATTGTGGACTGGCCCATTTAGGGCCCATTATGTTGTCTTTATTTATGTTATTTCAGTATTTAGGATGTAAGGTTATTTTGGTCTTTTCACTTGGCCTTTAGAGAGGCTATATATGTACCTGTTGTCTTCCCACGAGATGATGAACAGTTTACGTTTTGAATGGAATGAACAGTTGCCATGAGATTGTGGACGGTTTCTGTGTTGCAGAGCACAGTGTTTGTGTGTGCCAAGGGGATCCCGTGAAGGGAGGGTGAGAAGCCCCATCGCCCCTGTCCTTCCCCATCTCTTCTTCCCCGATCTGTCTCTCTTCCTCTTTCTGTCTGAATTCTCTCTCTCCCCAGTCTCAGAACTCCTTCTTTCCCATCTGTGCAAAGCCATTTCCGGAAGCCCTGTTTGAGAACAAACCCGCAGACCCATTCGCCATTGTCATTTCCCTCCTCCACAACACACAGCGGCAACCCCACGGGACAGCAACAGTCGTGGGAATCCCTGCACTTCTTCTTTCCCTGCTTCCCGGACGCCTCCCTGCACTCAGACGCCCCCCTGTGTGCGGTCTACCCACTCCACCGCCCCAGCACTTCCCCCTGTTGCCAGGTCGCCTCCCCGCGCCCAGCCCTTCCCCTGCTCGCGCGGCCTGCACACCCCGCCTCCCGGTCGCGAGGCCCCAGTCGCGTTTCCCCCCCTTTTGTGCGCGGCCAGCACCCCTGCCGCCTTGTCGCAAGGCCCCCCTGCCAGCCACCCGGCCCTCCTTCGCGCATCGCGGGCCTGACCCCGCCCCGGCACCCAGTCGCGCTCCCTGCGCACAGATGCTTGCCGCCGCCTCGTCGTGAGTCCCTGCCGGAAGCCCCAGACCGCCTACACACACGCGGGTCCTAACCGTCCTCCATCTCGATACCGTCCAGTGCCGCCTCAGTCACCAGCGACCCCTCCCGAGTCGCTGCACGAGTCCCACTGCGCCATCCATCTCCTTCCTGCCGTTTCCCAGGAAATAGCCACAGTTGCGTGCGCCCTCCGTGAGGTCCCTTCGGCCGGTCACTGCGACGACAACAGCTTTACAGGCCCATTAGATGAATCGCCCGGAAGACGCAGCTGAGCCACTGTACCTGTACCCGCCGTTCCTACCTCACGAGTTCGCACAACCTCGACGTCCGAGAACGCCTCCTCGCCAGCACCCTCGAAGGCCGGCTGTTTCGCCTCCCCGTATGCGTTTGGTGGATTCTGTGAACACTAAGTTTGCCGGACTGTCATTGGGCGATCCAGAAGCGAGCAGTAGCAGCCGCCTACCTGTGTCACCTATTGTCGTCCCCGGTATGGAACCCCGTTCCTCAACGGGTCGGTAAGTCGCAATAGGAACGTCCCAAACTTGCTGTTTATTATATGACGTATATGTTCCCGTGCATGAGAGATTAGGTTGACTAGCCACTTTTAAAAGTATTAAAAATCATTGCTGGTTGTGCGATGTGAGATCCTACCTGTACATCTATTAAATTTGTGATATTTGAACGTATAGCTATCGTCCTAGACTAGCGGTAGTTCTCACTACCAACGATCCATAACGTTTCCTTGCTGTGATGGACGACTCTAACGGCTAGTTTCTTGTATTTTACGTAATTTATCTTCTTGTTAATCCTGTGGAAAACGTGTGAAAACCATTAACTTAAATTGTTCATTGCTGAAATCATTTTTGGGTCAGTTTGCATCCACGTGTGTTAGTCGTCCCGCATCAGCAATGCTTCAGGAAGTGACAGGAGTCACTTATGGTGTCATATGCACAATAAGTTGGAAGCTTGATTTATGCAATGATGTGTATGAGACTGGACTTAGCATATCAAGTCAGTTTGGTAAGTAGATACCAAAGTAATGTTGGACCTGCACATTGGCTGTTAAAAGGATTATGAAGTATTTAAAAGATAATTTGCATCACAAGTTAGTTTATCAAGCTGATATGTTTGAAGTACTTGGGTATTCAGATGCAGAGTTTGGAGGAGATAAAGATGACTTAAAATCCACATCGGGACATTTGTTCATGTATGGTGGTGCTGTTGTTTCTTGGGGAAGCAAGAAATAGGAGTGTGATTCTTGATACACATAGGAAGCTAAGTATGTTGCAGTTTAGATCAGAAGATTCTTGAACGATTTAAATCTTAACTTGGTAGATGGACCTATTGCGATATACTGTAATAATGAGGTGGCAATTAGCTTGATTAACAATGGAGCAAATAGTTTAAGAGGAAAACATATTGAAGTATAATATCATTATATTTGGGATATTGTGTTGAAAGATGAAATAAATGTGACTTATATCCCCACTAGTGATATGATTGCCGATCCTTTAACAAAGAATATCTTAGTGAGAAATTTCATTAAACACGTTGGTTTAATGGGGTTTACGAACATATAAGCCAGGAAGGAACATTTTCATAGATAATCAAATCATGATACCTCTTACAGATAGTTACTACTCACGAGTAGTCTTCCTCAGTTGCAAACTTAGTTTGATAGCCTGTTGATGATGTTTAAGATTAAGGCATTATAGGTTTCTTTCATGTTTCCTCACGTAATCTTCCACTTGAAGATGCAAGCACTTCCTCTTGTTAGATGCAAAATTTACTATGTTCGCCCTTGTTGTTTGTTTAGCATTGTATTGGGAACGGGTAGCTTTATTTTTGTCTGTATTCTCTGTCTGTTTCTTCTCCATGCAACTTTTCCTTATTTAATTTCTTGAAGAAAATGCTTCAAGCATTCTGTATGTTTTAACTTCTTTTACTCAACTAAAGTGATGCACTTTTCTTTTCATTTCTATCCAACATTTTGTGTTAAACTTGGATTTAGAAAGTTGGTGCCCTCAGAAATGACAAAACAGAAAGGAACATTTCATGGAAAATGTGACAGTTGTTTCTGTCCTAAGTTATCATCGGAGCCCGTGGGTCTGTTTTCTTGGTCCACCTAGGCCCTTTTGAGAAATTGATGATCAAGGATACTCAGATAACCCTTTCCATCATTAGGCAGTTGTTTCTGTCAATTTTGGTGTGAATCCTCTAGTGTTGATGCATATGTAACCTACAATAAAAATAAAAAAAGGTCTGAAAAAGAAACCTAGTTTTTTGCATAAAGAACAGAATATATGAAGTTTGTTTGCTCTTTTATTTTTTTTCCTAGGCATTTACTGACTTTTATCTCATCTCAATTAAAGGTGCTTGCCCCCAACTGAATCTTCAAGACCCTCCTCAGGCCCAAATAAGAAGTACACTACTTTTCCTCCATAACGTAGCACATCCTTGTGATTGCCTGCCATTACCTCCACCATCCGTACATGTTGGGATTATGTCATGAAGTTATCATTAGGCATACTAGACAGCTGAACATACTGCCATATCCAAACAGTTTTTGCACCTCAATGTTTTAATGAAATAGTTCGCCTTGAAATAAGTGTACAGGACAGACATGCTCATGTGAAAACATGTGTGCTTTATACTAGTTTGCAAATCAACTTTGTTGCAGTGGAAATGGCTATACAGAAATATGTAGTAAGTTTTCCGAAACAGAAAAACTATATCTAAAGTGAATCACCTAGTATTGCAAATCTGTAGCAAGGTCCATTCAACTAAACACTGATCATCAGATTAACTGTCCATTTTACCCTTTCGAGACTTGCTTTCATGTCGGGTGTTTTCATGTTTTCCATTATATTCCTTTGTCGAATTACTTATGTATTTTTTAATCTTAATGAACAGATTCTGGAAAAAGGTGATTATACAGTTGTTTCTGGGAACCCATTTATCAAAAAATCAGGTAGCTTTGACAAACTAATTTGCTGTTCTCACAAATGTTGAATGTAAATACACAATAGAGTAAATCATCACATTTGTGAATAGGGTGGAGGAAGATAGCCCTTTTCTTCAACATCTCATTTGAAATCAAAGACAAAACCATTGAATTTGATGAAAGTCGAAATGTAGTACGAGCTGAATTTGTGGTCCGTGCATTTATGCGGTAGGTGATCTGCACCATGTATTGCTTAGTTGACAGTTTAACCCTAAACCCTAAACTGTCTACTTTTGTTTGCCATTTTTCTTGTTAACAGTGGTGGCAGATTCTCTGATGGGTGGGGGTCATGTGAGCGTCGTGAAAAGAGATTTTGTAAACCAAACCATGATGTACCCAGCACTGCAGAGACCAGAGCCAAGAATAAAGCATGCCAGGTAAAATTTGCCTCTTCAGACCTGATCACATATCTGCCTTGGAATTTGGTTCATAAACATGTTGGTTGACCTTTATTAGATATTTCTTAGTTCCTTTTCTCATTAATTTTTACCATTGCCGTAGGATTGCCTTTCATGAGAAAAACCCTGTAGCGTACGGTTGTAATTTTTCATACCATATTTCTGGATCCCTTTTTATCTGGTTTTCACTGGAACTTGGTGTCCTCATGATGCATTTATCATCATCATCATCAGTCTTATCCCATTATTTGAGGTCAGCTATATGAATTCTTTTCCGCCAAAGATTTCCATCAAGTGCTCACGATGCACTATTCAACTAAAATCATGACCCTAGGGTGTCTATATATATATAGATAAAGACCGTCTAAATTCTATTAATTTCTAGTGTTCATGACAATTGAGTGTAAAATGGGCATCTCAGTACACCAATGACCGTCATAAAATCTTAGTCTGGGTATTTTTCTAGTCTCCTCTGGCTTTCCATTTCTGGCCTAACATGTAGTGAACAGTTCATAATGACTTATCAACAAATATGTTAATTGATATACTTATCTTGCTGTGACTCAGTTTTTCACCTTCCTTAAGGAGGTCCAAGGTCTAATGACAGTATCGCACTGATGTGGTACTCATAGCATAGACATTGGAGTGGATGAAAGACAAGCAATTTGCTGAGATTTATATTCCTTTACATCTCATGATCCTACGTATAATATCGATGGTATTTTCGGATGTCTTTCTCTTTTGCGAGATTAATAATTTCTATGATAAGCCTTGGTTTAGAATCGATGATGCTCATCATTCAGAAAATGTTTACTGTCAGCCAAAGATTGATAACAATAATCTTTCCATATTTTTTACTCCTGTTTTAGCGAAGCCAATTTGTCAATGTACTTCTCTGAATAGCATATAACTGTCTTTAGGATGTTTGGATCTAGAATACTACCCTTTGGATGCATGTGAATAAAAGGGAAAAGCAAACTCTGGGTTTCTTTTGTTTGAACTTTGAAGTAATCTAGAATATGAAATCTCATGTTGTAAAATACTAAAATCAGAACCTTTGCTTCTGCGGGTTTCGAAGCTGGTGATTTTGTTCGACATAGGAAGTGGTCAACTTGTCATCCACGATATACTGCTTACAACCTCATGACATGAAAATAGTAACACAATTTCTCAACTTCATCGTGCAGGTCTCCACATAGTTTTTTTTTTCTCTTACCTTCCTAACTTGATGTTTTTCACCTGCCTCAGGACTTGATTGGGATTGGGGAATACCGACCTGGTGTGAGCAACGGCCCTCGGTAGACGCTGTTGTCATTACTGAATCTTAGTTCAGAAAAATTCACTGGATATTTCTTATTGTCATATTACAAAATTTGATTACACAAATCGAAAAAAATGAAGGAAAAAAAATGTCCAGAGGAAACGCAATCGAAGATAAGCAGCTGGAGTGCTTTCATTTGAACCTGTTTCGGGATGTTTAAGTTCCCCACAGGGTTCACACTAACACATTTGCTTAGCTTGTAATCATCTGATGGCAATCCATGGGGCCATCACCTCTCAAAAAGCTCGTGTAAACATCTGTAGAGGAGGTGCATCCATGGCAGACAAAGACCGTTTCTTTCAACAGGCCTGGAAAAGCCGGGGCGAGCATAGAACACTTAGTGGACCCTTAACCCAAAAAAAAAGGTCCAGAATGCTCCGATGTGTCACTTGATGCTGCTGCTGATAAAAAGAGCAAAGCAAAAGCTTCGTCACTTTCTTCCGGCTTTGCGGTGGGATGCTCCCTGACATGTCTCTGCTTTTGCTTCACAGAATGCGGTCCCTCATATGGACAAGCATCATTGATGCAGGTGGCTGGGTTGCCATCCATTTCCTAGGGTTCTACTCATGATCTTCTTCAACGTTGGCGGAATGCACCTATTTGTGGGATCTTTCTATGCTCATGCAGCATAGAGCACGGGAATTAAGACATTCCATTGATCAAACACGCGTCAGGTGTAAGAGATTACATATCCGAAGTTGGGTTGTATTAATCAGCATGGAGAAATGGCCTACGACGCAGCCAAGTGCCCCAGATGGACACTGTTGCCCGTTTTTTTGGCCTCCTATCTTCGTCTTTTTTGATGGTGTCCCTCTTCAGTTCCGAACGACCAAGTTAGGGGTGCAAATGCCGAGTGGTTTGCCCCCCTCGCCACTGAATGGCCCTTGGCAAGATATGTTTTGTTTACGTGACAAATTAACCCAACACCATGAGATAATACTCATACCCCCACCTTTAAACAGGTTTTTCTGATAGGCTCCTGCGTTTTGGTTTCTCTGTCCGGCTCTCCACTGTCGCCTTTTTCTGCCACAAACTATCGAAGGCAGGCACCATACAGAAAAAAAGAGGGAGCTCTTGCGGATCCATCCGTTACTTTCTATTAGCCCTGCCCCCCCTTTGTATTAATAACGATTTCCATGTATATTTCTCCCAGATTCAGAGAGACTCCTCTCTCTCTCTCTCTCCTGTTGCAACGTCTTCTTCGTCCCATACACCTAAGAACCGGTGGGCGGCATTGACTTTCTAAGTTCTGGGTTTCCTGTAACATTATTTTAGAGTGATCACTCAAAGGCTCTTCTCTTCCAAACTTCTCTCTTTAGGAGCTGTTCGTGACTCTGGAAAGCCAACGTCATCCAATGATCCAGGACCATTGCTCGGCGGGCGGGGGCAATGCCTGTGCAGGTGTTGCATTCATCTTGTCTTTTGCTGTTTTCTGTTCTGATTTTGTTATATTTTCATGCCGGGAATCCTCTGGGCCTTCTAGCGATAGAGGCTTTTCTTCCACAGCTATTGTGTCCAGCCCCAGGTTTCCTCTTCCTTGTTCTTCCACGAACCAAGCTATTATGTGTAATAAGTCCCTAGTTTTAGTTTACGGGTATAATCGAGTCGAATTCACATGTGTTCAGATTCGACTTATTTATGAATAATAAAAAAAATTATTTAAACTCGACTCGTTAATTAAATAAATGAGTAGAACTAAATTTTTATTGAATTGAGTTTTGAATTACTCGTCGAACGTATCGATTCGTTTACATCTGTAATAATAACCACAAAGAGAACGGGGTATCCATCATCTCCGAACTCGAACTCGATGAAGCAACAAAAAGTGAACACAACACTCTTCACGAATGGCAATTGCGTCACTCCTTCTCACGAGGGTGGCGCGTGTATGGGTTGGGAAGGAGCACGACAGTGACCAGACCCATTGTAGCTAACTAATGCTCATATCAATTGTGAAAGAGAGTAACGTTAATAATGCCCATTTGACAAGTTAATCGCATCTTTTCCCTCTCGATGACAACTCCAGCATGCAAACTGTTGGGCACTCGACTGCATGGATCTCTTCGTTGGTCGAGCTAAACAGTCATTTCCCTTTTCATTACCTAGTAATAGAGTTTATCATTATTCTTTTTATATAGTTGCTAGAGCATAATGTTTGCCCAAGTGTTTAAAACATGTATGTCTCTTTAGTGTGCCTACATTGATTGAGATAACAAGAGATGGCGCTGAAGAGAGAGAGAGAGAGTACAAATCTTAGCAGTCTAATAAGTAAGAGATCACCACTCAGATGGATCCGAAGGCACATGGCTGGTAGTTTTGGCTGTTCTTTTCCTTTATTTATTTATTATCTATGTTATGGCTATGCACCAAAGGGTGTTTAAATTTAACAGAGATGGGACACCCTTCCAATTACTTGGTCTTTCGGCTCCCTATGTTACTCGGTTATCATAACCATCATGCCGCCACCATCTACCTAATGGATTAAGGTGGTCGTTTGATAACAATTTTTTTTATAAAAAATAAAAAAAATTAATTTCTATCTATCATCTAAATCTATAATTTGTTAAATACTTAAGATATATTAGACTTCTATTAAGAGTTGTTTGATAACCAACATAAATATTATCTGAATTATTATATTATTTGACATAAATATCCTTATATATTTAAAGTTATCTCTAAATCTATTTTTTTTATTTCTAATAGTATTACATATGCATCACTCTATCATCTTATAATTACGTATGTCCCTGCGCCTAACGCAGTGAACATACGAGGGGTTGGGAGGGTTGCGCTCAGGGATCGATCCTTAGGCGTGTGGGGTTGTGCGTGGCCAGGCAGTGGTCTTTGACCACTGAGTTGTAGTACCAAAAAAATAATATTATAATTACATATACATTGTGGAGTTGCTGAACCATGCTCGCCACCTATTGCATCTGCCAAAGATAGTGATACGGTTGGCAGAGACTCTCAGAACGCCGCCACCTCCATCTTCGACACATGGAAGTTATCCTTCCATTGGCTACGTATGTAGGTGGAGACTGCAACGCGTTCCTTGGAAGCAGAGATAACTAGGTTAAAATTATGTTATTTTACTTATTTAAAAGTTAAACTCTATTTTCAAACAAATTAAATAAGTAACATCAAAACTCTATTTAATTGAGTGAGATTATAAATTTTATGTTATTAAATATATTATTTTTATTATTAATTTAATTTTTATTTAAGTATTCGGGTTGGATCGAGCCTCAATCAGAATTTATAATTTTGTAAAAATATTAGGCTCGACCCAGTCTGACCCGACATTGTTCGGATTTGAGCTAGATTTGGACTTATATATTGATGAGTTAGATTTGGGCCGAGATCATATAAATTCAACCCGGGTCCGGCCCTCAACCTTACTTGGAAACCGTCTCTGGTTAGTTGAAGTCGGGTGGATAGGGAAAACAAAAAGTGTCCTAACCTTTGTTTTTTTTAAGAGAAAATTTTAAGATTTAAATATATTTTTAAACATCAATTAAGATATTTTGTCAAACAATTTGAAGATCTTATCTGACCGCTTTAGACATTAGAGATTCATTAAGTGTTAATCAAACACACTCTAAGTTGTCCATCATTTCTTGCTGGATTACTTTTAATTTATCTGTTTTTTTTTTGTAATTTCTGAGTAACCTTTCGAGTATTCTTCTTATATGGATAATTTTTATCTCATCCACAGAATCTTACTACAATTGCATTTTGTAGGAGCGATATCCTGCCTCACCCATCTTTCAAAGCAAATATAAAGGACTAGGTTGGATTTTCTCATTCCATCTTGTGCTGACTGCTGCAATTCTTCGTATACAGTCAGCATGAGAAAAAATATTGTAAGATTATTCTTATAATAAACTTGACTTTGATGATAAGAAAACAATTTTATTAACTGAAAGGAAGAGAGAGAGAGAGAATGGTCTTATCAAATTCTCTTAATTAATAGGTTAAGAAAAAAACATGACTTTGATTATAAGAAAACAATTTTATTAAGTGAAAGGAAGAGAGAGAAATAAAAAACAATTTTATTAAGTAAAAGGAAGAGAGAGAGAAAAACAAGTTTATTAAGTGAAAGGAAGAGAGAGAGAGAGAGAGAGAATGGTCTTATTAAATTCTCTTAATTAATAGGTTAAGAATAAAACTTGACTTTGATTATAAGAAAATAATTTTATTAAGTGAAAGGAAGAGAGAGAGAGAGAGAATGATCTTATCAAGTTCTCTTAACTAATGGGTTAAGAATAAACTTGACTTTGATTATAAGAAAACAATTTTATTAAGAGAGAGAGAGAGAGAGAGAGAGAGAGAGAGAGAATGATCTTATCAAGTTCTCTTAACTAATGGGTTAAGAATAAACTTGACTTTGATTATAAGAAAACAATTTTATTAAGAGAGAGAGAGAGAGAGAGAGAGAGAGAGAGAGAATGGTCATATCAAGTTCTCTTAATTAATAAGATTCTTTTCTTACAATTTAAATCAATTTTACTATAAAAAAAATCTTAAGATTCTTTTCTTACAATTTAAATTAATTTTACTATAAAAAAATCTTACAATAAATATTTCTCTTACTGGCATATAAATTTCATGTTCATCACTAAACAAATACGGAGTAGAGTGTGCACCACGCAGAATTGCAAAACGACAAACCTGTTAGATCACGAGAAGCATGTACTGGACTCTTTAGACCAGAACTTTCTAGAACACCTTATTATCCGTCTAGGACAGTCCTGGACTGTCCGTTGTCCGTCCCGAACTGTCCGACCCAAGCAGTTGCGCCCGGGCAGCGCGTCCTCATCTAGAAGTAGAAGAGCCTTCCCGGTCCTCACATAAATTCCATGCGTTGTAGCAACATGGGCCTAGGAAAAGTCGATCTTTTGGCCCATTAAACCAACGACCCAATATAGACAAACCCAAGAACACTTTGCCCAAGCCCAGTCCAAACTTGGAAGAGTGATCTCACGTCTGGTGTTTCGGGCTTTTGATTAGTTGTGGATAAACATGTAGTCAGACTGCCTACTTCAGAGTTTTCCAAAATGCCTTCAATCTGGCTCATATTTTATCAATATTTTTTTTTAATGATGGAGAAGGTAGTACAATAATATTTAGATCTATACGGATCAGTTTGAGAAATATGAGTTTGAATTCCACATCCAACTCATGAACATCTCTGTTTCTTTAGAGTACTAAACTACAAATTCACATCACCAATGTGAGCCAAATAAATCTCCCTCTCCCCTCTCATCTGTAATATGGAGTCTTCTACTATAAGACAAAGTCTTTTACTCAGACCCACTCAAGATCCTCATATTTCATCAATAACTCTAATTAATGGAAATATGATAATAAATTTTACTTTATATTTTTTATCCCCCACCTTCAAAGCCACACACACAAGTCAGTGTCTTTTGTTGGAAAGCTAATAACAGTACGAAAACCCACATAAATGGCTTTGAAGACAAAAGTGACAAAATATGGTAAAAATCAGAAAATCAGCACAAAAGTAATAAAATAGCATGGCAAAAAAAAAATTTTTGTGTCAGTGGCCTTAGAAGCCATACCATTACCATCCTTCCCCCAATCAAACCCAAAAAAGCCATCCTCCAACCAACAACAGCAGCCCCCACCTCCACCCCCCAATCAAACGGCTGGTGTAGCCACGGCGTGCAGGGGTCCACCGAATTGGCCCCAACTTCAGATCCTCGTCGTCACGCAAGTGTCAGGGTCAGGGGAGTCACGGGTTTCGGTGACCCTCCTCACCCCCACTCCCCGTTCCCGTTACAATCCTCCACCAACCAAAACCAAAAGAAAAATCTTAATGGGCCCAGCTTCCCCATTCTCTAAATTTTAACCGTCCACTTCAGAGTTTGGCCCAACTTGATCAACCCTTTTCTGATTGGAGTCTTCTGGTTCTCTGGCACACCAACCCCTTCTCTCCTCTTTTAACTGCTCCTCCTAAGCTGTTAAAAACGGGTGTGTGAGAGCGACCTAACCCACCCACCCCCCTTCCTCATGATGTCTGAACTCCTCAGCCAGGTGTCCTCTTTTACCAAATAGCGATGTCTGAACTCCCATAAGCGCGATTTGTTCAGAGGATACTTGTGAGAAGCTGGTGGTGAAGCTGGGGTGCCAGGTTGCCAAATCGCGATCAAGGGGCCTTTGGCCCTTTTAGCGTTGGGGGAGTTGCGCCTCTCAGCTGTCCAGCGCTGGATTGATGTCTGAAGTCAAAAGTTTGACCCCGTCTGACGATGGTTACCGCTTGCCTGTTACTACAAATGCATCTATCTAATCACTCTCTTAATTTCGGATCCGCGTTAGCTGTCCTGTCGACACGCGTAAGGAAGATGTCCAAGCCGACACGTCGTGGGACCCGCCAAGAGTCAAAATTACCCCCGAGTCAACATAGTTATGAGAGTGGAAAACGATTCGCCTGGAAGTGGTTGCGGTTGAGGGGGACCGCATATGAAATCGATTCCCGGGGAGGCCGCGGGTGAGTTTGATATCTCGTCATGGGAGAATCAGATTGTCCGTCCCTGTTCTTCTTAGGAATTGGATTCCAAGCATTAGAATACATGACAAGAATTTACTCAAAAAACAAAAAAGAATACATGCCAAGAGAAAAGGGGGTGACACTAGTGCACCATAGAATATAGGGTGATACTGTGTGAATGAGACTATACATGAAAAAAAAAAAAGAAGCTAATGTGAAGTAGTACTCACATAACTAGACAAAAGAAACATATGTTTCAAAATTTTAACCCATCCAATTGTGGATTCTTATGATTCACTCTTGTCTCTCTGAACCATACTTTCTTGACATTAGGAAATCAAATTTTAACCAACAACCAGGACTTGGAAGACATTTCCAAATAAGAGATGTGGGTTGTCTCAAATCACTTCTAACTGCGCCCTACACACACCCCCACAGACAAGGGGGTAATGAAGAAGGATAGGGATGAGCATGGCATAACAGCAGACATGCATGGGCTTTGAAATGATGGGATGCACAACTTAGGTGCCTCTCCTAGTTAAATTTTAAGAAATAAATAAACAATAATAATAGAAAAATTACACAAGCTACTTGCCAATGACCTACTCCCCACCATGATGCTCCCCACCTCCATCCTTCTAATCATAGGACCCCAAACTTTTTGCTTTACTTTCCCCTCTTCCATCCCTTTCACTTGTACTAGCTACTCCTGCAACACAGCATCAGTTGGGGACACAAACTGCCCAACCCCAGCTGCTAAATGTGTTCACGAGTCACTGGAAAAGGGATCTCCACGTCAGCACCAGGTGGGACCCCCCCCCCCCACAGACACACACACACAAAGACCCCGACAAGCCTCTGATACCTTCATCAACAGTCACCTGCATAAATAATGGCATCCCTAGTCCCATGCTGAAAAATATTGCAAACAGTACAAGTGAAGAGGGGCCAGTCACATGCTTGCCCAGAGGCCCCCCTTTTTGCACCCTTGCACTATACCAAATGAATGAGTGCACATCCCCCCTTCCCCCCTTTCAGCATGTTCAAACAAACAGATGAGATTTTTTACATTAAATTGCCCTTGGCCCTTCCAAGGAAGAAAAAAACCAAAAGGGATATGGGTGGTTTGATGGGCTTTAAGAAGCATGTGCAGCTTTTTGTCTATAGGCCAAGCTGCAGCTCTCTCTCACTCTCTTTCACAGTGACAACTCCAATTCCTAGTGAAAAGAACATACTTAGCAACTCTCTCTTATCTTATATTTCTCCCATGAAAAGTAGTGAAACCAACCACAGCCTTCCTAGTAGCTCTCAAACCAAGCTCTCAGGGACAGATGTTTGCAGAGCTCTGAAGGCTGCTGCTTATTTGTTTTCCTTCTTTTTTTTTTTTTTTTCCTTGGCCTCCTCTGTCCATGGAGTTACTGCAGAAGTCTACCATTCGATGTGTTGCATTGCAAACAACGATAAGTTCGGGAAGGTGGATGAGCCCCCCATTGATGCTGCAGGGCGCAGTTCTTCAAGGTTTGTCTGCCATGCCACTGTTGCCAGCTGACTTCCCCGAGCCACGCCCGACCTTCCCGAACGAACCCATGGCGGAGGACAGGCCCTTGAAGCTGCTGCTCCCGCCGTCGCTGAGGCTTCTCGAGGACTTGCGCGACCTCGGCAGCTTCCAGGGTCCGTCTCTGTCTCTCTCCTCCTTGGCCTCGACCTTGGCCTCGGCCACCACCAGCTGGGCGATGCTGCTGCGGCAGAAAGGGCAAACTGGCGCTGACACGCACAGGGTGGTGGGATTGGGCTTGTTGTGACAGCACAGGGCCAAGGTGCAGTGCGCGCACATCTGGTGGCCGCAGTCCCGGACCTCGATGGTGCATGGCTGGTCGAAGCAGATGCAGCAGAGCTCGGTGTCACTGGCCTGCAGAGGGTTTCGTCCTCCAAAACATCAGTCACAACGATGCAATCATTTGCTTTCCATATGCAGCTCATACAGAGGCATGGCAAGCTTCGGAGAGCAGTAACCAGTCAGAAAAACTCCAGAAAACAATTAAGTAACGATATGTTTAGCTTCACAGTGGGTTCAAACAGTAGTTATAACCAGCAGACCAATACCATCCTTTCAGAAAGGAGAGACGTTTCATAAGCTGGTGGATCAACGTTTTTGTTCAGCATCATACTTTATTAAACAACTGAGTTAAAAACCCATTTGTGTTGGAATCAACAACATATGAGAAGTGATGCTACTCTGGCAGGTCCATAAATAGGATTCGAGCTGGCAATATCCAGAGTAAAACGACAGAAGGTTTACTACAGCAAGCAGGGTGAGTAGTACCTCAGATGTGTCATCATCAATCCCATCGTCGGAATGTGAAGGCGATGGCAAAGTGCATGCTGTGCCCTTCAGTATGCTCTTCTCCCTCTGCCTGTTGGCCTCCGTCAGAGCCCTCTCCAGCAGGGTCTTGGCATCTGAGTTCAGCTCGCTGATGAACTTGAGAGGGGAAGGCCAGACCAAGGGTTCTGCGGACGCGGGGTTCAGTAGCGCGGCACACGCCCCGTGGTTTCGCTTCAGAGCAACCACATATGGGATTCTCCTGCGGAATGCCAAGCCAAGGAAACTGAGAAAAATTAACACTAATGCAGTCTTATGCTGATCATAAATTTTGTCATCCAAATGTCACTCTAAGATTCAGTAGAACGCTTCGAGTTTGGCCGTGAGACCGTTCTATATGAACATCCAGACGGTCTCCCAGGCTCCACAATACAACTAATCTGGAGCAAACAGGACAGGGGTGCTATGTGGGTAGCTGCAATCAGACGACCTGAGAGATGAACTGAGAACAGAAAAAAAAAAAGAGGGGGAGGGGGAGGGGGAAGGAGAGACGTTTACCCAGATGCATCTACTTGTTGCCGATCTGCACCCCATGCAAGCAGCTCCCGGACACAATCCAGAGATCCCCCGCGAGCAGCCAAGTGAAGGGGCGTGCTCCCTGGGTATCTGCAATCGGGTTCCGAAGATTTTGTCAGACGGAGAACGACCCACGAACCGATGAGCTCCAGGCATTTGACCATCCAACATCAAGAGGCTAGGCCAGAGGGATCTTACCCATAGCTGCCGGTGGACGCGCACGCAAGAGCCCCGTTGTCTAGCAGCAGATGAACACATTCCGGTCGCTTCTGCCTCGCCGCGAGATGCAGAGGAGTCGCTCCATCTCCGTCCCTGACATTTACGAACCGAGCGAAACCCCTGCAGAAGAACAGACCAGTAAAATGGGGTGGTCTCCCAGTGGCAGGACAGTGACCAGGATCAGCAGTAGCGACTGGCAGAACGATTTTTTCAAGACACCCACCAAGATTCGGCAACTGGATTTGAATGCGCTGCAGAAAGAATCGCCTGTAGGCAATCTGAGTGCCCGTAGTAGGCCGCATGGTGCAAGCAAGTTCTTCCGTGCAACGAATCGAACGTCAGAATCTGCCCAAACAAAGGAAAAAGCCCCAGATCAGCTTCCCGTGCCGACATCCTTCCAGCTTACTACGATTTCAGAAACAAGAAGGGAAAACGCGTTCTCCCTACATTTGCGCCCGCTTGGAGGAGCTTCTCGACGCACGCTATCTTCCCGTGCATCGCCGCCAGCATCAAGGGAGTCTACTCACCGACATGTCCAAACGCATAGAAAAAAGACGACTTTTAGACATTTGGCAGGAAATTTCAAGGGGAGAAAACGGAAGGAGACCCCGAAGGGTTCAACAGAAGCACTGAAACACTGCAACCCCATTACCTGCTTGTGCCTGTTCAAAAGATCCGGACGAACAGATCGGTCCAGGATCATCGACAGAACCTGCCACACCCATGAGAAGACCATCAGCAAAAACAGTTTACCAGATTGCGGCCCGTAAGAGAAAAAGGAAAACGAAGAAGCAGAAGAAGAACAAGAGGAGCAGGTGGGGCTGGGAGGCGGGGAGAGGGGCTCCTTACCTCGATCCGGCCATTGGCGGCGGCGATGTGCAGGGCGGAGAGGCGATCGTAGACGGTGGTCCGGTGGACGAGCGGCGGCTCCGCCGCCAGGAGGCCCTCCACCAGCTCGAGGTCCCCCGCCTGCACGGCCGCGAAGAACTCGTGCTCCGGGCCCGACCTGGCGCAGCTGAGCCCCTGCCCCATCTCCGACCGGCGTCGTCGGTGACGCCCCTCCCCCGGCTCCGGCGGAGCTCCCGCCCGCCCAACCGCCACCAAGTGGGGTTGCGGGTGGCGCTGCCACTACTACCCGGCGGGGCGGCGCAGCCGCTTCCCCACCCCGTGCCCCTCCGCGTTACAGTGCGCTGACTGCGGGGTTGAGAAGAAGAGGAGGAAAAGGGGGAGACTACTTATTAAAACCTCCAACTCTGATCCCCATTAGCATTTGTCTGATTTAATCAGCGTTTTGGAGAAATCCCACCAATCACCATAGAATGCCCCCCCTTTATGTGGATGGCCCCCCATGTTTCCTTATATATGTAAAAGCCCTCCAGATATGTAATTTTAAGAATGAAAAAGTCATCACCTTTTAAAAAAAGTTCCCCTTGCCGCACTAATTATATCAAACTGTGATGGGAAGAAGAACAGTCTCTAACATAGTTGACCTATTTTTTATTCTTTTTAATTTTTTTATTAGTTTTTAAATATATTGTATAGATCGAAACATACCGATATAACCATATCACGCGAACGCACGATACGATCTTACCTTACTTCCAAAACCCAACTCATTTTATATTTTCTTTCTTCAAATTATTTGCCATCTTTTTGTAAGAGTAATATTTGGCAATGCCATCAATATAATCTATCATGGGTTGCCGCGCACTCTCTTATCGCCCATATTATTGAAATTTTTTTTTGACAAGATATATCATTGTACTTGATAACATTGTTCCATCATCGATGATTAATATCTTAGATCGACAAAAGATAAGAGATAATCCACGTCGTCTACCATTGTACTCTAAAGGGTGCAATAAATATTAAGAAGTAGCTAGATTGATAAATGTCCTTCAAAATTCAAATTTTGGGGACAAGTTATAAAGACGAAGATTTTTGTGTATCATGGATATGTCCAATTGAGATCATGCTACGTATAAGCCCGAGTCACTTGCTTAAATTTATAGATTATGTTTCCTTTGAATCTCATCTCTTTGCATTTTTTCCCCTTACCTCCATGCCAATATTCTCATTTTTGCAACGTATATTTATCATGTCATATCTAATATTTCATCCTCTTAAAACAAAAATAGATCTCCCAATAATTCTCTGACATATCTTCAATGAGAAACATTTATTTCTATCTAATGAATTTTTTTTTATCTAATCAAAATATTTCATTGGTCAAATATTCGAGTTTTGCAGCATCGTGAGATCTGAACACTCGACCGATAAAATGTCTAATCGAATAACACTTTAGTTTTTTTGTTGGATGAAAAATAAACATTTCTCATCTTCAATTATTTTTGTATAACATTATTGCATTGTGCATCCATTTTATTCGTCATCCACTCTCTAGCATCCGTGTGTGTATATATATATATATATATATATATATATATATATATATATATATATATATATATATATATAAAGTAAATTATTTAAGAGTTCTTATCAAAATTTTGACTTATTTATTAATCTCTAACAGAACAGTAACTCATTACAGTAAGTGTTATCATATGTTACAATATACGTTAAGTTCTGTTACAACAATGACCTCCCTTTTACAATCAAGAACTTCTAATTAATTTTCCCATATGTTAATCTCCACTGATATTTGTACCAGCCACAGTGGACATCACATATTATAAACAGTACTTAGTCTTTCTCTCCACAAGGATAGATAGTGACATGAGATATTTATAGGTAGTAATTGACAAGTGTAATTGTGTGATTGCGATTGACCCCTTTATTGGTTCTAATAACCCCAACTCACGGGTTTTAAAATGGGCAACAAATAACTTTAAAGGGTTTGATCGTGTCACGTTATAACTAGTTTTTAGAGGAGATGACTTATTAGAGTCGCCAAAACTACGTCCACCAGAGATTACTGAAAAGGGTTCGAGGTGGCATCTCGGCATAGTCAAATATGATTCTTGACGTCATCAGAGGACTAAGAGGAGGATAGCAAAGTATGACAATTAATGAGAGTTTGGTGACATTTGATAACGCTTTTAAGTTTTATTTTGCATCTGCTCTCTAAATTTAAAATTTTAAAAAATTTAATATATATTAAATATTTATTAAGAATTATTTGATGACTAATTTAAATAACATCTAAATTAATATCTTATTTGATAAAAATATTATATTTAAATATTTTTAAAATATTATATATATATATAGTCCTCCATCAGAATCTACCTGTTGACTATTAAAAATCAGTGAGTGGAGAATTCGTCGGTCATCGACAGAGTCGCTGAATTCTAATCATTTGTCGGAATCCAACAATCGATCGTCGACATAGTCCACCGAAATTTCACGATTGATAGTCCACAGAGTCACCAAATTCTGACAACAATCCTCTAGAATCTAACGACTCGTCGGTCGTGGGTTGCCGAAATTCGACGACTAATTGTCGGTGGAGTCATTAGATTCCGACGACAATCTACTAAAATCCGACGACTCACCGATTGTTGGAATCCGGTTATTAGTCGTTGGTAGAATCGTCGATTGTCTACCGCCGAATTTCAATGACCCAAGGCTATCGCGAGTTGAGAAAATTAAAGATTTTAAAAAAAGTGATTTCTCCTATCTTAAAAGTTAAGTAGTTTTTCATATTAAATTGGTGAAATCAAATATTATTTCAGATATTTTGTCAAATAAGTTAAAATTTAAAAAATAATTATTTTAGACATTATATATCTATTAAATATTATCAAATAGACCTTTAATAATATTCCCGGACACGAGACTGTTCATAGAAATATATTTACTTTCTCTTCAAGTACGAAGTCTAATTTAAGATGAAATCATCCATAATTTAATTACATGCCATTACATATATAAATACATATTATTGGGAAGGTACATTGGGAGGGCTCTTTTCACGAAATGACCTAAATATTAATTTTCCTTTTGGTAAGGAGAAATGGAATAAACAACCAATTTTGTTTGAATTTGACTGGAATGAAATTCGAGGAATATAATGGATTAATTTGCCACCCTAAATAACCACGAGGTAAAATCCGAAAGGAAAGTGGTAATAATAAATATGTAATATTATAAAAATAATATTTTAAGAAAGATATACATATACAAATATTCATATAATTAATTACCTTTGAAAATAAGATTTGTCGTGCATGGTAACTCGATTGTGTCAAATTTACTCTAATACGGTACGGTACCATATCTAATCTTACCGAATCAATCGTATCAAGAACTTGTTACGATACGACTATATCACTGCGATACACAATGATATAACAAACCTTATTGAAAAAGACACCACCATCCGAGAAAAGAAGGTAGTTTTGTGCCTATGTACATGTCGGTAGATTATTTTCATAATTATTTTTATGTCATAGAAGGCTTTTACATCGTTAAGTTGAGGAATATAAAAGTATTATAACTTTTAATTATATTTATATCTTAACTCAAATTTATTTTATTTATCTAACAGCAGGTTATAGTTTTTTTTGATAATAAGAAAATTTCACCCTGTGTAATTTTGTGATTTTAGGAATTGATGTCAATGAACTCCAAGAACAGCAGTTACAGTTTCCCAAACAGAAGAGGTTTTTTTTTTTTTTTTGGCTCATATTAGGTCATATGTATTAAGTATTTGTTTAAGAAAGTTTTTTCTGAAATACATGCACATAGAAGAGGGTTATTATGTAATTATGTCCGCTAAGGAGTAAATATCTGCCCGCTAACGGCGGGCAGAGGGAGACGGGCAGTATCAGATGTTTGCACGGTCACGGGGGCGTGCCGACTGCCGTAGGAGCACCCTTTCAATTATTTTTAAAAAATAATGTCATAATTATAAAATATAATAAATAAAAGGACAGGGCAGGACGAAGACGACTGCCGTGGCAGCAGAACTCGGCGAATCAGATTATCCGAGTTCCCACGGCGGAAACAGAGGGAAGTGGTGGGGGCCTCAGCCACGCGTCTTTACGGTCTTGATGGGCCGGGGGGGAGGGGTCCATCTGATTGGTAGAGCATGATGACGACGTTGTAAGGTGAGAGAAAAATTTATTAGTGCCGAGTAGTAATACCAGCTAAAAATATATTTTAAAAAATTCATTAATCGATCTTATGTGATTTATTATATCACATTATGTCACTTTTTTTAATTTTAGAACCTAACCTTTTATTTTGACGTCAAAATAATATCTAATTCAGCTCATTGCACTAAAATTGAAAATTTTAGATGTCAAAATAAAAAAAATAGATTCTAAAATAAAAAATTAAATCTTAAAATAAAAAAATGCCACACAATGCGGCGCAAATAAATCGCATGAGATAGATTAATGAACTTTCTAAAAGATATTTTGAATTGACATTATTACATTGGGTGAAGGCCCACCCTCAAGAGAGTTCACTACATTCAAGATTGGTTAAAAGTTGTATCAAGTCGAATCAAATTTTATCTGGTACAATATATATTAGACATAATGGGGAATCTAGAAAAAAAAAACAAAGTATTTCTTTTTATTTATGAGAAATTTTAGGTATGCAGGCATCTGGATATTTGGTATCCACGGCGCACAAACAACTGTGCTCCCTTACGGACCCTATCTTTTTTTGTGTCTGACATTTAAATATTTGATACTGATCAAATTTTGTGTATTTTTAGAATTTCTCTTTACTTATAAGTTAGTGGTAATTAAAGATTATCAGTAGTTCATTACTGCAATATTTGTTTTGTCATTTGATACCTTTTTTTTCATTTAATCTCATAATGTTGCACCCATTCTTGAGCTGCCTTTGATAATTAGATAACTCATGAATAAAAAGAATTTATCAGTTTTGATAAATCGAAAGCTACTTTGATAATGCAAATAATTTATTAAAATTTTATCACCAAAAGAATATTAATAGGTCTCTATCTCACCCTCTCAAATATGATAAAATTATTAGTCTTGTTACATCTCTCAAACTAAAAATTTCGATATCTTATATATGAATAGCTTATTTAATATCTATATATGATAAATTATCAAGTTATCAAAGAGACTTGATACATAATAATAACTAGTCACAAGACGGAAAACACAAATCTTAAATTGTGAGGTGTGGCAAGCAAAATTGAGGAGCTAGGGATGGTGTCGATATGATGGGGAGGACCCATCAAGATCTATTTTTTTTTTTTTTTTTTTGAAACAAAGACCATCAAGATCTATTCGAAAAAGCTCTACATGTTGGGAATAATAGGACCATCGACTAGTTCCACATTTGACCGTGGAGGTGGCTCCACTTCACCTTGGGTGGGAGAAACTTGGAGAGTGGACCATGGTGATATGAAAGAAAATGCCCATATAGTTTGATGCGAGAGGGGCATCATTCCCTTGCCAAATGTCCAAGCCACGTAGGGTGGCGGCACCGCATTGTAGTTAGGAGTTGGGACGATGGGGTTGGCTGGCTAGCTATGATGAAAGTCTTAACGTAGAAGGTGGCAGTGCATGATTTGGTAGATGGGTCTTTGTATCAAATAGAGTTACCCAAAGATTTGGAACATGATACGTCACGTATAACGTCTACATCTGACGCTGTGAACAAGATCTTGGGAATTGGGTACTTGCTTTAATTTTGCAAAGTATCGATCTAGGCCTCGGTGGTGGGCGCGAGTGTTGGCAAGTTTTCCCGGTTCACAGCCCTCGTTTTGCAGGAATTAACACAACCCGATGCAGGTGAAAGGCTGTGCGCTGCCAAATGCCAATTTTTTGGAGTACCAACTTCCTTGTGAAATAAAAAAAAAGTACAAACCCACCATTTGTTTTATTTAAGTTTTTCATAGTGTGCAGATCTCAATGCAGGGTGTGGGAGGCACAGAGGTCAATGCTGCCAGGTTCATGTAGTCCTCTGATCTGTATGTTAAAAAAGGTTGGGCATTGGAGAGGTCTCCTTCCTTACTTGATCTCCAAGAAAAGCCCATCCTTCTTGCCACTGCAATTGCCACTCTTCTCATCTACCTACTACTACTGGAAGGAGATGAACAACAGAACAGAAGAGATGGACAACAACAACAACATATCATGACCTTTCTCTTTCACTTTTTGTTGGGGGTGGAGAAAGAAGGAACAAAATTTTGCTTCTTGAGAAGACCTTGGCATCCTCTTAAAGCCCAAATGTGTAGTAGTTTCACATTCACAAAAAGTGGGAAAGCCAGAGTGAATGGGTAAGGGAATCATGGGATGTCACCTGTTTGTAGCCTGCCCACATCCTTTTGAGTGTTTTAATCTGACATACCCAAATGTGCACTTTTTATGGGTTTGTCTATTGAGACAAGCCTAAGTTGGAAGGTTCACAAGGACACAAATCTCAAAAGGGTCAGTTGGGCTTTGAGGTCCCATGCAACCACAAGTCACATATATATGTGTGTATCCCCACAAAGCAACCACTTTACAATAAGCAACATGCTGTTGAGTATTTAACAATTTATTCAACTAGTGAACTTTAGAACGAAGTGAAAGAGAAGTGACCTTCAAGGGAGACGTTGATGAGCAGATCACCGAAAGAAAACCTTTGCTTTTGGAGGCTACCTGAGCAAGTAAAGGTTAGCTAATTGTCCCTTGCCATGTATGGGCAAAAGACTCCCACTCATGTAGTCCTCTTTCTTTAAAACGTTGGTCTTCTTGTGGTAAGATGAACCACTAAAAGTGCTCCATGGTAAGATTCTGAGATATATTATGATAATAAGCATAAA
Organism: Colocasia esculenta; assembly: GCA_014218235.1. Taxonomy (NCBI): domain Eukaryota; kingdom Viridiplantae; phylum Streptophyta; class Magnoliopsida; order Alismatales; family Araceae; genus Colocasia; species Colocasia esculenta. Next base: position 5,620,410 of record CM024757.1, read on the forward strand.
TAAGCGGTCGAAGTGTGATGACAGTTGCTCTAAAATCTTAAACATTATGCTTAAGATCACATCTTGAGTTGATTCTAGTGATTGAAATTAGACGGCTCAACACCTTATACCTGATGCGATCGGTCCAATCAAAACGGATCTCAAAAGTGGACAATCACAAATGGCCCAAGCTTGGCTCTCGAGTAGTTGAGGTGAGAGGCAGAGCAAGCTCTTTACTAACCTTTGGCTAGACAATCAATCCTAAGAATGAGTTCTCGAGATCAACTCTCTGATGATCAAGTTAGCAGAAAGATTGAGCTCGATCCTAAAAAGTAGATAGAGGTTTGGTAGAAGAAGAGAAGTTGCTAACTAAACTATGCTTGGTTGACATGTGTCTTGCTTAGCCTTGCTTGCACCTATTGATCTTCTCTTGAAGGTAGCTAAAAAGGAGGGAAGAAGTGCGGGTTGTTATATGGGATTAACCTCTCTTTGAAACCTTCTTCCTTCTTCGTATTTTGCTCTAGGTAGGCTAAATTGGGTCGGGCCCATTAGGACTCCTCTAGGGCAAATCCATTGGGGCTATTGGGGTCGGCCCAAGGGGCCTATCATAAGCCTTCCACTCCTGCTTCAAGGCTCGGAGTAGTATGCATACTTCACATTGTTGACTAAATGGCAAAAGTGATTGTTGTATTCAAGGAAGCTAAACTGTTGTTGGAGTGTGGTGAGCACTGAACATGGTTATGGACGATCTAGGAATACAAGCCGATATGCTTTGCCACACTATAATCTTGATAGCTCACCAATTCATATTTTGCCTCAATTTCTGTGCTCTCAGGAGTATGCATTGTGCTGCCCTAATAGAGTGGCTATAATAGCGCTAGTGTTGGACTGAAAGGACATTGTCACATTTGGATAGATATGAAGGGACACCGCCACATCAAGGTTGCCATGATGATATGGTCGATTGCCATGATGGCACTACTGTCGAGAGGCTGTCATTGGGGAATAAATGTTGCGTATCAAGGCTAGGGTCACCACTTCAATAGATACCTATACAAACTGTGGCGGAACGCCTCGGCCAAGCCCGTTAAATCGATAACGTACTTGATCCGAGTCTGCCTCCCGCGAACGGGCCGTAGCCTCGCAAGGGATACCAAACACAGTCCGTGTAAACACAAAGAAACTCATCACATTATATATATATATTTCACAAGTTACATAGCCATATTTCCACATAAACTGAAAAAAAAAAGTACAAGAGCCTGGGGCATACCTCGAGGTACAACTGAAAAAAAAATAAACAACTAACTATACTACAAAACACTACACTGCTGGAGCTGCTACTACACAGCTGGAGGTACCGACCCTGCACCGCTACGGCGCGGCTCTGAACTGGACGACGGTCGTGAAACGTCCTCCTCGCTCTCACCTGTGGGGGTAGGGGTGAGCCTCGCTAGTCACTGGCTCAGTAGGGAACTCCCCCAACACCGAGCAAACCAAAACCACAGGTACGAAAGCAGTAAACAGTACCAACAATTTATAGAACAGCTAAACAGGATATTAAAGCTGTAAAAGTACTTACCGTCTGCCGACTACGAGAAACAACTTTAATAATTAAACGGCAAACCAGTACAGGTGTACAAGCCAAAGTAGAGACAGCCAAACACGAGTCACGTGAACTGGTTCGCGACACCAGAAACTGACTCGGACAAGCTAACACAGGTCTACCTCTCAGTCTCGCAGCCGCGGACGAAAGGTCCAGCTGCCGCTCCACGTGAAAAGGTCAAGCAACTGTGGAGACCAACTAAACACCACCACCTGCAGACCACACGGTCGCAGGCCCATGCCTGACACCTTAGGAGACCCTGGCCCGGGCTCTCTAGAGTGAGGCACTGGAAAAGGACTAGCTGGGGACCAGTGTCGACTACTAGTGTCCGTACCTCCAACTACGAGCGCGCTACAAGTGACTAAAGACAAACACAAGTGTCACTGTCCCACTGTCGTCTTTCCCTCAGCCAGACGTACAACTCAAGCAAAGGAGTGAGGGTGTCCAGGTCAGACGACACAGACCTCGACGGTACAACACAAGTACCGGGACAAAGCCCCGAGCTAACAGCCTGGCTCACAAAGAACCTGGGGCACCCAACTGGAGAGGTAACCACGGTAGGCGTCGTACTACTTGCCACGTACACAAAACCACGTGCACGTCACACACAAACCACGTGAAAACTCACGTAAACCTCAAGTAACGGCGGTCCACCACACGTGAACCCAACTGGACTCGCGTGAATAACACGCAGTCACGAAAGTAAGTAGCTCACTGTATACCTTGTATGCTAAATACAAAAACCTTGTGCACTCAGTGCACCACAGGTGCCAACGCACCTCTTATTATCGATAAATACCATAAATAGTCATTTCTGTTTATTCACAAGTTGGCGACAACATCGACTGCCGCTTATAAGAAGTAAACGGCAATGACTCTGGCCGTTTATATCCTGGCTGATGAACCTGGCGTCAATCGATCTTGACGCCAAGATCTTCAGCCTCTGACCCTGCAGAAACCCTAATCCGATTCTACAGGTTTTCCAACCATTAAAACAACGGTAAAACATACAGAAACAGTTCCTCTAGTATGCATGAATCCTAAATAATCCCATACAGCATGCTTTACTGATTAAATTCGCCAAACCACCCATTATCCCTGCATGGTGTAACTTAGTCAAAAAAAATGCATTAAACATGCTGATTCAGGTGGTTACGTCGTGTTTTAATGTTTCTACAGAACTAACAGGGTTCGTCCCCTACATCAGAACACGCTATAACCTCCCGAAATCTCCCGGTTCACACCGAACCCTCCGCAAGCTCCCACGGGAATTGCACCACGCCACGACGTTTCCTCGCGCAATTCGGCAACGCCACACATCCCACGGTCCTCCAAGCACCCTTCTGCACCTGTTGGAAGCTCTAGGAACACTGGAACGTGAAGCTGGGGCAAGAGGGAGAGAGAACCAGGGAAAGAACCTGCTCTCGGGTGACCCTATAACCTGCAGAATTCTCAGGCTGGCGTCAACCCCTCTGTCGCCAATGGCAACCGCCATCCTAAACGTCCACATCCTGTGCTGCCAAGTTCATAAAGTCAACGACACCTTACCTGGACGCCAACAAGTCAGCGACCACCCCTGGCCGCCAACTCCAACTCAACTACAGCAGGTCCTATTTCATTTCGGGACCAAACCTGCACTTCTCCTGAACAAACCACACATTCCACGCAACCAACTCACACTGGTCTCACAACGGCCAACACAACCACAACACACACGATCCAAAAAGGATCCGAAAACGCGCGACGTTACATTACTATCATCTAAAAAGAAAATTTCGACCTCAAAATTCATAACACAATTTAAACACAAATAACTTAAACATATACACCTTTACAAGCACTATCATCTAAAAAAGAAATACAAAAGCTCATTCAAACAGATAATTAAGGATACCCTTTAGCCATTTCCTCGGCTAACTCCCAGGTATCCTCACCACCCAACCTATTTTTCCATCTTACTTTAACTAACTCAATTTCTTTATTCCGCAATTTCTTCATCTTTCGATCCGTGATCTGTACCGGATACTCTGGCATGGTCATATCCGGCCTCAGGTCACCACCTTGATATCTGATTATCTGAGCTGGATCTTCAATACACTTTCTTAACATAGAAACATGAAATACATCATGAACATTCGCAAAATCTGCTGGCAAATCCAGCCTATAAGCCGTTTCCCCAATTCTCTCAATCACCTGGAAAGGTCCCACATACCTTGGACTCAACTTTCCAGTCTTACCAAACCTCATAATACCTTTACTTGGGGAAACCCTCAAGAAAACAAAATCTCCCACTTCAAACTGAAGTGGTCTCCTCCGGATATCTGCATAACTCTTTTGCCTACTTTGAGCTGCCTGCAATTTTTCTTTAATAAACTTCACTATTTCTGTGGTTTGCTGAATCAATTCAGGACCCACTAACTGCCTTTCTCCCACTTCATGCCAGTTCAGTGGGGTTCTACATGGCCTTCCATATAATGCTTCATACGGTGCCATCCCAAGACTGGTATGATAACTATTATTATATGCAAACTCAACCATTCCCAAATGATGCTCCCAACTACCTCCCCAAACTAAACAACAAGCCCGCAACATATCTTCAATAGTCTGGATGGTCCTCTCTGTCTGACCATCTGTCTGGGGATGATAAGCGGAACTATATCTTAGCTCAGTACCAATTACCTTCTGCAGACTTCTCCAAAAACCAGAAGTAAACCTTGGATCTCTATCAGACACAATAGTCTTCGGAATATCATGCAATGGAATAATTCTTTCAACATAAACATTTGCTAATTTATTCACTGTCCAAGACATACTTACTGGCACTAATCTGCACACCTTGGTTAATCTGTCAACAAATACCCATATTCCATTATGCCCGGAACTCGATCTCGGTAAACCTGCCACAAAGTCCATAGCAATATCATCCCACTTCCACTGTGGAATGGGCAACGGTTGCAATAGACCTCCAGGTTTCTGATGTTCTGCTTTAATCTGTTGACAGATAGCACACCTTGCAACAAACTCTGCTATTTCTTTCTTCATAAGAGGCCACCATAAATGCTTTCTCAAATCATGGTACATTTTAGTACTACTCGGGTGAATAGTGTACCTAGATTTATGAGCCTCTTCCAACACTCGCTGCTTTACTTCTCTCTCTGCTGGAACAAACAACCTGTCTCTGAGTCTAACCACACAATTATCATCAATGGTAACTCCTTCCATTTTCACAATTTCAGCTAAACTTACATCTGCTTTCTAAGCTTCAATAATCTGTCAATACAAAGACGGCTCTACAGCACTAGAAGCTAGTACTGCTCGTCGCTGACTACTGAGCACATACAAGGAGTTCTCCACTATCTCTTCATACAGCTTCCATTCCTTAATCATCATCAAACTTACATATGCTTTTCTGCTCAAAGCATCTGCTACAACATTGGCCTTACCCGGATGGTAAGCCAAACTGAAATCATAATCCTTTAAATATTCAATCCATCTGCGCTGGCGAAGGTTCAAATCTTTCTGCGAGAAGATATATTTCAAGCTTTTATGATCTGTAAAGATTTCAAATCTTTCGCCATACAGATAATGCCTCCACATTTTCAAAGCAAATACAACTGCTGCCAATTCCAAATCATGAGTGAGGTAATTCTTCTCTGCTGGCTTCAATTGCCTGGACGCATAAGCTATCACCTTGCCATGCTGCATAAGCACTGCGCCAAGTCCTCTCCTTGAAGCATCAGTATACAACACAAAACCACCACTCCCTGCCGGTAACGTCAAAATAGGTGCTGATGTAAGTCTTTTCTTCAATTCCATGAAACTTCTCTGACATTCACCGGACCACACAAAAGGCACACCTTTCCTGGTCAACTTAGTCATAGGTGCTGCAATCTTAGAAACATCTTGAATAAAGTGCCTATAATAACCTGCTAATCCCAGAAAACTTCTAATCTCAGTTATTGTCTTAGGCACTTCCCACCTCATCACTGCTTCCACTTTACTTGGGTCCACCGCTACTCCTTTAGCTGAGATAACATGACCCAGAAACTGAATCTCTTTCAACCAAAATTCACACTTATTGAATTTAGCAAACAACTGGTTATCTCTTAACAACTGCAGAGTAAACCTCAAATGAGCTGCATGCTCTTCTTCAGATACTGAATAAATCAGAATATCATCGATAAAGACCACAATGAATTGTTCTAAATACGGATGAAAAATTCTATTCATCAAATCCATAAAACCTGCAGGAGCATTAGTCAACCCAAAAGGCATAACCACAAACTCGAAGTGACCATATCTAGTTCTTAAAGCTGTCTTATCTATATCTTCCTCTTTAATTCTCAACTGATGGTACTCAGACCTCAAATCAATTTTGGAAAATACTTTTGCTAATTGCAACTGGTCAAACAGATCATCTATCCTCGGCAACGGGTTCTTATTCTTAATGGTCACATCATTCAACTTTCTATAATCAATACACATTCGAAAACTTCCATCTTTCTTTTTCACAAATAAAATCGGCGCTCCCCACAGAGAATGACTCGGTCTAATAAACCCTTTCTGCAACAACTCTTCTAATTGCTTTTTCAATTCTTTAAGTTCAGCTGGTGCCATCCGATATGGAGCTTTAGAAATCGGCATGGTACCTTGTAGCAACTCAATAGTAAAGTCCACCTCTCTATGTGGAGCTAAATCAGGCAAATCCTCAGGAAAAATATCAACAAATTCCCTAACCACGGGAACTGCTTCTACTGGCTGACTAGCTTCTACCAGACTTACCGAGGCTAAATAAGCCACACATCCAGCATTTATCAACTTTCTAGTTTTAATTGCAGAAATTAGAAACTTAGAGGTATAGAAAGATATACCTTGATATTCAAACACTGCACCATTAGGATGACAAAATCTGATCCTCTTCTTTCTGCAATCTAACATTGCTCCATAAGTCTCCAACCAATCCATTCCCAAAATAATATCATAATCTGACAACTGCATGGCATACAACCGACCCGGCATCTGGTTCCCTTCAATCATAACAGGAGCTTCATCTACATAGCTCGAAGTGAGCAAGAACTCACCCGAAGGAACCTCCACTACTAACTCACAAGACTTCTCCTCTAAAGGATGAGCTATACAATCCAGAAATTCTTCGGAAATGAAAGAATGAGAGGCACCCGAATCAAATAAAACTCTTGCTGAATAATCATAAAGAGGTAAAGTACCTTCTATCATATTCGATGCCTCTGCCTGGGCTCGGGTGATAGCCATAACCCGGCCTCTTCCTCGCTGCTGCGGTGCTCCTCTGCCACGACCTGACTGAAGCTGCTGAAACTGTTGAGGCTGCTGCACTCCTCTTCCATAACCATATTCTCTTGGATAAGGACAATTACGGATCAAATGCCCCGGCTGATTACAATTATAACATCTATATCCTGGTGGAGTAATAGGCTGCCTGGCAGTACTCTGCTGCGACTCCTCCACCTCAGGCCTACCTCGGCCTTGCTGAATTTGCTGACGACCTCCCCATCCTCTTCCACTACAAGAAAAAGCGCATATAGAGACCGATTTAGAGACCGAAATTTTTGGTCCCTATTCGGTCCCAAAATAGGGACCGAAGGGAGACTGAAAATTTCAGTCTCAAATATAGAGACCGAATTATTTCGGTCTCAATTCGGTCCTAGGACCGAATTGAGACCGAAATAATTCGGTCCCAAATATAGAGACCGAATCATTTCGGTCCCTATTCAGTCCCTGAATAGGGACCGAAATTTTTCGGTCTCAAATATAGAGACCGAATTGTGACCAATAAGAATTCGGTCACTAATACCTGCTTTCTGAAATAAAATTATTGTGACCGAAGTAATTCGGTCACAATTCGGTCTCTATTTCTGAGACCGAATGGTGACTGAATTACTTCGGTCGCAGATTAATGCGGTTTTAGGGACCGAAATAAATACAGTGACAATTGGTCTCTGATTTGGGCCCTTTTCCTTTTATTCCCGCTCCTTTTTTCATCTCTCGCGCTTTCTCTCTTCTCTCTTCCGTCGCCACGCCGCTGCCGAGACGCCGCCGCCGAGACGCAGCTGCTAGGACGCCGTCGGAGCTCCACCGCCACTGCCGAGACGCCGCCGCCTGGACGCTGTCGGAGCTCCACCTCATCGCCGCCGGTAGGCTCTCTCTCTCTCTCAGTGCGTACGTGTGTGTGTGTGTGTTTGCTCTCTCTCTCTTTCTATTTCTCTCTAGTGAGAGGACCGTGGATGTTGCAGTGGGAGGAGATGGAGGGGAGGGGTGATGTGGAGGGGGGGCTGGACCCAGAAGGGGGGGGGGACTGGACCGAGGGGGATGGGGCGAGACAGTGGGGGGGGGGGAGGAGGGGTTTTGGGGGGGGGGAGACGATGGGGCGGGGGAGGAGACGGAGGGGAGGTAGGGGTCTAGGGGGGCGGTGGGAGGAGACAGAAGGGAGGGAGGGGTGAGGGGGGGGGGGGCTGCTGGACCCAGAAGGGGGGGATTCTGATGGGAGGGAGGGGGGGGGGGGGGGGGGGGGGGGCACTTCCGGCACATGCAGGGGGGGATTCCAATGAGAGGGGGGTGTCTTCCGACAGTCGTAGGGGGGTGATTCCGGTGAAGACCCCCCTCCCACCCCGACTTGTTGGACCCAGAAGGGGGGGGGGATTCCGGTGGGAGGGAGGGTGGGGGGGCACTTCCGGCACATGCAGGGGGGGATTCCGATGAGAGGAGGGGGTGTCTTCCGATAGTCGCAGGGGGGTGATTCTGGTGAAGACCCCCCTCCCACCCCGACCTGTGAACCCCCCCCCCCGGAACACAAAACAAAAGATATACTAGACCAAGAATGTTGTTGCCTTGTCTCTTGATCGTGAGTGAAACCACATGACTGATAGAACATGTAGTGGATTCAGCAGTGACAGACTTTTAAACATCTGCTAGTTCTTTTTCCACATCACCTTGTGGTTACTGGTTATAAGCACATGAACGATAAGTTAATTATCTATAGATCAACAAGAATAAAAAAAGCGTCTACTGATGACTCCATGAATGCTGTAGATTAAGGTGAAGTGCAAGAATAAAAAAAGCGTCTACTGATGACTCCATGAATCCTCTTCCTTTGCCTTTAAATGCTTGCTTTAATTTCTGACCCCATTTCCCAAAGCCTGATGAAGAAGGTCCTGCTGGTGCTTTACCTTTACTTGCACCTACTGACTGCTGCGGTAGCCGAAAACTACCTTAGCCTGACTCGCCTACCTGACGAGTCCGAATAGACCTCTCCAATGTAGCTGCTCTCTGGGCTGCTTCTTCCACTGTCTTACACATGAGAGGTACTATTGCATCCTGCAATTCCACTCTCAAACCTCTAATGAAATACTCAACCATCATATTATTATCTGAAACAACATAAGGTGCATAACGACTGAGAGCCATAAACCTCATCTTGTACTCTAAAACTGAAGAGTTACCTTGCTGGAGCGTCCGAAATTGCTCTCTTTTCACTTGCTGCACTTGAATCGGAAAGAATGTATCGTTAAATACATCGAGAAATTCTGACCAAGTAATAGCCTCTTCTGTCCTGCCTACAAAAGTGGTCTGCATCTTCAATCGCCACCATTCTAATGCAAAACCTCTCAACTGATAAGCAGCTAATACAACTTTATCTGCTGTTGGACACCTCATAGTTGCAAAGACTCTTTCAATCTCATGAACCCAATGTTCTGCTGTATCTGGATTCGGCCCTCCTGAATAGGTAGGTGGCTGCAATCTCAGAAACTTTTCAACCTGCATCACTGGTTCCTCTGCTAATAACACTGGCGGTGGCATAGGTGCTACAAAAGGCACCTCCACTCTTGGCGGAACTCGAGCAACATGTACAGTCTCTCCATCCCCAGGTGGCACTGCAACCGGTGGTACCGGCGCCTGCTGATCCATCCTTGCCCGAATATCCGTGAGGCTTTCCCAGATCCTTTCTATCATACGCTGAGTACTTTCCTCCGGATCATCTCCTCCACCACCCCAATCTCTTCTATCAGCCATTCTAGAAATTTCTACATAAACAAAACACCAGGCAAAAATCAAAACAACAAATTATCAAAAACCAAGGTCCCTACCAGCACTGTATAAAGACCGAAATAAGGCTATGTATCTTTCTAGTTTCCTTATATTAACACGGACCTTGCTCTGATACCAACTGTGGCGGAACGCCTCGGCCAAGCCCATTAAACCGATAACGTACTTGATCCGAGTCCGCCTCCCGCGAACGGGCCGTAGCCTCGCAAGGGATACCAAACACAGTCCGTGTAAACACAAAGAAACTCACCACATTATATATATATATTTCACAAGTTACATAGCCATATTTCCACATAAACTGAAAAGAAGTACAAGAGCCTGGGGCATACCCCAAGGTACAACTGAAAAAAAAACAACTAACTAAACTACACAACACTACACTGTTGGAGTTGCTACTACACAGCTGGAGGTACCGACCCTGCACCGCTACGACGCGGCTCTGAACTGGACGACGGTCGTGAAACGTCCTCCTCGCTCTCACCTGTGGGGGTAGGGGTGAGCCTCTCTAGTCACTGGCTCAGTAGGGAACTCCCCCAACACCGAGCAAACCAAAACCACATGTACGAAAGCAGTAAACAGTACCAACAATTTATAGAACAGCTAAACATGATATTAAAGCTGTAAAAGTACTTATCGTCTGCCGACTACGAGAAACAACTTTAATAATTAAACGGAAAACCAGTACAGGTGTACAAGCCAAAGTAGAGTCAGCCAAACACGAGTCACGTGAACTGGTTCGCGACACCAAAAACTGACTCAGACGAGCTAACACAGGTCTACCTCTAAGTCTCGCAGCCACGGACGAAACGTCCAGCTGCTGCTCTACGTGAAAAGTTCAAGCAACTGTGGAGACTAACTAAACACCACCACCTGCAAACCACACGGTCGCAGGCCCATGCCTGACACCTCAGGAGACCCTGGCCCGGGCTCTCTAGAGTGAGGCACTGGAAAAGGACTAGCTGGGGACCAGTGTCGACTACTGGTGTCCGTACCCCCAACTACGAGCGCACTACAAGTGACTAAAGACAAACACAAGTGTCACTATCCCACTGTCGTCTTTCCCTCAACCGGACGTACAACTCAAGCAAAGGAGTGAGGGTGTCCAGGTTAGACGACACAGACCTCGACGGTACAACACAAGTACCGGGACAAAGCCCCGAGCTAACAGCCTGGCTCACAAAGAACCTGGGGCACCCAACTGGAGAGGTAACCACGGTAGACGTCGTACTACTTGCCACGTACACAAAACCACGTGCACGTCACACACAAACCACGTGAAAACTCACGTAAACCTCAAGTAACGGCGGTCCACCACACGTGAACCCAACTGGACTCGCGTGAATAACACCCAGTCACGAAAGTAAGTAGCTCACTGCATATCTTGTATGCTAAATACAAAAACCTTGTGCACTCAATGCACCACAGGTGCCAACACACCTCTTATTATCGATAAATACCATAAATAGTCATTTCTGTTTATTCACAAGTTGGCGGCAACATCGACTGCCGCTTATAAGAAGTAAACGGCAATGACTCTGGCCGTTTATATCCTGGCTAATGAACCTGGCGTCAATTGATCTTGACGCCAAGATCTTCAGCCTCTGACCCTGCAGAAACCCTAATCCGATTCTACAGGTTTTCCAACCATTAAAACAATGGTAAAACATACAGAAACAGTTCCTCTAGCATGCAAGAATCCTAAATAATCCCATACAGCATGCTTTACTGATTAAATTCGCCAAACCACCCATTATCCCCGCATGGTGTAACTTAGTCCAAAAAAATGCATTAAACATGCTGATTCAGGTGGTTACCTCGTGTTTTAATGTTTCTACAGAACTAACAGGGTTCGTCCCCTACCTCAGAACACGCTATAACCTCCCGAAATCTCCCGGTTCACACCGAACCCTCCGCAAGCTCCCACGGGAATTGCACCACGCCACGACGTTTCCTCGCGCAATTCGGCAACGCCACACGTCCCACGGTCCTCCAAGCACCCTTCTGCACCTGTTGGAAGCTCTAGGAACACTGGAACGTGAAGCTGGGGCAAGAGGGAGAGAGAACCAGGGAAAGAACCTGCTCTCGGGTGACCCTATAACCTGCAGAATTCTCAGGTTGGCGTCAACCCCTCTGCCGCCAATGGCAACCGCTATCCTAAACGTCCACATCCTGTGCTGCCAAGTTCATAAAGTCAACGGCACCTTACCTGGACACCAACAAGTCAGCGACCACCCCTGGCCGCCAACTCCAACTCAACTGCAGCAGGTCCTATTTCATTTCGGGACAAAACCTGCACTTCTCCTGAACAAACCACACATTCCACGCAACCAACTCACACTGGCCTCACAACGGCCAACACAACCACAACACACACGATCCAAAAAGGATCCGAAAACGCGCGACGTTACACAAACGATAGGGAAGGGTGGGGCGACTAAGGGGGTGGTGTTGGGGTGAAGGGTGGGGTTAATCCTTGCTTGCTACTACTACTACTGTTACGAGGTTGAGAGAGTGTGGCACAATGGAGGTCAGTAGTTTGATACTGGTCATGCTACTGGCGTTGGTCCGAGATGGCATGGTTCTTCCCTTAAACCTCAACATTATCCCATGATCAGTGATAGATTTGATGAGATTTCGGCGAGTGAGAGCTCAATGTGAGTGTTAGGTGAGAGCATAGGTTCCAATAGTCTACTACTATGGGAGGTTAGTAGTATGACTAGGTGGTCGTTGGGGGCTTCGTCTTGTCACGTCCTAATAAATTAAACTACTTATCGGAAGTGACAGAATATAACATACATACACGGAAAAGACACGATATCCATTCATAAAAGATAACCTCATAAGTGTCTTATTACAAAAGTTTCCTCATTTAGATCTCATGAGGAACAAGTCAACAGAAACTTATTACATCACATTTACTATGCTAAACACTATAGAAAACCATCGTAATTAGCTCCTTGTAGGTTGGTAGTTCACTCAGCACACTATTCCCCTTAAACATTCGTTCCATCTGGATTACCTGAAAAATAGAATTCTGTGAGCTAACTAGCTCAGTAGGATTCAAGTCTATAATCAAGGAGATCAAGATACAAGGTAAGTGACAAGAAGTTATACATGTAATCATGCTTTTGCAAACTAAACTGAGATTGCTATCTGACACTAGATAGCAAAGTTATGGAACAATGAACTCAAGATTCAAGGATTCATAGTAACATTCACGAATTGTATTAAACTCATATGAACACACAATAACATGAAATGATGACCAATCAAACACTTAATGATGCTATGCCAAACATCCACTAATCCTTTATCGTTCCGCGCGGCCACTTAAACGAATTCGGGTGCTCCTCCCGGGGCTGGACTAGCCCTTATTTGCCAAGCATAAACTCTTAGATTGAGTCCAAGACTCTCAATTTGTCATCACCACACTCTTACCTTTGTAATGAATCAAGAAACACAAAGGTTTTACTCATAATCACTCAAGGTTTACATACAAGGAACAAGGAACTTGATTCCGACATTGATTTCTCAAAATGACAATCTCACGAAGGCAATTATGTTCGGAACTTGTAGTAATAACTCAAGGTGACAAGAAGGTTAACTTGACTGGTTTAAATGGTTGTTTTGGTAGTAAAATACATAATCTAAAGGTATACTAACAAGTAGAACAAAAGAGTATGATTTTCATGAAAGAACGGGGTCAAAACAAGGCTAGAAACAAGGTTTGGTCATGATCTGTCGACAGGCCTTGGTCTGCTGTCGACAGGGGCTGCACTGCCAGAGCTGGGTTTTCAGCTCTGTGTGTATCTGTCGACAGCCAGCATGGATCTGTCGACAGATGCACTCAGGCTGAAAGTTCTGGGTTCTGGCCAGGGGTTCCTGTCGACAGGCAGACCTTCGTCTGTCGACAGGGGCTGTGTAAACTGACTGAAGGCTATTCCATTCAACCTCCAATGGTTCTATAAAGTTACTCTAATGATCCTAACATGATTTGGACCTAAACAAGTGTGTTTCAATATAAAACTCATGTAACATGATCTGAAAACTGAAGATCATGGGACTTAATTTACAAGGGTGTTCTAGCTAAAAGTGAACTCAAAGAGGATAATTGGGAGTACTACTTCTTAGAACTCTTTTCTCCTCATCTATCTATGTGAGTCTTATATGAATTGAACCAACTAATGAGTCTTTTCATACCTCAACACATTAAGTTAGCTAAAAGTAGAAAATCATTGAGGTTCTATCTAATCTACACAATAGAAGCAACACTCTAATTTGTGTTGAATGGTTTGAAGATAACAAGATGTAGATACTTATGACTTGTGGATCAGCTAAAACATGATGACATGTTGATTTCCTATCATGAACATGATTTCTAAACCTTGGTAACAATAGGATCAATATCAAGTTTCCAGATTTCACAAATGTCTGGATTTTCACATTGGACTTAGATTTCTTCATGCCACTACCCAGAGAATCCAAGGGAGGTGGTAGAAGAAATTGGAAAGATCAAGAGGAGAATCCTACCTTGTTGAAGTGAGAATGAGATCCTTGGCTTCAGAAATCCACAAAATATAAGGAAGCAAAGCACACTTGCACGAAGAAGAAGTTCCACAGCAATTCACCCCAAGGAGATGAACCAGAACAACCGTTGAAGCTTCCTCAAAGAGAATTGATAGCTCAATTCACTAGAATGGCAGTGGAAGTGGAGAAACTTCTGAAGTAACACACACACACCAGTTAAAAGAGAGAAAAGAGGTGTGTACGATGGTGATGGAGGGTTTTTATAGAACCAAACTGGTTACATGCACATGAACACGTAAGGGGGGTAGGTGTTAAGGTAAGAATCCTTTTTACCTCACTTGGACACCTAGCCCATGCAAGATGAGAGAGTTACACATGGTAACTGAGGTGTTACCATGTTTCCTCAAGTGTTGCCTTCATCTAAAGCCTCCACGTACCCCCTATACAATTAACCCAGAAAACCCATTACGTAAATCTCCAATAATTCAACTGGCCATTTGTTCTTTAAATAAACCTATCCAAATCACATCTGATTGCCATGAAATTTTAACCATAGACTAATATGGTTGTTTTACTAATTGTGGTGATTTTTAATAAATTTTTAGATTTTATTTTGCAATAGGTGAAAAATCATCCGAAAAATGGTCGCGTCGATTGTACGTTGAAATCCGTACGTCGAAAAATTCATGTAATTACATAATAAATTTCTCCACATTTTTCTGGAAATTATGATGTTCTCGGATTTTTATTTCGATGTCGTTTCCAGAATCGCCCTGTGGAGGCACGCATTTCGATGCGCGTCACTGGGGTAATATTCATTACCCCTAACTATGTCTATCATCTAATTATCACATTTTAATAATAACCCTAAGGTATTTTAACTCAATTACTTCTATTTTCTCATTAATTAAATTTTCTGGGGCGTTACAACCCTCCCCTACTAAAAAAAAAATTTGGTCCTCCAAATTTAATAACATAAAGGCAGTTATACTAACCTGAAAATAATTCTGGATATCTCGTCTTAATGGTATCTTCTAGTTCCCATGTGGCCTCCTCTTGTCCTCGCCTGCTCCATTGAATCTTCAATAAGGGAACTTCCTTGTTTCGAAGTTGCTTGATTTTTCGATCAAGGATTTGTACCGGTCTTTCCTCATATGCCAGATTTTCTTGTAACCCCAAATTTTGGTATTCAATAATATGTTCCGGATCATACACATATTTCCTCAACATTGACACATGAAAAACATCATGTACGTTAGATAATTGCGGTGGAAGTGCCAGTTGGTACGTCATTTCCCCAACTCTTTTCAGTATTTCAAACGGCCCAATATATCTTGGACTTAATTTTCCCTTAATACCAAATCTTTTGATTCCTCTCCAAAAATGTGAAGTAAATCTTGCATCTCTGTCAGAAATTATGTCTTTTGGAATCCCATGCAATCGGACAATTTCTTTCATGTATAAGGCTGCTAGAATATTGACGGACCATCTTGTTTTGATTGCCAAGAAATGGGCTGATTTAGTAAGGCGATCAATAATTACCCATATTGCATCGAATCCACTTCGTGTCTTGGGTAGTCCGACAATGAAATCCATACCAATGCTATCCCATTTCCATTCCGGTATTTCAAGTGGTTTCAACTTTCCTGCCGGTTTTGGTGTTCGGCTTTAACCTTCTGACAGGTTAAACATCTTGCTACAAAATCCACAATATCCTTTTTCATGTTACACCACCAAAAATGCTTTTTCAGATCTTGATACATCTTGACAACTCCTGGGTGAATCGTATAATGTGATCGATGAGCTTCTTCCAAGATTTGCTTCTTGATTTCAGAATTATCTGGTACACATAATCTGTTTCGAAACCGAAGATTTCCATGCTCATCTTCATTAAAATCAGATCTGAAAGCCAATTTTTCTCTAGTTTCTGTCAACATAGGATCATTGTTCTGTTGTTCTCTAATTTGCTTTAGCAAATCTGATTGCACCATCATGTTATCAATTACAACTCTTGTTTCTTGCAGTTTAGTCTTTAAGCTCAATGTAGAAAACTCTTCTAACAACTTCCATTCCTTTACTTGCAATTGACATACCTTGGTTACAGGATTTCTACTGAGTGCATCGGCCACAGTGTTACCTTTCCCTGGATGATACTCTATTTTGAAGTCATAATCTTTGATATACTCCATCCATCTTCTTTGTCTCATATTCAATTCTTTCTGAGAGAACAAATATTTGAGACTCTTGTGATCGGAGTACACTATAAATTGGTTGTCATACAAATAGTGTCTCCAGAGTTTAAGAGCAAAAACTACTGCGGCTAATTCCAAATCATGTACTGGGTAATTCTTCTCATGAGTTTTCAATTGCCTAGAGGCATAAGCAATAACCCTTCCTTCCTGCATCAATACACATCCCAGTCCAATACCCGAGGCATCAGTGTAGACTTCAAATATTTTTCCTTCTACTGGCAAGGCTAAAATTGGTGCGGTGGATAAACATTCCTTTAACAGTTGAAAGGCTTGTTCACAACTTTCATTCCATATAAATGCAGTTCCTTTTCTAGTTAGCTGTGTAAGTGGTGAAGCAATTCTAGAAAAATCCTTGACAAATCGCCGGTAGTAACTGGCCATGCCTAAAAAGCTTCGTACTTCCGTAAGATTCTTAGGTTGTTCCCATTTCTGTATAGTTTCTACTTTTGATGAGTCCACCGATAATCCTTCTTTAGAAATGATATGCCCTAGGAACATTACTTGTTTCAACCAAAACTCACATTTACTGAACTTCGCATATAATTTGTGATCCCGTAATAATTGTAAAGTAATTCGCAAATGTTCTTCATGCTCTTCTATACTCTTAGAGTAGATCAATATATCATCTATAAATACAACCACAAATTGATCTAAATAAGATCTGAACACATCATTCATCAGGCGCATAAATGCAGCAGGTGCATTTGTCAATCCGAATGGCATTACTACAAATTCGTAGTGTCCATACCGTGTTCTAAAAGCCGTTTTATGGATATCCTGCTCCTGAATTCTTAGTTGGTGGTATCCAGATCTTAAATCAATCTTGGAGAAATAATGTGCTCCAGACAGTTGATCGAATAGATCATCAATTCTTGGAAGTGGATACTTGTTCTTTATAGTCAATTGATTCAACTGTCGGTAATCTATGCATAATCTCATAGATCCATCCTTCTTCTTCACAAATAATACTGGAGCACCCCAAGGTGAAGTACTTGGTCGAATAAACCCTTTTTCTATCAATTCTAATAACTGCCTCTTTAACTCTTTCAACTCTTCCATGGACATTCTGTATGGTGTTCTCGAAATTGGTGTAGCTCCCGGTACCAATTCAATTGAGAAATTTACTTCTCTGCTAGGTGGTAAACCAACAAGTTCTTCGGGAAATACATCAGAAAATTCCTTTACCACTGGAATACTTTCCAATCCTGAGATATTCTGATTTATCACGGTTACAGAAACTAAATATCCTTGACAACCTTTTTGTACCAATTTACATGCTTTCACCGCTGAGATTATAGGTATTTTCTTTGTGCGAGGTTCATCAAAAGTTATGGGAGTAATTTCCTTTCCTAGAAAGGTTACTTGCTTTAGTTGACAATCCAAATTTGCATGATACTTAGATAGCCAATCAATCCCAAGGATCACATCATAATCCCACATTTCAAGACATATTAGATCACCAGGCAAATTATGGTCCTTGACTAAGATTTGACTATTAGGGTAATATTCCTTAAGTTTCTTACCCTCACTTAAAGGTGTTGCAACCTCAAGTTGCGTGAGAAGTGGAACTGATTGCACTTCCAAAGACTTAGCAAACTCATAACTGATAAAAGAATGTGTTGCTCCTGAATCAAATAATACATATGCGGGTCTTGAGTTTACTAGTAATGTACCTTCTATCAGTCCGCCTTCTGGTGGATATTCTGATTCCACTTCCTGCACAGCTTGTAGTCTGCCCTGCTTTGCTCGAACATTTGAATTTGTTGGCGCATTTTTAATCATAGGACAATCCAGAATTCGATGTTGAGTGCTTCCACATTTCAGACATGCACCCAATCTACGCCAACAGTTTTCAGTCTTATGACCACTACGGTGACAATGCTTACATATATCTTTGTTTGCAACCGGAGCCTTCCCTGCCTTCTTATTTGCTTGCTGAACTTTTGGGGCATTCCCCGCCTCGAACTTCCTCTTACGGTCCGAGGATCCTTCCCCAGACTTTCCCCTGATCTTATCCACAGTATCATTAGCAGCTTCTAGTGCTAAGGCCCTTTTAACCATTTCTGAATATGAGGTAATCAAATGAGGAGTTAGCTGCATAATGAAAACAGGACGCAATCCATTCATAAACCTTCTGGCTTTCAATTTTTCTGTCGATATCAAATGAGGGGCATACTTTGACAATCGGGCAAACTGAGCTTCATATTCCGATACAGACATTCTGAGTTGTTTTAAATTAGCAAACTCATTAGCTTTCCTTTCTTGAACTACCTCAGAAAAATATTGATCATTAAACAACTCAACAAATTCTTCCCAATCAACTTGCTTTGGATCTTCCAAAGTAGACTCCACAGTTTCCCACCATGCTCGTGCGTCACGATCTAACTGAAATGTTGCTAAACGTATCTTCTCTTCTTCAGTACATCGAATTACATTAAAGATTCTTTCCATACCCTTCAGCCAATTCTCCGCCTCATCTGGGTCGGTACTTCCTGCAAATCTTGGAGGATCCAAACTTCGAAAATCCTTAAAGAGACTTGCTCCATTATGACTATTACTCTTAGCTACATTTCTCATTACTCGCGTCAAATCATGCATTGAATTCTCCATTCTTTTCCAGTTGGCATCCCCACCATCCATGACAAGATTTGATAAAAATCTGAAACATCCAATAGAACATACATTAATTTCACAATCCATCCACTAGCATTCATCACATAAACATGTTGCAAATCCATAGAATGCACCACTTCATTCATTGATCGATATTTACATCAAAATGTACATTCATGATTAGCAACTAAAACTAATACCGTCTTCTACTTCCCACCTTTCCACATTACAAAAACATACTCCTTAAGCCTCTCACTCCCCATACACTTGGGAGTTATGTACATACAACCATCATTTATACAAAAAGAGAGGTTACAAAAGATGAGTGGTTTAAGTCTTCTCCTAGTTTCGGGTCAAATCTATGACAACTTCAGCAGGTTGCGGCTGCTGAACTTCATCAGCTCCGTGGTATAGCTCCCTTGCCGCATCCGTCATGGCTTCCCAATATCCCTCAAACTGGTGGAGCAACATGTCTTGCCCCAGCTGGAGACTGTCCAACCTATACATGACTTGGGTCATTACATCTAGTGCGGCACTAGGATTTCCAGCAAGAAATGCACCCGCGGTCAAGTTAAGCACCTCTTCCTTGATCTGGACATGGGCTTCACGTTGGGTTTGAGCATGTAGCTCTATATCCTGACGGAGCATCTCCAAGGCTGCTATCAACCTTTGCTGAGCACTCATGTCCATTCTGAAATAATTAATAGGTTAAGCATTTACATGATTAACAAAATCATGCTAACTAATCCCATGTTTCTACCCCATCTCACTGATTTTCCCTAGGTTTATCGAACTAAGGCTCTGATACCAATTAATCTGTCACGTCCTAATAAATTAAACTATTTATCGGAAGTGACAGAATATAACATACATACACGGAAAAGACACGATATCCATTCATAAAAGATAACCTCATAAGTGTCTTATTACAAAAGTTTCCTCATTTAGATCTCATGAGGAACAAGTCAACAGAAACTTATTACATCACATTTACTATGCTAAACACTATAGAAAACCATCGTAATTAGCTCCTTGTAGGTTGGTAGTTCACTCAGCACACTATTCCCCTTAAACATTCGTTCCATCTGGATTACCTGAAAAATAGAATTCTGTGAGCTAACTAGCTCAGTAGGATTCAAGTCTATAATCAAGGAGATCAAGATACAAGGTAAGTGACAAGAAGTTATACATGTAATCATGCTTTTGCAAACTAAACTGAGATTGCTATCTGACACTAGATAGCAAAGTTATGGAACAATGAACTCAAGATTCAAGGATTCATAGTAACATTCACGAATTGTATTAAACTCATATGAACACACAATAACATGAAATGATGACCAATCAAACACTTAATGATGCTATGCCAAACATCCACTAATCCTTTATCGTTCCGCGCGGCCACTTAAACGAATTCGGGTGCTCCTCCCGGGGCTGGACTAGCCCTTATTTGCCAAGCATAAACTCTTAGATTGAGTCCAAGACTCTCAATTTGTCATCACCACACTCTTACCTTTGTAATGAATCAAGAAACACAAAGGTTTTACTCATAATCACTCAAGGTTTACATACAAGGAACAAGGAACTTGATTCCGACATTGATTTCTCAAAATGACAATCTCACGAAGGCAATTATGTTCGGAACTTGTAGTAATAACTCAAGGTGACAAGAAGGTTAACTTGACTGGTTTAAATGGTTGTTTTGGTAGTAAAATACATAATCTAAAGGTATACTAACAAGTAGAACAAAAGAGTATGATTTTCATGAAAGAACGGGGTCAAAACAAGGCTAGAAACAAGGTTTGGTCATGATCTGTCGACAGGCCTTGGTCTGCTGTCGACAGGGGCTGCACTGCCAGAGCTGGGTTTTCAGCTCTGTGTGTATCTGTCGACAGCCAGCATGGATCTGTCGACAGATGCACTCAGGCTGAAAGTTCTGGGTTCTGGCCAGGGGTTCCTGTCGACAGGCAGACCTTCGTCTGTCGACAGGGGCTGTGTAAACTGACTGAAGGCTATTCCATTCAACCTCCAATGGTTCTATAAAGTTGCTCTAATGATCCTAACATGATTTGGACCCTAAACAAGTGTGGTTTCAAATATAAAACTCATGTAGACATGATCTGAAAACTGAAGATCATGGGACTTAATTTACAAGGGTGTTCTAGCTAAAAGTGAACTCAAAGAGGATAATTGGGAGTACTACTTCTTAGAACTCTTTTCTCCTCATCTATCTATGTGAGTCTTATATGAATTGAACCAACTAATGAGTCTTTTCATACCTCAACACATTAAGTTAGCTAAAAGTAGAAAATCATTGAGGTTCTATCTAATCTACACAATAGAAGCAACACTCTAATTTGTGTTGAATGGTTTGAAGATAACAAGATGTAGATACTTATGACTTGTGGATCAGCTAAAACATGATGACATGTTGATTTCCTATCATGAACATGATTTCTAAACCTTGGTAACAATAGGATCAATATCAAGTTTCCAGATTTCACAAATGTCTGGATTTTCACATTGGACTTAGATTTCTTCATGCCACTACCCAGAGAATCCAAGGGAGGTGGTAGAAGAAATTGGAAAGATCAAGAGGAGAATCCTACCTTGTTGAAGTGAGAATGAGATCCTTGGCTTCAGAAATCCACAAAATATAAGGAAGCAAAGCACACTTGCACGAAGAAGAAGTTCCACAGCAATTCACCCCAAGGAGATGAACCAGAACAACCGTTGAAGCTTCCTCAAAGAGAATTGATAGCTCAATTCACTAGAATGGCAGTGGAAGTGGAGAAACTTCTGAAGTAACACACACACACCAGTTAAAAGAGAGAAAAGAGGTGTGTACGATGGTGATGGAGGGTTTTTATAGAACCAAACTGGTTACATGCACATGAACACGTAAGGGGGGTAGGTGTTAAGGTAAGAATCCTTTTTACCTCACTTGGACACCTAGCCCATGCAAGATGAGAGAGTTACACATGGTAACTGAGGTGTTACCATGTTTCCTCAAGTGTTGCCTTCATCTAAAGCCTCCACGTACCCCCTATACAATTAACCCAGAAAACCCATTACGTAAATCTCCAATAATTCAACTGGCCATTTGTTCTTTAAATAAACCTATCCAAATCACATCTGATTGCCATGAAATTTTAACCATAGACTAATATGGTTGTTTTACTAATTGTGGTGATTTTTAATAAATTTTTAGATTTTATTTTGCAATAGGTGAAAAATCATCCGAAAAATGGTCGCGTCGATTGTACGTTGAAATCCGTACGTCGAAAAATTCATGTAATTACATAATAAATTTCTCCACATTTTTCTGGAAATTATGATGTTCTCGGATTTTTATTTCGATGTCGTTTCCAGAATCGCCCTGTGGAGGCACGCATTTCGATGCGCGTCACTGGGGTAATATTCATTACCCCTAACTATGTCTATCATCTAATTATCACATTTTAATAATAACCCTAAGGTATTTTAACTCAATTACTTCTATTTTCTCATTAATTAAATTTTCTGGGGCGTTACACGTCTAGTATGTCCAGTTCCTCTGAGTCATCAAGGCCACTCGGGCAGACACGGTTGCCTGAGGTGGAGGTGGTGAGCAATCTTAATAGCGGGTGTACGCCTAAGGGTGACGTCAGAGGAGAAGAAGAGGTGCCAATTAGGCTAACCTACCGATCTACCTAGATGGTGGGTGATGCTGTGTCAAGTGTGACTGAGGTGGACCTCGATGTGCTCTACGAGAAAGTCATGATTCAGACCGAGCTTTAACTTGTTGCACCTCGATCTAGCGAATGCATGCACATGAGAGCTATGTGTGCATGTATGAGGAGGTCGTCCAGGCTGACTTCCGCATCTCGGTGTCACTCTTTGTGGTTGAGCTTCTCAAGACGTAGGTATTGCTCCCACCAATCTTATGTCGAACAACTAGTGAGTTATTTTTGGTTTTATCATCATGTGTCATAGAGTCGACTAGAGAATGTCTTTGGTCAGCCTATACTTCTCCTGTTACTCCGTTAGATACAACCTGACACACAAGGAGTGGTTCTATGTTGTCGCAAAAGCATGTCGAACATTAGTGAGAGGCCTTCCAACCTTAATCCGATGGTGAAAAGTCGTCTTTTCTTTATAAAGCCAAGGTCAGGTGGGGTTCTCCCACTCCCCATGCAGTGGAGCAAGGACGTCTTGAGGAGCTGCTTGTTGGTTCCCAAGTATAACCTGGCGCACTTATCCATTATAGAGGCATTATTTGCTAGGGAGAGGTTTGGCGTGCCTGCCCCTGTTTGAGGAAAACCACAAGCAAGTTGAGTTGTGCTCTACTTGGTTGTAGGGAAAGCTTAGGTCTATGACTACTTATTTTTTTTGTTAATTATTTATTAGAAAATATAATTCTAATTATTTTTTGTCAACTTGTGTAGAGGATATGGTGGACGCAAGATCGTTTTGAAGGGCTATCGTAGCCAAGGTGGCTTCCCCCCAAGGGGCCAGCAGGTGGCTCAAAAGAAACGAGCGACAAATCATCCTTAGTCGCCATCAAGACCTAGCCCGAGGGAGGCCCAGGTCGCTACATCGGAGAAGACCTCCAAGGGGAAGATGTCCGCCAGCGTCCAGGAGGATCCATGTCCTCACTATCTTTCCCCCTTTTGGTTGTCCCCCCTCCCCTTTATATATACACTGTTGATTGATTCATATGGTGGTATATGTAATCTGATCGTATACTTGTGACATTTTGAAGCAATGATATTGAAGTTTAATCCCCTTTCTTATGTCTGCATATTCACATTTTTTTTGTTTTTCTTTGCTTATAGTCACGATAAAATTTATGTGTGGTCGACAGAGAATGCTAATTAATGACGTGCAAGGTTGTTCGTTGCTTTGAGGGTTTGACTCACTTGAGAGTAAAATGGTCAATGTGTAGTACAGTCAGCCTCTATGAGAGATGTGTATGAGGTGGTAGCATCAAGGCAAACCCAACCTCAAACTTAGAATTCTCCAAGGTGGCAACATGGGCCTAGGTAGACCCGGGGCTTAGAGCATTGGAAAGGCGGTAGCGCAGAGGATGCCCGACATCAAACTTAGAATCTTGTGAGGTGGTATTGTGAGGCTTGGCCAACTTGAGACTTTAGAGCATTTGGTAGATGATAGTACGAGGCAAGCCCGACCTCAAACTTAAAATCCTCCAAGATGACAATGCAAGGCTCGACTGACCTATGACTTAGAGTGTTTGGGAGACTGTAGCATAGGGTGTGCCCATCCTCACTAAACTTAGAATCTTCCGAGGTGGTTGCGTGGGCCTTGACCTATCTAGTGCTTTGACATTTGAGAGGTGGTAGCATATATAGGACGAGAGTACCTCGCTGGATGTCGACTTTATGAAGAGCAACCAACCTCAACTTTAGCATAGGCCCCATGGAATGGGCTCGACCTAGGGCATCCCTAATGGGCCCGATCTAGTTCTCTCTACCTAGAACAGAAGACAAAGAAGGGGTTCCAAAAAGAGGTTAATCTCATATCAGAACTCACATTTCTCCCATCCTACTAACACTTTTAAGAGAAGATCAACAATTGCAGATAAGGCTAAGCAAGACATATGTCAACTAGATATAATCTAGATGACAACTTCTCTTCTCTCGCTAAAACTATATCTCCTTTCTCAGACCATGTTTAATCTTAATTTTACTAACTTGAACATCATAAAGTCGACCTCGATAATTCTTTTTCATGATTACTATATATCTTACATGTCAAAGAAGAATTAGAGGCCGGCAAAGCACCTGTTCCCCCTCTCATCTCAACTGCTTTAGAGGTAAGCCCGGGCCATCCATATTCTTCCACTTCTCGAGATCCTTTTGGACCGCACCCATTGCATCAATACCTAATCGACATGAGTTTACTGCAACTTGCTAGATGTTCTTATGGCCGGCAGCTGAAAAGTCCGTTAATTCCTAGTCTTTATGGAGGTGAAAGGAACAAGAAATGTACCTTCCTCTTCTCATTCCTAAAGTCTCATACTTGGTGGGGTTCGGAATTTTCGAAAGGCATGCAACTTAATTATAACATCTTTATTCCAAAATTAAAGACTCAAACGTTTCGTATTTAATTTCAGATATATAGCTATGTTCTGAATGCAATCTTAATACGTACAAATGTGGGTGGCAATTTCCCCTTTATCAAGATGGCCATTTCAGTTTCTAGTGCACAAATTAATTACCAGTGCATGCCTTTGTCCATGTACATTAAGTAAACAAATTAAGTGCTCGCATAAACTTTGGTATCGCTGTCATGAGAGCATGCAATTGCAAACCCACGCAACTCGCGAATAAATTCTTCTTTAGGAAATTAAGATACCCGCATAGAACTTTTAATCCCACCCAAGTGATCCCAAGCAAAGGAAACCCAGGCAGCTCACTGGACAAGAACATGATATCATCACCTTTAGTTTTGTTCTTCCTCCCTGTTGCAGGGTCTCTTTTGGAGTGGGCAGACGATGACGATTCCCGAGCCAACTGTACATGGGACGTAATAGAAGTTATACCTTAATTTCTAGAGTACTGGCCTAGCTAGCAATATCATAACTTTTGAGCTATATATAACTCTCTTGATCATGGAACCATTTGGTGCACTAGCTGGCATGCACTATAAGATCGATGCTATCGGAAACAGTCAAATCTTTGTGTTTGGAGCTAATTTTGCTGTGACTTAATTTCTTCTCTTGATCCATCAAATTGGTAGAACGTCTTATGTTTTCTTTTATTGATCAACAGTGTACAAAAGCAATTGCCTTCCATTGGTTTTTTATTTTTAGTTGCCTGTAATTGGTGGGGTCAAGTTATTTCTGCCGACGACTGATCAGCAAACTCGTGGAAAGCTAGGAGGTCGGCAGGTTGGCCTCTCCAAGTCGTACGTTGATTTGTTCCTTTCTTCCTCTCACTTTATAACTTTAGTTTGTGTGGGCAAGATGAGAAAAGTAACAATACGCAAACACTCGAAGTCCATCCCATCAAAACCCCAGCTCTTATTCATCATCTAACATGCATCAACCACGGCTGAAGCGGAAAGCATCTCATCCAACGTCATCGAAGGTCCACCATGAGCAGAAATATATATTGTATACTGGGTCTTCTTGCTTTATCTATTAAGCCACGTTAAGATCAGGTACTCGGTGATGAACAAAACCTTCGAAGTGACGTTAACGTGGAGAGGTGTAGAGAGAGAACGTGTTCATATTTTAAGGTCAGTCAGACCGATATTTCTGCTGCATGGATGCGTACGTATGCAAGCAGAACTTTAGTGGGGGACTTCGTAAAGCACGCTACTGTGGATATATGATAACGTGGGCTTGGTTTACATTGGTTGTTCATGTGGAAGGGAAAGGAGAAGATTTTAGATAAGTACTAGGGGCAGTGGTCAAATAATTAGGACGAAAATTTAAAGTTAAACTAGTGACTGCATGGCCATGTGAACGTGCATGTGAGACAATATATGTTAGAAAAGAGACAGATGTAAGGTTAGGTAATTAGGGCGAAGTAGCCGTGTCAAAGGCCATTGTTTGTCCTAGCTAGATGCCTCTTTGGAGTTAAACAAATGAGGGTTTTTTTTTTCCCTTACCGATCGACCCACTTGTTAGGTGCTACCAGGAGGCTTTTGATACCGGTTCTTAGCTAATTTTATAAGTCATCTTTATCCATTCTGCAGGTTCCGTACAACTAGGGGAAAATATATATAGAGAAAATGTGATTTAGAGGTACTGAATCATTCGATTTAGAAGTTTAAATGACTTACCCCAAACTTTATTTCTGAAAGTGGGAGACAATGAGAGAGGAATTAATGCTATTTCTCTCTTATCTCCTCTTATCCTTAAGATTTATTTGAAGCCTAATGGAAGGCGGAAATAAGTTATTCCCATGTTTTTTTTTTGGTAACGAAGAAATCTCGTCCCGTGTGATTTTGTGGGCTCAAGAATTGATGTTCGTGAATTTCAAAATCAGGACTTGACAGCTCCTATTTTCCGTGTACCCGTATTGCCTTTACCCCACTTGACCGGAAAAATTCCGGATCTACACACCTCTAGAATTACATGTAAATCAGATAAACCCCACCCAAGAATCGAACTCGGAACCTCTTACTTTTAAACAAGAGTTCTAACCGATTGACCCAACCAGGGTTAAATTAAGTTTGTGATCTCGGAATTGGATGATTTGATTAATGATCACCGAACCATGCATATATACGATTACTAGAACTCAATTAAGTGAGCTCCTGATCCATTATTAAGATGGTGTTCATAGACACCTTTGCTTCGTCCCGACAAATTTCGGATATCTTGGATATCCTGCTTAGATTGTGAATGGCTTCAGACAAACGTCAGTTTAATTTTATAATGTGCAATCATGTATCATCTGGAAAAAGCCAAAATCGAAGAAAAACCACCTAAGATTACAACAAATTGATTAAATATATTACTTTATTGCATCATCTGAACCATATGGGCTAACGATACACTCGCATGTACAATGTTCGCATGCGCTCATACGCAAATAAATACATGCTGGTCTTATAAAAGTGTGCATATCAGTGTATGTACACATTTAAACACAAATATAAACAAATAGTAAAGAGTAATGTTATACTCCCGTATACACACACGAGAATATAGAATGAGTTGGAATAATGTTGCAACATTTTCATTGGATTACGTGAGATCCCTTATCCAAGACATATTTAATGCGATACATTTTTTATACAAAAAAATAATATACATAAATAATGATATAATACACATAAATTGTGATTCAATATATACAAATAAATAGTACAACAATGCATAGTGTAACAATATATCATTGTACTATTTATATATATTGAATCACAATTTATGTGTACTATTTGCGCACAAAAAATACATACCATTAAATGTGCATTGACGCCGCATTAAATGTCATTTGGGGAGTAGATCCTACGTGACCTAATAAAAATGGGGTAAAATTATTCTAGCACTTCCATATATACGAGAACATAACATTACTCAATCCTAAAAGTTACATGTATTGTTTGGATCGTATGATAAGGTAATGTAGAAGTAGTGGTAGTATAGAAACTTTATGTCAGCTCTTCACTTTTCCCTTTCATGTTCTCCAACCGAAAGCATGGTGACCTAACAGTCTGCACACTTTGGTGGGAGCAAACTAGTTGTGATGGAGCCATTGGCTGGTCCATAACAGATGGCCCAAGTGGAGGCCCATTTTCGAATTAGGTTTCACATGGGCTGTCCGGCCCAAAATTCGCTGGACCTCACTTCTTCTTAACATTCTTAAGACGTCTTTAATGAGATTGCAAATTTTAGTCTTCAAATCGAACGTCATCTATAATAAGATCAAACTTTAATCTCATGTTGAAAGAGAGAGTTGACTTCTTAACCCCGACGTAGAGTTGACTTTGTAACATCTACATATGAAATGCCCCCTTTGGGGAATGGCACATCATCACTTTTCAGCCTGACATGTGCAACCACATGATCAGTCTCTTTTGAAACTTGGATCGTCCATTGACTTGATCGTTGGGATGTTCCTTCTCTAGACTGACCTAGGGATACATAGCCAGAATCTAGATTTTGACCTGTTCCAACTTTAAAAATATATTAAATATAATTATTTATTTTTATTTAACAGAATTTAAAGGGGAAAGACTTTGGTTCACAAGAAATTCTTTCTTCCGACTTCGAGTTGTCGCCCTGCTCAGACTGGTTCGGACGGTGTCGACCGGTTTAAGTAAACCGGTTGCTGTCCATCGGCCGGTTTGGGCTCAGGTAATTTCGTAAATAAAAGCTTATTTGTTCACTTTAGTGGTTTCTTCCCTCTTGTAGTGTTTTAGGGTTTTCCGTTCCCGCCGCTCCTGGCCGCCTTCGACGCCGGAGCCCAGAGGATCTGAGCAGGTAAGAAAGCTTCGATCTTTCGGTTCCCGCTAATCTAGTCAGCAAAGTCCATGTGGTTCTTGAGTGTTGCCGGAGGAAATTCTTAAACCAAAGCTGATAATTTGCGCTGTAAAAAGTTGTCATTTTTCGGTTTTAGCTTCCCTGTTCACTTCACCGTCGGTGGATTCCCGTGCCCGAACGCCATTGACGTCTGGGGAACGGTGGTTGTTCGCGTTGCTGTTCTTGTTTCCATTATCTGCTGCCAGGGCGTACGCTTGTTATAAGTAGAGACCTGGTTTTCTATTCGTGGACTTGGAATTTGACGGAGACATATTTTTTGTGTTTTATCACTGTTGTTGTTTAATCTCCTGGCGGGGCTTGTTTGCGGTATGACGGCAATGTGCAGAGGTCGAACGCATGGCTCCCAAGCAGCCGAATTCCGGCCTGTTTGTTGGGCTCAACAAGGGGCACGTCGTCACCAAGCGCGAGTTGGCGCCTCGTCCTTCTGATCGCAAAGGGGTAATAATTCCTTCTAGCGAATCGCATTTCTGTCTCTATAGATAATGATATTTCAATTCTCATTAACTAGTGTTAGTACTTTTTTTTTTTTGCTCAATACATCTGAAGCGCTCTCTTTTTCGGAAATGTAATGTTTCTTTTGCGTTATTCTTACTTAAAGCCTCCTCATTTGTGTTGTTTTTGGAACTTGAGGTATTTTATCCCTTGGCCTTATCTCATTTATGTGTCATCTGCTGATCCAGAAAACTAGCAAGAGGGTGCATTTTGTCCGGACCCTGATTAGAGAAGTTGCTGGGTTTGCGCCGTATGAGAAGAGGATCACTGAGCTTCTGAAAGTTGGCAAGGACAAGCGTGCACTTAAGTTGGCAAAGAGAAAGTTGGGTACCCACAAGAGAGCAAAGAAGAAGCGTGAGGAAATGGCTAATGTCCTAAGGAAGATGAGGTGCGGATTCCAGTATTTCTCTGTGTTATATGTGAATACACCTCC
This sequence comes from Colocasia esculenta, assembly GCA_014218235.1. Taxonomy (NCBI): domain Eukaryota; kingdom Viridiplantae; phylum Streptophyta; class Magnoliopsida; order Alismatales; family Araceae; genus Colocasia; species Colocasia esculenta. The sequence continues at coordinate 5,650,394 of CM024757.1, forward strand.
TATTTTAAGGAGATCAGGTGTTGTTACTCATCTAATGTGTATCTGTGTGAAAATGTATACGAAAAATGTTCTACTCATGTGAAGCATGGGCTTTACCGTGAGAAATTTGCTTCAGAGTTTCTCGAGCCAAGGTTGCTTCTGATCTTGCGAACTTGTTCATAGATTTTAACATTTTTATAACTAAAATAATGTTGTGTTACATTTAATTTTATTGTGACGACAGCTAGGCTTATACGTTTATGTTAGAAACCTTTGTTCCATGTTATATTCACCAAAAGGGCTCTAGGCAGGAAACCTGTTACAGGTTACCTTACAGTGACCACACAAGTTAGGCGAAAGATTTGTGCAACTGTTGTGTTGTTGCAGAAAGCCAGCTGGTAAAAGTTTGATCACAATTATATTCAAAACTTATCGAGTGATTGCTAGTGTAAATTTTGTATGAGTCTCGGGTTGCTAATTATCAAGCAGCACTGCTAATGATTTTTTCAATATATCGTTAAATTCTCTGATCATTTGAACCAACTCTGATTTACCTTGGCATAATGCACAAATGCATACCCCTACTATTGTTTCATCATGTTTACTGCTCATTTATTTCTCTTAGTTTGTTTTGAAATGCATTCAAGTTCAGGAGAATTGTTGGTTAAGCCGTCTCATCTTTCCCTCTGTTTCACTTGAAGATGTCCTTGAAGGACTGTTTCGCTTCTCAGATATAGGTTCATATGTAGTTGAGTTCTTCGAGTTGGATAAAAGGGTGGATTTGCTATGTCATTGGGTCAATCATAAACAGGTGATCATTTCAGAGGTGGAACTCGGAAACATTTATTCCTCAGAAGAGGAAGACTTGTTTCCCCCGATAAAAGGCATCTTGGGAAACAAATTTTATGGTTGTTACAAAAGTCAATCGTGGTCATTAAGGATAAATCTCAGCCATTGTGAAGAGAAGTAAAGAGATGTAGGGAGAACAAAACATAGGCTTGATTTCTCTTGCTTAGGTCTGGATAAGGTGATTTTCTCGACCAGGGACAAAGGTGTTCTATAACTGTTTATTGGTTGTATGCTAAAAATAATGGATTTCTATTGATATAGAAGACTATTATCTCTTTATTATCAAAGTGAGAGAGAGATTCTGATATCACTTTTCTGAGACATTGATTTAGCTGGATGTTAATTATCTTTTCCTTTCTTTTGTTTCATTAGTTTGCTTTGTTTGATCTCTAGTCATGGAAATTGCATGCCAAAAGACTGGTCATATACATTGTGTTTCATTAGTTTGCTTATTTGATCTCTAATCATGGAATTACATGCCAAAGACTGATCATTTGCCCGTTGCAGTGTACTGGTAGTGTATGCTGTCTTTCATCCTATTGAGTTTTGTTTCTCTTTTCTTTTTTTACACCATGCACTCATTGTTCAACTTGCTTTTTGTGCAGATCCGGTGGTGTCTCCGAGAAGAAGAAATGAAGATAACATCTGTACTCTCCGATCGAGCTCGTTGCTTTCAGTGGCCTGAGGAATCTACACTAGTTCTCCGTTTGTTCATCACATATGTAAGGAGTTTACAGTGCTTTCGGTGGTACAATCTCGGAACGATGATCCATTTTCATCACAAATTTTGTTTTGTTTGCCCACGGAGTTTTGGAATGATGTTTTCTACTCGGAATTAAAGCTCAATGCCTTCCATCTTGTGTTTACCGTGATCTTGATTTCTTGATTGTCCTGTTTAAGTCTTGGAGGGCAACATTTTGTTGTTTTTGGGAAGAGTACTGAGCTGAGACTGAGAGCACTGGAGGTCTACAGTGTCCAAATGAGAGGAGGAACACACTCCCCAATCAGACCACTTCAATTTTTCGATAATTCGCTCAGATGATGAGTTGATTTGTGATGCCTTCCTCTTGAATGGATGGTCTTTATTCTCAAAACTCTGGAAGCATGGAGACTGTTTCCAACTTGAGAAATGCACGGGCAACTTGTTACCGGCGTTTCAAACACACGAGGCTCGTGAAAATAGATAGGATCAAACCAAAAAATGTGATACTTAAATCAACAATAACAAACCATTTGACAGTATTAAAAGTAAACATAACAACCAATCCCCAGGGGGAGGAGAAAAGTTTATTAGCCTTCAATGTCGAACAGGTATTGTTCATCTCAATACACACCGGTGATATTACACAGATTTGGTTTGCATGTCTGGAGCGATAAGAAGTCTTAAATACGACTTTGTAACATATTCCAACCAGCGTTAGATGCGTCGCATAAGCTTGCAGATCGAGTTCAAAGAGAGATGGCGTTCTCACAGAGACGACCAGCGAATAGTGTAGACTTTTCCCGCGTAGTAAAGAACATGGTTTGGTTGCTATCTGAAGCGACTTCTTGGTCTTTGGTGTCTTTGACTACCTTCGCGGACCTCCCCGACGGCAAGCTCGCGCCTGGGCGTTCTTCTTCCACTGAGCCCAGCTGGCCGGCGACGGGTTTATCCGCCTTTAGTTTCTTCAAGAACTCGGCGACGAGTTAGCATGCCGTCGCCGTCAGCCCCACGAAGATCTGCACTGTTTCCTGCATGTTCTGAAAAAAACGATCGATCGCGGTTAGTCGAGAGTAAAGACTGGAGGAGATGGTCCGACATAATGGGGATAGCAGCTGCTGGTTGAGCGTATCACCTTGCCCCGAACGGTGGCTCCGCCAACGAGAGTTCCCTCCGGCCAGTTGGGGGCCGGAGGACTGCATGGGGATGAAGGGGACAGCCACCTGCCGGAGGGTATCTCCTCGATCTCCGACGAGAGGCAGTGGCGATCCGAGTCGTACCTGCCGGAGGAGAAAGGAGACGCGGCCACCGACGAGACGACGGAGGAGGAATCCGAGCGGGGCGAGAACGGTGCCTCTCCGTCGCCGCCGTCGGCTCCTGGTGGGAAGGCGGCGGCGAGATCCAAGGGAGTGGAGTACGGGCAGCTGATGACATCGCCATAGGTGGAGTGGAAGGAAGTAGCTAGCTAGCAGCAGCGGATCTGCTTGTCCGGCCGACTCCTGAGGGATCATCGATCAGAACTAAATAGCCTAACTTAAATACGAAAATTAAATAATCAAATACGAAGATTTAAAACTAAAATTTCAACACTTGTGAAGACCAAGAACTGCAAAAATAATGGTGAGGGGAACGTAGTGGCCTTCCAGGAACTTTCGTTCGAGTACTTTTTTGTTTTTCTTGAAGAAAATTTTGGCCCCGAGGAGCCCAACATGCATCCAGTCGTAGTCGCCGCCGAAAGTTCTCTTCTTTCCAGATCTTATGCCACATGCTTCTCTTTTTGACCGTTGAACTTGACCAAGTCTGTTTGGTTGGGTGTAAAATTTCACCTACAAAAATATTTTTTTAATTTTTTTTTAAAGTAAGTTGTTTGGTACCTCTGTGTTTCCTCTCTCTCTCTCTCTCAAATCTGCTATCGCATGCCCCTCATGCGGTCCCTATGGATAGAAAGATATATTGCCCTTCATCGCTCCCTTCGTGGGCCTCCGCTTCATTGGTTTCCTCTTTCCCCGCCACCTGTTTTCTTCTCCACCGCATGATAGCCTAGATTTTGCTGTTGGCTTCTCGATTTGGGGTTGAGATGTTCGTGTGTTGCTTTGTTGTTCTCTAGGGTTGCGACGTTCTATCTTTATATGCTCTTGTCAGTCTAATGTGTGTAAAAATATGTTGAAAGTGTCATATTGCTGTCTGCTGATCAAATTGTTCCATCTATTTTTACTTTCCGCTAGTTATTCGTGTTGGGACGATGAAGGTTTATTTGCAGTCAGGAATGCTATATTCTATCTTCTTTCTTTCTATGAATTATGCTTGTGTAGTGTCAGATTTTTAACAATATTATTTCCCCTATTGATCAATATGTTTGGTGTATATGTGGTTGGCTCCGCAAAAATTGACATCTATAGTACGTACAGATGAGTGCGATGTCCTCTCTTTTATGATGTCATGGGTATGGAGTGTTTCCTTAGGTGAGAAGAAGAGATGAAGATGGGATATATTAGAAGAGAGTTGGACATGGACCTCTTGGAAGTTGGTTCTGACACAATATGGAGAGGATGTTAAAGAGAGAGAGAAAAAAGAGCTTTTTTCTTTCATTCATTTGCAGAAGCATCATCTGAATGTGCGATTAACATAAGGATTACATTCCAGAAAGGTCTATCTATTGCAATGACAATGAAAAGAGAACCATAATTTTGGAGGATTGAAGAGCAAGTAGTCCAATGGGCTGCAAGTTTCGATATGAAATGATTTCATCTTGAAGTGATGAAGCTTGTAAAATCCAAACATAGTATTTTTTTAGTTGCATTAGACATTCTATAGAAGACACAACAAATGGCCAAATCTGAATTAGAAGATAAGAATGCTATCTACATGGAGACAGTAAAATAAATGCCAGTCAGTATAGACATACACAAAACAGTATAATTCGAATAAATGAAAAATCCACCTACATATAGCTTTTAATACATACCCAAGTTGTGAATATTTCTGTGGCAGTAAGAATGCAACTCTGTTGGTATTGGCCCCTTTGAACATTACTGACTGGAAATATATAGAGCCTTCTCCCATCTCCATGTAGGTTAATTTCCAACATCAAAATTTGGAGGTATGTTGAGAATTCAGGAGTACTGTTACATAATAATTTGATGTCCAACATTGGTCGTTCCTGGTGGGCATAATGCCAACATTATACTATGTTCTATAGAAAAGAAACGAAAAACCTACTCAGCATCCAAAGAAAGGGAAATAGAGAACTGCATCCTCAACTTTAAAATAGTCCCTGCCCCTTTAAATCATCTAAAGGAACTTTTAAGAATCTGTCTACAACATGTGGATAAAGATGGGATATTTAATTTAAATTTGTAAGCATCCTCTTCCATATAGACTTTTTAACACTCTACATTTGTTTTTGATCAGATCAAGTTAAAAATTGCACCTGTTGATTTGGTTGTGTTTGTAGGTTGGAATAAAACCCTAAATCCAAATTAATCTGAGAAAATTGCTGTCAATTGCATTACTCCTGGAGACATTTCTGAATTGATGCAGTTTGTGGCTATGACTTGTTTTGGAAGTTTAAGTTAATTGCCATGAGAAGGAAAGCTTTGTTTCATTAGTGATTGACATCCTTATTAGCTAGTACTCCTAGCTAATAAGATACAATTAATTATGGTAGACATCACTATTACAATCCTATTGGGCATGTCTAAGAAAGATGGCCAGAGGAATACTAACAACCGGAGAAGAAGGGAGGAATGGTGAAGAAGATGTGAACAAACATATATGTACCTTTTTTGGATACTGACTTATGGCTGGACCAATTAGATGGTTCACGCCCTCCAAAGGACTAAGGCAGGGTGAACCGTTATCACCTTCAGGGGCGGACGCAGGATGAAACATAAGGGGGGGCCGAAGTAAGAAAATATTAAAGTAAAGTAAAATATGAGGGGGGCCAATTTGAAAATTTTTAAAAAAAAATAAAAAATAAAGAAAGCCAAAATGGTGGGGGGGGGGGGCATGGCCACCCCCACCATTAACGTGGGTCCGCCCCTGATCACCTTATCTGTTCGTTCTTATGACAGAATTGCTTTCAGCAAGACTTCGAAGAGCTCAGGTTCAGGGCAACATTGGGGGCTATAAAGAAAAGAGGGCAAGATGCTCCATTAACCACTTACTGTATGCGGATGATGTGTTACTAGTGGCTAAGGGGGAAGAACCAGAAATAAAGATGTTCAAGGAAATTATTAACCAGTACTGTGATCAAACTGGATAATCTGTCAATTTTAAGAAATCAAAGTTGGAAATTAGTCCCGCAGTAGATACCAAAACAACAATGAGTATATAATCCACACTAAGAATGAGGAATGATAACAGTATTAGCAGATACTTGGGGGTGAGAATGTCACACATAAAACCTGCTGATAAAGACTGTGAAGGTGTACTAAAGAGTATGGAATCCAAACTAAAAGGATGCAAGGACAGCCTATTATCCATGGCAGCCAGGGTAGTGTTGGTTAAACATGTACTGGCAGCAATACCAACCTATTGGGCAGCAGTGACAAGCTTCAGGAAGTCTCATGTGGAAAAAATAGAAAGGATCTGTGGAGACTTTATATCATGGACAAGAATTCTGCCATGATGCTCAAACTAGTGAACAAACTGCACTCAGGACAGAGGAACTCTTGGATAGAATTGGTCTGAGTCAAATACATGAGTAAGAGGAAGATGGTAAACAATATTAATTCAGTCCCCATGTTGGATACTTGGAGGAGGATAGCTCAGGAATTTAAAAAACATAAATCTGAGTTTGGGTGGGTACCATTGAATGGGAAAAATATCATAATCAACCAGGATAACTGGTTTTGGGGCAGAGGCTTGAATAATTGGCCGTTTGAGTTTAACACTGAGGAAGTGGGTGAAGGGAACAAGTTGGATTCTGTCTTATCTGAGGACGGTTCCTGGGATGTGCTCAAGCTCAAAATGGTTTTCCCGGATACCTTAGTCAAATGTAGACTTTTGGCTAGACTGCTTCATGAGATGCTTCTAGCTGAGGTATTTCTTAAGGCGGTTTTGGTTGGACATCAAGTGTTACTAGTGGGAGCTGCTCTACTAAATAATGAGAACTCATATTAATAGGTTGAGTGGTGACTTCAGTTTCTTGTGCTTCCTTCTGAATAACTAGAGATGTGTGGTTGTGTCATCTATCTCTTTTGCGATCTGATGTTCTGGTATGACTGACACAATCTGAACAATAGCTGTCTTTGAATTAGTTGATTTAATTGCTTTATGTTGTTTCACTCTTCTCATTTTATGGGTTTGATCAAAGCAAAGTCTACATCTTCCTCTAATGTGAGGAGCTTCTAGTAGATATCATTTTGTATGAGCAATGTCTAGCATGCCACCACGTTTTGCCAACCAATATTTTTCCACAATGATATTAAGCTCATCAGATGGATAAGGAAGTACCCAGGCTCCATCGAAGTAAGATACCTTCCCAAAATTACGATAAAATTCCTGAAATTTATTTTTGCATGTTATTTCTATGCTAACATAATTATTTACATTTTTTATGTCAATTCAGTTTACTATTTACAAGACCAAAATTGACATTTTACGTTGTTTCACCTTATGTATTGGTATCTTTCTTTTTTTCCTATTCTATTAGAAGGTTAACTTGACACTTGACTCGTGTATATGTGTTTTACATCTTATTTGCAGATTTTATGATGATGAGTATGAAGCACACCTAAGGTAGTTCTTTTGAAGTGATCCATGAAAAAAGTTGTGAACTTGAGTTTTATTTTTGTCCCTGTTATGAGGATTATTAAAATGTTAAGTGGTGGCACATTTCTCGTATATGTGGGTTCTATAAAACTTCGGCTATTATTTGTATGTAGTTAGTTTAACTTGGTTTAGAAGGCTTTCTATCATGTACAATAACAATGTGTTGCCTCCAAATAGAGAACAATTACAAGTCGTTTTTTAGCACTTGCAACTTTTGATAAATGACTTTGCTCACTTAATTCTTGTTAATGTGCACAAACATCTTTAAATTGTTTAAGAAGTTATTTAGAGTATTGTGTAATAAATACATGTCATTTGTGCTGTAGCATTATTCTGTTTTTTAGAGTGGTTTACTATCATCTGGAGCATTGATTCAACCAGAAAAATCACCATCTGAAGCATTAAAATTACAGTCACTATCATTAACACTTCAACTTGCATGCTTTAATATCTTTTTCTCTATTATTCTATTTAACTGTGCTTATACCAAGGTTGATCTTACTTCATCAAAAAATGTCTCTTTAATCTACATTTTCTGGTCAAAGATCTCATTATTCTTTATTTTTCAAAATAAGTTTAAACAATGCAAACCCCCTTTAATCCTCGGAAAGTTTGAGTAAGGGCTAATGCGGATTGTTAGACTTGTTATGTTGGATGAAAAGAGGAAGCGGTCTTTGATTGGGGGTTTTGTCTAATATTTAGGAGGCATATGTGGAAATAAGAGCAAATAAATATATATTTGAAAATTATTTACACATAAACAAACATGTGAAAATGATTTCCGAAAAATGTTTTGCGGGAAAACAAATATTAGAAAATCTTTTCAGAGAAAATATTTACGTGGGAATCAAATGGATAATTATGTTTTTGATTTTCCTGTGAAAGTTAATCCTTAGAATTTTTTTTTTCTATGAACATATTTTACATGCAACCAAATGAATCCTAAATAAATGAGTGTTATATATATATAGAAATACTAGTTGACATAGATTAGTCTCATTTTTTTATTTTTTAAATATGTGAAGAGAGAGAACATTTAAATGTAGGAGAGAGAAAGTATATTTAATGTAAGAGAGAGATTTTATGTGCATAAAATAATATATACAAATAATCGTATAACACACACAAATAATATAACAATACACACAAATAACATAATAATATGTACACATAATGTGACAATGCACACAAATGGCGTCATTTGTGTGTATTGTCATATTATTTATATGTATTGTTATGTCATTTATGTGCAGTGTGCGTTATATGACTATTTGTGTACATTATTTTGTGCACATAAAATTTTTCTTCTGTATTAAATATATTATCTCTCTTATATTTAATATACCTATTAAAAAAATAAATGTGAAACTATTCCAAATAAGTTATATTCTTGACTAATCAGAAACATAATATTATATATATATATATATATATATATATATATATATATAGTGAAATGTTGAGTTGCAGCCCAGCCGCACCTCAATTGAATTTCAATTCGAGGGGCACCAAAAATGAAAAAAAGGAAAGCCGTTGTCTCCCCCCCCCATTTTTTGTTTTTGAAATTGTAGCTATTTTTTAATAACATCTTGTAATTTTGAAATTTTTCATTAATCCCTCAAATTTTGTGATGTTATAAAAAAATTTACATTTAATTATAGTTGACTGTACCCTCGACAAATGATCAATGCGCCTAGAAGATTCAACACTTCCCCCCACCTCTCTCTCTCTCTCTCTCTCAAAAACAGATAATTGAAGGATTTTTTGCGAGAAAAAAAATAAAGGGTTAATTTACACAATATGTTATATGGAATGATGTTGCTTGGAGGCCAGTTAATTAGAGGGACCTATTTTTGAACCCGAAATTTTTTTGAGGAGTTAATTTGTTTTTTTCAAAACTACAAAGAGTTATTTAGAAATTGCTAAGATTTCAGAGACTAATACATAAAAAACCCCTTTTATTTGGTATCTTTTATTAAGAACCTGTGGCCGTGGGCCTTGGTTTTTGATGTACGATGGTTCTAATTTTGTCCACCAAGACCAGAATCATGTAAATGACAAATTTATTGAATTGGCACTCAGAGCTCCACGTGTGTTTACGTACTCGGGTCCGAAGCCATGTTAGTCATGGGCTCAACTCCTTAGGTTTCCAATAGCACCTGTGGGACGTCTGGATCCAATAAATCCTTCAGTAACCAAATCTGAAAAATTGGGATATATATACTACACACTATCTTTAAAAGTAAAATGAGACTGTGCATATTACTTTGGGCATGTTTGATCATAAGATAGATCGATGATAAAGTAAAGATTTTCTCAAAATTTTGAAAATATTTTAAAAAATTTAAAGATATCTTTACTCTATTCTCGATCTATTTGATACTAAACATACCCTTATTATCCAAACCCTGGCTAAGCCCCTGACCCACTTATCATCTAAGAAAAAATGACAATTTTCTTGACCTAAACTTGGGTAGCATTCTAGACCTCTCTCTTTGGTTGGGTGTAGGAATTAGAATTTTACACTATCATACCTCTTCTTAAGAAGATACCTAGTGGTTAATCTACGATGCCCAAGTCAGCTAAACACTAGCCATATATTTACATATTTGGATAGGAGTAAAAAACTCCCTAAAGCGGCCCTTAGTATAATACTACTGCTGTTTGTAGCCTAATTTTGCACACGAAGATTGAAGCCGGGCTGTATGGGATCATTTAGTTCTGAAAACCATGCATTATTGTGTTCCATTTCAAAATTTTAAAAATATATTGAATATATATATATATATATATATATATATATATATATAACTCATGGATTCCACCTCGATCTTAAGTCATTGAAAAGTAATATTATTGTCCAAACTCTCTCTCATAGAAGAGAGAGAGAGATTTTAATGAGGAGCGTGACTACACATAAAAATAAAAAAGTTAAAGAGAGGTACGTAATTGGGGAGGGAAAAAAGGGAGAGGGACCAATCCGTCTCGAAGAGGAGTCCAAATTCAGATTTTGGGCCAATCTAAATTCACCCAGCCCGGCCATCGAACCTAATATTGGCTCGGTCGACTTTCTTCAGATTTAGGCCAGTCCAAATTCACTAATCACGGCCAGATCCACCCTGACCCAGTTCCCATCTCTACCTACCTGAATAAAATAAAGGCCTCGTGTATGCGGCCTATAAGCTGCTGTCTTGATGTATACACCTACTTACCATGATATCCCTATATAAATAAACAAAGCCGAAAACGTGGTAACATTTTAACGCCTTTCCAAACAATGGGAAAACAAACAAATTAAACATTTTAATAAACTCTTCTGACGTCATGTATCTTACTCGTGTGGATGTGATCTAAGTCAACACTTGAAGACATTTCGTATGCACTTCTCTATGCATGCGTAATCATAATTACCAACAGAAAGGTTAATTTTGCTTTATGAAATTTACACAGCGCGCAGAGTCCTCCAACTTGCTTTCTCTTTGAATCGACGTATTGATCAGAGGTAATTACTGAAATCCGGGACCCTTTTTCTCATTCTGTCCGAAGTTATTGAAAGCGAACCTGCATGAGTCGTCGATCTATCTGTATGTATTCTTTCCTCGATCAGTAAAGATAAGTAGGGAGCTTTGCCATCACAGTTTAGTAAACTACATCTTGGATGGATGTCTATAATTTGGGGTGCAAATTAAGGTCCTTGGCGCCGTATCAGTTAAATGTGGCAATCCTAGCTAGCCCAGCAGCTCTGGACAGGATAGTGAAGAAGGAAACGTATATGTGTATAGAGAGTCCTCATATTTATTGTTCACAATAATTAAATCGGGGCCGTACAGATTTTCCATGCACGTTCCATATATATGTACATAAGAAGCACCATGATTTGAAGAAAAGGAAATCGACAAGCGAAGAAAGTGTCACTTAAATGTGCCCTACAACCTCTTTACATGCATACTCTCTAGTTCATATTAGATATCGTCGTCACAGGTGCAAAACCTTCTTGCACCTATCTACATGCATAAACCCTAATGAGGAGACACTTAATTTGCACCGGCCAGTGGCGGAAAGACTTCAGTGAGAGATGAGATTACAGATGAGACCTGCGACGATGGCTGTAGGATCTCCGAGGATGGCCGCGATGATGAACGTGATGGCAATTTTCACCGTCCTCTTGATCTTTGCGAACTTCCCAGAAGCAGCGACGGCGCCTTTGGTTTCCCCGACGGCGAGATGGAGCATGGGCGTCCTCTTCACCAGCGCGCGGCCTTCACCTTGGTCGGCAGCCTCTCCTTTTGTAGAGTACCCCTCCTTGCCCTTTCCGAAGCTCTTCTGCTTCATCCAGATCTCCAGCATTTGCTTCTTCACGCACGCTATGTGGAGGCTGCAGCTCTTGTCAGTTTTGGAGACATAACCCCATGTGGACCTGCCCTGCAGCTTCTTTTCCCCACAGATGCAGCACTTGGAGGGCATCTCCTTGTGGAGGTTCAGCTCCATGTCTCCGTCTACGATGCGGCGCTCCAGGTACGCGCAGCAAGGGTGGAGGTCCCTGTCGCTGTCGTAGCAGTGGTAGATGGAGCCCTGCACGTCCATACCGCAGGCGTCGCAGGTACGGCGGGACATCCCCGTTCTGATGAGGAAGAAGTTGCAGCGTTTGTAAAAAACATGTTGGAAGGTAGGGCTAGCTTCGGCGCAGCCCGCGTGGAGGTGGACGCTGCAGGAGTTCTTCTCGCAGGCGTAACGCGTGTGGAACCCTAGTTCCTTGCAGATGTTGCACTTGTAAGGCGTTTCCTCGAACTTGAGCTTGAGTGTGTGGTCGGGGTGTGACTCATGGATGAGCTCGTCAAAGGCCACCATCTTCTTCCGTTGTTGATGTTAAGTACTCACTTCCTGAGACATAGACAAAGTAAGATGTACGTTCACATGCATGAGAGAAAAGCACATGCATGCATGCCTCGTGCACATGCTTTCAAAAGAAGATATAAATGTAGTGAACGCGCTGTATATACATACATTCAAATAGTAAATATCACATTAATCCAACAGAGGAAATCATGCAAGCGGAGTAGGAATAAAAACCATATGAATAATTGATATAGTGAAACATACCTAATGTAACTTGTAGGAGGATCGAGGAATCGCGAGAGGGGAGGACGTGGTTTGGTTTGCTTCCGTTTCTAATGGCGAGCATACATCTATATATATAGACATGTCTCCAGGTTCCAAAGTCTCAGGCATTGGCATAAGAACTACTCCTAGCTTGTCTAGGACAAGACACGCGATAAGTTTCCTGTCAATTTCCCTTACTTTCTGACGGTCCCCTGCATGGGAAGCAATAACGAAAGCTGAACACAAGTTCCTTCCAATCGCCATCTATGCAGGTTCATGGTGGGATTGATGAACAGGTGGGGATTAGTACTGTTCATATCCGCGTATCCGCGTTGCGACCTCTCTCTCCTCACCCAGCTTACCGTACGTGCTCCCTCTTCTCTTTCCATAGCGCCCCACAACCTGCAATTAGTTGATCAGAGAGACCACGGTAGCTGTCAACGGTCTGCATGGAGGAGACTTTTAGAAGCCAAAACACCGTGTATAGCTTATTATTTGATGTGTCGATATCAAGAGCTAGTCAAGAGAACACGCACCAGGAAGGTTCCCATAAAATAAATAATTATATATATATATATCTATATATCTATATATATTCAAGAGAATAGGGATCAGGAAGGCTCCCATATATTAGTTTTTTCTTGCTTCACATCTGGCCTTCGCTGAAGTTGCAGTCCCGCAGCGCTCTGAAATTAACGCGGGGCCTTGTTGAGCGGTTCATCGTATATTTCCACGACAAGTTGTCCACAAGCAAGTCGAGGTCTTTGTATATGCACCATTGAAACTTGGACTAGCCTTTGCTTATTTTATTTAAATAATCATAAGTCAAGTGAAGTCAAAACGCAAAAAATCTAATTGACCAGGACCTGAGATGCATGTTGTCGGAGAGTGAGGGTCCCCGGCTGGGAGCCCTAGCTAGCCCCTTGGAATTGCCAGGTAAATTAATCGAAACAAGGGCTTTCCTTCCCTGGAGGTCTTGTGAAGCCTAGCATTAATCCCTCACATAGAAATACTTATTGGGAGATCAATTTCATAACAATGATATTAATGTGGATTACAAGATTGAAGTAATTCTATATATTAGTCAAAATCGATTGTTTCTCTCTATTCTAATAACTAATAGAATTATTTCCTTTTGAATTCACAGCATCATCATTACAAGATTGATTCTGTAATAAGTACATCTCATCCCCATAATATATGTGTGTATGTTTAGTGGCTAATAACAACGAGTCTGCAGCTGCGGGGTAGAAGTACAGTACCGCTTCGACTTTCTCTAAAGAGTAATGCTACGCTCCCAGCTAGCCGGGAGCGTAGCATGAGCTGGAGGGGTTGCGTCCCTCCACACGCACGCCGCGTGGAGGGGGCGGGCCCCTCCAGTATTAAATGTTAAATTTTTTTTACAATTTGTACATACAAATAATGTAAAAAATGAAAAAAAAATAAAACAAAATATTTAATGAGGGCGGCCCGTCCCCTCCACGCGTTGTGGGGGGGGGGGGGGGGGGGGGCGGCCCCTCTAGCTCAGCTATGCTCCCGACAGTACCGGGAGCATAACATTTCTCTTCTCTAAATATCCTTGTACATAGGTCACCAAACGTAATGACAGAGGACGAGTATTCCTAATTTCCTACAGCACACAAACGTCATTCAGCGACTGATTAAGCAATCATTCATAGAATAACTGTTAGCTATCCAAATTAATTAAGCAGTCTCAAAACACTAAGCCCTGCTAAATATGTATTGTATTCTCAGCTTCTAAGTACTGCTCAGTTTGGAGGATTGGTGTGCTAGATGAACTGCAGTGTACGAGAATATTAGAAGCACACAGATCTGCACAGATGTTAATTAGATGCATTGTAGAGTCCAGACGACGATGGAGGCCAGGGACCCTTATCCCGAAAGAGCAAATTTCTTCTTAAACAATTTTGTATCTCCATTTAATTACCCCATATATAGAGTTTACAGTACTCATCCCCTTGTTTGAGTTATGAATTCTGAAGTTGTAATTCCATATATGAGCTTCATAGAAATTTTGCGAAACCTTTATTTAAAAAAAAAGGAGAGGCGGATGGAGACGAGTATTCCTACGCACAAACGTCCTTAATTCTTCTCTCATAAAAATGTGTATGAGAGAGTGAGAAGCGTGATTACGCATAAAATAAAAAGTTAAGGAGAGGGACGTGTTAATTGGGGTAGGAAATTAGAAACGAGACGGACAAATCCGTACGTCCACCCAATTCTATCTAGTTAGTTCCCTGAATAAAATAAAGGCTTCTTGTATAGACACCCCTAGCCTATATAGGCCGCTGTGTTGATGTATACACCTTTAAAGGCTAGAATGAGTTTACCTATTATAAAAAACCGTAGGTAAAGAAGAAACATAGTAGGTAAATGTTTATGTAATTATGTATAATTATTATATATTCAATTATATTATATATGTTTAGTCAGAGTTAATTATATCTAATATATTGTTTATACCTACTACTAATCTCTATTATAAGTATGTTTTTATGTATACCTACGACTCAATATAAATATATAATATATATTTATTTCAGAACTATTCAACAAATAGATAGGTAAAACTCGTTTTTCTAGTAGTGTTTAATTACCATGATATATATCCCTAACATATTTAAATACTCATTGTTCTACACCCACTGCTGAAATCACAAACCCACCCGCAAATTAGTTAGTCTAATTCTTAAGGGCTTAATGAGATCACAAGTTCTGGAGTTACTTTTATATTTTTATAGTATACTTAACTAAAATCGGAGATGTAATAGGAATGCTTCTGATATATATAGATGAGGTGTACAGGGCTATATCTACGACTTTGTCAAAAAAAAAAAAAACGAAAACCCCTAAAATATTTGTAGTATTGCCAAGTTCCTGTCACCTTGACTTGAAAAACCGATGCGTTTCACACTGCTCGTTCCTGGAAATTTTCGTTTCAAACACACGGCGTACGTCTACATCTCCATCGACGCGAAGGTGGTGTATTATTAATATGGTTAATCGTGTAGTTTATTAAATCTCAATTCTGCAGAATTGCTCTAGGCCTCAGATGAATTATGCATAGTTTTTATCGGTCTCTTGTTTCTACTCTATGGGACAGTACCACTCTCTCTCTCTCTCTCTCTCTCTCTCTCTCTCTCTCTCGTACACGTCCTTTGCGTCGAGGCGGATAAAGATCAAAAGGTTTCGAGCTTTTTGTCTTTATCGTTGTTCACGTGGTCCAAGTATGTATATATGTATGTCCCGATAGTTTGGAAGCTAGGAGAAAACTACCACTTTGTCTGGATGTCTATATTTTGGGGGGCAAGGTCCTTTTTTTCTTACGTTGATCACGTATCAGTTAAATGCATGTGGCAGCTAGATCCAACAGCTCTTGGCTGCATAGTGAAGAACCAAACATACTACCTGCATAAATTAACGAGAAGCAAGGCAAGATATATATGTAGCGAGAGTAATCATATCTATGACTCACACATTAGGGCCTCAACAGATTTTCCTTCAACAATATTCCATATATATGTATGACATAAGAAGCATAATTTGGACAAAAGGAAACCGACAAGAAAAGAAAGTGTCACTTAATTAATATGCCCTAGCTAGCCTCTTTATACTCACTAGTTCAATATGTATACCCGTCACAGGTCCAAAACCTTCTTGTACTTGTCTTCACAAACGCTACCAATGTTATGGCCTTGGGAGAACATTCAAAACTAACGAAGGAAATCTTAATTTGCACCAGCGGCAGAGAGACTTCAGTGAGAGATGAGATTACAGATGAGGCCGGCAACGATGGCTGTAGGATCTCCGAGTATGGCCGCGATGATGAACGTGATAGCAATTTTCACCGTCTTCTTGATCTTTGCGAACTTTCCAGAAGCAGCTACGGCGCCTTTGGTTTCCCTGATGGCGAGCTGGAGCATGGGTGTCCTCTTCACCAACGCGCGGCCATCACCTTGGTCGGCAGCCTCTTTGTTTGTAGAGTACCCCTCCTTGCCCTTTCCGAAGCTCGTCTGCTTCATCCAGATCTCCAGCATTTGCTTCTTCACGCACGCTATGTGGAGGCTGCAGCTCTTGTCAGTTTTGGAGACATAACCCCATGTGGACCTGCCCTGCAGCTTCTTTTCCCCACAGATGTAGCACTTGGAGGGCATCTCCTTGTGGAGTTTCAGCTCCATGTCACCGTCTACGATGCGGCGCTCCAGGTGCGCGCAGCAAGGGTGGAGGTCCCTGTCGCTGTCGTAGCAGTGGTAGATGGAGCCCTGGACGTCCATACCGCAGGCGTCGCAGATACGGCGGGGCTTCCCCGTCCTGATGAGGAAGAAGTTGCTGAGTTGGTAAAAACTATGTTGGAAGGTAGGGCTAGCTTCGGCGCAGCCCTTGTGGAGGTGTACGCTGCAGGAGTTCTTCTCGCAGGTGTAACGCATGTGGAACCCTAGTTCCTTGCAGACGTTGCACTTGTAAGGCGTTTCCTCGAGCTTGAGCTTGAGTGTGTGCTCGGGGTGTGACTCATGGTTGAGCACGTCGAAGGCCACCATCTTCTTCCGTTGTTGATGTTAAGTACTCACTTCCTGGGAGATAGAAAAAGTAAGATGTTCACATGCATGAGAGAAAGCACATGCATGCCATGAACCTATCCACACGTACGACTGTATATAACAAGAGAGCAAGCAAGCACATCGCATGCCTTGTGCACAGCGTTCATGACCAAAAGACGAGATATATCAATGGGAAATACTTAGTGCAAACCAATACATATAGTTTAATAAATCATGTTAAGAATAAATACCATATGAACTCACCAGCCTATAGAAACCGATGACGTTTAGTAGGAGGCACCGACGAACTAGGAGAGGGGATGTTGTATGGTTTTGGGTTATTTTCCCAAGCCTGCCTTCATCTATTTATAGGCATGCTCCCAGGCGTTGCCATAACAATATAACCACTCCAACCCTGTGAGCTGGGACATGATCCTATTAATTTCCAATCAATTTCCCCGTATCTTCTCGAGGTCCCCTGCATGGGAAGTGTCAAGGAAGGTGAACACGATTACTACTTCCTTCAATTCCCATCCACGAAGGAGAACTCACGGTGGGATCTACAGATGAATAAGCTGGTCTACGTACGAGTTCATATCTGCGTCTCACCGCGTGCCAATAGTTATAGTGATCATAGCAAGAGACCACAGATGAATAAGCGGGTCTACGTACGAGTTCATATCTGCGTCTCACCGCCAGCCAATAGTTAGTGATCATAGCCAGAGACCATGGAAGCTGTCAACGCTGTGCATGGGGGAATGTTCTAGAAGCCGAAACATGCACCGCGGTCGGTTAGCTTATCATGTCGATATCATGAGCTAGCTAGTCAAGTGAACAGGCACCATGAAGCTTCCCATATATTTGTGTTTTATTTTATTTTATTTTTTGTTTTTTCGGTTTCACATCAGGCCTTCTCTAACTTTCAGTGCAGAGCTCCGAAACGGGGCACATATAATCAGTCAACCGTTTGTTAAGTCCGCAAGAAGTACTTGAAACTTCGTCTACAAGTATATGTTAAGTTCAATCGACAAAGACTTGGACTAACCGGAACACTCCACTTAAACGCGGTAAGTGGGCCATTGCGAACCCTTTTTTGGTATTTTGGGTAAACGGGTTGGTATAGGTGATACGGACAAGGATTAATCTTTCCTTCAACCATGGAAACTTAGCAATCCCCAGCCTTAATTAATTGTTCAAACCCAATAATTCATCAGAACCTTTGAAACATATAGTGGCAAAATTTTGATTCTCCACAGAATGCCTATCCATATACCCGATTAATTTTCCTCAGCTTCCGAGTGAGATATATATATAGAAGATCTTTTTATAGTTTTCAACTTGTATATAATTTTTATACCTTCAATTTCTATAATCTTTTGTATTTAAGAATTATCCTCTTTAGGATGGATATTTATGAAATAAACACGTGGTTACATTTTTTTGGATTTCGGAAATTAAAGAAACACTGGAAAGGGCGTTTATCAACTAAATATGTCACTAGGGTATTTATTATTAATAAATACCCAGGTTGGATGGGTTACTCTTCAAATACCAAAGTTTATGGGGCCCAAAATCGAGAAATTAATCCCCATATAAAGCCAAAACATCTGATGTCACACGCGTCCTCTGAAGCTTGGAGAAGAAGAATAATTCATGTTTTCTCACTGATGGTTCACGGAAACTTATTCCCGGGGAAACGCATGGACAGTATCGACCATCTATATATATTAGTGTAGGCCCTCCGATGCATATTGGAGAGGGGGAAAATCACAAAGTTTAAAACATTGAATTTGGTTTAAGAGGTGATAGTTCAATAAACGCATAGTGGGTCCATACACCGAACACTCAAGAAGATAAAATTAATATATAAACGCACTACTATGCCCTAAATCTCTGTCCACAAGAAAGGATTTTCATTCTTAAGAACAGATTTTATAACAAGGGAACTTGAGCAACTAGAAACCTACCAAGGGATTTGCCCCAAAACAATGCTATATAGGACATTTTTTATCCTAAAGAGAATAATTCTAATTGATCATAAAAAGATCTCGTCCCTCCCACCCGCCATGCATCTTAGTTGGGAAACTTCTAATAGGACTACAATTAAACCTAAGATACAGAGAGATTAAGATAAGGATAAAAAATCTCCACCTGATCTGCTCGAGACCCATAACAAATCTTCGGAATATCAATATGACTCTCATCTTAGGAGCACGTCTCTCGCGTATCTTTTCCTCTGTCTGATCTTTACAAAGTAGATAAAAAAAGCACACAACTATATAATCTTAGAGTTCTTTCTCCAAAAAAAAGTAACTCATAAGTAAACCTTAGACTCTCAAATTGTAGAGTTTTTCCTTAAGATATCTATCTCAAAGCTCATGATCTTCTGTCTTCTTTGCAGATCTATCACCAGCAAAATTAGACATATATATCATCATCATTAGCTTTTCCCCAACAACTGGTGCTCTGGGATTTGATATGAGATGGAGTCTCTTCACATATGAATCGTTATCTCTCGTTTCTAATAAGAAAGATTCAACTAATGAGTTATGTTGCATTCTTTTCCTCAGGTTGATTTATGTTCGAAACTTTGTCAAGACGTTAATAGCTAGAGTTAAACCATATGTTTGGGTTTAATTAACTGTCGGTTATGATTAAGAGTTTGAAAACTATTCAAAGGATGGTAGTCGAGACTTATGCGCGCGACTTTTGATGATTGGAAGCTCTTGAGTTTAAAGTTCCCAAATACTTACTCCATGCCGACATATAAAAGTTGGAGCTGAATTTAATATGATCCCTTAAAAAAGTATTAAAAATGCTTGCCATATCGATCGATCGTAAAATAAATATTTGGCATATTAGAATTTATCGAGTTGGGATCCTCTCAGTACATGGGAGGACCTAACTCAATAAGTTTTTTTTTTAATGAGATAGATACCTGTTAGGGAGGGCAGGAGAGCGCTCCCCCCTTCAGAGAAGGAGAGAGTAGTTCGCTCCACCACTCTGCACCTGACAGGGAAGTTTTATTGATAAAAGAAGAGATTACAAAAGAACCTAGGGCCTGATAGAAGGGTAACCTATCTTATCAAGACGATAGGGACCCCTTACAGAATAGGGAATATCAGCCCAGGAATACCAAACATTCAACATTTGAGAAGTAGAACAACCCACAGCCGCCAAGGAATCTGCAACATGGTTAGCCTCCCTGAAGATATGGCAGATCGCAGCATTCACCCGAGTACACTGGAGCAAAATGTCATTAATAATATAGAGTAAACGCCAAGGGCAGGCAGCACTGCGCTGAAGTATGCGCACTAAAACTTGTGAATCAGACTCAATCAAAACAGACGTGAGACCCCTTTGATAACATAAAGTCAGGCCATCCCTGAGAGCAAGAGCCTCCGACTGAAGACTTGAATTGTAAGACCTCGGGTCTTTAGTGGATCCTTATTGGGTCTGTAGTGGTTCTGTGTGGTCGACGACAAGACTTTTGTCGTTGACTTGTGGTTGACGGCCAGGGCTTGCCGTTGAGTCAGAGTCAGCGTCCAGCGATGTGGACGTCTGATGTTGAACTCAGCGACAAGGGGTCTGGACGTCAGTCTGTAGGCGGTTCAGTAGGCGACCAGAGATGTTGACGTCGACTAGTCGGGCCTGTTGAAGTAGGGCAACCCGAGAGCAGAGTTCCTTCTTCTCCTTTCCTCTCCTTCCCTCCACCTTTGCTTTTCTTGATTTCCGCAGCTTCTGTTGGGTGATCTGAGCTCGTGGGAATCCCCTGGATCGTGTGGCGTTGCTTGATCGGGCGGGAATCGCGTGGTGTTGGTGTGATTCGCTCGGAGTCTTCGGGAGAATCCGGCGCGATTAGTGGCTGTTGGGGATTCTTAAGGCTTTCTGAGGTAGGGACTTAACCCCTACAACCTTCCTCATCAAACCAGCATGTCCAATTAAGTGAATTGGTGTGCAGATCATGGTTTAGGGTTGGGTTGTATCATGCCGGGACTTTGGGTAAATTGGACAATCTAGGTGTTAGAATGTTTGATTATAATGTTCTGGTAGTGTGGATTGATGAGAGGAAGTGTTTCCCTCCATCAGTCGGAGTTTTGTTGAGTTTTGCTGCCCATTTGAACTGATTCGGTTCAGTTCTGGGTTTAGGGGACTGAAGATATCAACGTCCACATCTGTTGACGTTGAGATCTTCATGGATGATTTAAACGACAAGGTCGATTGCCGTTTAATCAGGATAAACGACATGGTGAGTGTCGTTTACCTCATATTGGCGGCAATCGATGTGGCCGTTAATCTCCTGTCTCCCAGCAGACTTGAGTTGTGTGTTTAGTGGCGATTGACATGTGATGTCCGCCCTAATAGCACATGTGGTCCAGGCTTAGAGTGTGACTCTGCCTGTGCATAAGTGTTCACTTACTGTATGGAGTTTCAGACGTTGAGTGTGTTCCGTCTGTTGTACGCGCGTTGCGTTACCGTGTACCCGTTTCTGTTGTGTTACCTAGGCGTAGGTGCGACTCCGTCTAGACGACTAGCGTGTGGTTGTCCTCCGCTAGTGAGCCAGGACGCCGAGTGCGACTCTGTCCTGTGCGTACTCCTTGTGGTGGTTTTGAGCCGGTCTCCGTGGAGCCCCTTCTCTACCTCTAGGGTCAAGCGTAGGGGAAAAACCGGTCGTGGACCAGACGCAAGAGAGAGCGTCTGTAGTGTGCACACGTGGCTGGGGTTGAGAGCCTCTGTGGTGACGGGACGCCGAGCCACAGACCCTAGCTGAGTCCTACTTGCTGTGTGTGTGTGTGAGTGTGTGTGTTACTGAGCCGCGAGGTTTACAGTTTTGTGTGTAGTGCGACGTGTACTTATTTTCAGTCTTTACTTTCCGCACTTTAATTCTGTTGCCGGTGGGGTTACTTTTCCCTACTGGGTCTCTTTTCTTGAGACTCACTCCCTTCCCTTTCAGGTGGGTCTTCGTCGACTCCCGTTCCAGGCGAGTCTAGCCACTCCGGTGTTGGTGCTCCCTGCTAGTTATGGATGTCCTCAAGCCAATCATAACTTGTACAATCTTGTTCTTTATAATAATAATAAGACTTTTATATTCATTATGTGTAATTCGTTTATCGTTTCATTATGAAGTCCATGAATATACACAATGGATATTAATTATGATGAGATCATAACAATGAGATTAATATCCTTTAAACGTATATTCTTAATTGTTCTTAGTCGGAGGATATTCAAGAAAGACATTGAATATCCGGTTAGACTAGTATAGATTGCACCTGCTCATATGATGAGGGTGACTGGTCTCATAGTCACTTGTGTGGAGACACTAAGGTGAATCTGTAGGTGCTCATTGGAGAATGAGTTCACTGAACTGATCCGTTATGAATCGCTGGATGGTAATGTTACTTAACTGTCAACCAGCTAGATTCATTGTCACAGTGGCGTGATTGGTCCTTAGACCTGAGACACCAAGGACACCTTGTTGGTGGACTTCTGGGTTTTGACCTTGACTTATAGATCTCTAGCCATGAGGTCTTAATCAGTTAAGTGATCGGATCTAGGGGAATACCTTCGAAGGTGATTGTGTGGTCAATATGGGATCGCTCGCTCTCGGTAATAGGAGAGTGAATGCTCTACGGAAGGATGCCTGATAGTCCCTGGCCAGGGCAAGACTACTTATCAGAAAAGGAGTTTTCTGATATTGTTATGCGGCATCTAAACCAAGTGAGTACACACATTAGGGTTTGACAGTTGACCATACCCTAAGTGCACTCGGGAGCATTGTACGAGCGAAGGATTAAAGTCACGTGGTAACTGATGATACAAAAGGTTCCTTGAATGGGTTGCTGAACCCCAATGCTTTCAGGATCAAGTGGTGTTGCTTGGCACCCAACTTGATTGGAAGCCCGGTCAATTATCGTGAGACGATAATTGATTGTGTAATTAATTAATATGAGATGTTAATTAATTACCATAAGTCAATAAAGAGTTATTGAGCTTAATGGGCTGAAAACTGGACTAGCAGTTGGGCCTAGAGGGTCACACGCATAAGAGTTCCGAGCAGACTGGGCAAGGTGTTCTTTATAGACAATGACTGGGTTTTTGTGAAAAACCGCGGTGTCTATAAATATACGCTGAGAGTTAAACCCTGGGCCAAGCTCCAGGCTTAACCCTGGCCGCCCCCCTCCTCTCTCTCTCCAGGGCGCCCCCACCCTCTCTCTCCTCTCTTCGGCACATGGTGGAGCTGAGATCCGGGAGACGCGTGGAGAACGAGGAGATCCCGTCTGCGTCCGGAGCTCGCGTGGATACGTCTAGAGGCCGGACACTTGAACGGCTTGAAGCACCGGCGCCTCCTGCGCCACCTCCTCCCCGGATTCGGGAGTTACGCAACCCCGCAAAGGTAAAGATGAGATCTGTCTGTGCGTGGTTTCTCCATTTTTGTTCGATCCGACGGCCGGCAACGATATCTACCTGAGGGATTCGCGTTTCCGCTACGCTCTATACGAAACCTTACAGTGGTATCAGAGCCAGGTTGCTGGTACGTTCGGAATCGGCGTCTCATGTATGATATTTCATGTGTTTTGTCGATTCGCGTTGTGCACAAATTGCCAATTTTGTCGTGTTCGTGGGTCGCACATGGGATGTGCATTTGCCGCTTGGTACATGGAAGGCGTTCTTGGTACCAAGGGCTTCCCGAAGAACCCCCCGTGCCATCGTTTGGCCACCCGTGGAGGTCGTACGGGCACCTGCAAAGTGCCGCCGTCGCACTGGTTGTAGCTTCTTGGACAGTCCAAGAAGTGGCGATTTGCAGGTTTGTAGGGTCATTTTCTGGGTTTTCTGGGTGCCCAGGGAGAAGGGCGGCGAGGTCCGGCACCGGCGGCGCCCTCCGCGGCCGCCCGAGGTGGCGAGGTGCCCCCCCCGCGGCCCTGCGAACCAGGGCGGCGGCGGCGGCGCGGGCGGAGGGGGCGACCCCGCGGGCCCTGGGTCCGGGTGACTTACCCGGACCCAGGGCGGGGCCCGGGCCTCCCGCGCGGGTGGCCCGCGCGCCCCACCGGATCCGGTCCCCCCCTTTCCCCCATTTAATTTTTAAAATTGTTTTAATTGTTTTAAAATTGTTTAAAAACATTTAAACAGGTTTTAAAATCCCAGAAAATTTTGAAAATTATTTTGAGAGTTTTTAAAGGTGTTTAGATCTCTGTAAATTAATTTTCAGTTGTTTGACCCATTGCTTAATTAGTTTAAGGAAAATCTAAAATTGTTTTAGTTATTTCTACTATCTAATTAAAGCATGTTAATTGATTTAGAAATGTGATTTTTAAATTAATTAACTATACATCTTGGCGACTTCATGCAGTAACGCTGAATGACGTTTTATCTAATGTTGATTAGATGATATCCATGTTAGCTAAATTGTTTAGTTAAATGGTTTTCAAAGTATAATTATTATATTTTTGAAGTAAAATATTTCAGAAGTAATTATGTGATAATTGCTTGTTGATGCATGTGATGTATGTGGATGGATGGTCATGGACTTAGATATCATGTGATGAATGTTATGGTTAATGGCAAATGATGTAATTTATGAGGACTGCGTGCCTCCCTCTCTCCTCTATTAAATCCGGGTTGTACATTCTATCTCCCTCCTGTTATGTACTCCCCTTGACTTGTTCAAGGTTTCTTATTATTATCTGATGTACATTTATGGGCCTGCGAGCCCAATTTAAATATTACTTGTAATTATAAGAAGCGGATTGGCGGAGATGGAGGAGAGTACCATGCAGGACCTTCATGGAGATAAAGTTACATCAAGCTAAAGCATCAGATGCGGGGCTGCCATTTGTTCACCATTTTGTGGATTACCAACTGGCTCTGGTAATGCCACTCTAGGTTAAAGTCCATGATCATCCATCGTTTTTCTTCATATATATGATATGTGTGGAATGTGCTTGATATATATAATTAAATATATGATATTCCAAATTCTATATATCAATAGCACGCAGATATAGAGACCAAGATAAAATATGTCAAAATCCCTCCTCGTTCAAATTTAAGCCGTAGCGTAATCATTTAGAATGAATTACGTGGCCCTCCATCATTATAGTTTTAGGATTGCCATTAGATCGGGCAAGTTTGTTGTGCTATCCACAAGGCTTGTCAAGTCTAATGACAGACTAAAACTATGGCATGATGATGCCTTAAACGGGGTAGAGGACCGGTGTAGCTTTGTTGTGCTATCCACAAGGGCTACATCCAAATCTATGCTCGTTACGTAATGATGGTATTGCTTAGACTGGATTTAATGACTTGTTGTGCTATCCACAAGGTCATTAAAATTCAGGGGCCAAAATAAGATCGGATATTGCAAGAGTTGCAAGTGTCAAGGGTTGACCGCTTTCAGATCATAGTATGGTTTGTTGTGCTATCCACAAGATCATGCTATGAGTCTGTGAGATTCCGATCCCCACTAGGAGACCGTCGGTGTCTCCCATTCTGTATATCTGAGGGTTATACAGTCTGTCGGAAAATAGTGGGAGCTAATCTTGATTAAAGTCCTAATCTAGATTTAATTATTATTATGAACATCTGCTAATTGTGTTTACATTTCCTTTATAGGCAAAAATGTCGTCAGGTAACCCACTCCGTGGCATACTGGATGCCAACAGATTGACAGGCCCGAACTACTCGGATTGGCTCAGAAACCTGAAGATTGTCCTCAGGTCTGAGCGCATTGCCTATGTCCTGGAGGGTGAGATCCCAGCTGAACCACCCCTTGATGCACCTGAAGGGGAAACGCTTGAGTTTGCGAAGTGGAAGGAGGATTCCACTCTGGCCCAATGCTACATGCTTGCCTCAATGAGCAATGAGTTGCAAAGGCAGCATGAGAACATGGATGCTAGATCCATCATGCAGCACTTGCAGAGCTCTTTGAAGAGCAGAGCAGGGTGGAGAGATATGAGATATCCAAGGCCCTGTTCAGAGCTCGCATGGCAGAGGGGTCTTCAGTACAGACTCATGTGCTGAAGATGATAGAGTGGATTGAGAGGCTCGAAGGGCTTGGTTTTCCTCTTGACAAGGAACTAAGCACGGACCTCATTCTCCAGTCACTTCCAGATTCATATTCCCAGTTCATTGTGAACTTCACAATGAACAAGATTGAGGTGAGTTTAGCTGAGATGCTCAACATGCTAAAGACTGCTGAGGGCAACCTTAAGAAGGAAAAACCCACTGTTCTCATGGTTGGAAAGTCCAACAAGAAGAGGAGAGCAGGGCAAGCCTTTAAGAAAGGCAATGCAAAGAAGCAGTCTAAGCAGAAACAAAAGAAGGACACAGGCAAAGGAGAAGAAAAGGGCGAGTGCTTCCACTGCAAGAAGAAAGGGCACTGGAAAAGAAATTGCAAGGATTACCTTGCAATGAAGGCTCAGGAGAAGCAGAAGCTTGGCGAAGCTTCAGGTATCTATATGATAGATCTTCACTTGTCTATTAGAGATTCTACATCTTGGGTTTTGGACACTGGATGTGCTTCTCATATCTGCAATGATGTGCAGGTGCTGACAAGTAGAAGGAAGCTGAGCAAGGGCGAGGTGAACTTGAGGCTTGGAAACGGCACAAGTGTTGGTGCACACACTGTGGGGACAGTGAAGCTCAAGTTACCCTCAGGAGATTTACTTTTATTAGATGATTGCTATTTTGTGCCTAGCATCATTAAGAACATTATTTCTGTTTCTTGTTTAGACAGAGTTGGATACAAGTTTACCATTGAGAACAATAGTTGTTCAGTTTATTTGAGAAATAAACTAGTTGCTTTAGCAAATTTGGTGAATGGTTTGTATCTACTTGATGTTTCTTATGATAATCTCCACGTTGATGTTTCTCCTAAGAGAAGTAAGAATAGTGTGAACACTGCCTACTTGTGGCATTGTAGGCTTGGTCACATTGGTGAGAATAGGCTTCAAAAGTTGCATAAGAATGGATACTTGGATCCATTTGATTATGAATCATATGCAACTTGCGAATCCTGTTTAATGGGTAAGTTGACCAAATCTCCATTTAGTGGACATGGAGATAGGGCCAAGGACATATTGGAACTAATACATTCGGATGTATGTGGTCCAATGTCTACCCAAGCCAAGGGTGGCTACTCATACTTCATTACATTCACGGATGATCACTCAAGGTACGGATTTGTTTACTTAATGAAGTACAAATCTGAAGCCTTTGGGAAATTCCAAGAATTTAAGAATGAAGTTGAGAAGCAAACTGGAAAGAGTATTAAAATCCTACGGTCAGACCGAGGAGGTGAATACTTAAGTACAGAGTTCACACAATTCTTAAAGGACAATGGTATCCTTTCTCAATGGACTCCTCCCTATACACCACAGATGAATGGTGTATCGGAAAGGAGAAATCGTACCTTGTTGGACATGGTGCGATCCATGATGAGCCGTTCACAGTTACCAGTTTCCTTATGGGGATATGCGCTAGAGTCAGCGGCATATCTGCTGAACAGGGTTCCAAGTAAATCTGTGTCTTCCACTCCATATGAGATATGGAAGGGTAGAAAGCCTGATTTTAAACATGTTAAAATCTGGGGCTGTCCTGCCCACGTGAGGAGACATGACCCAGATAAACTGGAATCTAGAACCGATAAGTGCAGATTTGTTGGATACCCAAAAGAAACATTTGGGTACTACTTTTACCATCCTGGTGAACAAAGAGTGTTTGTCGCCAGGAGAGCTGTCTTCTTGGAAGAGGAGTACCTTACCCAAGAGGACAGTGGGAGTAAAATAGATCTAGAAGAGGTTCTAGATCCACAAATTGTGCAAAGTCCACTGGGTGAGACATCGGTTCCGGAACCTGTTCAGGATTATACACACATTCAGCGTAGGTCTGGTAGAGTACCTAGACAGCCTGAAAGATATGTTGGACATATCAGTGAAGGCATGTCTTTTGATGAGGATGATGATCCAAAGACCTACCAAGATGCTGTTGATTGTCCTCAGTCAGGGAAATGGCGAGATGCCATGAATTCTGAGATGCAGTCCATGTACACCAACCAAGTTTGGAACTTGGTAGACTTGCCCGAAGGTATTGTACCTATTGGGTGCAAGTGGATCTTTAAGAGAAAGATCGGTGCAGATGGACAGATCGACACTTATAAGGCAAGGTTGGTGGCAAAGGGGTATCGTCAAAGGCAAGGAATTGACTATGACGAAACTTTCTCACCAGTTGCCATGATAAAGTCGATCAGAATTCTTCTTGCCATAGCTGCATACTTTGATTACGAGATCTGGCAGATGGATGTGAAGACCGCTTTCCTTAATGGAAACATTGAGGAGGAAGTGTATATGATACAACCTGAGGGATTTACATCCAAAGAGTGTCCAGATAAAGTATGCAAGCTTCAAAGATCCATCTATGGATTGAAGCAAGCTTCTCGTAGTTGGAACATAAGGTTTGATGAGGCTATCAAATCTTATGACTTCATTAAGAATGAAGATGAACCATGTGTGTATAAGAAAGTCAGTGGGAGTGCTATCACTTTTCTTGTACTTTACGTTGATGACATCTTACTCATTGGGAATGATGTAGGGATGTTATCATCAGTAAAGGTTTGGCTGTCAAAGAACTTCTCCATGAAGGATTTGGGAGAAGCATCCTACGTATTGGGAATACGTATCTATAGAGATAGATCTAAGAGGATGCTTGGCTTGACCCAATCCATGTACATAGATACCATTGTCAAAAGGTTTGGCATGGAAAATTCCAAGAGAGGTCTCATACCTATGAGACATGGGATTATTCTCTCTAAGGAGCAGTCTCCTAAGACTCCTGAAGAGAGGGCAGCCATGGATAGAGTCCCCTATGCCTCGGCTATAGGGTCTATCATGTATGCCATGATATGTACAAGGCCTGATGTGGCATTTGCTCTAAGTGTTACGAGCAGATATCAGGCAAATCCAGGTGAAACACACTGGATGGCTGTGAAATGTATCCTTAAGTACTTGAGAAGGACTAAGGATATATTTCTGGTCTATGGAGGAGGGGACTTGAAACTCCGGGCATATACTGACTCGAGTTTCCAGTCGGATCCAGATGATAGCAAGTCTACATCTGGATTTGTGTTCACTTTGAACGGGGGTGCAGTGAGCTGGAAGAGTTCCAAGCAGGAAACCACTGCAGACTCGACGACAGAAGCTGAGTACATTGCTGCAGCTGAAGCCGCCAAGGAGGCAGTGTGGATGAAGAAGTTCATCACCGACCTTGGTGTGGTACCAGGTGACTCTGATCCGATCCCATTGCTGTGTGACAACAATGGGGCCATTGCGCAAGCGAAAGAGCCGCGGTCTCATCAGAAGTCGAAGCACATTCTGAGGCGATTTCACTTGATCAGGGAGATTATCACTAGAGGAGATGTACTGGTGGAAAGAGTTCCTTCAGTCGACAACATTGCAGATCCATTGACAAAGCCTCTGTCTCAAATTGTGTTTGAGCGCCACCTAGAGTCTATGGGTTTAAGACATAAAGGTGATTGGCTTTAGTCCAAGTGGGAGATTGTTAGTTATGGATGTCCTCAAGCCAATCATAACTTGTACAATCTTGTTCTTTGATAATAATAATAAGGCTTTTATATTCATTATGTGTAATTCGTTTATCGTTTCATTATGAAGTCCATGAATATACGCAATGGATATTAATTATGATGAGATCATAACAATGAGATTAATATCCTTTAAACGTATATTCTTAATTGTTCCTAGTCGGAGGATATTCAAGAAGGACATTGAATATCCGGTTAGACTAGTATAGATTGCACCTGCTCATATGATGAGGGTGACTGGTCTCATAGTCACTTGTGTGGAGACACTAAGGTGAATCTGTAGGTGCTCATTGGAGAATGAGTTCACTGAACTGATCCGTTATGAATCGCTGGATGGTAATGTTACCTAACTGTCAACCAGCTAGATTCATTGTCACAGTGGCGTGATTGGTCCTTAGACCTGAGACACCAAGGACACCTTGTTGGTGGACTTCTGGGTTTTGACCTTGACTTATAGATCTCTAGCCATGAGGTCTTAATCAGTTAAGTGATCGGATCTAGCGGAATACCTTCGAAGGTGATTGTGTGGTCAATATGGGATCGCTCGCTCTCGGTAATAGGAGAGTGAATGCTCTACGGAAGGATGCCTGATAGTCCCTGGCCAGGGCAAGACTACTTATCAGAAAAGGAGTTTTCTGATATTGTTATGCGGCATCTAAACCAAGTGAGTACACACATTAGGGTTTGACAGTTGACCATACCCTAAGTGCACTCGGGAGCATTGTACGAGCGAAGGATTAAAGTCACGTGGTAACTGATGATACAAAAGGTTCCTTGAATGGGTTGCTGAACCCCAATGCTTTCCAGGATCAAGTGGTGTTGCTTGGCACCCAACTTGATTGGAAGCCCGGTCAATTATCGTGAGACGATAATTGATTGTGTAATTATTAATATGAGATGTTAATTAATTACCATAAGTCAATAAAGAGTTATTGTGCTTAATGGGCTGAAAACTGGACTAGCAGTTGGGCCTAGAGGGTCACACGCATAAGAGTTCCGAGCAGACTGGGCAAGGTGTTCTTTATAGACAATGACTGGGTTTTTGTGAAAAACCGCGGTGTCTATAAATATACGCTGAGAGTTAAACCCTGGGCCAAGCTCCAGGCTTAACCCTGGCCACCCCCCTCCTCTCTCTCTCCCAGGGCGCCCCCCACCCTCTCTCTCCTCTCTTCGGCACATGGTGGAGCTGAGATCCGGGAGACGCGTGGAGAACGAGGAGATCCCGTCTGCGTCCGAGCTCGCGTGGATACGTCTAGAGGCCGGACACTTGAACGGCTTGAAGCACCGGCGCCTCCTGCGCC
Organism: Colocasia esculenta; assembly: GCA_014218235.1. Classification (NCBI taxonomy): domain Eukaryota; kingdom Viridiplantae; phylum Streptophyta; class Magnoliopsida; order Alismatales; family Araceae; genus Colocasia; species Colocasia esculenta. The sequence goes on from CM024757.1 coordinate 5,681,255, forward strand.
ACCTCCTCCCCGGATTCGGGAGTTACGCAACCCCGCAAAGGTAAAGATGAGATCTGCCTGTGCGTGGTTTCTCCGTTTTTGTTCGATCCGACGGCCGGCAACGATATCTACCTGAGGGATTCGCGTTTCCGCTGCGCTCGATACGAAACCTTACGCTTCCTAGCTGTAGTGAGTAGTACTTTTTGTTGTACTTCTGTACTCTATACCTTGCTCATACTCTGAGTTGTATATGTTATGTTCATATAGTGGAATTTTACAGCTTTGCATGGTGTGTATCTTCTTATATATAGTCTCCTCGGACATTCCTTCCTACCCTTCCGAGCTTGTCTCGTGGGTTAGCGGGTCAGAATTCGGGTTACTGGTTGTTACTGGTAATGCGGATTCTGGGTCGTTACAGTTTGGTATCAGAGCGTGGTCTGATGAGATATATATAAGGAAATACCCATCATGTTAACTCAGAGTATAAAGAGTACAGCTGCAGCTGTAGCTAGCTTTGTAACCGGAGTTAGTTAGTGTATTTATGTGTGTATTTTTGCTCTGTGTGTAGTTCTATGGCGCCTAGGCGACGTCCTAGAGAGGGAGTAGCCGAGCAGGCGACTCGTCAGGAGGTTGGAGATGCTCCGCCACCTCAGCAGACGCAGCCTTTGCCACAGGACGCTCATAGTGGTATTGTTCCGCCGCCGCCACCTCCACCTCAGGTAGCTCAGGGATTAGACATGACTCGATTTCTTGAGGGGATGGCTCAGTTTGTTGCTCAGCACCGTGACGCGCCGGTACCCCAGGGTGGTACTGGGAGGGTGTTGAGGGAGTTCTTGCAGTTTCAGCCTCCTCAGTTTTTGGGCCAGCCTGATCCAGATGCAGCGCGGGCATGGTTAGATGCTGTGGAGCGGACTTTTCGTTCCATGGAGTGTGTTCCAGAGGAGCGAGTGCTGTTAGCCAGTTATCAGTTGCAGGCGCAGGCGTTGACTTGGTGGTCCGCTGAGTGGGAGACTACTTTTCAGTCTCGCCCACTTAGGCAGATTCCGTGGCAGGAGTTTGTCGTTTCCTTTGAGAGAGCCTTCTGTCCTACTTACGTCCGGACGGAGAGGTTGTACCAGTTCCTGGACTTGCAGCAGAGGGACTCTACTGTGGTGCAGTACAGGGCGCTAGATGTGTGGAGTTAGGGCGTTATGCTCCGCAGATTATGGGGGATGAGGGTTTGAGGACTCAGTAGTTCGTGAGAGGCTTGAGGCCAGAGCTCAGGCAGGCGCTGATAGTTGCTCGTGTCACAGACTTGGACGCGGCCTATCAGACAGCGGCAGCGTTGGAGGCAGATACCTTGCGAACTCGTGCTCGGAGTGCAGAGGTTCAGACACAGGTAGTTCCTTCTCAGCCTCACCAGCAGTAGGGTAGTGTGCAGACGACCCCGAGGACTGCGACTTCTTACACGTCTACTTCTACTGGGACGACAGCGAGGTCTGGATCTCGGAGGAAGTTTCGGCGTGATAGGAGGCAGGCAGAGCAGAGACAGCAGTCGGTTGAGAGTGTTCAGCAGCCGGCAGGACAGCCTTCGCAGTAGGTACAACGTACTTTTGCTGGTCAGTGTTACCGGTGTGACCAGATGGGTCACATGGCGCGAGATTGTCCTTTGCTACCTCGTGTGCCGCAGCAGCAGACTCAAACGCAGCCCCGAGTGCAGCAGCAGCAGCAGGCTCCCGTGCAGCAGCGTCAGCAGACTGGAGGTTCTGGTGGGTCGAGAGGTAGAGGTCGTGTTACCCACTTGACTTGTGCAGACGCGGAGGCAGCTCACCTGGTGGAAGGTACTGTTTCAGTTTTTGGTTGTGCAGCTAGAGTTTTGTTTGATTCCGGTGCCTCTCACTCTTTTGTGTCTGAGGACTTTTTAGACTCTCTTGGAGAGTTGAGTTCGGGAGAGTCTGTTGAGTTAGCAGTAGAGTTGCCGACATGGGACTTTGTCCTTACGTCCTACTGTGTTGAGGAGGTACCTGTGCAGTTGCAGGATTAGTTGTTGTCAGCCCGTCTGTTTGCCTTGCAGTTGCATGATTATGATGTGATTTTGGGTATGGACTGGTTGGAGCGGTATGGTGCAGTGATGGATTGCCAGAAGAAGAGGGTGCACTTGCGGATACCTGGGGCAGCGGCGTTCTACTTCTAGGGTATCGTGCCTCTTACTTCTCGCTTTTTAGTTTCTGCTTTAAGGGCAGGGAGGTTGCTTGCTTCTGGTTGTCAGGGTTTCCTAGTTTCTGCAGTTACTCTTGACCAGATTGTCTCGGGAGTGGGAGACATTTCTGTAGTGTGTGAGTTTCCGGATGTTTTTCCGGAAGAGTTGCCTGGTCTACCACCAGAGAGGGAGATAGAGTTTACTGTAGAGTTAGTTCCTGGCACTTTACCTTTTGCTCAGGCACCGTACCGCATGGCACCAGCAGAGTTGAGGGAGTTGAAGAGGCAGCTTGAGGAGTTGTTGGAGAAGGGCTATATTCGTCCTAGCTTTTCTCCGTGGGGGTCTCCTGTTTTGTTTGTCCGGAAGAAGGATGGTAGCCTGAGGTTGTGTATCGATTATAGGAAGCTAAATCAAGTGACCATCAAGAATAGGTATCCTTTGCCTAGGATTGATGATCTCTTTGATCAGCTTCGGTCTGCTCGTGTCTTCTCGAAGATTGACTTGTGGTCGGGCTACTATCAGTTGCGGATTAGAGATTCGGACATTGAGAGGACTGCTTTTCGGACCAGATATGGACACTTTGAGTTTTTGGTGATGCCGTTTGGGCTCACCAATGCTCCAGCAGCCTTCATGGATCTGATGCATCGGGTGTTCCGCCAGTTCTTGGACCGGTTTATCGTAGTGTTTGTTGACGACATTCTGGTGTACTCCGCTTCGGAGGAGGAGCACGCCGAGCACCTGAGGATCGTGTTGCAGACCTTGCGAGAGCACCAGTTGTATGCCAAACTTAGTAAGTGTGAGCTTTGGCTACAACAGGTTCACTTTTTGGGGCACGTGATCTCAGGTGAGGGAGTTTCTGTGGATCCAGCGAAGGTTGAGGTAGTTTTGCAGTGGGAGAGTCCCAGATCTGTGTCTGAGATTCGTAGCTTCCTGGGTTTGGCAGGTTACTACCACAGGTTTGTTCGAGATTTTTCTCAGGTTGCTGCACCCTTGACTCGGTTGACGAGAAAGGGAGTTCCGTTTTTGTGGTCGGAGCAGTGTGAGCAGAGCTTCATAGAGTTGAAGCGACTGCTTACGTCGGCGCCAGTTCTTGCCTTACCTTCAGGTGAGGAGGGTTTCGAGGTTTGCACAGATGCTTCAGGTGTTGGTTTGGGTGCGGTCTTAATGCAGCAAGGCCGAGTGGTGGCTTATGCGTCTCGTCAGCTTAAGCCCCACGAGGAGAGTTACCCGACCCACGACCTAGAGCTTGCAGCTGTGGTGTTTGCTTTGCGGATTTGGCGTCTTTACCTGTACGGAGTGAGTTTTGTAGTCCGTACCGACCACCAGAGTTTGAGATATGTGTTTTCTCAGAGGGATCTGAATATGAGGCAGCGTCGATGGATGGAATATCTGAAGGACTATGATTTCAGCATTGAGTATAAGCCTGGAAAGGCGAATGTAGTTGCAGATGCCTTGAGTAGGAAAGCACAGATGAGTCATCTGATGCTTAGAGAGTGGCAGTTGTGGCAGTCTGCGGCAGAGGGGTCTTTCAGAGTTTCGTCCAGTCGTCGTCAGTGTGTGTTGGGCAGTTTGTTAGCAGCTCCCGCAGTTGTGAGACAGGTTGCTGAGGCTCAGCAGTCAGATCCCGAGTTGTGTAGTGTGTTGCTTCTTCCAGAGATTGAGCTTTGCGAGGACGGAACTGTTAGGTTCCGAGATAGACTCTATGTTCCTGTTGAGGAGTCTATCAGGAGAGTTGTTTTGCAGGAGGCACATGGTTCCAGGTACTCTATTCATCCAGGGGCGACCAAGATGTATCACAGGTTGAGGCGTCAGTTTTGGTGGCCTGGGATGAAGAGAGACATAGCGGCTTTTGTTGCGAGGTGTTTGGTCTGTCAGCAGGTGAAGGCCGAACATCAGCGTCCAGGAGGACTTGTGCAGCCGTTAGAGATTCCGATATGGAAGTGGGACCATGTGACGACTGACTTTGTTTGTGGTTTGCCGAGGACAGCTGGAGGTTTTGACAGCATTTGGGTTCTTGTGGACAGATTGACGAAGACTACCAGATTCTTGCCTGTTAGGACTAGTTGGGGTGTGAGTAGGTTGGCCGCGTTATACGTAGAGCGGATTGTTCCTTTGCACGGAGTGCCGATCTCTATCGTGTCAGACAGGGATCCTCGCTTCACTTCTGGATTCTGGTGCAGTTTCTAGAGAGCTTTGGGGACAGAGTTGGCTTTTAGTTCCGCCTACCACCCTCAGTCAGACGGTTAGTCAGAGCGGACTATCCAGACCTTGGAGGACATGCTTAGAGCTTGTTGTCTGGAGTGGCAGGGGTCGTGGACAGCTCACTTGCCGTTAGTCGAGTTCGCATATAATAATAGTTATCACTCCAGTATCGGTTTGGCACCATATGAGGCTTTGTACGAACGACCGTGTCGCACTCCTCTTGACTGGTTCGAGGTTGGCGAACGAGTTGTCACGGGGCCGGAGTTGGTTCAGCAGTCAGTTGAGGTAGTTCAGCTTGTGAGGCAGAGACTTCAGTCAGCTCAGAGTCGGCGGAAGAGTTATGCAGATCAGCGCAGGCGACCGCTCGAGTTTCAGGTAGGAGACCAGGTGTTTGTTCGTGTGTCTCCTATGAAGGGAGTGGTGAGGTTCGGTAAGCGTGGAAAATTGAGTCCTCGCTTTATTGGGCCTTTTACCATTTCTGAGCGTGTCGGAGGTTTGGCGCACAGACTTGAGCTTCCGTCAGAGTTGGCAGCAGTGCACGACGTGTTCCACGTGTCGATGCTTCGGAGGTACCTTTCTGATGAGTCTCACGTTCTGCAGAGTGCAGAGTGGTCTGAGGTGACTCCAGTGTTGACTGTACCAGAGTTTCCGTTGCACATTGAGGATCGCCGAGTTCAGAGGTTGAGGAACAAGGCTATCCCTTTAGTTCATGTTGCGTGGCAGCGGCACTCCGGTGGTGAGTCGACATGGGAGCGGGAGGACGAGATGCGCGAGCAGTTTCCGTACCTCTTTGGTGAGTCTTCTTTCTTTGTGTTGTTTGAATTTTGAGGGCAAAATTCCTTAAGGGGGGAGGGCTGTAAGACCTCGGGTCTTTAGTGGATCCTTATTAGGTCTGTAGTGGTTCTGTGTGGTCGACGACAAGACTTTTGTCGTTGACTTGTGGTTGACGGCCAGGGCTTGCCGTTGAGTCAGAGTCAGCGTCCAGCGATGTGGACGTCTGATGTTGAACTCAGCGACAAGGGGTCTGGACGTCAGTCTGTAGGCGGTTCAGTAGGCGACCAGAGATGTTGACGTCGACTGGTCGGGCCTGTTGAAGTAGGGCAACCCGAGAGCAGAGTTCCTTCTTCTTCTTTCCTCTCCTTCCCTCCACCTTTGCTTTTCTTGATTTCCGCAGCTTCTGTTGGGTGATCTGAGCTCGTGGGAAGCCCCTGGATCGTGTGGCGTTGCTTGATCGGGCGGGAATCGCGTGGTGTTGGTGTGATTCGCTCGGAGTCTTCGGGAGAATCCGGCGCGATTAGTGGCTGTTGGGGATTCTTAAGGCTTTCTGAGGTAGGGACTTAACCCCTACAACCTTCCTCATCAAACCAGCATGTCCAATTAAGTGAATTGGTGTGCAGATCATGGTTTAGGGTTTGGGTTGTATCATGCCGGGATTTTGGGTAAATTGGACAATCTAGGTGTTAGAATGTTTGATTATAATGTTCTGGTAGTGTGGATTGATGAGAGGAAGTGTTTCCCTCCATCAGTCGGAGTTTTGTTGAGTTTTGCTGCCCATTTGAACTGATTCGGTTCAGTTCTGAATTTAGGGGACTGAAGATATCAACGTCTACATCTGTTGACGTTGAGATCTTCAGGGATGATTTAAACGACAAGGTCGATTGCCGTTTAATCAGGATAAACGACATGGTGAGTGTCGTTTACCTCATATTGGCGGCAATCGATGTGGCCGTTAATCTCCTGTCTCCCAGCAGACTTGAGTTGTGTGTTTAGTGGCGATTGACATGTGATGTCTGCCCTAATAGCACATGTGGGCCAGGCTTAGAGTGTGACTCTGCCTGTGCATAAGTGTTCACTTACTGTACGGAGTTTCATACGTTGAGTGTGTTCCGTCTGTTGTACGCGCGTTGCGTTACCGTGTACCCGTTTCTGTTGTGTTACCTAGGCGTGGGTGCGACTCCGTCTAGACGACTAGCGTGTGGTTGTCCTCCGCTAGTGAGCCAGGACGCCGAGTGCGACTCTGTCCTGTGCGTACTCCTTGTGGTGGTTTTGAGCCGGTCTCCGTGGAGCCCCTTCTCTACCGCTAGGGTCAAGCGTAGGGGAAAAACCGGTCGTGAACCAGACGCGAGAGAGAGCGTCTGTAGTGTGCACACGTGGCTGGGGTTGAGCACCTTTGTGGTGACGGGACGCCAAGCCACAGACCCTAGCTGAGTCCTACTTGCTGTGTGTGTGAGTGTGTGTGTTACTGAGCTGCGAGGTTTACAGCTTTATGTGTAGTGCGACGTGTACTTACTTTCAGTCTTTACTTTCCGTACTTTAATTCTGTTGCCGGTGGGGTTACTTTTCCCTACTGGGTCTCTTTTCTTGAGACTCACTCCCTTCCCTTTCAGGTGGGTCTTCGTCGACTCCCGTTCCAGGCGAGTCTAGCCACTCCGGTGTTGGTGCTCCCTACCTGCAGTGAGTAGTACTTTTTGTTGTACTTCTGTACTCTGTACCTTGCTCAGACTCTGAGTTGTATATGTTATGTTCATATAGTGGAATTTTACAGCTTTGCATGGTGTGTATCTTCTTATATATAGTCTCCTCGGACATTCCTTCCTACCCTTCCGAGCTTGTCTCGTGGGTTAGCGGGTTAGAATTCGGATTACTGGTTGTTACTGGTAATGCGGATTCTGGGTCGTTACATGAATGGACATCCGGGTAGTGAGCAGCGAAGGCAAACAACAAATTGCCATGTGAGTCACGTAAGATACCTCCACCAGCCGCAACATCTGAAGCATGAAGATAGGCTCCATCAACATTTAACTTGAATCGACCAGAAGGGGGCAAAAACCAGCGAACAATCCTTGGAGGCGAAGGAGCGCTAGTATGTAGATTGATGCTCCAACATCTTAAGAAGTCACGCTGAGAATTAGAGAGAACAGTCCCTTTAAAAGAATGAGCATCAACAACATCACGAACAACAATCATCACCCTATAAATAATACAATGCGCAGACATCGCCTGAATATCAAAGCGACTACGATTCCTACTACACCAGATCTCCCAAAGGGTAGCCAGGAAGAGACATCTTGAGAGAGAGCCACCAACTGAAGCGTAAGTAAGGCTTGAAAGGAAGGTAAACACCCCACTGGGCACAACAGTAACATTTAAATTATTGAAGTTAATGAAAGGGTGTAGAACCTCCCAGACATCATTGGCAATTTTCCCACGAAAGAGCAGATGTTGGATAGACTCGCACTGGGGAGCAGGACAACACGAACATTTGGAGCACAAGGGAATGCCACAAGCAGCTATGCGATCATCAGAAGGAATGCATCCGCGAACCACACGCCAAGCAAAGATAGACCATTTTAGAGGAATGCAAGAACACCACAGATTTGACCAAGAAGAACTTGTGGGTTCCCCTTGGAGGGCAAAATGCACAGACTTGGAAGAGAAGACCCCATTAGGTGCAGGACACCAGATCCATCTATCCTTACCCGAAGCATTAGAAATAGCTCCATCCAAGACCGCTGGGGGGCAGAAATTTCGGGCAGTCACCAAGTGCATTCCAGCACCATCCGAAATAGCATGTTGCACGGAACAAAACTTCTCGGGAATACCATTCCATACATGCAAAGGAAGAAAAGAATGAAGAGGGACTGAACCAGCCCAAACATCTAACCAAAAGCTGACAGTCGAATCAGGACCAGATATAATAATTCTGTGATTAGAGCAGATAAGACCGGCAGCAAGCTTCCATAACCTTCTTTCCACAGCCAGCATAATGTCAAACGAAGCTTCCGAATAGTGAGTTTTATGAAGATATTTTGCTTTAAAAAAGGAAGTCCACAGAGAGCTAGAAGAAAGAACCCTCCAAAGCAGCTTGGTTCTAAGAGCCACTTGCATACCACGAATGTCCAGAATCCCCAAACCGCCAAAGGAAATAGGTTTAGACATGTCATGCCAGGACACCCAATGCTTTTTGGGAGACCCCTCATAAGAACCCAAAAAAAAAAATTGCCAGAAGCCTGTTGAACGCTTTCACAACTGAACCTGGAATAGCTTGGGCTGACATGGTATAAATAAACGTGACCTAACTCAATAAGTCACCAATCACATGAGGGGGTGGGGGAAAATTTTAAAACCCCAATTTAAAATCTGAAAAAGTTATAGAAAAAGGATTTTTTTTTCAATTCCCCCCCCCCCCCACCCCCTCATGTGATTGGTGACTTACTGAGTTGGGTCCTCCCTTGTACCGGGAGGATCCCAACTCGAATCTATATGGTGTCGCCAAGCTTTTGACGGATAATAAAAAGTAGAGCACGCATTTGACTTGTGAGAGGAATACTACCATAAACCGTTCAATTCGCCCGGCGCATTGTAGTCGCGCGAGGCATCATTCATATATGAGTCCGGATCCTCTCGCAACGCGGGAGGACCGGACTCAGACAGTCACCTCTCGCGAGGTGACGCGTGGCCGCCTCCTCCCGCCTTCCGTCCCTCCTCCCCACCTCCCGGTCACCCAGTTCCCCTCCCAACCTTCCCACCTTCTCTCCCGGTTCCCCCCCTCCACCCTTCCCATCTTCCCAGCCCAGTTACTGTTGCGCAACAGTAACTTACCATTTGGTTTTTTTTTCTTTAATTTTAAATTTTTATTTTAAAATCCGATTGTGAGAGATAAGATTTTTTTATTTTATAGTTTTTTTCTTAAATATAAAACAAATATCATTAAAAAAATAATATTAATGTCTGTCAAATTAGGGACTGTAACACTCTAAAAAATTTTAATAGATAAAAATTATGAATAATATGGTTATAAGACCTCATTATTATTATGAGATAGAAATAATTAATATCTGAAATTAATTGATACTAATAAACGATATATTAGCGCCGTACAGAGAGATGTGCGCTCCGACATAGCGACACCGAAAAACTGTAATGAAAATAAAATTCGAGAACACCATAATTTCTAAAAAAATATGATGACATCAGAAATATAAATATCCGGATTTTTTGACGTACGGATTTCGAAATTAAATCGATGCAACTATTTTCCGGACGATTTTTCACTCAGTGCAAAATAAACTCTAAAAATTAAACTAAAATCACCATAATCTATAAAACCATTACATTAGCCTATGGCTGCAATTTTAACACAAATGTATATCATTTAAATGTGTTTTCAATAGGATCTTTGGGCAAGCTGATTTTTAAGTTATTTACGGTAACCATTTTAACCAATTGTTTATTTCTTTAGTTTTAAATTTTAATTCTAAAATTGAATTGTGAAAAATGTCATTTTTTATTTTATAGTTTTTTAAATTTAAAAACAAATATCATTAAAAATATAATATTGATGTCTATCCAGTTCGAAACTGTAACGTCCTAAAAATTTTTAATAGTTGAAATTTTGAATAAAATGGTTATTAGACCTCATTATTATTATGAGATTGAAACAATTAATATCTAGGATTAATTGATATTACTAAACGTTATCTTAATGTCGTACAAAAAGATGTGCGCTCCGACATACCGACACCGAAAAACTGTAACGAAAATAAAATTTGAGAACACCATAATTTCTAAAAAAATATGGTGACATCAGAAATATAAATATTCGGATTTGTTGACGTACAAATTTCGAAATTAAGTCGATGCAACTATTTTCCGGACGATTTTTCACTCAGTGCAAAATAAACTTTAAAAATTAAACTAAAATCACCATAATATATAAAACTATTACATTAGCCTATGGCTGCAATTTTAACACAAATGTATATCATTTAAATGTGTTTTCAATAGGATCTTTAGGCAAGCTGATTTTTAGGTTATTTACGGTAACCATTTTAACCAATTGTTTATTTCCTTAGTTTTAAATTTTAATTCTAAAATTGAATTGTGAAAGATGTCATTTTTTATTTTATAGTTTTTTAAATTTAAAAACAAATATCATTAAAAATATAATATTGATGTCTATCCAGTTCGAAACTGTAACGTCCTAAAAATTTTTAATAGTTGAAATTTTGAATAAAATGGTTATTAGACCTCATTATTATTATGAGATTGAAACAATTAATATCTAGGATTAATTGATATTACTAAACGTTATCTTAATGTCGTACAAAAAGATGTGCGCTCCGACATATCGACACCGAAAAACTGTAACGAAAATAAAATTTGAGAACACCATAATTTCTAAAAAAATATGGTGACATCAGAAATATAAATATCCGGATTTTTTGACGTACAAATTTTGAAATTAAGTCGATGCAACTATTTTCCGGACGATTTTTCACTCAGTGCAAAATAAACTCTAAAAATTAAACTAAAATCACCATAATCTATAAAACCATTACATTAGCCTATGGCTACAATTTTAACACAAATGTATATCATTTAAATGTGTTTTCAATAGGATCTTTGGGCAAGCTGATTTTTAAGTTATTTACGGTAACCATTTTAACCAATTGTTTATTTCCTTAGTTTTAAATTTTTATTCTAAAATTGGATTGTGAAAGATGTCATTTTTTATTTTATAGTTTTTTAAATTTAAAAACAAATATCATTAAAAAATATAATATTTATGTCTATCCAGTTCGAGACTGTAACGTCCTGAAAATGTTTAATAGTTGAAATTTTGAATAATATGGTTATTAGACCTCATTATTATAATGAGATTGAAATAATTAATATCTATGATTAATTGATATTACTAAACGTTATCTTAATGTCGTACAAAAAGATGTGCACTCCGACATGGCGACACCGAAAAATTGTAACGAAAATAAAATCTGAGAACACTAAGGTTGCATATTCAATTCAGGTGCACATGGTTGCATTCAGGTGTCTATAGTTTCATTTAAGGTGGAAACATTTTGCATATAGGTGCATAATGTTGCATTCAGGTGCATAAGGTTACATTCATGTGCTTATGGTTGTATTCAGGTGCTTATGGTTGCATTCAGGTGCTTATGGTTGCATTCAGGTGCTTATGGTTGCATTCAGGTGCATATGGTTGCATTCAGGTGCTTATGGTTGCATTCAGGTGCATATGGTTGCATTCAGGTGCTTATGGTTGCATTCAGGTGCATATGGTTGCATTCAGGTCCTTATGGTTGCATTCATGTGCATGTGACCTAAATGCAACCATAAGCACCTGAATGCAACCATATGCACATGAATGCAACCATATGCATCTGAATGCAACCATAAGCACCTGAATGCAACCATAAGCACTTGAATGCAACTACATGCACCTGAATGCAACCATATGCACCTGAATGCAACCATATGCACCTGAATGCAACCATAAGCACTTGAATGCAACCATAAGCACCTGAATGCAACCATATGCACCTGAATGCAACCATAAGCACCTGAATGCAACCATAAGCACCTGAATGCAACCATAAGCTCCTGAATGCAACCATAAGCACCTGAATGCAGCCATATGCACCTGAATTTAACCATATGCACCTAAATGCAACCATATGCACCTGAATGCAACCATAAGTACCTGAATGCAACCATATGCACCTGAATGCAACCATAAGCACCTGAATGCAACCATAAGCACCTGAATACAACCACATGCACCTGAATGCAACCATAAGCACCTGAATGCAACCATAAGCACCTGAATGCAACCACATGCACCTGAATGCAACCATATGCACCTAAATGCAACCATAAGCACCTGAATGCAACCATAAGCACATGAATGCAACCATATGCACATGAATGCAACCATAAGCACCTGAATGTAACCATAAGCACATGAATGCAACCATAAGCACCTGAATGCAACCATAAGCACCTGAATGCAACCACATGCACCTGAATGCAACCATAAGCACCTGAATGCAACCATAAGCATCTGAATGCAACCATAAGCACATGAATGCAACCATATGCACCTGAATGCAACCATAAGCACCTGAATGCAACCATAAGCACATGAATGCAACCATATGCAACTGAATGCAACCATAAGCACCTGAATGCAACCATAAGCACATGAATGCAACCATAAGCACTTGAATGCAACCATAAGCACCTGAATACAACCATAAGCACCTGAATGCAACCATGAGCACATGAATGCAACTATAAGCACCTGAATACAACCATATGCACCTGAATGCAACCATAAGCACCTGAATGCAACCATAAGCATCTGAATGCAACCATAAGCACATGAATGCAACCTTATGCACCTGAATGCAACATTATGCACATATATGCAAAATGTTTCCACCTTAAATGAAACTATAGACACCTGAATGTAACCATGTGCACCTGAATTGAATATGCAACCTTAGTGTTCTCAGATTTTATTTTCGTTACAGTTTTTCGGTGTCGCCATGTCGGAGAGCACATCTTTTTGTACGACATTAAGATAACGTTTAGTAATATCAATTAATCTTAGATATTAATTATTTCAATCTCATAATAATAATGAGGTCTAATAACCATATTATTCAAAATTTCAACTATTAAACATTTTTAGGACGTTACAGTCTCGAACTGGATAGACATCAATATTATATTTTTTTAATGATATTTGTTTTTAAATTTAAAAAACTATAAAGTAAAAAATGACATCTTTCACAATCCAATTTTAGAATAAAAATTTAAAACTAAGGAAATAAACAATTGGTTAAAATGGTTACCGTAAATAACTTAAAAATCAGCTTGCCCAAAGATCCTATTGAAAACACATTTAAATGATATACATTTGTGTTAAAATTGCAGCCATATGCTAATGTAATGGTTTTATAGATTATGGTGATTTTAGTTTAATTTTTAGAGTTTATTTTGCACTGAGTGAAAAATCGTCCGGAAAATAGTTGCATCGATTTAATTTCGAAATCCGTACGTCAAAAAATCTGGATATTTATATTTCTGATGTCATCATATTTTTTTAGAAATTATGGTGTTCTCGAATTTTATTTTCGTTACAGTTTTTCGGTGTCGCTATGTCGGAGCGCACATCTCTCTGTACGGCGCTAAGGTATCGTTTATTAGTATCAATTAATTTCAGATATTAATTATTTCTATCTCATAATAATAATGAGGTCTAATAACCATATTATTCATAATTTTTATCTATTAAAATTTTTTAGAGTGTTACAGTCCTGAATCTGACAGACATTAATATTATTTTTTAATGATATTTGTTTTATATTTAAGAAAAAACTATAAAATAAAAAATCTTATCTCTCACAATTGAATTTTAAAATAAAAATTTAAAATTAAAGAAAAAAAAACCAAATGGTGAGTTACTGTTGCGCAATTGGGCTGGGAAGATGGGAAGGGTGGGGGGGGGGGGGGGGGGAACTGGGAGAGAAGGTGGGAAGGTTGGGAGGGGAACTGGGTGACCGGGAGGTGGGGAGGAGGGACGGAAGGCGGGAGGAGGCGGCCACGCGTCACCTCGCGAGAGGTGACTGTCTGAGTCCGGTCCTCCCGTGTTGCGAGAGGATCCGGACTCTTCATATATGTCAACTTGTGGTTGCTAATGCTTAGGATGTCAAGTCCGATATGAAGAACACTGATCATCATGAAGGGATATCCATGTCCTCGATCTGAAACATCCATATGAAGACTCACCATTTACAAGAGAAGGGCCAGATTGTGGCACTAAAAATTTGGTGTGGAGCATCTGCTCATGACGAGAGCTAAAAGTCACGAAGGATTGTCCCCTAATCCGAGAAAGGAGTATTAAGATATGTACTTCGGTGCTTTAAGAACCTAATATTTTAGGTGCCCCACACCTCAAGGAAAATTGCTTTTCAGCCCTACCCCCAACAACGTACATATAAATAAACGAAATCGTGCGGATTCTCCTGACGCCGTAGGCATCTGCTGGACTCGTAAACCCGGCCATGCATGCATGAAGCACCCAAGGCCTTGCAACACGTGCGAAAGTACGGCGGGTATGCATGAGCAAAAATTCGAAGGCACGTCTTCTGGCATTTCGGAGTCTTCCCCAAGTAAGCATCATCTTACCATCACGAAGTGATCGTACTAACATGCGAGCGAGGCATGCAGCTTCTCAACACGGAATCTGGAGAACGTAAAAAAGATGGAAAGAACATAACTCCAGCCGTGCTCCCGAGCATTGCATGTACGTAGCAAGAAACTTCCGTACGTTGAGATGATCATCATACACTGGGCGGATCCATGGCGTTAGAGGATCCTTCTCGGATGTGAGCGTAAGTCTATGTCGTACTAGTCGATGAGGCAGACAACCCTAATCCTGCCCGAGTCCCGGACAGCATAGAATTAACTAACGATATATCGATGAATTATTTAAAGCATACAGGTAGCATGCGTAATAATCTTGTATATATAGCAGTGCTACAATATACACACACGTATCATTCGTTTACGTTTTACAAAATTCAGAAAACAATCCGGCAATCCACACTATAAAACATGCAGAAAGAAGAAACCCGCTCCACCCTTGAGAAAACAGAAATGTTATTAATTTGAGAAAGCTCGCAGCTGAGACGCACAGAAAGCTCAATGGGCGATCAAGTTGGCGATGAGACCGGCAACCATGGCCGTCGGGTCCCCGAGGATGGCCGCAATGATGAACGAAATCGCAATCTTGACCGTCGTCTTGATCTTCGCGAACTTCCCTGCAGGAACCGAACCCTTCTTTCTCCCGACGATCAGCTGAAGCATCGGCGTTCTCTTCACCAGATCTCGTCCGTCGCTCTCGCCGTCGCTATCTGATCCCTCCGACGTGCCCTCGCCGTCGTCCAAGTACTCCCGCCTCATCATGTTCTTCCCGATCAGCTCCTTGACGCAGGATATGTGGAAGGTGTACTCGTTGCATTTGGAGATGTAGGCCCATGTGGAGATTTTCCCCAGCTTCTTCTCCCCGCAGCAGTAGCACTTGGAGGACATCTTCTTCTTGAGCACCAGCTTCAGCTGGTCGCCGTCTTCGATGACGCTCTCGAGGTTGGCGCAGCAGGGGTGCAGGTCCTTATCGCATCCGTCGCAATGGTAGACGAAGCCCTTCACGTCGATCCCACAGGCGTCGCAAACCCGGTCGGAACTTCCCACGTACTCCAAGAACCTAAAGGTGCATCCCCTGAAGAAGCGGTGGGTGAGGGAATCGCGGGGACGGGCGCAGTGCTCGTGGAGGTGGAAGTTGCAAGAGGAACCCTTGCAGGTGTAACAGGAGTGGAATCCGAGCTCCTTGCAGCCGTCGCACTCGTAAGGAGTTGCCGTGCGCTCGAGCTTGAGTACATGCCCGGGATGTAGTTTATGGTTCATCTCATGAAGGACCACCATCTCTTTTGTCGTCGTTGTGTCCACCCTCTCCCGTTGCCCCCAAAGGACAAATCAGATGTACAGACAAGAAAGAGGAACAAGAAATCAGCCTTCTTAAGTTCAATAGATGATGTCCAAATAACAAATTAGGAGCACGGTCACCTAGCCTCTCTACATGGAAAATTAAGATCGGACACTTAGGACGTATACCATAACCCAGAAAAATTTTAGTGGGGGACACTCCAGTGGGGTCACATGTGGTTCATGGATCGTCCACGTATACACTTGAGAGGCTCCTATATGTGGCAATAGAATCATAAGATCGAATACTTAGCACGATGAAACCTAGCGGCAAATAGAAGAAGAGAGAAGGTTGTGCTTTTGTTCTACTTCGGTAGTATACAATACCACAAGCCTCGTACTACATATATATCCTCAGTTTTGATGGGCAAAATGGTATTAATTTAAAGGGTGGAAATGATCCTTTCATTTCCTACAGATTTCCCTGTGGCTTTCCTTGGGTCCCATATACGATCGGTGGAGGAAAGCAAGTTGATGGATGGTTCCGTGCCTGTGTGGTGCGGTTTCTTCGACCGTTCTTCGAACTTGGTCGAGGGCCGTCGCTGGGTATAAGAGAATACGGGTGGAAGCTCTCCCATGCACAGGTACACGTCCATGCCAAGGCGACGCGGTATGCACACGACGAGGGTGAAGGAGATGGTGTGGAAGGAGGAAGGCCACGTATAATAAAGTCTACTTCACCAATCCCGGGCCCTTTCCGGAATTATCATGATCGATGCATGCATATATATATATATATAGATAGATAGATAGATGAGTCCGGATCCTCTCAGTATATGGGAGGATCGAACTCCAGCAGTCACCAATCGAAAGAGGGGGTTTGGGTGCTGTTGCTGAAAACAGCAAGGGTGGTCGGCCAGAGCCGAGCAGAGTGGGCCCCGAGGGATTGGCGGCATCACGTTGTCGTCGGCGAAGAAGATTCGTCCTGCAATGAACCACCGAGACTCCTCGGTAGTCGGACACTCCGACGATCAAGTCAGTGAAGGTTGATGAGAGAGAGAGAGAGAGAGAGAGAGAGTTGAATGCTACGAATAGCGTACTTTTTTCCTGAGGGTATCTGTGCCTTTTATAAGAGCTTGGTCCTTTGGGTAGGAAAAGAAAGTGGCGGACGAGTCTTTGTGAGGCAAGGACGCCAATCAGGGAATCCCTGCCAGCCGGGATCCGATGATCTCGCCGCGACAGTTACTTGCTCAAAGTAGTCATGGGCTAGCTGGGAGTCGTGATTTACGGGATTTATCCGCCTATAGGGCAAGTATGACCTGGTGCTAGCTAGGAGCATCCGGATATAGAGCTTGGCTAAATTGGTTCTCGTCAGTGATCGGCTGGCATACGACAACGGGATCCGACAGACGGGGTCGTCGGTTCGTCATCATGGTCGATCGTCGTCGTTCTCATCGGACTGACTCGTCAGTTGGCGACGACCGGCAACAGGTGCCCTTGTCTGTATTTTACGAAAAATCCCAAACAGAAACGTGAAAAAGTTTTCGATTTTTGATTTTTTGTAAAATTTTCTCAAATTCCTCTCTTCCCATTGGTGACCGTTGGAGTCTGATCCTGACATGTATTGAGAGGAACTGGACTCTAGATAGATACATATAGACCCGTGGATTATGGAGAAAGCTGAACAATAAGACAAATAGTAGAACTGCCTCACTAGTCACACTAGTATATAGATCAATTTCTAGTAGACAAAAATAATAGACAAGAGAGATGCATGATTAGGTAGGTTATAAACTTCTCGGCCAGCTGGTCTTTGAAAATGTCTGACTATACGCGGCCGGCCTTAATTTCCTTGGAAGTTCTATCTTTAAGATGGACACTGAAGTTTGCTTTGCTTGTTCATTTTTCTATGTTGGTTGATAGAGAACTAAGCATATAATTATTTGACATCTCGACGAAATAACTAATGATTAGAGTTTGAGTCTTTAGTCATTTTAAATTCGCTCTCCCGCGAGATTCTTGTCATCTTGTGCTGGCTGGTTTGCCAGGGGTGTTTATCTTGCAGCAACGCGTACGTCTTATTCCTAAACACCTTGACGCCCCCACTTTATGACCATCTTGGACTTTGTCCGGGAACCCTTAAATTCCTATGTAGCTGCTTGGCGTGATGGCGTCCAAGAAGTCGCGGTAGGAAATATCCGTACAGTTTAATAGGCAGTGGTTTGGAGAATTAGGGTGTTTAAACTTTGCTCCAACTTAAAAAATCGAATCGAATCGACCGTTCAATTTGGATTGGACATCTCTTTAGTTAGATTCAGTTCCACATTGTGGAACCGAGAAGAACCGATACGCAATAGAATTTGGTATCAGAGCCTTAGTTCTTCATGATCATAATAGTCTTCAATAACATATATGCTATTTTGCAGTTAATAATATCCGTCTTGCTCATCATATTGCTGGTTCGTGATCTCATCCGTACATATTGATGTTTCTGACCGATGAAGAATTAACGTTTTTCATCTCAGAATTCAATTCAAAGAAAAGCTCCAGAATAGCTCGTCGTGTGCAATCTATCAAGTAAGTTTTCATCTTCGACTTTTGATTATCATGTTATCAACTTAGGTTAAGAGTTGTAGTGTGTAGTACTGAGTGATTTTGTGTGTAGTACCTCTAGAGCTCGTAATAGACAGGAGGTCTAAGAGTAGGAGGGAATATCAAAATACTCAGGAATATCTATGGCTCTCCCACCAACAGAAGATAACTTGACAATCAATACTGTAGGTGAATCCTCAACACAGATAGCTTACATGGAATCTGACCCTTCAAAATTTAGTCATAAGACTCATAATACAACAGCTAGTGATCAAATAAAATTAAATTTCCAAAATATATTTGATCAACAAAATACTATAATAGATTATCAAGTAGAAACTCAAAAATCTTTAAATAAAATAACATCACAACTAGAGGAAATGAAGATAAAGCCAACAGTTAAAACTCCATCTAAGACTAAATCAAACTGGTTCATGCCAGAAACCATATTTGATTATCATAAGATTTTAAATCCACAAAAACCAGATCTCAAACAAAAGGCTATCGAATCTATCTTAACCTTAGAAGAAGATATTAAAACATTATCACACCCTGATTTAGAAAAAGATACTAAGGTTTTCCAAGTCAATAAAAATATGATAGAAAATTTAACCAATAATTATTTATTAAATCCTACTACAGAAGGTTTATCTCAATTACAACAGTTTTATGAAAATAATTATGAAAGCTTTAAAGAATATAACTATAAACCTACCTTTGAAGTTGACTCAGATAATGACTCTATAAAGTCTGCAACAGAAGAAATAATGGCTACAGAACCTATAGTAGAAGAAGCTCAATCTTCAGCTAGATCACAAGCTAACCCTTCTCAGTCTACTCCAAAAAGAACAGCAGATAGTTCACAACATGCATATGATTTTAATATTCCCTATAAAGTTTTTAATTCTAGTCAACCAGAATATCCTCCTAATGAAAAGTTATTTTTTGACAAATATCAATTCTTTAAATTAGAACCATCTTCTGATCCATATGTACTTAATCTTGATAATATTCCTGTTTTCAAAAGAGCCGAAGCTATAATTTTATGGTCTAGAAAAATATTTGCTTTGCCTATGCAATATCCTAATCTTACTACAGAAGACTTATTTGATCTTGCTTTAAGTAAATTTGAAGGAAGTTTATCCATCACCATAGAAAATATTCAAACCACCACAGAAATGATACAAATTAAGAAAATTTTAAATTTTCAAGAAATGATTGGTCATTTCCGTAATCTATTATTACAATTTCTTTGTGCAAGTACTATAAATGATCAAAAAAATCATAGAAATGATAGAATCTACTCTATCACGAATAAAGATATGTAATATTTGTTTTATAGAACCCTTCTCCAGACTATATTCATCTTTGGTATGGAGACTCCCATTGACCAAATGGGCTCATTGGGAAATTGAATATTTTAATAAATTACCACCTCCATGGGATAATAATTGTAAGAATCAATACCATATTACCCTACAACAAGTACAATCGGACAAAGCTGGTGCTGATAATCTTGCCACTCGTATGAAATGTGCTATAGATATCTATCATACTTGTTGCCAACAAGCTTCTATACAAAAATCCTATTATAATTCCATAGGTGCTTTAAAGGCATCTAGAACTCCAAAACAAGCTTGTCAAGATATAGCCCCAACTTATGTGTTTGGTTGTCAACCTCTACGTAGTCATATAAATAGAAAATCTAGAACTCAATATCTGTCGCCCCCATACAAACTCAAACCTCCATGGTTCAAACCTTGGAATCATAGACCATTAGCTCTTCCTCCGTCTCATCCAAGAAAACCAAGATATAAACGTTTTTATAAAATAAATAGACGTCCTCGTTATATCAGTAATAATAAAAGATATCTCAAAAAGAAACCAGCATTTAAGAAGACTTGTAAATGTTTTAAATGCGGTGAAACTGGACATTATGCCAATGAATGTCCAAATAAACAATCTAAAACAAATCTCATTGAAGATATAAACATAGTTAATGAATTATATGATATTGTAACTGGTTCTCATATTACTGAAAATGATATAGATCTATATGACTATGAAATAGAAAGTGTGATAGCAGAAATTGATATAAATGGAAATCCTTTAGAAGATTTTGAATTTGAAGAACCATATACATCAGTATATTCTACTGAAAAACAGCAAGAATATTTAGATCAAAGTAGAAAATGGCTTTTAGAAATGGAAGATACTAATTATAATTATGAATATGAAAATACATATTTAGAATACAATATTGATGATGATTTCATATACTATGTAAACATGGTTACAGATACAAACCATACAAATAAAGAATTAGAAAACTTATCCATACATGAAGAAGATACGGACGACTCTAATAAACAACTAGTAATTTTTGATGAATCACTATATAATAAAATTCAAAACTCTTCCTGGTTAATAGAAAAAAATAAGGTCTATAATTTTAAATGGAATTTTCTTAGACAAAATAAATTCTTTATAGAAAGATTTGAACAAGTCACAGACTCTGAAGAAACTAATAGTAATATAACAAAAATTCAGGTTATTAATAAGGATCAAATAAAACGAGTACTAAATAGTATCAATGATAAGAAAAAACAAAAGATGAAATATCTTCATCTTGGTTGTATAGATATAACTATTAAGGCAAATTTTAGAAAAGGGATAAACGCCCCTTCAACAATTATTATATCAGATAATAGACTCCTTACTCCTTCTCAATCTATTATAGGTATGATACAAAGTAATTTGATCTATCAATATTTAAAGTTTAAAATTTTCCCTCAATATGCTATAAGTCTTAACGATAAAAACATAGATCAAAGTTTATATATATATCATGAATTATCTGGAATACAAATGCAAAAAGGAAGTAAACCCTTAACAATAACTACAAATTTATTAGCCTCTTTATTAGAAAATAATGATATCCCTACAAAATCCTTACCAGAAAATATTATTATGTTAGAAGATCAACTGAGTTATTCTGAGATAATAGAACCCAGACAAGAAGCAATAACTTTACCACAAAACTGGTATATATCTATAGAAAAACTTCGAGAAAAACAACTAAATACTAAACAGAAATTAGTAATAGAAGATGATAAAATAAAAATCAAAAGATCATTAACCTTGTCGAGACAATTACAAATTAAAGATTTAGATGCTTTAAGTAACTCAGGAGAATCCTCTAATAATTTTCAATCAGCCAGAAAATCCTTTAGTCTACAAAGATATTTAGAACATGATCTTCCAAAGGAAGAACATGTCAGGATAACCAGTAAATATGCCAATTTAGTTACAATTCTCGTAACTGTAACCTATGGAATAGAAAATAAACAAAAGATAGTGAATGCTCTGATAGATTCAGGTGCTTCAATGTCCCATATTAATACTAATATTATAGAAAATCAAATCAAACCTGCTAAAGAACGAATGCAATATATTACCTTTGAAAATAAAATAGTAGAAGTTCAATATGAAGGATGTGTTTCTCACTTATCACTATTAGATGTAAATAATGTCCCTCATTTTATACTTTTTGATCAGTTATATGCAAACCCGCAAGATTCAATTGCATTATTAATAGGAAATGATATCTTAGAAAAACTTCAGCCCATTACCATAAATCCTAATACGATTACATTTACCTTTAATCAAAAACCAATAACAGTAAATAGAACTATAGAACCTTATAGTCACATTAGAATGGAAATAGCCTTTCCTAAAAGAGTATACTTTCATAAAAATCAATCATTATTTATCATCAAGTATGATTCTAATGCTTTATGGCCAGAAGAGTCTGAAATAGGATTTACTATTTTTAGTAATGAAACAATTACTATAGCTCCTTATGAAAGAGTAATTCTTTCAACTGGAATAGGATTTCAATTTCCTCCCACATATTTTGGTATAATAAAAGGAAAGAATGGATGGCTCAAGAATGTAGATTTAGATATCATAGAAGGTGTAATAAAACCATCTTACTCAGGAGAAATAAAGGTCATAATTAGAAATTGCGAATCAGATGCAATTATCAAAATAATTAATAAAATGAAATTAGTTGATATAATAATACACAAACAGATGGAATGGAATTGTCCAAACAGACAAATCGGATTATAATAAATATAAAAGAACCAAATAATAAACTTCATATGTTAATTCCTATCATAGATACAGGTGCAACAAAGTCTATTACAGACAATGTTCCTTGGCTTGATAAATATAAGCAACAATTAGTTGAACCAAAGTTCTTCTCTGGAATCATAGGAGAAATCTCCTCTACACATGTAGCTAGAGAAGTACCTATATATATACTAGACAAAAATGATATAGAAGAAGAATTCATCATCCCAGAATTATATCTTATTAATCAGTCTATCGGAAAAATGATTCTTGGTAATAATTTTATTAATAAATATTCTCCGATTACAATTGATAGACTGTGTAATATTTTTACTAAAGACAAAAAACAAATCATTATACCCAGATATTTTATGCTGAAACAAAAACATACAATTAGAACATTTTCAGAAACCTTTGAATCACAGTTCATGAATAGTTTAGCAGAACTCTTTTCTGATAACCCATTAAAATTATTTGATAGAAGTCCTAGATTCTGTAAGTTAGAACTTCTTCCTGAAAGTAAAGGGAAGAATATAAGAACTAAACCACTTGTATACTCAAAACAAGATACTGATGAGTTTAAAACTCAGCTTACAGAATTAAAAGCTATCCTGTTAGTACAAAATAGTTCTAGTCCACATACTTCTCCTGCCTTTATGGTTAGGAACTACTCTGAACAAAAGCTTGGTAAAGCTCGCATGGTTATAAATAACAAACGCATCAACAAAAACATCAAGTTTGATGGATTTCATATTCCAAGTTGTGAAAGCATCATTAAAAAATTGCAAAATAAACAATGGTTTAGTAAGTTTGATGCTAAATTGGGTTTTTGGCAAATAAAACTTGCTGATAAAGAAACAAAAGAACTTTGTGCTTTCTCTACTCCATATGAACACCTAGAATGGTTAATAATGCCTTTTGGAATAAAGAATGCTCCACAAGTATTTCAGAAATGGATGAATTCTTTGTTTAAAGATTATGATCATTTCATTACTGTCTATATTGATGATATTCTAGTCTTCTCTGATACATATGAACAACATGTTCAACATCTTAACATAGCAAGAAGCATCTTAATTAAACATGGAGTTATACTCTCTCCAAAGAAAATAGAATTATGTAAACAACAGATAGAATACTTAGGAAAAATTATCACTAAGGGACAGATAGAGTTACAAACTCATATTATTACCAAAATAAAAGATTTTCCAGATACGTTTACTAAACTCAAGCAATTACAAAGTTTTTTGGGAATACTTAACTATGGTAGAAGATATATTCCACGATTAAGTGAAATAACTCAATCTTTACAAAATAAAATTAATTTAGAAAATAAGAAGTATAAAAAAGACAATAACAAGATAGCCTCTAGATGGGATACAGATAAAATCAAATTGGTTCTTACAGAAGAAGAGAATCAAGAAATTAAGTATCTAAAATCAATCATGACTAAAATCCCAAAAACTTTAATACCTACACAATCTGATAAATTAACAGTCTCTACAGATGCAAGTCAATATTTTTGGGCTGGTGTTGTCTCTATTGAAACCTCAAAAGATATAGTTGGATATACTTCAGGAAAATTTAGTAAGGCTGAAATCAATTATTCTACTTATGAAAAAGAATTTTTAGCAGTATTAAAAACTATAAAGAGTTTTAAACACTGGTTATTACCTTCAGAATTTAATATCAAAACAGATAACAAAGGTCTATATCATTATATTAAAAATAGAAAAGAAGATCAAAATAGTCGCAGAATTCGATGGTTTATGCAATTAGAAGATTTCACTTATACTATATCTTTTGTGCCTAGATATCAAAATATTATTGCTGACTTTTTATCTCGTCCTTTGCAGCATGAATCCACAGAGAGATAATTTCCCATTTTTAAGAGCAGCCAATAATAATCCTCGCCTAGTTAATAGTCCTCGTCCCACAGCTCAAATACCCAGAAGTAGTCCAATAATAACCTTGGCTTTTGCCGAAGGATCTGTCAAAATAGATATGTCCAATAGTCATAATCAACAAATAATTCATAGCCTTGCTCAAGGAAGAACCACATATAGATGTCAGAATAATCTCACGAGATATGCTTTTGATATAATAAATAATCTTTGGAAGAATACTGGTGGACTTCAGAGTAGTCCAGAATATCTTTCTAGCATAACAAAACTAGATGAATGCCTTTCCTCTTTAGAAGGATTCATTCATACTTTCCACCAAGAGAGAAATATTAGAGAAGCAAAAATATTCGAATATGAAAAAGAATTAGCAATAGTTCAGACTTCATATAAAGATCTGCTTATCAATAATATAGTCCCATTCTTAGAAAATTGGATGGAAGGGACTTCAGTTGTGGAACAACTTGATATTCTAGATAATCTGTTTAGTAAAGAGATAAGATCTGCCAAGTTGGAAACTCTCAAAAGAAAGGCTTTATACAAATATTGCAAAACACATATGCCAATAGATGTGTTTAATATTGTGGATAAATATGTTTGGTATGATCCAATTCCGGATCTATATCAAGAATATTCCCAGAATATCATAAGTATTTGGCACATGAAAAGAATAGCCCTGACATTTGATATGGTTGATAATAGGGCCATTTATGCCACAGAACAAGGCTTGGTCCAGTGCTTAATAGTCTCCAGAAGTCAGGTCATAAATATGAACTTTCCAATGATAATAAAAACAATAGTTAGTTGGCTCCCAGAGCTTATCCAAATAATTGAATTTTCTATAAGATCATCCTTCCCTGAACCAACTATTGGAAGGACACATCCTGCTCTACAAATATGGGAAATATCTCCACAAAGCTCATATCTGCTATACTACGAGAAGCATCCTCCAGCAACCTTTGATTGGCACAAAGAACAAAAGAAGAATTTGTGCTTAATCAAGAACTATAACAAGTTTCCAGCATCAGCAACTTCTTGGTGTGATGGACGTATATTGGTCATTGACAAATTCAAGATCATAGCTCATCATTCAGAGAACAATACTCCATTCGAGACCTCATTACTGGGACCCGCCAGTCAGAAGATATTTGCAGAAATTCCTCAAGATGATTCTCAGAATGATAACTATGAAGAAGATGATACATTCGACATGGACATAAATCCAGAAGATATCTAGATTGACAAGACATCTAGATAAGAAGGAATCAAATGCGGTGGCCAAGATAAAGAAGATAAAGAAGTGATGTGACACATGATGTGACACAAAGTTAGATGCTCTACAATAATGAAGCACAATAATTGTACCTCTTAATAGCAAGATGATAACATCGAATCTTGCATAGTGTTTTCCAGAGTCTTCGACTCTTGTAACTCTAGTCTATAAAAACCCACCCCTTCGGGTTGTGAAGGGCACGGAGAAAATTAGCATAGCAATACAGTTTCTATTCTACCATCTCTCTGTCTCCCTACCATCTCTACGCCGCATTTCCACTTCTCTTCACCTCCACTCTCTTCCACTCCCACGCAATAGAATTTGCTTTACTAAACAGATTATCTAGAATATCAAGTTGTTCCACAACTGAAGTCCCTTCCATCCAATTTTCTAAGAATGGGACTATATTATTGATAAGCAGATCTTTATATGAAGTCTGAACTATTGCTAATTCTTTTTCATATTCGAATATTTTTGCTTCTCTAATATTTCTCTCTTGGTGGAAAGTATGAATGAATCCTTCTAAAGAGGAAAGGCATTCATCTAGTTTTCTTATGCTAGAAAGATATTCTGGACTACTCTGAAGTTCACCAGTAAAATTGGGTTTTTATAGACTAGAGTTACAAGAGTCGAAGACTCTGGAAAACACTATGCAAGATTCGATGTTATCATCTTGCTATTAAGAGGTACAATTATTGAGCTTCATTATTGTAGAGCATCTAACTTTGTGTCACATCTAAATAGTCGCAGAATTCGATGGTTTATGCAATTAGAAGATTTCACTTATACTATATCTTTTGTGCCTGGATATCAAAATATTATTGCTGACTTTTTATCTTGTCCTTTGCAGCATGAATCCACAGAGAGATAATTTCCCATTTTTAAGAGCAGTCAATAATAATCCTCGCCTAGTTAATAGTCCTCGTCCCACAGCTCAAATACCCAGAAGTAGTCCAATAATAACCTTGGCTTTTGCCGAAGGATCTGTCAAAATAGATATGTCCAATAGTCATAATCAACAAATAAATTGTAATCGGAGAATATTTATTAATAAAATTATTACCAAGAATCATTTTTCCGATAGACTGATTAATAAGATATAATTCTGGGATGATGAATTCTTCTTCTATATCATTTTTGTCTAGTATATATATAGGTACTTCTCTAGCTACATGTGTAGAGGAGATTTCTCCTATGATTCCAGAGAAGAACTTTGGTTCAACTAATTGTTGCTTATTTATCAAGCCAAGGAACATTGTCTGTAATAGACTTTGTTGCACCTGTATCTATGATAGGAATTAACATATGAAGTTTATTATTTGGTTCTTTTATATTTATTATAATCCGATTTGTCTGTTTGGACAATTCCATTCCATCTGTTTGTGTATTATTATATCAACTAATTTCATTTTATTAATTATTTTGATAATTGCATCTGATTCGCAATTTCTAATTATGACCTTTATTTCTCCTGAGTAAGATGGTTTTATTACACCTTCTATTGTCAATGACCAATATACGTCCATCACACCAAGAAGTTGCTGATGTTGGAAACTTGTTATAGTTCTTGATTAAGCACAAATTCTTCTTTTGTTCTTTGTGCCAATCAAAGGTTGCTGGAGGATGCTTCTCGTACGTAGTATAGCAGATATGAGCTTTGTGGAGATATTTCCCATATTTGTAGAGCAGGATGTGTCCTTCCAATAGTTGGTTCAGGGAAGGATGATCTTATAGAAAATTCAATTATTTGGATAAGCTCTGGGAGCCAACTGACTATTGTTTTTATTATCATTGGAAAGTTCATATTTATGACCTGACTTCTGGAGACTATTAAGCACTGGACCAAGCCTTGTTCTGTGGCATAAATGGCCCTATTATCAACCATATCAAATGTCAGGGCTATTCTTTTCATGTGCCAAATACTTATGATATTCTGGGAATATTCTTGATATAGATCCGGAATTGGATCATACCAAACATATTTATCCACAATATTAAACACATCTATTGGCATATGTGTTTTGCAATATTTGTATAAAGCCTTTCTTTTGAGAGTTTCCAACTTGGCAGATCTTATCTCTTTACTAAACAGATTATCTAGAATATCAAGTTGTTCCACAACTGAAGTCCCTTCCATCCAATTTTCTAAGAATGGGACTATATTATTGATAAGCAGATCTTTATATGAAGTCTGAACTATTGCTAATTCTTTTTCATATTGAATATTTTTGCTTCTCTAATATTTCTCTCTTGGTGGAAAGTATGAATGAATCCTTCTAAAGAGGAAAGGCATTCATCTAGTTTTGTTATGCTAGAAAGATATTCTGGACTACTCTGAAGTCCACCAGTATTCTTCCAAAGATTATTTATTATATCAAAAGCATATCTCGTGAGATTATTCTGACATCTATATGTGGTTCTTCCTTGAGCAAGGCTATGAATTATTTGTTGATTATGACTATTGGACATATCTATTTTGACAGATCCTTCGGCAAAAGCCAAGGTTATTATTGGACTACTTCTGGGTATTTGAGCTGTGGGACGAGGACTATTAACTAGGCGAGGATTATTATTGACTGCTCTTAAAAATGGGAAATTATCTCTCTGTGGATTCATGCTGCAAAGGACGAGATAAAAAGTCAGCAATAATATTTTGATATCCAGGCACAAAAGATATAGTATAAGTGAAATCTTCTAATTGCATAAACCATCGAATTCTGCGACTATTTTGATCTTCTTTTCTATTTTTAATATAATGATATAGACCTTTGTTATCTGTTTTGATATTAAATTCTGAAGGTAATAACCAGTGTTTAAAACTCTTTATAGTTTTTAATACTGCTAAAAATTCTTTTTCATAAGTAGAATAATTGATTTCAGCCTTACTAAATTTTCCTGAAGTATATCCAACTATATCTTTTGAGGTTTCAATAGAGACAACACCAGCCCAAAAATATTGACTTGCATCTGTAGAGACTGTTAATTTATCAGATTGTGTAGGTATTAAAGTTTTTGGGATTTTAGTCATGATTGATTTTAGATACTTAATTTCTTGATTCTCTTCTTCTGTAAGAACCAATTGATTTTATCTGTATCCCATCTAGAGGCTATCTTGTTATTGTCTTTTTTATACTTCTTATTTTCTAAATTAATTTTATTTTGTAAAGATTGAGTTATTTCACATAATCGTGGAATATATCTTCTACCATAGTTAAGTATTCCCAAAAAACTTTGTAATTGCTTGAGTGTAGTAAACGTATCTGGAAAATCTTTTATTTTGGTAATAATATGAGTTTGTAACTCTATCTGTCCCTTAGTGATAATTTTTCCTAAGTATTCTATCTGTTGTTTACATAATTCTATTTTCTTTGGAGAGAGTATAACTCCATGTTTAATTAAGATGCTTCTTGCTATGTTAAGATGTTGAACATGCTGTTCATATGTATCAGAGAAGACTAGAATATCATCAATATAGACAGTAATGAAATGATCATAATCTTTAAACAAAGAATTCATCCATTTCTGAAATACTTGTGGAGCATTCTTTATTCCAAAAGGCATTATTAACCATTCTAGGTGTTCATATGGAGTAGAGAAAGCACAAAGTTCTTTTGTTTCTTTATCAGCAAGTTTTATTTGCCAAAAACCCGATTTAGCATCAAACTTACTAAACCATTGTTTATTTTGCAATTTTTTAATGATGCTTTCACAACTTGGAATATGAAATCCATCAAACTTGATGTTTTGTTGATGCGTTTGTAATTTATAACCATGCGAGCTTTACCACACTTTTGTTCAGAGTAGTTCCTAACCATAAAGGCAGGAGAAGTATGTGGACTAGAACTATTTTGTACTAACAGGATAGCTTTTAATTCTGTAAGCTGAGTTTTAAACTCATCAGTATCTTGTTTTGAGTATACAAGTGGTTTAGTTCTTATATTCTTCCCTTTACTTTCAGGAAGAAGTTCTAACTTACAGAATCTAGGACTTCTATCAAATAATTTTAATGGGTTATCAGAAAAGAGTTCTGCTAAACTATTCATGAACTGTGATTCAAAGGTTTCTGAAAATGTTCTAATTGTATGTTTTTGTTTCAGCATAAAATATCTGGGTATAATGATTTGTTTTTTGTCTTTAGTAAAAATATTACACAGTCTATCAATTGTAATCGGAGAATATTTATTAATAAAATTATTACCAAGAATCATTTTTCCGATAGACTGATTAATAAGATATAATTCTGGGATGATGAATTCTTCTTCTATATCATTTTTGTCTAGTATATATATAGGTACTTCTCTAGCTACATGTGTAGAGGAGATTTCTCCTATGATTCCAGAGAAGAACTTTGGTTCAACTAATTGTTGCTTATATTTATCAAGCCAAGGAACATTGTCTGTAATAGACTTTGTTGCACCTGTATCTATGATAGGAATTAACATATGAAGTTTATTATTTGGTTCTTTTATATTTATTATAATCCGATTTGTCTGTTTGGACAATTCCATTCCATCTGTTTGTGTATTATTATATCAACTAATTTCATTTTATTAATTATTTTGATAATTGCATCTGATTCGCAATTTCTAATTATGACCTTTATTTCTCCTGAGTAAGATGGTTTTATTACACCTTCTATGATATCTAAATCTACATTCTTGAGCCATCCATTCTTTCCTTTTATTATACCAAAATATGTGGGAGGAAATTGAAATCCTATTCCAGTTGAAAGAATTACTCTTTCATAAGGAGCTATAGTAATTGTTTCATTACTAAAAATAGTAAATCCTATTTCAGACTCTTCTGGCCATAAAGCATTAGAATCATACTTGATGATAAATAATGATTGATTTTTATGAAAGTATACTCTTTTAGGAAATGCTATTTCCATTCTAATGTGACTATAAGGTTCTATAGTTCTATTTACTGTTATTGGTTTTTGATTAAAGGTAAATGTAATCGTATTAGGATTTATGGTAATGGGCTGAAGTTTTTCTAAGATATCATTTCCTATTAATAATGCAATTGAATCTTGCGGGTTTGCATATAACTGATCAAAAAGTATAAAATGAGGGACATTATTTACATCTAATAGTGATAAGTGAGAAACACATCCTTCATATTGAACTTCTACTATTTTATTTTCAAAGGTAATATATTGCATTCGTTCTTTAGCAGGTTTGATTTGATTTTCTATAATATTAGTATTAATATGGGACATTGAAGCACCTGAATCTATCAGAGCATTCACTGTCTTTTGTTTATTTTCTATTCCATAGGTTACAGTTACGAGAATTGTAACTAAATTGGCATATTTACTGGTTATCCTGACATGTTCTTCCTTTGGAAGATCATGTTCTAAATATCTTTGTAGACTAAAGGATTTTCTGGCTGATTGAAAATTATTAGAGGATTCTCCTGAGTTACTTAAAGCATCTAAATCTTTAATTTGTAATTGTCTCGGCAAGGTTAATGATCTTTTGATTTTTATTTTATCATCTTCTATTACTAATTTCTGTTTAGTATTTAGTTGTTTTTCTCGAAGTTTTTCTATAGATATATACCAATTTTGTGGTAAAGTTATTGCTTCTTGTCTGGGTTCTATTATCTCAGAATAACTCAGTTGATCTTCTAACATAATAATATTTTCTGGTAAGGATTTTGTAGGGATATCATTATTTTCTGATAAAGAGGCTAATAAATTTGTAGTTATTGTTAAGGGTTTACTTCCTTTTTGCATTTGTATTCCAGATAATTCATGATATATATATAAACTTTGATCTAAGTTTTTATCGTTAAGACTTATAGCATATTGAGGGAAAATTCTAAACTTTAAATATTGATAGATCAAATTACTTTGTATCATACCTATAATAGATTGAGAAGGAGTAAGGAGTCTATTATCTGATATAATAATTGTTGAAGGGGCGTTTATCCCTTTTCTAAAATTTGCCTTAATAGTTATATCTATACAACCAAGATGAAGATATTTCATCTTTTGTTTTTTCTTATCATTGATACTATTTAGTACTCGTTTTATTTGATCCTTATTAATAACCTGAATTTTTGTTATATTACTATTAGTTTCTTCAGAGTCTGTGACTTGTTCAAATCTTTCTATAAAGAATTTATTTTGTCTAAGAAAATTCCATTTAAAATTATAGACCTTATTTTTTTCTATTAACCAGGAAGAGTTTTGAATTTTATTATATAGTGATTCATCAAAAATTACTAGTTGTTTATTAGAGTCGTCCGTATCTTCTTCATGTATGGATAAGTTTTCTAATTCTTTATTTGTATGGTTTGTATCTGTAACCATGTTTACATAGTATATGAAATCATCATCAATATTGTATTCTAAATCTGTATTTTCATATTCATAATTATAATTAGTATCTTCCATTTCTAAAAGCCATTTTCTACTTTGATCTAAATATTCTTGCTGTTTTTCAGTAGAATATACTGATGTATATGGTTCTTCAAATTCAAAATCTTCTAAAGGATTTCCATTTATATCAATTTCTGCTATCACACTTTCTATTTCATAGTCATATAGATCTATATCATTTTCAGTAATATGAGAACTAGTTACAATATCATATAATTCATTAACTATGTTTATATCTTCAATGAGATTTGTTTTAGATTGTTTATTTGGACATTCATTGGCATAATGTCCAGTTTCACCGCATTTAAAACATTTACAAGTCTTCTTAAATGCTGGTTTCTTTTTGAGATATCTTTTATTATTACTGATATAACGAGGACGTCTATTTATTTTATAAAAACGTTTATATCTTGGTTTTCTTAGATGAGACGGAGGAAGAGCTAATGGTCTATGATTCCAAGGTTTGAACCATGGAGGTTTGAGTTTGTATGGGGGCGACAGATATTGAGTTCTAGATTTTCTATTTATATGACTACGTAGAGGTTGACAACCAAACACATAAGTTGGGGCTATATCTTGACAAGCTTGTTTTGGAGTTCTAGATGCCTTTAAAGCACCTATGGAATTATAATAGGATTTTTGTATAGAAGCTTGTTGGCAACAAGTATGATAGATATCTATAGCACATTTCATACGAGTGGCAAGATTATCAGCACCAGCTTTGTCCGATTGTACTTGTTGTAGGGTAATATGGTATTGATTCTTACAATTATTATCCCATGGAGGTGGTAATTTATTAAAATATTCAATTTCCCAATGAGCCCATTTGGTCAATGGGAGTCTCCATACCAAAGATGAATATAGTCTGGAGAAGGGTTCTATAAAACAAATATTACATATCTTTATTCGTGATAGAGTAGATTCTATCATTTCTATGATTTTTTTGATCATTTATAGTACTTGCACAAAGAAATTGTAATAATAGATTACGGAAATGACCAATCATTTCTTGAAAATTTAAAATTTTCTTAATTTGTATCATTTCTGTGGTGGTTTGAATATTTTCTATGGTGATGGATAAACTTCCTTCAAATTTACTTAAAGCAAGATCAAATAAGTCTTCTGTAGTAAGATTAGGATATTGCATAGGCAAAGCAGATATTTTTCTAGACCATAAAATTATAGCTTCGGCTCTTTTGAAAACAGGAATATTATCAAGATTAAGTACATATGGATCAGAAGATGGTTCTGATTTAAAGAATTGATATTTGTCAAAAAATAACATTTCATTAGGAGGATATTCTGGTTGACTAGAATTAAAAACTTTATAGGGAATATTAAAATCATATGCATGTTGTGAACTATCTGCTGTTCTTTTTGGAGTAGACTGAGTAGGGTTAGCTTGTGATCTAGCTGAAGATTGAGCTTCTTCTACTATAGGTTCTGTAGCCATTATTTCTTCTGTTGCAGACTTTATAGAGTCATTATCTGAGTCAACTTCAAAGGTAGGTTTATAGTTATATTCTTTAAAGCTTTCATAATTATTTTCATAAAACTGTTGTAATTGAGATAAACCTTCTGTAGTAGGATTTAATAAATAATTATTGGTTAAATTTTCTATCATATTTTTATTGACTTGGAAAACCTTAGTATCTTTTTCTAAATCAGGGTGTGATAATGTTTTAATATCTTCTTCTAAGGTTAAGATAGATTCGATAGCCTTTTGTTTGAGATCTGGTTTTTGTGGATTTAAAATCTTATGATAATCAAATATGGTTTCTGGCATGAACCAGTTTGATTTAGTCTTAGATGGAGTTTTAACTGTTGGCTTTATCTTCATTTCCTCTAGTTGTGATGTTATTTTATTTAAAGATTTTTGAGTTTCTACTTGATAATCTATTATAGTATTTTGTTGATCAAATATATTTTGGAAATTTAATTTTATTTGATCACTAGCTGTTGTATTATGAGTCTTATGACTAAATTTTGAAGGGTCAGATTCCATGCAAGCTATCTGTGTTGAGGATTCACCTACAGTATTGATTGTCAAGTTATCTTCTGTTGGTGGGAGAGCCATAGATATTCCTGAGTATTTTGATATTCCCTCCTACTCTTAGACCTCCTGTCTATTACGAGCTCTAGAGGTACTACACACAAAATCACTCAGTACTACACACTACAACTCTTAACCTAAGTTGATAACATGATAATCAAAAGTCGAAGATGAAAACTTACTTGATAGATTGCACACGACGAGCTATTCTGGAGCTTTTCTTTGAATTGAATTTTGAGATGAAAAACGTTAATTCTTCATCGGTCAGAAGCATCAATATGTACGGATGAGATCACGAACCAGCAATATGATGAGCAAGACGGATATTATTAACTGCAAAATAGCATATATGTTATTGAAGACTATTATGATCATGAAGAACCAAGGCTCTGATACCAAGGTTAAGAGTTTTGATTATCATGTTATCAACTTAGGTTAAGAGTTGTAGTGTGTAGTACTGAGTGATTTTGTGTGTAGTACCTCTAGAGCTTGTAATAGACAGGAGGTCTAAGAGTAGGAGGGAATATCAAAATACTCAGGAATATCTATGGCTCTCCCACCAACAGAAGATAACTTGACAATCAATACTGTAGGTGAATCCTCAACACAGATAGCTTGCATGGAATCTGACCCTTCAAAATTTAGTCATAAGACTCATAATACAACAACTAGTGATCAAATAAAATTAAATTTCCAAAATATATTTGATCAACAAAATACTATAATAGATTATCAAGTAGAAACTCAAAAATCTTTAAATAAAATAACATCACAACTAGAGGAAATGAAGATAAAGCCAACAGTTAAAACTCCATCTAAGACTAAATCAAACTGGTTCATGCCAGAAACCATATTTGATTATCATAAGATTTTAAATCCACAAAAACCAGATCTCAAACAAAAGGCTATCGAATCTATCTTAACCTTAGAAAAAGATATTAAAACATTATCACACCCTGATTTAGAAAAAGATACTAAGGTTTTCCAAGTCAATAAAAATATGATAGAAAATTTAACCAATAATTATTTATTAAATCCTACTACAGAAGGTTTATCTCAATTACAACAGTTTTATGAAAATAATTATGAAAGCTTTAAAGAATATAACTATAAACCTACCTTTGAAGTTGACTCAGATAATGACTCTATAAAGTCTGCAACAGAAGAAATAATGGCTACAGAACCTATAGTAGAAGAAGCTCAATCTTCAGCTAGATCACAAGCTAACCCTACTCAGTCTACTCCAAAAAGAACAGCAGATAGTTCACAACATGCATATGATTTTAATATTCCCTATAAAGTTTTTAATTCTAGTCAACCAGAATATCCTCCTAATGAAATGTTATTTTTTGACAAATATCAATTCTTTAAATCAGAACCATCTTCTGATCCATATGTACTTAATCTTGATAATATTCCTGTTTTCAAAAGAGCCGAAGCTATAATTTTATGGTCTAGAAAAATATCTGCTTTGCCTATGCAATATCCTAATCTTACTACAGAAGACTTATTTGATCTTGCTTTAAGTAAATTTGAAGGAAGTTTATCCATCACCATAGAAAATATTCAAACCACCACAGAAATGATACAAATTAAGAAAATTTTAAATTTTCAAGAAATGATTGGTCATTTCCGTAATCTATTATTACAATTTCTTTGTGCAAGTACTATAAATGATCAAAAAAATCATAGAAATGATAGAATCTACTCTATCACGAATAAAGATATGTAATATTTGGTTTATAGAACCCTTCTCCAGACTATATTCATCTTTGGTATGGAGACTCCCATTGACCAAATGGGCTCATTGGGAAATTGAATATTTTAATAAATTACCACCTCCATGGGATAATAATTGTAAGAATCAATACCATATTACCCTACAACAAGTACAATCGGACAAAGCTGGTGCTGATAATCTTGCCACTCGTATGAAATGTGCTATAGATATCTATCATACTTGTTGCCAACAAGTTTCTATACAAAAATCCTATTATAATTCCATAGGTGCTTTAAAGGCATCTAGAACTCCAAAACAAGCTTGTCAAGATATAGCCCCAACTTATGTGTTTGGTTGTCAACCTCTACGTAGTCATATAAATAGAAAATCTAGAACTCAATATCTGTCGCCCCCATACAAACTCAAACCTCCATGGTTCAAACCTTGGAATCATAGACCATTAGCTCTTCCTCCGTCTCATCCAAGAAAACCAAGATATAAACGTTTTATAAAATAAATAGACGTCCTCGTTATATCAGTAATAATAAAAGATATCTCAAAAAGAAACCAGCATTTAAGAAGACTTGTAAATGTTTTAAATGCGGTGAAACTGGACATTATGCCAATGAATGTCCAAATAAACAATCTAAAACAAATCTCATTGAAGATATAAACATAGTTAATGAATTATATGATATTGTAACTGGTTCTCATATTACTGAAAATGATATAGATCTATATGACTATGAAATAGAAAGTGTGATAGCAGAAATTGATATAAATGGAAATCCTTTAGAAGATTTTGAATTTGAAGAACCATATACATCAGTATATTCTACTGAAAAACAGCAAGAATATTTAGATCAAAGTAGAAAATGGCTTTTAGAAATGGAAGATACTAATTATAATTATGAATATGAAAATACATATTTAGAATACAATATTGATGATGATTTCATATACTATGTAAACATGGTTACAGATACAAACCATACAAATAAAGAATTAGAAAACTTATCCATACATGAAGAAGATACGGACGACTCTAATAAACAACTAGTAATTTTTGATGAATCACTATATAATAAAATTCAAAACTCTTCCTGGTTAATAGAAAAAAATAAGGTCTATAATTTTAAATGGAATTTTCTTAGACAAAATAAATTCTTTATAGAAAGATTTGAACAAGTCACAGACTCTGAAGAAACTAATAGTAATATAACAAAAATTCAGGTTATTAATAAGGATCAAATAAAACGAGTACTAAATAGTATCAATGATAAGAAAAAACAAAAGATGAAATATCTTCATCTTGGTTGTATAGATATAACTATTAAGGCAAATTTTAGAAAAGGGATAAACGCCCCTTCAACAATTATTATATCAGATAATAGACTCCTTACTCCTTCTCAATCTATTATAGGTATGATACAAAGTAATTTGATCTATCAATATTTAAAGTTTAAAATTTTCCCTCAATATGCTATAAGTCTTAACGATAAAAACTTAGATCAAAGTTTTTATATATATCATGAATTATCTGGAATACAAATGCAAAAAGGAAGTAAACCCTTAACAATAACTACAAATTTATTAGCCTCTTTATCAGAAAATAATGATATCCCTACAAAATCCTTACCAGAAAATATTATTATGTTAGAAGATCAACTGAGTTATTCTGAGATAATAGAACCCAGACAAGAAGCAATAACTTTACCACAAAACTGGTATATATCTATAGAAAAACTTCGAGAAAAACAACTAAATACTAAACAGAAATTAGTAATAGAAGATGATAAAATAAAAATCAAAAGATCATTAACCTTGCCGAGACAATTACAAATTAAAGATTTAGATGCTTTAAGTAACTCAGGAGAATCCTCTAATAATTTTCAATCAGCCAGAAAATCCTTTAGTCTACAAAGATATTTAGAACATGATCTTCCAAAGGAAGAACATGTCAGGATAACCAGTAAATATGCCAATTTAGTTACAATTCTCGTAACTGTAACCTATGGAATAGAAAATAAACAAAAGACAGTGAATGCTCTGATAGATTCAGGTGCTTCAATGTCCCATATTAATACTAATATTATAGAAAATCAAATCAAACCTGCTAAAGAACGAATGCAATATATTACCTTTGAAAATAAAATAGTAGAAGTTCAATATGAAGGATGTGTTTCTCACTTATCACTATTAGATGTAAATAATGTCCCTCATTTTATACTTTTTGATCAGTTATATGCAAACCCGCAAGATTCAATTGCATTATTAATAGGAAATGATATCTTAGAAAAACTTCAGCCCATTACCATAAATCCTAATACGATTACATTTACCTTTAATCAAAAACCAATAACAGTAAATAGAACTATAGAACCTTATAGTCACATTAGAATGGAAATAGTCTTTCCTAAAAGAGTATACTTTCATAAAAATCAATCATTATTTATCATCAAGTATGATTCTAATGCTTTATGGCCAGAAGAGTCTGAAATAGGATTTACTATTTTTAGTAATGAAACAATTACTATAGCTCCTTATGAAAGAGTAATTCTTTCAACTGGAATAAGATTTCAATTTCCTCCCACATATTTTGGTATAATAAAAGGAAAGAATGGATGGCTCAAGAATGTAGATTTAGATATCATAGAAGGTGTAATAAAACCATCTTACTCAGGAGAAATAAAGGTCATAATTAGAAATTGCGAATCAGATGCAATTATCAAAATAATTAATAAAATGAAATTAGTTGATATAATAATACACAAACAGATGGAATGGAATTGTCCAAACAGACAAATCGGATTATAATAAATATAAAAGAACCAAATAATAAACTTCATATGTTAATTCCTATCATAGATACAGGTGCAACAAAGTCTATTACAGACAATGTTCCTTGGCTTGATAAATATAAGCAACAATTAGTTGAACCAAAGTTCTTCTCTGGAATCATAGGAGAAATCTCCTCTACACATGTAGCTAGAGAAGTACCTATATATATACTAGACAAAAATGATATAGAAGAAGAATTCATCATCCCAGAATTATATCTTATTAATCAGTCTATCGGAAAAATGATTCTTGGTAATAATTTTATTAATAAATATTCTCCGATTACAATTGATAGACTGTGTAATATTTTTACTAAAGACAAAAAACAAATCATTATACCCAGATATTTTATGCTGAAACAAAAACATACAATTAGAACATTTTCAGAAACCTTTGAATCACAGTTCATGAATAGTTTAGCAGAACTCTTTTCTGATAACCCATTAAAATTATTTGATAGAAGTCCTAGATTCTGTAAGTTAGAACTTCTTCCTGAAAGTAAAGGGAAGAATATAAGAACTAAACCACTTGTATACTCAAAACAAGATACTGATGAGTTTAAAACTCAGCTTACAGAATTAAAAGCTATCCTGTTAGTACAAAATAGTTCTAGTCCACATACTTCTCCTGCCTTTATGGTTAGGAACTACTCTGAACAAAAGCGTGGTAAAGCTCGCATGGTTATAAATTACAAACGCATCAACAAAAACATCAAGTTTGATGGATTTCATATTCCAAGTTGTGAAAGCATCATTAAAAAATTGCAAAATAAACAATGGTTTAGTAAGTTTGATGCTAAATCGGGTTTTTGGCAAATAAAACTTGCTGATAAAGAAACAAAAGAACTTTGTGCTTTCTCTACTCCATATGAACACCTAGAATGGTTAATAATGCCTTTTGGAATAAAGAATGCTCCACAAGTATTTCAGAAATGGATGAATTCTTTGTTTAAAGATTATGATCATTTCATTACTGTCTATATTGATGATATTCTAGTCTTCTCTGATACATATGAACAGCATGTTCAACATCTTAACATAGCAAGAAGCATCTTAATTAAACATGGAGTTATACTCTCTCCAAAGAAAATAGAATTATGTAAACAACAGATAGAATACTTAGGAAAAATTATCACTAAGGGACAGATAGAGTTACAAACTCATATTATTACCAAAATAAAAGATTTTCCAGATACGTTTACTACACTCAAGCAATTACAAAGTTTTTTGGGAATACTTAACTATGGTAGAAGATATATTCCACGATTAAGTGAAATAACTCAATCTTTACAAAATAAAATTAATTTAGAAAATAAAAAGTATAAAAAAGACAATAACAAGATAGCCTCTAGATGGGATACAGATAAAATCAAATTGGTTCTTACAGAAGAAGAGAATCAAGAAATTAAGTATCTAAAATCAATCATGACTAAAATCCCAAAAACTTTAATACCTACACAATCTGATAAATTAACAGTCTCTACAGATGCAAGTCAATATTTTTGGGCTGGTGTTGTCTCTATTGAAACCTCAAAAGATATAGTTGGATATACTTCAGGAAAATTTAGTACGGCTGAAATCAATTATTCTACTTATGAAAAAGAATTTTTAGCAGTATTAAAAACTATAAAGAGTTTTAAACACTGGTTATTACCTTCAGAATTTAATATCAAAACAGATAACAAAGGTCTATATCATTATATTAAAAATAGAAAAGAAGATCAAAATAGTCGTAGAGTTCGATGGTTTATGCAATTAGAAGATTTCACTTATACTATATCTTTTGTGCCTGGATATCAAAATATTATTGCTGACTTTTTATCTCGTCCTTTGCAGCATGAATCCACAGAGAGATAATTTCCCATTTTTAAGAGCAGTCAATAATAATCCTCGCCTAGTTAATAGTCCTCGTCCCACAGCTCAAATACCCAGAAGTAGTCCAATAATAACCTTGGCTTTTGCTGAAGGATCTGTCAAAATAGATATGTCCAATAGTCATAATCAACAAATAATTCATAGCCTTGCTCAAGGAAGAACCACATATAGATGTCAGAATAATCTCACGAGATATGCTTTTGATATAATAAATAATCTTTGGAAGAATACTAGTGGACTTCAGAGTAGTCCAGAATATCTTTCTAGCATAAGAAAACTAGATGAATGCCTTTCCTCTTTAGAAAGATTCATTCATACTTTCCACCAAGAGAGAAATATTAGAGAAGCAAAAATATTCGAATATGAAAAAGAATTAGCAATAGTTCAGACTTCATATAAAGATCTGCTTATCAATAATATAGTCCCATTCTTAGAAAATTGGATGGAAGGGACTTCAGTTGTGGAACAACTTGATATTCTAGATAATCTGTTTAGTAAAGAGATAAGATCTGCCAAGTTGGAAACTCTCAAAAGAAAGGCTTTATACAAATATTGCAAAACACATATGCCAATAGATGTGTTTAATATTGTGGATAAATATGTTTGGTATGATCCAATTCCGGATCTATATCAAGAATATTCCCAGAATATCATAAGTATTTGGCACATGAAAAGAATAGCCTTGACATTTGATATGGTTGATAATAGGGCCATTTATGCCACAGAATTAACAAGGCTTGGTCCAGTGCTTAATAGTCTCCAGAAGTCAGGTCATAAATATGAACTTTCCAATGATAATAAAAACAATAGTCAGTTGGCTCCCAGAGCTTATCCAAATAATTGAATTTTCTATAAGATCATCCTTCCCTGAACCAACTATTGGAAGGACACATCCTGCTCTACAAATATGGGAAATATCTCCACAAAGCTCATATCTGCTATACTACGAGAAGCATCCTCCAGCAACCTTTGATTGGCACAAAGAACAAAAGAAGAATTTGTGCTTAATCAAGAACTATAACAAGTTTCCAGCATCAGCAACTTCTTGGTGTGATGGACGTATATTGGTCATTGACAAATTCAAGATCATAGCTCATCATTCAGAGAACAATACTCCATTCGAGACCTCATTACTGGGACCCGCCAGTCAGAAGATATTTGCAGAAATTCCTCAAGATGATTCTCAGAATGATAACTATGAAGAAGATGATACATTCGACATGGACATAAATCCAGAAGATATCTAGATTGACAAGACATCTAGATAAGAAGGAATCAAATGCGGTGGCCAAGATAAAGAAGATAAAGAAGTGATGTGACACATGATGTGACACAAAGTTAGATGCTCTACAATAATGAAGCTCAATAATTGTACCTCTTAATAGCAAGATGATAACATCGAATCTTGCATAGTGTTTTCCAGAGTCTTCGACTCTTGTAACTCTAGTCTATAAAAACCCACCCCTTCGGGTTGTGAAGGGCACGGAGAAAATTAGCATAGCAATACAGTTTCTATTCTACCATCTCTCTGTCTCCCTACCATCTCTACGCCGCATTTCCACTTCTCTTCACCTCCACTCTCTTCCACTCCCACGCAATACATAATTTCACAAAATAATACATAACACTGTAGTTAGTACATTGACTTTCTCACAACCTCTTAAAACTATTTTTTTAAAAAAAATTAATTTGAACCGAACCGAACCGATTCATCAAAAATTTTAAGTCAGTTTAGTTTCAAAAGAAATAGAGATAAATCGAACCGAACTGGACCATATTCACCCCTATAGAGAACTATTGGTATGGCCTTACCGTCTGTTTTCTCCACTCCCATATTAATTAGTCCAAGTACGCCACATTGTTGGGGGGGGGGGGGGGTGAGGGGGAGGTGATCTATATATCGATCAGGTTTTGTACATGAATTTTTCAAAATTTTCTAATACTCTTCACATAGAAGTACATGGGTCAATTGGGTTTTTTTTAATGGCATATTTTGAAAGGTTATTAAGTGAATAGCAACTTAAAATTTTTAATTAGTAAAATAACACATTTTGACCATCAACGTCGTGCTAGCGTGTGAACGGCACGGCTTTTTTTAAAAATAAATAATTATTTTTATTTAGAGACACTATTACATTATTAACATAACTTTGGTATTATTTTCAAAAGTGCGTACCCCGATAGGATGTCACCGAACTTCATTAACATAATTAAATATAAAACTACCATAATTACTAGAAAAACATGTTGACTCTAAAATTATAAATATAAGAATTATTGAAATACAAATATCGAGATAAATTTAGTTTAATATTTTTTAAGGTAATTTTCACTCGACACAATTTTATTTTAAAAAGTTAGACTAAAATCATCATAAAATGTATCACGTTTTAATAAATTAATGTTTAAATTTTCATCTTAATTAGACATTGTTTAAGTATAAAATTAAAGATATTAATTTAATTAAAACAAAAAATAAAACCAAAACCGCTACAGTACACAGCAAAGAATGACCGATTTATAGGAAATCGATCATCCTATGACCGATTTTTTTATTTTATATATTTTTTAAAAGATCACATTGGTGCACGTTCAAGGACAGCGTTGACCGTCAAAAGTGTACTATTTTATTAATTAAAAATTTTAATTTTTATTTATCTAATAACTTTATCAAAATATGTCATTTTTAAAGAAAACCGGGCAATTGGGAGGTCGGGATGGATTGTAGCTTGGCTCACATCCTATCCCTCAAGAATGGGCATTAAGTTAAAATATTATAAGACTATGTGATTGTTTTTTAGAGTATTTTTCGGATGTTTGTTAAAAAATAGTGTAAAAAAATACAGTAGCCCATGTAGTACGTGTACTAAGATTCTCTTTTTTTCCCTTATAAATTTATGATCTGTATTCACCAGAAATTAAAAATTAAAGGAGCTCAGTTCAAATCATAACAAAATGAAAAATTCGCAATTCCAAAAAGTAATAAATATGTTTTAATGCAGCAGATTTTAAAATCAGATATTACATCATTTCACGGTGACATAAACAGTTCCTAGAAAACAGTAATTAGGTTCAATCTAACAAGAGGACTCTCTCACTTTACTCGATTTAAATTTCATTGGTACGTATATCAACCTGTGAAGCTTGCTAACCTAGCTAGAAAATTCTCACTTTTCTCCGACTTAAATCATTCTAGAATTAATTAGAACTGGCCGAGGAAAGTAAAAGGTTTTGCTGTGGCGCGGTGATGAGTAGCAACTTGTTTGCGTTCTTTCGCTTTCCCCCTTTTTCACATCTAGCTAGCTAGCTAGCAGTCAAGTGAAGTGTTTATTCATATTGTTCTACATTTAATATTGCAAGCAAGATTGGAGGCCCTGAGATGCTTCGTTTCCTTCTGGACCATATATACTTTTAGGAAAGGATTAATTAGCGTGTGGTTCCAACGCCATGGAATACGTAAGCAAGTAACATATAATATAGATGCATGGCAAAGGTGGAGTGTTGCATCCGGTGATTGGGAGTTTGCGAAATGGTCGGTAGCTGCTGCATGCAAATCATGTTCCCGCGCGACACGAACGAAGTCGTACGTATTGCTTGCGATACTGCAACTCCCCACACGTCAGAACAGCGTTAATTAAAGAAACTGTGATGAGCAAAACACCATCCCTGCTCCGACTGCATACAACACGCACGAGATGAGATCATCACAGTTTTTTCGACCAATTTATTCATGGGATAGATTATTCTTAAAATTTTAAATAACTTTTATTTTGTTAATTTTCTGTATTCGA
Source organism: Colocasia esculenta (assembly GCA_014218235.1). Taxonomy (NCBI): domain Eukaryota; kingdom Viridiplantae; phylum Streptophyta; class Magnoliopsida; order Alismatales; family Araceae; genus Colocasia; species Colocasia esculenta. The sequence goes on from CM024757.1 coordinate 5,725,474, forward strand.
TTTACCTCTAGTTGTTACAATCTCTTTCTATGAATAAAATACGGCCTTCTTTCGCCTTAAAAAAAAAGATGAGATCATCATGAATTTACATGCACTACAGGAAAAGAACATATGTCAGCGACTTTTAGCCGTTGACAAAAACAAAAAACTCGTTGACAAAAATATATGTCAACGGCCTAAATCCGTCGACAAAGCCGTCGACATCTTTGCCGTCGACTAAACATATGTCACGGTTTATAGAGCTCACTGACAAAATTTTTTATGTCAGCGTGCTTTTAAGCCGTTGACATAAAAAATTTGTGTCAGCGAACTTCTAAGCCGCTGACAGAAAACTTTATATCAGCGGCTTCAAAACCCGCTGACAAAAGTCAGAAAACCTTTTGTCAGTGGGTTGCAGCTGCTGACAAATGGTGTATAATTTTTTTTAAAATCTTTTACAATTTTCCATCCTCCCAGGAATGTGCAAGCTACAATTCTCAACTGTTGCATCCTTTCAACCTGCACTAAGTAAAGAGAGCCAGACAATTGCAAAACATGAAAAATGTCCTTATCAACGGAATATTACCCACGTTCTAGAAGTAGTTCTAAGTTGCTTAAAACATTGCTGTCTAAAAACATTACAATGTACAGAAATCCAACAGAAATGCGGAGAAGATTGCAGAAAAGTTTTTACTTAAAGAAAGAGCATAGGAAGCATAAGAACATCTTACTATGGTAACCAGAAACTGATCCGTGCCAGCTTAAGGAGGATCCCAGATGTGTTTACCAGATCTTCTTCACAGATTTTATGGAGTTCCTCAGGATTAGAGGATGTCCAGTTTAATGAGAGATGAGGCTCACTTGTTTAAACTACTGCAAATAGGAAGACTTTCATTATTGGTGTTCATCTATTTTAATGCAAATAAAATAAATACTAAGAACTAAGAAGCCTTCAAAGTTCTAACTCTCATTAGTGAGTTCTTTTCTTTTTTTGCTGTTTGTAGCTGCAAATTGGGCCTTCGGGAGGGCTAAACAATTGGGCACACGGAGGCAATCTGTATTTAAAATCCTTTCCAGGTGATTTTTTTTCTTTTTCTTTTTGCAGATTCATGAACTGTGATTTTTCTTTTGAGGCTGAATCTGGTCACAAGAAAGGGTCATCATTTGCTTCTTTTCTTCCTTTGTTACATATGGATCACTATTAGTAATGAGCACAACGTGACCTGCTTTTGACATATTTATCATTATTTGGATACCAGATCAACTTCTTTTGGCTTCTTTTAAAATCAAGAAATAAGTTTGATTGTACATCTTTTTTTATTAGATTTATATTTTGATTTTTGTGTGTGTATATATATATATATATATATATATATATATATATATATATATATATATATATATATATATATATAATGGTCGTTAATGAACATCATATGTCTTTTTAGTCTACCTACGCACTTAGATTATCATACATCTAATGTCCTTTTTTCAATTATATTCCGTCGAACATTTTTACCCTTCATTCTCCCCACGAGTCTCCATAAAGTCTTCCATTCATTCATGTAATTGCTACTCTGCATTTTCATCACTTTTCTCATCGTTAACTAAGAGTTACTAATACATTATTATGGGTTTCTAAATTCTAATTTGTTCTCAGTGGCAGAAGAAACTATAGGGAAAGGAATGCTAGCCACAGGGTCTCAAACAGTAGTGGAAGAGGGTCCATAGCTACAAACAATTACTAAAACATTTTACTGAAGTATCCAACAAGACAAAGAGAAAACAAGAACACCAGAGTGAAAATTATAAATTATCAAAGACAAAATTCATGTAGCGCCTTCAAACAAAATCCTCAAGATTGCTTTTGTGGATAAATATAATTGTTATAAATAAGCTACTAAAGCAATACCAAGGATAAACCAACAAAAGGAAAAAAAAAAATCCTCAAAGTTATAGCACACAGATATTAGCATCAGACAAGAACTAACCTGATGCCAGTCCAGTTGTGGAAATACTGCAAAAAATAGATTAAAAGATTTCTTAATATTTAATTATACAATCAAAGATGTGCAAACAAATTGTCGTTAAGTTGACAACCATCAGGAAATCTACCTCATGACCAATGACTCCAAGTATTGCTGCATAATCACCGTATGTTGCAGTCTCAGGAGATGCTAAAACAAGTTTAGAACTGAAAATCTGTCAAAACATCAGTAAATTGACATTAGAACATTCTTTCAGAAATATTATTACACTGAGGTTAAATAAATTATAGATGAAACCAATTATAAAAGGCACATACATTCAAGCTCTTGTTCTCCATGGCACCCCTGCAATCCACAATGAGATAAAAAAAACATCCTATTAAGTTCGACAGAAGTATTAAAGGAAGCTGTACATAACAATTTTCAACAGATGGCAGAAAATAGTCTAGCATTCTCTCACTCTAAGCCCTTCCAGAAAAGTTCCAGCACATACTGAAGGAATTCCTCTCCCCCCTCTCTTAATTAGATTTGGGGGCTTATTTATAGGTTTCGGGAGAGGGGAGTTTCTGTGTGGTTCAATATTGTCCCTATTGTCTTCGAACAACTCATTAGTTTCAGCAGCTTCCTCAAAGTTCCCTTTTTCTTGGTAAGGAACGACACGAGACCCGGCCTTCAGACACCCAAACTTGCTGACTCTTTGATCATAATTCTTCTCAAACAGGAGTCTTCTGACTTCTAATTTGGAGCCAGTGTTCTCTTGATTCCTACCTTGGTCCCAGACTGCTGCTTCATCCCTGTCACGATCGTTTTGATGTTCATCTTCGCACATGACTGCAAAAGGAGGGCCACGAGGGATGGCAATTTCAATCTTCCAGTCGGGGGTTTTCCTGCGGTCTACATTACGGAGCTGCGGTGGACTTGTTCTCTTGTCATTTCTTGGAGGTGTTCTTCTTCTGGCAGCAGGAGTGGGTGAGGCATCAGTTGGAGGCGATCTACTACTGATCGGGGATCTATTCTTCTTCAACGTATGGGGAGAACTAGATCATGCAGAACCAGAAGTTCTTGAGCCAACCAGGCGGCCGTCGCTCTCGCTTTCTGCAGACGGAGATGCACATTTGTAAACAACTAACTATGCATAGCATACTAAATTCAGATGATGTGCCCAAAGAACGGGTAAGGGCAATCGGCTGGGAAAACAGGAAATCGAAGTCGAGAGACACAGAATGGAAGATAGATCCATCTTCCTGAGGCTAGAACAAGAAGGTAGGGCAGTGGTCACCTCGCCGGGCGGAGCTGGATCGCGACTGTGACGGAGATGAGTTCGTTCCATGGTCCTCTTCGTCTCCAAGGTCACCCGGAACGTCCTTCCATGCCTCCAACATCTGATTCATGGACTCCCTTACGATCTTCACCTGGTGAACAAGACGCATTACGTCATTTGATTCTTCACCACTGTCACAACTCCCCAGAGTTGGAGCGAGATCCGAAGGAGATAGGGGGAGGGGGGAATGAGCACACCTTGTCGAACCTCCTAGCCTGGAAGGAAGAGAAGTAAGACGATTTGAATCCCGAGAGGAGATGGCAATTGCTGATGGCAGCCACATGAGTGAGGGTCTCGGAGGCGGCCTTCCTGGCGGCCCAGTCGTCGCTGGCGAAGCAGTCCCTGGGTGGAAGCGCCGTCGGCGGCGACAATGCTGCCAAGTAAGGAGAGAAGAGCGGGTTTGGCCGCGGCACAAGGCGGTGGAGCTGCTGCGCCAGATCGTGGTCGAGGGCGACGCCCGCCTCCCCGCCTCCCGCGGCGGCCGCCTCCTCGATGGCGGCGGCGAAGCACATCGCGGACCCCATCTGCGCATTGTGGTCCTGCTCCAGAAGGAGGCTCTCGGAGAGGGGCCTGAGGAAGACGGAGCAGAAGGAAGCGGAGGCACCGCCGGACGCGCATCAGGACATGTCGCGGACGACGTCTACGTAGGCCGAGCGGACGGAGGAGTCCGGGTCGCGCAGGCGGCGCAGGACGGAGGAGACCATGCGGAGGAGGAAGGGGGAGAGCGACTGCGGCGGGTGCGTCCGGGAGAGCACGAAAAGCAGCCGGAGGCAATGGCGCCGTAGCGGTGTTTTTTTGGACGGGAGAGAGAGAGAGGAGGGGGCAGGTGCCAGGTGGGAAAGAGGAGAGAGGGGAGAGCAAGGAGGTGGAGGGGTGGGAGAGAGAGAGAGAGGAGGGGGCAGGGGATTTAAGATTTTTTTTAAGTATTAGTCAACGGCTTGAGCAACCGCTGACAAATAAGTTTTTACTATTTTTATCAACATATGTCAACTGCTAGCTAAAGCCGTTGACATATGTATTTTATGTTATGATTGGGAGAATTGGCGCAGGGGGGTCTTTTTTTCATTAACATATGTCAACGGTTATAAAAAACCGTTGACATATGTAGCATATGTCAACGGCCAAGGATAACTGTTGACATATGTTAACTTGGTGCCATATGTAATTAAATTTATGTCAACGGCTACACAAAAGTCATTGACATATGCTACATATGTCAACGGCTTTCTATAGCCGTTGACATATGTTAATCATATGTCAACAGCTCCAGTTAGTCGTTGACATATATATTATATATCAACGGTCGTCGATAGCCGCTGACATAAAGGCGTTGACATATGTAACTTTTCTTGTAGTGATGGGGGTTGATTCATGGTGTTCATATCTGTTGGAACAATAGTCCATGTTTAGTAGCGGGTTGGGGATAGCGGTGTTCAATCTTTTGGAACAATATTATTGTTTAGTAGCCGGGTTAGGGATGACCTTCTTCATATCTTTTGGAACAACTCATCTCAGAACTAATTCAAAAAAAAAAAATGTTACACATACTTTTTTTGCTAGAAAAATTTTAAATATGGAGAATGTTAACTACAATTATAATTTTAGAGAGAAATGAAAGATTTTTGAATCAGAGATGATGTCTTATAGCTGAAGGCAGTAAGTAGCATTGAGTGCTATAGCATGATTCCAACTTGTAATCTTATAAGTGATTCTGGTAACTGAACAGAGAGTTTTACATGTTTGATCGAAAGGATGTCATACTCAATCAAATCATGTGCCTGCAATCATGCTTCCGGAAAGTAATTTTAATGCTGGAGTAGAAATTTCTAAATTCGACATTGTGATGACCAACTCAAAGTGTAGATTTCAAATTGGGATCTCTCAAGCAGTTTCGAATGCCGAGCGAAGAGATATTCATGTTTTATTGAAGGGGTGTGATAATTGTTCAAATTGTGTACTTATATCTATGCTCTGAGAAGGAACTAGGACCTCAGAATGTAATTTTGTAAAGCTAGACTTATGTTGACTGTCTCAGAGTGTCAATTCCAAATTGTGATTTTATAAGCAATTATGATAACCAAGTAGATCATTATACTCGTTTTTACCGAAAGGTGACTATATCGTCGATGGTCGTGTACTTATATGTACGACCTCAAAAGGGATTCTCACATCAAGATGACAACAATTTTTTACCATTGTGATAGGTCAACTTTAAGTAGTGGTTTCACAAGCGATTCGCATAATCGAGAAAAATATTAAACATATTTTTTTGCTAGAAAATCTTCGAAACATAGAGAACATCAAATAGAATTGTAATTTTAGAGAGCAAAATGATGAATTTTAAGTTAAAAATGACGTTGTTCTATTGCTGGAGGTAGTAAGCGGTCTCCAACACCTCGAAATGTCAATTCTGAATCGTAGACTTATAAGTGATTCCAATAACTGATTGAAAAATTATACCTATTTGACCAAAATAGTGGCATGCTCGATTAGATCGTGTGCTTGCAATCATACTCTAAGAAAGGAATTTGGGCACCAGAATAGCGACGAATGACTCAAAGTGTCGATTATGAATTGAGATCTCGCAAGCAGTTTCAATTGCCGGATGAAGCGATATTCGAGTTTTATTGAAGAGGTATAATAATCGAACAAATCGTCAACTTATATTTACTCTCTATGGAGGAATTTGGATCTCAAAATAAAATTTTGTGAAACTAGCCTCATGTCGACCGTTTCTGAGTGTGAATTCTGAATTGTAGTATTATAAACAATTCTAATAACTAAGCATAAAGTTTTGCCTATTTTTATCGAAGGGATGAGAATAAGCTAGAAGGAATGACTATATCACCACAGGTCATATACTTATATTTATGACCTCAGAAGAGATTCTTGTACCAAGATAATAATCATTTTCAACTGTTGTGATAGGCCGACTCTAGTTGTGACTCCAAAAGTGATTCACATAATCGAGAAAAATGTTACACATATTTTTATGTTAGAAAACTTTCTAAACATAGAAAATGTCAATTGGAATTGTAATTTTGAGAGAGAAATAAAAGATTTTTTAGTTAAAGACGACGTCTTATGGCCCAAGACATTAAACAGTGTCAAGAACCTTAGATTGTTAATTCTGAATTGTGATCTTATAAAAGATTCTAATAACCAAACGTTTACCCGTTTGACTGAAGGGGTGCCATACTTGATCATATCGTGTGCCTACAATCTTTCTTCTAGAGTAGAATGTGGGCATCAGAGTAGAAATCTTCGAATTTGACCTCGTGATGACTGACCCAAAGTGTCAATTCCGAATTGGGGTCTCGTAAGCAGTGGCGATCGCCGGGCGAAGAGATATTCACATTTTACTGAAGGAGTGTAATAATCGATTGAATTGTGTGCTTATATTTACGTAGGGCTGCAAATGATCCGAGTCGAGCCGAGTATCACTATGCTTGAGCTCGGCTCGCACACTCCATAATAAGTTCAGACTCGGGCTCGATGCTCGCGAGCTTCCACAACGTTTATTCGAGCTCGGCTCGTTAAAAAATCTTCACGTTCGAGCTCGGCTTGTTAAGCCGATCGATTAACCCACTCCAAATCATGCTCGCTCAGAAGGGTGACGGAGTTAGAGATTTCATGTGTGAAGTTTGAATTGTGGCTGGGGGTTTTTTTTATAAAGACTAAAGTGCCATGGATTAAATCTAATATTCGATATGGTATATATGTGGGATATTTGCTGGCCATGGCAGGCAAATGCAAGGGGTGGCGTGGGGTGGACCGTGGGTGGTGTATACAAGAGGTGGGTGGCGGAGATTGTCATTGTGGCTGTCATCTGTCACTGCCAGAACTGCCAGGGGGCGTCGCCGTTGCGGCACTGTAACTTCAGAGAAATGTCTGTAACTCAGTGGAGTTCGCACAGTCGAGGGAGCTAGATGCAGGAGGTGGGGCGGCCGGAGATCACCACCGCAAACATCAAGAATGTCATCCGGCACCGCCGGAACTGCCACGGGCGTCTGCACTGCCACCATGGCACTACAACTTCATTCTGGAACTCGGTGGAGTTCGCATAGTTGGAGAAGGCACAACCTCCTTCGTGGCGGTTGCCAGCGACTCTGGCTGTGGGAGCCGACGACTCCGACTGTGGATCTCCAGCTGTGGGCGCGACCCCCCTGTGGCGTGCACGACCACAGCATAGGTAATCGACACCGGAAGGGACTGTGGCAGAGAGGAAAAGATATTTTTCCCCAATCGCTACCTAGGGACCCAAAAGCCTTTTGAGTTTTTACTTTTAAACCCCCACTTTACCTCATATGCATATAAGAATAGTTAAATTACATATAAAATTTATGTTTATATCTTATTTATGTACATATCTTATTTATATGATTTGTGTATATATCTTTGTCCTTTGACATTTAGTCTTTAAATATTTTACATTTAAATTCTTTTAAGCATTTTATACTTCAACAATAATTTTATAAAAATAAAGAAACATATTTTCTCATATTTATTATATTTGAGTATATTAATGAGTTTAAATTTGAGTATATTAATGAGTAATTTATCGAGTATCTTAACGAGTATTTTATCGAGTATCTTAACGAGCTGCTCGCGAACATAATCGAGTAGAGCATACATCTATTCAAGCTCTGCTCGTTTATGAACCGAGCTTATTTTTCTGTTCAAGCTCGACTTGTTAGTCTAATAAATGAGTAGAATCAAGCTTTTATCGAGCCAAACTTCGAGCTACTCGTCGAGCGTATTGACTTGTTTGCAACCCTATATTTACGCTCTGTAGAGGAATTTGGGCCTCGAAATGAAATTTCATGAAATTTGCCTTATGTCGTCCATCTCGAAGTGCCGATTTGAATTGTAATATTATAAGAAATCCTAATAACTAAGCAAAATTTACATTTATTTTTGTCGAATTAGGGTAAGAAAAAACTAGAAGGGGTGACTATCTCATCGTCAATTGTATACTTCTATCGCCAAGATTCTTGTATCGAGATAAACACAATTATAGCCGACTGTAATGACCCAAGATTCAAGGTACTGGACACCCCACCAGTATACCCGAACCTTGAACTGCCGCCCATGAGTAGAAACTCAGAAGGGTTAAAGAAGGTGTCTGAGAAAGCCATATAAGAAATTGAACCGCAACAAGTGAACACAACTCTAATATATAACAAGAAATATGTACAACTCAGAGCATAAGTACAGTAAAAGAGAAGTACAATAGTACATACTCTGCTCACAAAAGTTAGCAGCTAAGCTAGACCACTGGAGTGACTCAACATGTCTACACCCTGAGCTGATGGAGCCTCACCTAAAAGGGGAAGGGAGTGAACCTCAACTCAAGGCCCAGTAGGGACACTAACCCCACAAGCAAAAAGAACTACGAAAATCAAATGTAGGTAGGAAAGTACAACTAGCGATTAAACACTGAACAAATAAAAGCCAATGACACAGCTAAGCTATCGCTCTAGAAGCTGAAACAGTAATGACTGCTCCTACTAAAAAAGCGTTCGTCACATAAGCACCTTGTAAGTCGGCACAACACAAGTTACCACTCAACCATACCACACAAAGCACAAAGTAGGTCTGACTAGGGCCTATGGCTTTGCACCTCGACACCACAGACTCCTCAAGCCCTAGCCACGTGTGCACCCTTAGATGCTCTCCCTCGCATCTGGTCCATGGCCAGTTTTCCCCTAAGCTGGACTTTAACGGATGGAGAAGGGGTCCCACAGAAATCAGTTGGAAACCACCACAAGGGGCATGCCCTAGACGAAGACACTCTTGGCGCTTAGGCTCACTGTCAGGTTAACTCACGTAAATCATTCAGATGCAATCACACTCAACACTAGGGTACACAACACAAAAACCAATCAAACGGAGACACTTTCAACGTCTGAAACACCATGCAATCAGACAGACACCACAATGTCTATGCTTGACACAGGAACCACCCAAAGGAGCACGAAGGAGACTATTGTCTCTCACAAAGTAGACAACAGTATCGATTGCTGTCAACAGAAGTTGACGGCGCCATCACTTGCTGTTAACACATATCTGATGGCAACAAATCTTGTTGTCAAGGTCATCTTGATAGCAATGGATCTCGCCGTCTGGAACTCGGTGGAGTTCACACAGTTGGAGAAGGCACAACCTCCTTCGCGGCGGTTGCCAGCGACTCTGGCTGTGACAGCCGACGACTTCCGACTGTGGATCTCCAGCTGTGGGCGCGACCCCCCTGTGGTGTGCACGACCACTGCATAGGTAATCGACACCGGAAGGGACTGTGGCGGAGGGGAAAAGATATTTTTCCGCTGTGGAAATGGAATTATTTTAAATGAATCTTTTAAAATCTATTTTTTTATGTTTTCTCATTTTCTCATGGATGGATGCATATTGTTAATCCAAGTCTCGTCGAATGCTACGCGTGCGATGGCGACGTGAGATGAATCGACGATACACACAGCGCGGGCGTGCCAGTCACCGAGGTGACAACAGATGGTTCTGCCTCCGAGAGTCGGAGGGCTTTGGGTCTATTGTGCGCACCGTTTGACTTCGTCAAACGAAAGTGAGTGTTCGGGTCCTGGACCAAAATCCCGTCGTCGCCTAAACACAACGACGTTAATTACATCCCTCTGAGAGGGAAAACCCTTGATTAATCGCCAGATTTAGAAAGCCTCATGACCTAAAATGGAGACATCCGATAGAGGTACGAAACGCGAATCAAATTTAAGCCGAGATGCCATTAAGCGAAACGAGCGCCTATTCGGACTCATTTGATCTCTTACTTGATTGACTACCGAATCTCTTTGCCTATTGACTCATTTGCTTCCTTTATTATGAAAAGTTCAATTTGGTCTTGTGGATCTACTTGAGAGAGAAATCAAGAAATGGTCTATTTGATCATTCGTTGGATACAATGCCACTTTGGTCTTTTAGTTGAAAACAATATCGATTTGAGCCTTCTATTGAAAACAATTTCAAATTGAGTCTCTTATCCTGTTGCAAAACAAGAGGTGATCTTTTGTCCTTAAAAATGGTCAATTTTGTCTTTTGCTCTTTTGTAAAACATGAGACGGTCCTTTGTTGTTTATTGCTTAAGAAATGTTCAATTTGATCTTTTGCTTCTTTTAGGCATTTAAAACATAAGGTGGTTAAATTAATCTTTTGCTTCTTTTATCATGGAAAAGCTTTCAATTTGTCACTTGGTTCTTTTTGAAACATTTAAAATGAGGTTCTGTTCACGATTCGGCGCAGCTTAGGGACAGCCTTGATTCGGCGCGGCTGACAACAGAAAACCAAATCGGCGCAACCCCACTGAAGTGATAGACATCATTGAATCAGTGCTCGTTCACAACGTTGCCAACTCAATTGGAAGCTAATGACCTCTTTAGGGATTTTTTGCGCCGACTCGACCCTCGCGAGGAAAATTCGGCAGCATTTCCCCTTATCGTGGTCGATAAGGGGAAAGCGCGGTACTCATCCACCACAAGTGGAGATGGTACCAAAAGAGAGAGTATACGTCGCAGAACGACGTAACTCCTATGTCACATGACTCCGATCCCCCAGGCACGTCTATGGAGATTCGAGTGACATCATGACCAAACAACCCACGGGACAGATGAACAACATGTAAGCCCACCCGTCCGGACATAGATATTATATTGTCCAACCCGGGGATGTGGATGGGTCTTATATTGAGTCATTTAACCATTGATTAGCTAGTGTCACATTGAGCAATGGTTTTGCTCATGTACCCTCAGCCATCAAAATGCCCACAGGACGTCGAATCGGCGCAGCCCTGCCTGGTCTTGCAAACTGCCAGAACCAGTTCAAGGCCGAATCGGCGCGGGCGGTTGCCTGTGCAAGAGGTGACAGCCGCCTCTCTCCTAGAGTGTCCTTGCTCATGGGAGGGATGATCTTGGAATTTGAGATGGACTTGTAACCTATTGGTTGGCAGGCCATACAAGGAGATCTAGGCATTATTTGCCAAACCCCCTTGATTAGAGGATATAAGCATGCAATGACCGAAATGAGATTCTTAGGAGACTGTTTGATATTGGCTTGAATGCACATCAAAAAAAGGACTGAAAACCACAATGGGATCATCTATTGTGAGGGGCGAACCAAGCTTGATGGGATCTTTGAAAATGGGGCTTTTGGAGATGGTGTTTAGACAAGGAGATATGAGCATTATTTGATCAACCCCCTTGACCATTACCATGGGTATACATTGACCACAATAAGGACTTTAAAGGGGCTGTTAGAACAGTGGTAAAACACCCTTTTGCAGGCCCAAAACGATGGAAAACTTGGCTTGTTGAGGGGAGCGATTTAGCATGCTACGCATGCATTAAATGGGGCATGAGGTCTCATGCTCCCATAACCTCATTTATTGAGGTGTGGGAGACATGGGAAGGTCTCATTTGGGGTGTTAAAGGGGAAAAGACATTCCTCTATGAAGAGGATATCTCCCTCCTGTAACCCCATTTGCAAAGGAAGAGAATTTAAAACCAAGATGAGGTGAGGAGGGAATATGCATTAAATGCTATGCAAATGATCCATCACATCAAGACAAAGTGAAAGGGAACACATACAAGATGACATTCTCTTGTTAAAGGAGTAGAGAAAGTACAAGAAACCCAAAGAAAACAAAGGGGGAAAAGCCCCAACGTGGGCACCTCTTCACTCTCTTCTCTCTTGATGGGACAAGACAAGGGAAAAAATGATAACCAAAAGAGTATTCTCTCTCTCTCTCTCCCTTTCTCACCTCCCTTTCTCACCTCACCTTTCTCTTCTCCCTTCTCTTCTTCCTTGCCTTCGTGAGAGAAAACCCAGCCCCCAAGCCTCCTTCCTCTTGGCCTCTTCACGTAACCCCTTTGTTGCTCTCTTCCCCAAGCCTTCTAGAAGAGAAAATGGCCAAAACTGGCCCCTGACCAGCCCCTGGCGCAGCAAGGTGGCAGACCACCTTTTTGCCAAAAATGGGACTCCCCTTTGGGAGGAGTTGCAAAAGCTTATTCTCACCTCCCACTTTATGGGATGAGATAAGCCTATTTTCACATGGGCCTTTGAGGTCTTTTTTAGTGGGCTTTTGGTTCTCTTTTTGCACAGCCCATGGAGGGCTTGGATCGGTGGAGGATAATGGGCCGGCGGTATGGAGGCCCATTAGTGACTTTTGGGGGTGTCCACAAATGCCCCCCACCCGCGGGTGGTGCGAGAGGACACACAAAGCGACATCCGCGGGTGAATTTTGGTCCTTTGACTGTTGACACTAACGCCGACTGGTCGTTGACTTGTTGCCGGGCTAATGGTCAAATGGTCTATTTGCAGTCTCTTGCTTCTTTTCGATGATGTAATCCACGGATGACAGGTTTGCGTCATTCTTAATGGGCAATTTGGGAAGGGCCTGCCCTATTTCTATTTCTTTTGGGCCGCGGCGGCTTGGCCTCGTTCAGGCGATTTGGCATGGGGTCTGTTGACCCTGCCGAATCGGCGCAGGGTCAATACGGTGCGGGTGGCGCATGACGATTCGGCGCGGTTCGGGCAGGCTTGGTCCACGAGCCGCCTGGGAGAGCGAACCGGCGGTTCGCGATTCCCAAAGCCGCTTCCCCCTCTTTTCAAATCTGCCTCAAAAGGCGTGTGTGGCCGCCCTTCTTTCTTCCCCTTCTCTTTCTTCCTCGGCAGACGCGGGCTCCATCTCTCCCCTCCCTCTTCGTCTTCTCCACTCCTTCCCCTTCCGGCAGTGAGAGAAGGTGCAGCGAGCGCAGCGACGAGGTGCGGTGGCGAGAGGCGTGGCGCGTCGGCGAGGAGGCGCGAGCGGTGCTGCGACGGCGAGGGTTCTCTTGGGGTCTTTTAACCCCGGGGCGGCGACTCTAGAGTTTTGCGGCAGCGAGAGCGAGGTGCAACCGCGACGGCGGCAAGGCACTTGGCGACGGCGTTGCCGCGGGAGCGCACCGGGTGGTTCGCGAAGACGCGAGGCCCCTCCTTGACGGTGCCGGCGGCTTCGTTGGAGGCGCGAACGATCGGGGGTGGCAGGTAGGGCGACGTCGCGCCGGCGGTGAGCAGAGGCGGCAGCCGCAGGGAGCACCGCAGTCGGGTTCCGGGAGGCGCGTCTCCTTGCGACGGTGCTCGGCTGACAAGGGTAGGGCACGATCGGCGATCGCCCCCCCCCCCCCCCCCCCCCCCCCTTTTGTGGAGTCCCCCCTTTTTTTTGTATTTTTTGTTTGCGCCTGTTGTGGGTGTGCGTTCCATTTATAGCTTTTATAGGTTCCGGTGTGGCGCCGGAGGGTGTTCCGGTGACGTTGAGGGCCTCCACGACCGGGAACCAGGGAGATGGGGGCTCGGTGGGCTTGCATGCCCCTGTTGTTTTATTATTATTATTATTTTTTGTTGCATAGGCGAACATGGCTGAAAAAGGGGGGCCTCAGTGGGCACGGAAAGGCCATGGGAATGTTCTTGGGCCATGGGGCCTCTCTACACCAAACGCACCTGCATGTGTGTCTTGGTTCATTGGGATCTCCCCCCCTTTAATCAAAGCAATGGGGAGATTGAGTAGGTCCCAGGACTGCTAACCGCTAGGGGACCGCAGGGGAATATCCCCAGTCTGAGGTTTCGCCTTTTCGTCTCTTTGTCTGTGGGACCCACTTTAAATCGGCGGGGCTCCCACCGGTGCGGTTCTCGTCTGCTCGTTACCGCTCCAAATAGCGGGTCTGATTAGGAATAGCTTCTAACTCGCACGCCAAAAGAGAGTAGTGTCGCTCGTAGATAGCTTCAGTAGGGCCCGGAGCCCTTAGGACACGGAGAGGACGCGTCAGGTCCCAGGTCTTTTACTTTTCACCTTTGTTGGCGGGGGCCCACTTTAGATCAGCGGGGCTCCCGTTGGTCCGCTTCCCTTTCTGCACCATATTTTAAATGGCAGGTCTTTTGACTGCGGCCAGACACTGGGCCGCTTCACTCCTCGTTGACTTGTCCTCGAGGTAACAGCGGTTCCCGGAGAGCTTTTCGACATGCTTGCATGTCTCTGTTTGGGGCCGTCTCGCCTTAGTGTGTGGACGAGTACCCGCTGAAACCCCCCACTTGCATGTGTGACAAGGGGAGATGCTGCCGAAATTTTATCGGAATTGAGTGCTTATTTGGCCCGCTGACGTGGCTTTAATTTATTTTGCAGGAACCATGGCCTCCAGCTCTTCCTCTCGCAGCACGGACCCTCGAAAAGATGTGCCGCTTCTATCATGGGCAGACTTCCCGCAGTTGACCCTGGGCTATGACAGGGTTGCTATGCTGGCCGAGTCTTCAGATGACGAGGCCGATACGATGGATATGTCAAGGCATGATATCAGCTCAACACCACCCATTTTTGCTCGTGATGAGGACTATCGAGTAGATTACCCCAAAGACAAGCACCTGCTACAGTTTCTTCATTCTTATGCCCCGGGCGCCAGGAAGGATTCCTTTTTAACCCAAGAGGTGGAGGCAGCTATTTTGACTGAGAGAGATAGTCTGGCCGCCTGTGTTCCCCGTGCTGAGCCCCTTTACCGGATCGGCGAGCCGCGGGACGAGCTTCTGTTCTAGGTTTGGGAGATTTGGCCTTGGCGGGCAACAAACTCACACGTGCTCCCACTTTCGTTCCCGCGAGGTGGGATAACTCATCAGGCCGTGTGCATAGAGAGCGGCCGTCTTTTGTGTTGTTTCTTTGCCCAATGCAGTGGGGTTATAGAGATGAACTTTTCCTGTTGGACTGTCTAGCAATCCGCTTTAAGCATCAGCTGGCGGCAGGTTGGTTCGGAGATATTCGGGCGACTGACGCCCACCACTTTCGCACTTTTGTCGTAGAAGCAACTGATTTTGTGCTTCACAATTATGCGCCACTCTTGGTGACCGCCGGGGTTTACCACAGCGTATTTGCAGCTCGGTATCGGCACTATTTGTCCAAGGGTCTCTGTTGCGGGCTCACAGAGGTCTTTGTCCCCGAATTCAACACATTCTATACTGCTGAAGCAGAGACATCTCTTGATCTTTGGAGTCTTTATCAGCTATCTGGTCTGCCCATTGACGAAGAACCCTACGAGGAGGTGTGTCTCCCAGATATCATTAAGGACAGGACTGGCGGAGAGCAGCAGTATTCTATGGGGTACTCATACAGGTACCTCATGAAGGTTTATCGCCAGCTCAGTCTTGCCCGCAATACCGGCCGATCCAGAGACAAGAGAGAACGGAGCAAGGTCAGCATGCACATGTGGCTGGCCTACTTCTTCTCTCACGAGCAGCGCTACGATGATTTTGCTAGCGCCGGCGAGATTGCCGCTAAGAAGAACCCCGGTCGCCAGAAGGTGACCATTCCTGACTCTCTTCTGAAGGGCCGTCTCTCAGGTCCGAACCCTACTGGGGCTGACCCGCACACCCACTGTGCGGCATATTTGGCCTACTAGATCTGCTCCTTCGCCCTGTCTGTGGGCGATGATTCTATCCTCCGCCCAGATGTCATTTACCCAGCCTGTCAAATGGCTTGGGGTATCAAGTTATCTTTGTGTCCGGTAGCACTTTGTTTGGTGTACCGGTCCCTTGGCGATTTGTGCCGCCGCACAGTTCCGAGACAACATCGGGTGATCGGGCCCTGGCACTTCCTTAGTGTTTGGGCCTGTGGTCTATTTCCAGAGTTTGCCCCGAGGTCTCTCCGATGATCCCGGCTATTTCCAAGAATGTTGGAGTTCGCCAGTGCAGAACCACATTCTCTTTCCAAGCAGCTATTTAAGATCCGGGGGAGGCTGACAAGTATCCCGACCGACTCTACGGGCACCATTCATTTCTGGCACTTGGCCAGCCACAACAGTCCATTAGTTAACCGCTATCGGGAGTGCCGTGACAATGTAGTTGAAGAGTCTGTGCACCCGCTGAGCCATCAAAGAGTGACCAGGTCCGTGCTGGAACCAGACCTCAGAGATTGGGCTTTATCAATTCGGCCCAGTGTATTGACGTTTTGTCGAGGAAGCGTCATCTATTTGGAACCCTATTACCCATTCAGATTTGCCCGCAATTTCGGGTATGATCAGCATATCCCTCCATCGTCGGCCAATTTTGATTTATCTGGCCGGGTTGTGGGGGGATCACATCTTTTGGAGCAGGCGCGTAAATGGTGGGATTTCTTCCACCGCTTTGATTCATCCACCTTCTGGGTGCCCATGCCAAGCCGTACTCCCCGGGTTACACCTGACTATATCAAGTGGTGGAATGCCCGGACCAACTTTTATAGAGAATGCAAGACGGACTATTGGGATGCCGCTGAACGCAAACTCCTGCAATTGCAACCGAAGCCCGCTCTTGACATCGACCCAGAGCATTTATTGCGCCTCAAGTCCGGCGACCAAAAGGCTGTTGATCAGTATCTGAAGGCAAGGCAAGCTGCAAAGAAGAAGAATCCTCCTCCTTCTCTGGTTATGCCCAAAGTGACGGAAGATACTTTCCCCGCCACTCTTTAGCATCTCTGCAATATCAGTTCTGATCGGCTGGCCGTTGCTCAGCCATGGCGTATTGAAGAGGAAGCTCCAGCCATGGTACCTTAGCACGGGGAGGTAGACAGAGAATATCCGTACCGAGCATTGCCAGTACAGGGGGACCCAGACCGCGCTCGCTATGAACACACATCATGGCTATTTGTGTTGCTGCATGTCCACAACCTGACCGTGGAGGCGGACTACGAAGCAATCTTGGCACAAGAGCTCCACGTGTCTTTTCACTATGCAGATGGCTGGGGCATGGACTACCTCAGCCTCTATTACTTCCTATCTTCAATTGGCCGGGATGATTTGGCCATCTTTGCAGAGGACTGTTGCCAGATTAACGATGTATGTTGGCTGATCCGAGAGGCGGCTTCCCGGGCCAAGCAAAGTGCACATACCTTCTGGCCTCTCAGCCGATTTTACACGGGCATAGCAGGTCTGCTTTCTTCTCTTGAAAAGATACTGCCTGCGGCTCTTCCTTTTCTCCTCTCTTTCTTTAGGCTTCTTTAACTTCTCCTCTTTTCTTCTTTTCAGACCCCTCCGCGAAGGACCGGCGGCGGAGGTACCACGGACTCATTATGAAGGTGAAGAGGCCGCCCTATTTTGTTGAGGAGAAGATTCATTATAAACCCTTGACCGAGAAGCCATCAGCCAAAAGGTCCAGTATAGCGAGCGACGTTGCTAAAGCCCGGGGGGCTTCCAAAAGAAAGAGGGAGGCATCCCCCTCGCCACCAATTTCTGCTGAGGGTCCGCTGATTCCCTCATTCGAAGAGTTTTGCAGCCAGCGCGAAGACGCTGCCCCTTCAGGTGCTCGCTGGCTCTCTCTTGCTCTTGTGCATTTTCGCTTTTGAGATTGTCTATTCACTTTGTTTATTTCGCCGATGGGTTGCAGATGATATTCCATCAGCAGCAGATCCTCCCGCCACGGGGCAAGACCCATCGGTGCCAGTTACTGCACCGTCTGATACACCCTCCCCTTCACCGGCAGGTCGGGGTCGCAATATAGCCTCATTCATATGATAGCTACTAAGATGTCTTTTGTTCTCTTTTCCTTAACGCCCATTTGTCAACCTTTTACCAGATGCGGCCGCTGACTCTTCCGTCACCCGGGCCGCGGGCAAACGTCCAGCCACAAAAGCTATAGCCCGAAGAGTCAAGAAACCCTCCGGTCCTTTGAGAGTGAGCCAACGTGCGGCCGGCAGGGTAGCTCTCATGAAAATCCGCCAAAGCGGCCGGGCTATTCCGACGGAGGAGTCACAGAGCCCCGTTGCCATTTCTTCAGATGACTCTTCAGATGCCGAAACAGTTTATGGCTCCCCTTCGCCAAGCGCGAGCTTATCTGACGACGGGAGTCTTTTTAAAGAGCGAAGGAGAGAGAGAATCTCCACCCTTGATGGGATCGCCGGGGATTCCACCAGTAGTGAAGAGAAATCTCCCGTGGTCACTTCCAAGCTGAAGGCCAGCACTTCTCCAGAACTTGTGCTTGTGAGTGCTTACACCCGTGCTTTAAAGCGCAGGTTTCTGTAGGCGAGAGGCTTAAAGCGCCTGTTCCTATTTTTTTTTCCTTTTGTAGGATTCCGAGGGAGCTCAGGAAGTCAACACCCCCGAGTCTTCGCTGACAGTTGGCGTAGTCCTTCCGAACATCGGGGAATCGATATTGGATCTGCTATCAATTAATGATGTGCCGGGCGTGGTTGAGGAACCCGCCCCTGAGACCGAAGCGAGTTTACCGTTGGCTCCTTCTTGTGACACCACCAGTTCTCTTCAGGCGCCGTCTACCCAGCTTGCCAGTGCTATCTTTGATAAGGAGGTGGCTATTTCCGGAGCAACAGCAACTCCTATTACCTCTGGTGGGGCCCTTGATGTCTCTTCAGTCGGGGCTAGCCTCTCTTCAGCCGGGCTCGCCTCATGTTCTACCGCAGTGGACACCAGCCTGTGGGCGGATGTGGACGCTCAGGTAGATTTTCAGGTTCCGGCTGTTGCATCCTCCGAAGAATTTTGCTCATCTGGCGCCATGGTCCAGCAACAGCTATCTGCGTTGCGCCTGATGGTGCGTCAGAACCCCACCGTCCCCTACGAGAGGGTGAAATCTGCTGCAGACCAAATGACGGGGGTTTTGATCATCATGGGATGCTCATTGACTGATTGGGCAAACAGAGTCACTCTGCTGCTCAAGCTATTAAAGCGGCGCGACTACCTCCAAGGCGAACTGTCTGACCAGCTAACGGCTTTAGAGGTGCAACAATCGGATTGTGAAGCGGTGCTGAACCCCTTGGCTAATGATTTAGAGCGTCGCCAGTCCCTCCTCAGAGGCTACAATGAGGAGTCAGCGGCCTTGGATTCCAAGATAGCCCTCCTGGAGGCTGAGCTGAGTGCCGCAAGGGCCAAGCAGAAAGTCCTTGCTGACTCTCGGGCTGAGCAAGAGCAGGCTATTTCCGTAGACGAAGACTGGCTGGCCTTGGCGAAGCAGACGCTACTGGAGGTTCGGTCTCGGAAAGCGAACTTAAAGGAGAGAATGTCTTCCCCCCACGTGGGCATTTTGTCATTGGAAGAACTGTTCCGGGACCTGCCATGAGGCGCACGACCCGCTTCATTTCTCTGCTTCGATGTGTTTTTTTTTATTTTGAGGCATCGCCTCCATGATCATGTAGCCTCATTTGCTATTAGTGAAAGGCGTCTTATTTTGGACACAAACATTCCTTTTGAATACATTGTCATGGTATGCACATCTTTATTTGTCATCTCCTTTCTTTTTTTGGTTCACATTATCGAGTTGAGCGCCCTTTCGGGTTTTCGCCCAACCCGACCCCCTCTTGCTTTTGCCTACATGCCCTTTCGGATTTTCGTGTAGCAGGGTATCCTATTTTGCCCACGGCGCCCTTTGTGGGTTTTCACCATGGCCGGGTTTTGGTCCTTTTTACCCTCATTCGGTGGGGTGGTCCGAATGAGTCTGACGAGGCATCTCTACTTAGAGCCTCTCTCTTTTTTTTTAAAATGCCCCAGGTGTTCTCTGTCGACTGTATGAATGACGGGACCTTTTCCGCCAATTGACTGTCGAGGTGAGGGGACTTTTGTCGCCGGTTAACCGTTAGTATGACATGGACTTTTGCTGCCAAGATAACGACATTCTATTCTACTGTAGGGGTGACGGCCTTCTATTCTACCGTCGGGGTGACGGCCTTCTATTCTACCGTCGAGGTGACGGCCTTCTATTCTACTGTCGAGGTGACGGCCTTCTATTCTACCGTCGGAGTGACGACCTTCTATTCTGTCGTCGAGGTGACGGCTTTCTATTCTACCGTCGGGGTGACGGCCTTCTATTCTACCGTCGGGATGACGACCTTCTATTTTACCGTTGGGATGACGGCCTTCCATTCTACCGTCGAAGTGACGACCTTCTATTCCACCGTCGGAGTGACGGCCTTCTATTCCACTGTCGGAGTGACGGCCTTCTATTCTACCGTCGAGGTGACGGCCTTCTATTCCACCGTCGGAGTGACGGCCTTCTATTCTACCATCGGGGTGACGGCCTTCTATTCCACCGTCGGAGTGATGGCCTTCTATTCCACCGTCGGAGTGACGACCTTCTATTCCACCGTCGGAGTGACGGCCTTCTATTCTACCGTCGAGGTGACGGCCTTCTATTCCACTGTCGGAGTGACGGCCTTCTATTCTACCGTCGAGGTGACGGCCTTCTATTCCACCGTCGAAGTGACGGCCTTCTATTCTACCGTCGGAGTGACAGCCTTCTATTCCACCGTCGGAGTGACGGCCTTCTATTCTACCGTCGGAGTGACGACCTTCTATTCCACCGTCGGAGTGACGGCCTTCTATTCTACCGTCGAGGTGACGGCCTTCTATTCTACCGTCGGAGTGACGGCCTTCTATTCCACCGTCGGAGTGACGACCTTCTATTTTACCGTCGGAGTGACGACCTTCTATTCCACCGTCGGAGTGACGGCCTTCTATTCCACCGTCGGAGTGACGGCCTTCTATTCCACTGACCTTTTATATCTACTGGAATTTGATGTTTGTCTTCATCCTTTATTTTTTTAGTTTCTCATTATCGAGTTGGGCGCCCTTTCGGGTTTTCACCCAATTCGACCCCCTCTTGCTTTTGCCTACGCGCCGTTTCGGGTTTTCACGTAGCGGGGTACCCGATTTTGCCCATGGCGCCCTTTGCGGGTTTTCACCATGGCCGGGTTTGGGTCCTTTCTACCATTGTCCAGTGGACAAGTCCGACGAGGCATCTCTATTTTTAGCCTCCTTCTTCTTCCCTCTTTTTTTTAAGAGCGTGGGGACATTGGCGCAATTTGCCGACGTCCTGACCGACGTCGGCTAGTTGAGCTTATTGACGCTTCTCCGTTTTGCAGCCGATTGCCGGTGCGGCCTCGTGTTGTGTTGGCGGGACTTCATTGCTTTGAATGACGTCGATCTCTTGGGTCGGTTGTCATCATCAGCTTTCACCGTGACTTAGGCGTGTTTGGTGATGACATCGGCCATCTGGGCTTGTCGATGCCTGCTTCAGAGGTCTCTGCCCACAAAAGATGGTGATAATCAGGTTCATTAAACAATGACTATTCATGCATGTTAAGGCATATAGTTCCCATTTAAGTCTTTTGATTTATTTATTTCTCTTTTTTTTTTACGTGCATTTAAGAAACATAAATTCTCTTGTTTCTTTTTCTTTTAGGAGTTCTTTTCCATGCGGGGAGAGGTACAGAGAACTCAAACAACCTCCACACAGCTCATGGGTACGTGATATGCTAATTAAAATGGGAGACTCCTTTCATCGTCCTCCCCTCGAAAATCAGCGGAAATCACAAAAACGTCATAAATTTGGTTGGGACATTCGTCGCCTCAGAGCCATGGTTCGGCTAGCGGTATGGCTGCCTCCTTTCTATTTTTGCCATACATTGCATGCCATCCTTTTTTTTGTACCTTTTTTTTTGGCTCTTCGTCATTGGTAACTAGTGTCCCGAGGGTTTAAGAGCTTATTGTTTTGTCATTTTTTTGTTGTTTTGTTTTGTTTTTTTGTTTTGTTTTATTATTTGTTTTGTTGGAAGAATTAAGGGTAGAAACTCCCTGCTGTTGTAAATGCAACAGTTCTTTTGCAGCCGAGCTCTTCATTCATCGAACAAGTCGATCAGGTCTATCTCTTGTTCAATCTCTTGCTGCTCATAATGCTGGCCACTGAAATCTGGACGGCATGCATGATAGAGCTTCAGGTGTCTGCCATTGAGGGGTAGGAATTGTATTTCACCCCGATGGTTGACCAGGACGTAGGCGCCGCCTTCGTAGACTCTTTGCACCGCGTATGGCCCGGTCCAATTCACATTCAACTTCCCTTTTGGGTTGCCGGCCATGACTTCTCTCTTCTTAACCATTACCAGGTCCCCTCTCTTAAATTCGCGACCCTTGACCAGCTTGTCGAAGGCGCGTGCAATGCGGACCTGGTATACTTGGATGTTCTGTTGAGCTCGTAATCTTTTCCCTTCCAAATCGGAAAGTTCCTCGAGCCTTCTTTCAATATTGGTCTGATTCGCAGGAGCTAGCCCATGCTGAATGGCCACCCTGAGAGATGGCACTTCCAATTCTACCGGGACCACGTCTTCAGAACCGTACACCAAGGAGAAAGGTGAGCAACCTGTTGGTGTCTTGTAGATGGTCCGGTAGGCCCATAAGGCTTCATACATCCGGTCCTCCCAATCTCTTTTGCTGGCACTGACTGTTTTGGCTAGTAATGTGCACAGTGTCTTGTTAAAAGCTTCCGCCAGGCCGTTGGCTTGCGGATTGTAGGGAGTGGAAGTCCTCCAGTCTATTCTATATTTTGCAGTCATTCTGAACACTTTTTGGTTCTTGAAGTGGGTTCCATTGTCTGATACTTCTTCTGGGCCGCTCTCTTCATTTTCAGACTCTTCTTCTATCATGCTGGGGACTTGCCGCCGATTCATGACAATGACTTCTAGCTTCTCGTTTGGTGGCACTGCCAAAGTGCTAGCCAATTTTGCTAGGTCAGCTTGTGCATTCCTGCTTCTGCCAACATGCTCTATTTCTATTTGGTAGAATTTCGACATCAATCTCTTGACCTTTCTATAGTAAGGTAGCAACTCCGGCTTTTTAACGCCAAACTCATCTTGTACTTGCTTGACGATTAGCATTGAGTCGCCAAAGACTTGCAGCACCTTTATATTCATGAAAAGGGCCACTTGCAAGCCAATAATCAAGGCTTCATATTCGGCCTCGTTGTTCATGCATGGCTTGTTAATTGAGCAGGAGGTGTGCGTGACTTCTCCTTCAGGTGACTTCAGGACAATACCTGCCCCCGCTCGGACTCTGGCGTTGCCATATGCAGTCGGTTCTATTCTGGACGCTCCATCGAAGTAGAGTTGCCAAGTGGCTGTTTGCAATTGGTTTACTTCAAGGGTCTCATCCTCTGGCAGCTCTGTGATGAGAGGAGAATTTCTGGCACGGGATGAGCTGCAAAGAAGTCAGCTACCGCCTGCCCTTTGATCGCCTTTTGGGGGATGTATTTGATGTCAAATTCCATCAAGATGACAGCCCATTTGCCTATTCTCCCCTTCAACGCTGGTTGGGAGAGTATGTATTTGACGGGGTCGGCCGTGGAGATCAACCTAACCTCGTGTGACAGCATATAATGTCTCATCCTCTTGGCTGCGAACACCAAGGCTAGGCATACTCTCTCAATCGGAGAATATCTCTCTTCTGCCCCTACTAACCTTCGACTGAGGTAGTAGAGTGCTTGCTCTTTTCCTTCTTCGTTCTCTTGTGCTAGCATGGCTCCCAACGAATGCTCTGTAGTTGCTATGTACAGGATAAGAGGGCGGCCTTTTACTGGGGCACCCAGGACTAGTGGAGTGTTCAGGTACGCTTTCAATTGATCCAGAGCGTTTTGGCATTCCTGGTTCCATTTGAAAGGGACGTTTTTCCCCATCAATTTATGGAAGGGATGACATCGTCCCGACAAATTTGAGACGAACCTACGGATGTAGGCCAGTCGTCCTTGTAGTGACCTGAGCTCGGTCAAATTCTTTGGTGGCGACAACTCTTGGATAGCCTTGATCTTGACAGGGTCTATTTCTATTCCCCTGTATCGGACAATGAAGCCCAGAAATTTGCCGCTGGATACCCCGAAGGCACACTTCATCGGGTTCATTTTCAATTCATACCGCCTCAGCCTTTCAAAAATAGCTCTGAGATCGGCCAAATGGTCCTTTCTTTTTCTGGTTTTGACCACCAGGTCGTCAATGTAGCACTCCACCTTTTTATAGAGCAGCTCATCAAAGATTTTTGTCATGGCTCTTTGGTAGGTTGCCCCGGCATTTCTGAGGCCGAAGGGCATTCTCTTGTAGTGGAAGATCCCTTTGGGTGACCTAAAGGCGGTGTGCACCCTGTCTTGTTCGGCTATCCATATCTGGTTGTAGCCAGACGACCCATCCATAAATGACAAGGCTTCATGACCGGTTGTTGCATCTATCATCACTTCAGTGATCGGTACCGGAAAGTCGTCTTTTGGGCAAGCCTTGTTCAGATCTCGAAAATCCACACAGATTCGGATCTGTCCATTCTTCTTTTTGACGGGGATGATGTTTGCCAACCAGGTGGTGTACTGGTTCTCTTCAACAATGTCTACATCTATTAACTTGTCCACTTCAGCGCACACTTTGTCGATCAATTCTGGTTTCATTCTCCTGGGGGCTTGCTTGACCGGTTCTATTTTCGGGTCAATTGACAGGATATGATGTGCCACATCGGGGCTGAGTCCCGGCATCTCTTTGTAAGTCCAGGCGAAGCAATCCCGGAACTCTTTTAACAGCATGATATATTGTTGCTTCTCTTCTTCTGGGATGAGGGCACTTAGGAAGGTTGGCCTGTAGTCACTTTCCGTGCCAAGGTTTACTTCTACTAGATCATCCACTGTGGCTTGGCCACCATCTTCAAGCTCTTCTGGTGCTGGCTGGAGGTCTACAAAGCCCTCTTCATCAGCTTCTGCCTCTAGCACCTCCAAACATTCTCTTCGCTGGCCTACAGCTGGTACATCCTTTTCAGCCATTTCCGTCCGTTGGACCTCTTGGCTTGGATTCAAAGGAACATCCGTTATCACCTCCTGCTCTCTTATCTCTTTTGAGCTTGGAGAACTCAACCGCATTGCTCCATTGTGTCTATTTTCTCTAGCTGTCAGGAGTACTTGGGTAGCAAGAGACTCCACGGGAGTGCAGGTGAGGAACGCTATTGCCCCCTAGGGAGATTCATCGTATGCACTCGCAGCTGCTTCCACCATGCCTCTTTCTTCAGGGTAGTCATCATAAACCACCCCTGAAGGGTTCTCTTCTGTTTGGTTGGCTATGCTGATCATGCCAACGGTATAGCTTTCTCCCAGTGACAAGCCGAGTCCTGGGTGCTGGGTGATTTTTAACAGGTCCATGTCCATGTTCGGCGGGTACCATAGCTTTCTGAACATCTCCCTCTGACTGAGGCTTTGCCGAAGAGGGATCTGTTGACTTTCGGCCAGTCTGGCGATTGTATCGGGCATGTCCGGGAATCCTATGATTGGAACCAAGGGATCTCCGGTCTCTTCAGGGATTTTACAATCATCATCCCTCCTCATTGGTTGCTCTTCAGCCGCGTAGAAGACTATGAAGTGACCTCTTGGGTGAGCTATCACCATGGTCTTCAATGCTCTTACTATTTGACAATCTATTTCGGTGGCTGGCTTGGTAAGGCCCTCTGGGACCAGAATGAATTCTGGCTCCTTTTTGTTTATTTGCGGAGTAGAATCACGCCTGCGGTCTGGGGCGTCACATGATTGCACCTCCACCTCTTCTATTGATGTAGGCTGCTCAGCAGTGACCCCGGTGGCGGTGGGAACCACTCATCATCAGGGGCGATTTCTTTTGCTTTACCCCCTTGAGGGTCTTGACTTTCTGAGTGTTCCGGTGGAGACCACTCACAGGAGACAATGCTCTCTTTCTCTTTGCCCTTCTCAAGGATTTGGCTTTTTGAGTGTTCCTGATACAAATCAGCATCAAGGAGGTGGCACTCATACACCTCAAATGGGTGGGCGTCGGCAAAGACCCTCCGCTCCTGCCCTTCTTTTACGTATTTGATGCACTGATGCAAGGTTGATGGAACGACTCTGTTTTGATGGAGCCAAGGCCGACCCAGCAGAGCCTTGGAAGACGTGCTTGCGTTGATCACGTGGAATTGGACTCTTGTTTTGAAATCCCCCAGGACCAAGTCAAGCTCTACAACCCCCAGAGGTACTTCAAACTTCTGGTTGAAACCAGCTATTCTGACATCATGCACGGAGGTGAGGTGCACATTGAAGTGATACTTTTGGTAGATCTTGTATGACAAAATATTGACCGCTGCCCCGGGATCTACCAAAATTCTATTCAGGGATAATCCATTCAACTGCCCCCTCATGTATAATGGCCTGTTATGAGTTGCCATGGGGAGGAGCATGTCCTCCGGGGCAAATGTGATGGACGCCGCATCAGCCACGGCAGCCTCCACCCGTATCTCTGCAAGGCAGGTCTCATATGGTGCTGGAGCCTGCAAGGCCGTGATCAGTGCCTTTCTTGTCTCCTCGCTTAACGACAAGATTTCCCAAATACTGAATCGTGTAGGGATCTTCTTTAGCAGCTTGATGATTTGGTCTTCCGCCCCGACATCATCTAGCTTTAACTTTCCCTTGTCATTTCCACTATTTTTGGCCTGGGGTCTGCTGACCGGTCTATTTTTCTCATTATCGGGCTTCTCTTGTGCTATTAGGGGCTTGGGCAATGCCTTTGCCCTCTCTTCTGCTGTCAAAAATTCAGCGAAAGATGGGACTGTGCCCCCAGTCTCTTCGCTGACGTAGAGCCCCGGAGGTGGTGGGACTTGCACCCCTCGAACCTCAGGCTCTGGTATCTCATAAGAGGGTTCTCCCCGGAAGATGATGTTTTGGTTTGCTGGAGGGGGACGTCCCCACTTTCTTCCAGATCTTGTTGTGAATTCTTGACCCGAAGCCCCGACCTGATAGACATCATTCGGTGAGGGGTAGAATTCTTCCTCTTCATAGTGCTCTCCCAAACTCAGCAGGGAGGCAATAGTGTTGCATGAAAGAGTTGCCACTTTCTTTTTCTTAGACTTTTTCTTCTTCCTCTTTTGTTTTGTTGGCTCTTGCCCCCAGAACAAATCTTCTTGGAGGTGAGGTGTCTTTTGCTCGGCAGGTGCCTCCAGGGTCAGTTTCTCTAACTCCTCCCATGGCACATACTCTTGTAGCTGAACCGGATATCTGTTTGGTTGCTCATATTCATCCAGCTCGTCCATTAACGCTTGCAAGCGCTCGAGTGAAGGGCTGCCCCCTCTGTATAATGGGAGAGGCGTTCGACGCCTTCTGTTGCTGGGGTTCCCTTGGATGACGATCCTGGGCTCTATTGGGTGTCACACCGGGGCGATAGTTGGCGCGGGTGGCTGAGGTGTTAGACCCCGAATATGCACTTTCAGAGCTGGATTCTCTTTGGGTTTCTTCTTTTTTGTCTTGCTGGGTACCTTTTTCCATTCCTCTTGTTCCCTGATTGGGGTGAGGATGAGACTTTTGTAGGTATTTTCCGTGCTGGCCTCGGAGAGCTCTTCTGGTAGCTATCGATATATGGAGATCATGTTAGTTCCAGCTTGCCGAGCGGGTAATTCATGCGGCTGGGGCGGATCAACCTTGTAGTCCCCCATCTGTAATTCTCCTTTCTTGATCAAAGACTCCATGATGTCTTTGAACACGTAGCAGTCTTCTAAAGGGTGCCCCAAGATTTGATGGTACAGACAATATCGGGGATCATCCTTCTTCGCAGCTTGCTCAGGCCTCTTTGGTGTTGGAAGGGTGATCTTGTTGTATCTGATTCCCCAATCAAACAGCGTTTTGGTCTTTTCCTTGGGGAAAGAGTATAACTTCCTCATTTTGTCCTGGAAAGGAATGACCTTTCTCTTTGGTTCAGTTTTGTGACTGGAGGTTCCGGCTGCCGCCTCGCCTTCATCTCTTTGCTTTTCAAATGTTTTGAGGTCCACTACATGGACCTCCTTCCCCGCAGGCTTCTTATCGGCCGGCTTGGTCTTTTGACTGGTGAATGAGTTGGTGGGGTACTTGACCAAGAAGGCCTCTATTTCCGCCACCACGTTGTTCAGCCTGTCAAATGATCGGATCTCTACTCCGATCATTCTTTCAAGTAGCTCTCTTTTTAGATTTTGTTTACAGATCTGAACTGCATCTTCTTGATAAGGAGGATGCTTGCACCTCATACTGAGGTTCCTCCACCTCTGGATATAGTCCAGTGCGGACTCATCATTCTTTTGCCTGGTTGCGTAGAGCTCGGCAAATGTTACCTCCCTCTCAGCAATATAGAATCTCTCTCTAAATTTCTTTTGCATGTCGGTCCAGTCGGATATGGACCCTGTTGGCAGACTGGAATACCATTCAAACGCTAGGCTTGTCAGGGAGGAGCCGAAGAACTTCAAGAAGTATGATTCGTTGGCTACTAAATCTCCCATCACATTGATGTAATAAGCAATGTGTTCTTTTGGAGATCCTCGCCCATTGAACTTGTCGAACTTCGGGGGCTTGGTGACACCTGGAGGCAATCTCTTCACGACATGATATGCAGGGTAAGGTATGTTGGCCCTTTTGGTACGGCAGCAAGCTAACCTAGAGGGGGGGGTGAATAGGTTTTTCTGAAATCTGAAATAGAAACTTAAACACAGAAATTAACACTTGAAGGTTTGGTTAGTTTAGTGTGATAAAGAGTAGCAGTGCGGAAGCAAATAAACAATCACACAAAGGACACAAGGAATTTATCCTGGTTCGGCCCTTCCCACATGGAAGTCCTACGTCCAGTCCCCAAGCAACCTCTTGGGATTTCACTAACCAAGGGTACAGTCCCCCTTAAGGACACTACAACACCCAGCACCCCAGCTGGTCTTCTTCTCTTTCCCGGGCAAGAAGGCAGCCCACTTCTCTTACAGGTAAAGAAGCCAACCTCCTGGTACAAACCCCAGTGCGGTTCTGCTAGACACTAACCCCTAGCTAGGTTAACAACTGTATACAGTCCTACAGCCGGACAAGGATCTTTCTTAGAAAAGAAAGAACAAAGCTGAGAGTTGGAACAAATAAAAACCAACTAAAAGAACTCTCAGCAAAAGACTCTCTCCCCAGATTACAAAGATGCACACAGAGAGAGTGAAGAGAGGAGAAGGAGCTTGAAGCTTGAGGGTTTCAGATGCTTGAACACTTCTTCTTGGGCTCAGGCTCTTTCTCTCTTTTTCTTTGAGTGTATTTGGAGTTCAGGTTCCTCACTGGTTGTACACTCATTCAAAAGATCTTCAGGAAAGCTCATACTTCTTCTTCAGCCTTGCTTCACCTTTTATATGAGCAATTTGAATAAATCCGTTGGAGTTCTAGCCGTTGCTTATCTTCTCTTTCTTCTGATAATTTGTGGTCTACGAGGTCTGCAAGCATAGAAAAAAGTGTTTAGATAAAAGAGTGTTTCTGTCAAAAAGGCTCATACATCTATGTTTCCTGTTGCCACCCAGAAGTAGTAAGTAATCTCTCTTTTGTTGGCAGGAGAGAAGAGATCTAGAAAGATAAGCAAAAAGATCTCCTGTCAGAAAGATAAAGGATTACGCAAATCAAGAATATTGACTTTTTCACTAGATGCCAAAAATATTTTAAAATATAAAGGAAATCTATGTTTTTACAAATGAATTCACGTGAGAGCAAATCCTTATGAGAGTTACAAAGGAATCCTTATGAGAGTTCCATGTGAGAGTTACAAAGGAATCCTTATGAGAGTTACAAAGGAATCCATGTGAGAGTTACAAAGAAATCCTTATGAGAGTTACAAAGGAATCCATGTGAGAGTTACAAAGGAATCCATGTGCGAGAGTTACAAAGGAATCCATGTGAGAGTTACAAAGGAATCCTTATGAGAGTTACAAAGGAATCCATGTGAGAGTTACAAAGGAATCCTTATGAGATCAATTCCTTTAGACAGCGAATCCTTATGAGAGTTACAAAGGAATCCTTATGAGATCGATTCCTTTAGAGAGAATCTATGTGAGAGTTACAAAGGAATCCTTATGAGATCGATTCCTTTAGAGAGCGAATCCTTATGAGAGTTACAAAGGAATCCTTATGAGATCGATTCCTTTAGAGAGAATCCATGTGAGAGTTACAAAGGAATCCTTATGAGATCGATTCCTTTAGAGAGCGAATCCTTATGAGAGTTACAAAGGAATCCTTATGAGATCAATTCCTTTAGAGAGCGAATCCTTATGAGATCGATTCCTTTAGAGAGCGAATCCTTATGAGATCGATTCCTTTAGAGAGCGAATCCTTATGAGAAGTCTGTGTAAGTTACAAAGGAATCCTTATGAGTTACAAAGGAGTCTATGTGAGTATAAAGGAATCCTTATGAGTTACAAAGGAGTCTGTGTGAGTACAAAGGAATCCTTATGAATTACAAAGGAGTCTGTGTGAGTATAAAGGAATCCTTATGAGTTACAAAGGAGTCTGTGTGAGTATAAAGGAATCCTTATGAGTGTCACTTATCAAATCGTTATGGGACCAAATCGATGTGGCACTTTGAACTGAAATCCATATATATATTGAATGGAATCCATTTATCTGATTAGTGCAAATCATTACAGAATAATGTCATAAAATTATATTTATTAGAAAATCATGATATTTAATTTATTATTAGAAAAATCATGGTATTAAATATATTTAATATTCAATTAATCATGTAAATTTATATTTATTAAGAAAAACATGATATTAAATATTTTTAATAATAATTAATTAAACATAAATTTTATTATCACCAAAATAAAAGGGTAAAATATAGGAGTGGTTCAACAAGGTACCCTATATGCATCAAAAGCCATCTGTTCTCCGTCCCCCCGTTCAGCGAGCTTCATGTCAATTAGCTGCTCCACCATGAGCTTGTTGATAGTGGCTGCGTCCACTTGCTGAGGATAGAAGTGGGCCGACTGATTGCTCGGGGTACTGATAATGGCCGCCGGTGGCACCGGGGGCGGCTCTTGATTGTCTAATTGCTGCTCAGGATCGTGAGCAGGTAATGGCTGTTGTTGCTGCTGGAAGAATTGTGGCTGCAAGAGTTGGTATTGAGCCTGTGAGCGTGGCTGTTGAGCCGTAGCCGCAGGGGATTGTTGTGGCTGTTCATTTGCTGTCCGTACGACAGCACGCTGGGCTGAAGCTTCAATTGACCCTGCGGTCCCTTGGGGAGTCTCTCCTGAGCCCTCCACTGCTCGGGATGCATGCCCCTCGGTCTCTTTGCCTTTGATCTGGCGCTTGAGGTCTGCGATCTCGGCTTGATATTGCTGCAACAATTCTATAATGGCTGGGTCTATAGGTGCAGCAAGAGGGATCTGTTGCGAGGTGCCCCCAGAAATTGCATCTGGCGGTGGTGGCGGTGGAGGAATATCATCATTGCCCCCACTGCCCTGGGCGGTGACCACATTAGCACTAACCGCCGTCATTTGTGTTGTTGGCACATCTTCATGCCCATATGCGGCCGCCAAGGCTGTTGCCGCTGCTCTTCTCCTGGTGATGGCACCAGGCCTCTCTGCCAATTCTGCTAGCTCTTCATCATTGGCTGGAAATGCCCCATATCGGCCCCATATGCCGGCCATGTGGCATGCAAATATCTTGATGTTTCCACTCTGGTCCCTTTCAGCCCTTCGAGAAGTGCGGGAAGGGAAAGATAGCCTTTCGAAAACCGATACCCGGGGTTTAGCTCTCCCGGCATGCTCATGCTGATGTCCGCATGGAATATCATTTTCATTGGTGAAGCTCCTGGTTGGCGTCCGAGGAGCTCTTGGATCTTTTTGCCTCCTTTCACGCCATAGAGGGGCGTTCATGAGGTGAGGGGTATGGTCGGATGTGACCCTTGTTGCCCCCTGGTGCTCATAGGTGGTTGAGATCATCGATTCAGGGGAGTCTTCTCTTATCGGTGGTAGGTAAGCACACCTCCGCAGTTTTGCTCTTTTTTCGTGGAAGCGGGCATAAGCGTATCCCCCCCCCCCCCCTTGACGAATTCCGGCCCCAAAGCCTCTGTGTGGGCGACGGTAGTCGGGGATCCTTTTCTCAGCTACCTCTGTTGGAGGGTTCTCTCCCGGTGCGGGCTCTTCCGGCCTGAGCTTCTGCACTCTCTTAGGTCGCCAGACCTGTTTGAACTTGATAGGCCTTGGGGGAAACTTGCCCCTGAAGGTATTGTACATCTCTTCCCTATTCGCCAAGGCTTGGAAGGGGTTCTCCACAGGTACTGTTGGCACGACCCGTTTTGTTATAGCTTCAATTTTCTTCTCTTGCAGATGGATCCTCAAGTCTCCAACCCGCACAGTCTTTCTTGAAGCAGACACTCGTGCACGACGGGTGACGATGTTTTCAGCTTCAGTGATCTGCTTGTCGGCCTCTTTTCCCTTGGGTTTGTTGTGGTTGCCGCGCCCCACGTGATGCACATGGCAGCTTAGCTCTTCAGTGGTCCCTTTGAGTTCAGCTTAATGACTAGCTTCAGCTCCATCTTGCCTTTTGACCTCTGGATGGAGGATGTCGACAAAGGCAACCCCCAGAAAGTTGGGGAACTCCACAACAGGAGGGAAGCTCCCAAAGTGGGTGGGCACAGCGAGGTAGCCATGCCTCGCATGGTCTTGAACTACGAGAGGTCCAAAACGTACTCCCGCCATCAATCAATTAGTACCTGTTAGTCAATTCAAAATGATAGTCAATATCAATTATATAAGGCCACATGGCTTTCTATTCTGGCGAAAAGATGAAGGGAAGCTTGGTCCCACCGGGCGTGCCACGCTGTGGAAATGGAATTATTTTAAATGAATCTTTTAAAATCTATTTTTTTTTATGTTTTCTCATTTTCTCATGGATGGATGCGTATTGTTAATCCAAGTCTCGTCGAATGCTACGCGAGCGATGGCGACGTGAGATGAATCGACGATACGCACAGCGCGGGCGTGTTAGTCACCGAGGTGACAACAGATGGTTCTGCCTCCGAGAGTCGGAGGGCTTTGGGTCTATTGTGCACGCCGTTTGACTTCGTCAAACGAAAGTGAGTGTTCGGGTCCTGGACCAAAATCCCGTCGTCGCTTAAACACAACAACGTTAATTACATCCCTCTGAGAGGGAAAACCTTGATTAATCGCCAGATTTAGAAAGCCTCATGACCTAAAACGGAGACATCCGATAGAGGTACGAAACGCGAATCAAATTTAAGCCGAGATGCCATTAAGCGAAACGAGCGCCTATTCGGACTCATTTGATCTCTTACTTGATTGACTACCGAATCTCTTTGCCTATTGACTCATTTGCTTCCTTTATTATGAAAAGTTCAATTTGGTCTTGTGGATCTACTTGAGAGAGAAATCAAGAAATGGTCTATTTGATCATTCGTTGGATACAATGCCACTTTGGTCTTTTAGTTGAAAACAATATCGATTTGAGCCTTCTATTGAAAACAATTTCAATTTGAGTCTCTTATCCTGTTGCAAAACAAGAGGTGATCTTTTGTCCTTAAAAAGGGTCAATTTTATCTTTTTCTCTTTTGTAAAACGTGAGACGGTCCTTTGTTGTTTATTACTTGAGAAATGTTCAATTTGATCTTTTACTTCTTTTAGGCATTTAAAACATAAGGTGGTTAAATTAATCTTTTGTTTCTTTTATCATGGAAAAGCTTTCAATTTGTCACTTGGTTCTTTTTGAAACATTTAAAATGAGGTTCTGTTCACGATTCGGCACAGCTCAGGGACAGCCTTGATTCGGTGCGGCTGACAACAGAAAACCAAATCGGCGCAACCCCACTGAAGTGATAGACATCATTGAATCGGTGCTCGTTCACAACGTTGCCAACTCAATTGGAAGCTAATGACCTCTTTAGGGATTTTTTGCGCCGACTCGACCCTCGCGAGAAAAATTCGGCAGCATTTCCCCTTATCGTGGTCGATAAGGGGAAAGCGCGGTGTTCATCCACCACAAGTGGAGATGGTACCAAAAGAGAGAGTATACGTCGCAGAACGACGTAACTCCAATGGCACATGACCCCGATCCCCCAGGCACGCCTACGGAGATTCGAGTGACATCATGACCAAACAACCCACGGGACGGATGAACAACATGTAAGCCCACCCGTCCAAACATAGACATTATACTGTCCAACCCGGGGGTGTGGATGGGTCTTATATTGAGTCATTTAACCATTGATTAGCTAGTGTCACATTGAGCAATGGTTTTGCTCATGTACCCTCAGCCATCAAAATGCCCACATGACGTCGAATCGGCGCAGCCCTGCCTGGTCTTGCAAACCGCCAGAACCAGTTCCAGGCCGAATCGGCGCGGGTGGTTGCCTGTGCAAGAGGTGACAGCCGCCTCTCTCCTAGAGCGCCCTTGTTCATGGCAGGGATGATCTTGGAATTTGAGATGGACTTGTAACCTATTGGTTGGCAGGCCATACAAGGAGATCTAGGCATTATTTGCCAAACCCCCTTGATTAGCGGATATAAGCATGCAATGACCGAAATGAGATTCTTAGGAGACTGTTTGATATTGGCTTGAATGCACATCAAAAAAAGGGACTGAAAACCACAATGGGATCATCTATTGTGAGGGGCGAACCAAGCTTGATGGGCTCTTTGAAAAGGGGGCTTTTGGAGATTGTGTTTAGACAAGGAGATATGAGCATTATTTGCTCAACCCCCTTGACCATTACCATGAGTATACATTGACCACAATAAGGACTTTAAAGGGGCTGTTAGAACAGTGGTAAAACGCCCTTTTGCAGGCCCAAAACGATGGAAAACTTGGCTTGTTGAGGGGAGCGATTTAGCATGCTACGCATGCATTAAATGGGGCATGAGGTCCCATGCTCCCATAACCTCATTTATTGAGGTGTGGGAGACATGGGAAGGTCTCATTTGGGGTGTTAAAGGGGAAAAGACATTCCTCTATGAAGAGGATATCTCCCTCCTGTAACCTCATTTGCAAAGGAAGAGAATTTAAAACCAAGATGAGGTGAGGAGGGAATATGCATTAAATGCTATGCAAATGATCCATCACATCAAGGCAAAGTGAAAGGGAACACATACAAGATGGCATTCTCTTGTTAAAGGAGTAGAGAAAGTACAAGAAACCCAAAGAAAACAAATGGGGAAAAGCCCCAATGTGGGCACCTCTTCACTCTCTTCTCTCTTGATGGGACAAGACAAGGGAAAAAAGGATAACCAAAAGAGTATTCTCTCTCTCTCCCTTTCTCACCTCACCTTTCTCTTCTCCCTTTTCTTCTTGCAAAAATGGCCTCACGGGTGGAGAGTCTTGAGCAGAAAACGCAGAGAACCTTTCCTCTCTTCTGCTAGTTTCTTCCTTGCCTTCGTGAGAGAAAACCCAGCCCCCCAAGCCTCCTTCCTCTTGGCCTCTTCACGTAACCCCTTTGCTGCTCTCTTCCCCAAGCCTTCTAGAAGAGAAAATGGCCAAAACTGGCCCCTGACCAGCCCCTGGCGCAGCAAGGTGGCAGACCACCTTTTTGCCAAAAATGGGACTCCCCTTTGGGAGGAGTTGCAAAAGCTTATTCTCACCTCCCACTTTATGGGATGAGATAAGCCTATTTTCACATAGGCCTTTGAGGTCTTTTTTAGTGGGCTTTTGGTTCTCTTTTTACACAGCCCATGGAGGGCTTGGATCGGTGGAGGATAATGGGCTGGCGGTATGGAGGCCCATTAGTGACTTTTGGGGGTGTCCACATCCCCAATCGCTACCTAGGGACCTAAAAGCCTTTTGAGTTTTTACTTTTAAACCCCCAATTTACCTCATATGCATATAAGAATAGTTAAATTACATATAAGATTTATGTTTATATCTTATTTATGTGATTTGTGTATATATCTTTGTCCTTTGACATTTAGTCTTTAAATATTTTACATTTAAATCCTCTTAAGCATTTTATACTTCGACAATAATTTTATAAAAATAAAGAAACATATTTATATTCTCATATTTATTATATTTGAGTATATTAATGAGTTTAAATTTGAGTATATTAATGAGTAATTTATCGAGTATCTTAACGAGTATTTTATTGAGTATCTTAACGAGCTGCTCGCGAACATAATCGAGTAGAGCATACATCTATTCAAGCTCTGCTCGTTTATGAACCGAGCTTATTTTTCTGTTCAAGCTCGACTTGTTAGTCTAATAAATGAGTAGATTCAAGCTTTTATCGAGCCAAACTTCGAGCTACTCGTCGAGCGTATTGACTTGTTTGCAACCCTATATTTACGCTCCGTAGAGGAATTTGGGCCTCGAAATGAAATTTCATGAAATTTGCCTTATGTCGTCCATCTCGAAGTGCCGATTCTAAATTGTGATATTATAAGAAATCCTAATAACTAAGCAAAATTTACATTTATTTTTGTCGAATTAGGGTAAGTAAAAACTAGAAGGGGTGACTATCTCGTCGTCAATTGTATACTTCTATCGCCAAGATTCTTGTATCGAGATAAACACAAGTATAGCCGACTGTAACGACCCAAGATTCGAGGTACTGGACACCCCACCAGTATACCCGAACCTTGAACTGCCGCCCATGAGTAGAAACTCAGAAGGGTTAAAGAAGGTGTCTGAGAAAGCCATATAAGAAATTGAACCGCAACAAGTGAACACAACTCTAATATATAACAAGAAATATGTACAACTCAGAGCATAAGTACAGTAAAAGAGAAGTACAATAGTACATACTCTGCTCACAAAAGTTAGTAGCTAAGCTGGACCACTGGAGTGACTCAACATGTCTACACCCTGAGCTGATGGAGACTCACCTAAAAGGGGAAGGGAGTGAACCTCAACTCAAGGCCCAGTAGGGACACTAACCCCACAAGCAAAAAGAACTACGAAAATCAAATGTAGGTAGGAAAGTACAACTAGCAAGTAAACACTGAACAAATAAAAGCCAATGACACAGCTAAGCTATCGCGCTAGAAGCTGAAACAGTAATGACTGCTCCTACTAAAAACGCGTTCGTCACATAAGCACCTTGTAAGTCGGCACAACACAAGTTACCACTTAACCATACCACACAAAGCACAAAGTAGGTCTGACTAGGGCCTATGGCTTTGCACCTCGACACCACAGACTCCTCAAGCCCTAGCCACGTGTGCACCCTTAGATGCTCTCCCTCGCATCTGGTCCATGGCCAGTTTTCCCCTAAGCTGGACTTTAACTGATGGAGAAGGGGTCCCATAGAAATCAGCTGGAAACCATCACAAGGGGCATGCCCTAGACGAAGACACTCTTGACGCTTAGGCTCACTGTCAGACTAACTCACGTCAATCATCCAGATGCAGTCACACTCAACACTAGGGTACACAGCACAAAAACCAATCAAACGGAGACACTTTCAACGTCTGAAACACCATGCAATCAGACAGACACCACAATGTCTATGCTTGACACAGGAACCACCCAAAGGAGCACGAAGGAGACTATTGTCTCTCACAAAGTAGACAACAATATCGATTGCCGTCAACAGAAGTTGATAGCGCCATCACTTACTGTCAACACATACCTGATGGCAACAAATCTTGTTGTCAAGGTCATCTTGATAGCAATGGATCTCGCCGTCAAGTTCATCTTCTCCAAAACCACATATGGTCGCAGGCCATCCTCAAGGGCAATCCACACCCTACAACCAAAATCCAACACTAGGGAATATTGGATCAAGATGGTGCTTTAGATGTCCTAGATAGGGGTGAATAGGACTTCTTGTAATTTTAATAGTTATCCTAATTTGAAAGAGCACTTGACAGAACTGTTAGTACATTGTGTGGTGTGTGTGAAACAAGTGTAACAAGGCAGAAACAATCACAAACAATGCATAAGGAATTTATCCTAGTTCGGACCTCCTTTCAATTAGGAGTCATACGTCTACTCCCCAAGCGCAACTTGGGATTTTCCACTAACTACCAATAACCCTTGGCCTTCTCTACAATGAGAGGTATTACAACCACTTGCTCCCCAGCAAGTCTTCCCTTTACCAAAGGGACAAACAACCACCTACCATAGTAGGTCTTCCCTTTTACAAAAGGAGAACTACAAGGAACAAATCCCCTGCTGGTTTCTACTTTAAATGAAGGGTAGATAGGGTGCTTGCTCAGAGAATGAGCAAATAAAGAAGATCATAAAGAGATGTACAAATATGCTTAACAGTTATGAACTCTTTCTGACTAAAGAGTAGACTGAGAAGAACTCAGACTATCTAAACCACTCACAAACAAGCTTTTGAAGGCAGAAGAGCAGGAGAGCTTGGAGTCGGCTTGCTTGCACAGATTGCTCACCTTTAGATCTGTTGTGAGCACTCTTCTCTTTTGAGCTTCGTTGCTTCTTGTCTCTCTTGAGTGTATGTAGATCTATTCTCTATATCAGGTATGAATATCTAAATATCTCTATCTCTGCATCTCTCATACTATATATCATTTGTTCAAACTTCAACTCTTAATGTAGCCTTCAAGGTCTTTGTTTCTCGTTGGAATATAGTTGTTTCAAAAGAGTTTGAATATTGTGAGTTGGGAGACAACTTGAGAGGTTCATCTTCAGATCTTGAGCTTCTCAATGACTTCCTAGCTACACTACTACAAAACACAGTTTTACCTATGACCAAAAACGTCAGTAATGTGACAAATATCGTAGATACATATCTATATCTACGACATTTCCTACTACTTATGTCGTAGGTAAAGTACGTGTTGGTAATACTATTATCTACGACAGAGTCGTAGGTAAAGTACATGTACTTTACCTACAACATTTAATGTCGTAGGTTGTGTTTACCTACAGAATCAAATGTCGTAGGTTGTTTATACCTACAATGTCATGCCCCGCCAATTTAGCAGTGGAATAAATCGGGGAGGCATGAACAACGAGTATGGTAATGTAAATTACGCATACATTCGCAAATATCAGAGCAACTAATGAACAATAATTGCAATAAAACTCATCATTTTATTGATAATTCAACTAAACTATTACAACCACTAATTCAGAGCCAAAACATAGGGCTCAATGACATTATTACATTGGAAAAGAAATCTAAAGCAAATATCTAACTAGACTCTAAGGTACTAAGGACATTCCATCGCTATGACTTCAGGACTCTCATCACTCCAGTCCAATCCCGTTGTTGTGTGTAAGGTCATCACTTGACTTACCTGAAAACACAATAACAAATAACGAAGGGTGAGCGATAACGCTCAGTAGGACTTAATATCTCGTGTAAACAAGCATGCTTTAAGTGATTAATGTCTTGTATCGCAGGTTAACTAGAGAGAACGATCATGTATAGCCAAGAGAGTAATAGTATAAGATAACAATACATTTCTCAAGAGTATTGTAAAATTAGGATGACAACATAACGAGATAGTGTGTAACAAGATAGGATAAAACAAGATAGCGTGTATCAAAATGACATGAAATAGGATAGCTTGTGTCAAGGTGGCGTGTAACGAGATAGCTTGTATATCAAGATAGCGTGTAACGAGATTGCATGTAAAGAGATAGCGTGTATGGTTGCACAACGGTGCACTAGTCGAGTACGACAATAGTCACTTTGGGATAGTAGCCGTTTCATGATGGTACATTTCGTCTGAACTCCTCAGACTAATGTTAATCAGTCAGTGCTAGCACACTAATAGCACAGAACTGGCACACTATGTCTGAACTCCTCAGACTAATAGTAAAACAATTAGATGTCTAGCCAATGTCGAGATAGTCAGAACCGGTGCAATGCATAACACCGTCAATAGCCCCTGCAGGTATTTTCGGGTGGCTCTCTGCCCCCAGGACTAGATTGGAGCCCCTCGGACACTCTCCATGCCCTGCACACTTAGCATTCAAGTCAGTAGGTCACCAGACCTATATTATGGCGCTAGACAGTCATGTATAGTACAAGTAATGGGAGCCACAACAGCTCAAGAGTCTCAAGAGAGTACTAGATGAATAGACGAGATAGTAGAGTGAACGTGAACAGATGAGAGTACAAGGATAGTAGACGAGATAGGGGTATAATCGTAAAACTGTTGAACCACTCTCTATTTGTTCTTGTATTTTGGTGATAATAAAATTTATGATGTAACTTAAATTGAATATTTTGTTTCATCTGTGTCGCATCAATCCCATAGCAAAATGCTAAGTCTTTCATTGATGCAATATTTAGCGCACTAAAATGATAAAATCGATGTTTAATCAATATACATCGATTTCTGTTTAAAGTGCCAAAGTATCAAGCGCCGCAACGATTTGCTAAGAAGTCGATGCCATAACGATTTGATAAGTGGCCATAACGATTTCTTCTTTGAGCGTATTGATTTGATAAGAAGTCGTTCCCATAACGATTCCTTAAGTGACCGAAATGATTTTCCAAGAAGTCGATGCCATAACGATTTCATAAGTATTCGCAACGATTTCTTTAGAAGCCATAACGTTTTGTTAAGAAGTCGATGCCATAACGATTTCTTCTTTGAGCGCAGTGATTTGGTAAGAAATCGTTCCCATAACGATTTGTTAAGAAATCGTTCCCATAACGATTTCATAAGTCATGCTCATAACGATTTCTTCATGAATTCTGAATTGCCTTTATATTTCAAATATGCTTAGCGCTTAAATAAAAAGTCAAATATCTTCTGACAAAAAGCTGCATGCATATTTCAGAATCTTGTCAAAAAGATATGACCTACTATTTTCAGTATGTTAGCAGAAGCACAGTACCATGCATCGTTTATCATAAACACTCTTTTATGCTAACACTCTCTTCTATGCTCACAGACATCGAAGACCATCAGAGTCTGATTAAGACAAATGAAGAGAAAGATCAGCAACGACTAGAAGAGCTCCAACGGATCTCTTCAACGGATCTATTCTAAAGCTGCTCAATATAAAAGATGGAGCATTGCTGAAGAACATAAGAGCCTTTTCTTGAATATCTTTGAAGGAGTGTACATCTGTGAGAAGCACCTTCACGCCACATACACTCAAGGAAAGAGAGAAAGAGCCTGAGCCAAGAAGAAGCATTCAAAGCATTTCAAGCTCTCAAGCTTCCAAGCTTTCAAGCATTCGAGCCTTCTTTTCTCTCTTCTGTTTCTCTCCGAGCTTATTGTATATCTGGGGAGAGTTTGGGACTGTGAGCTTTACATGAGTGTTCATCTTGTAAGGTCTCTCAGTCTGATCTTTCTAAGAAAGATCTGTGTCCAGCTGTAGGACTGTATACAGTTGTTAACCCAGCTAGGGGTTGGTGTCTAGCAGAACCTAACTGGGGTTTGTACCACTTGTTAACCCAGCTAGGGGTTGGTGTCTAGCAGAACCTAACTGGGGTTTGTACCAGTTGTTAACCCAGCTAGGGGTTGGTGTCTAGCAGAACCGCACTGGGGTTTGTTCCAGGAGGTTGGCTTCTTTACCTGTAAGAGAAGTGGGCTGCCTTCTTGCCCGGGAAAGAGAAGAAGACCTGGTGGGGGATCCAGGGTGTTGTAAGGTCCATAAGGGGGACTGTACCCTTGGTTAGTGAAATCCCAAGAGTTTGCTTGGGGACTGGACGTAGGACTTCCATGTGGGAAGGGCCGAACCAGGATAAATCTCCTGTGTCCTTGTGTGATTGTTTATTTGCTTCCGCACTGCACTCTCTATCACACTGAACTAACCAAGCTTTCAAGTGTTATTTTCTGTGTTTAAGATTCTATTTCAGATTTCAGAAAAACCTATTCACCCCCCCTCTAGGTTGGCTTGCTGCCGTACCAAAAGGGCCAACAAGTGGTATCAGAGCGGATCTCTGATCATTCAAAGAAGATCCAACGATCTTAGAGCAAAGATCTATGGCAGCTCAAGGATATGCTGAAGGACAATCAGTCACCAGACCTCCATTCTTTGATGGAGAAGATTATCAACACTGGAAGATAAGGATGGAATGCTTCATTCGAGGCACAGACTTTGATCTGTGGCAGGTAATTGAGGTAGGTGATTTTGTTTTTATCCCTGCTGAAAACACTACTACTATCACAGCAGCGGATAAGATAAAGTTATCACTAAACTTTAAAGCTAAAAATTATTTATGTTGTGCTTTATCTAAAAAGGAATTTAGTAAAATATCCGCATGTATATCTGCTAAAGATATGTGGGACAAATTGAAGCTCACATATGAAGAAATACCCACTACGGATGAAATACCTACTGATGCTCAAGTGTTTAAAGAAACAAGACAGGAAGCTATAACTCCATCATCTCTAACTGTCGCCACTCAAGGGGAGCAACAGGAAGCACCTCAGGAAGTTATCCTTCCACATGAAGAAGAAGAAATAAAGGAGGAACCTCAGATTGTGGGGAAGCCTCATATCTTTTTCAAAAAGGATATCTCTAAAGAAATAAGCGCTGAAGAAGCTTCTGATGATGAAAACGCTGAGGATAAGGCTCATAAAATCCAAGTAACTTCTCAGGAGACATCTTCTGTAAACAACTCCTCAGGTAGCTTCAACATTAAAGAAGAAAATGCCTATCTACTCTTGATGAACAAAAGGAAAAGGCATTCAAATGGGTATGGTTAGAGGATGCTCAAAAACATCCGATTGGTGACTACCAACTCTTCACTTCATTCTAATCTGAAGAGGAAGTAGTCATCCTTTAGTTTTAGTTTTGTATTTTTAATGTACATTTATGTTTGTTATATTCAGTAAGCTACAATGCTACTAACAGTGTTTGCAAGTTTTCTGTTAAGATGTATGCAGATAAAAATCCTGAAGACTTGACAAACAACATGTCAAAGGTCAAGAGCAACAAGATCAGACTTGCCTCACATTAAGAGGGAGTCTCTCACTCAGGGGGAGCACAGACTAAGGGGAGTTATTCATTTATGTCAATCATTGTTGAACCCCTCTATGGTAAGAAGTTCTCTCTAAGGGGGAGAGAAATGCATGGTAAGATCCTTCCTTTTTGGTTAGTGACAAAAAGGGGGAGAGTTTGTATGAATTTTCTGAAGCCTCTATGCTAACCTCTATGCTATATACATTTTTATCAGAAAATTCACATAAATTTTGTC
Source organism: Colocasia esculenta (assembly GCA_014218235.1). NCBI lineage: Eukaryota > Viridiplantae > Streptophyta > Magnoliopsida > Alismatales > Araceae > Colocasia > Colocasia esculenta. The sequence goes on from CM024757.1 coordinate 5,768,417, forward strand.
ATCACCAAAAAGGGGGAGATTGTTGAACCACTCTCTATTTGTTCTTGTATTTTGGTGATAATAAAATTTATGATGTAACTTAAATTGAATATTTTGTTTCATCTGTGTCGCATCAATCCCATAGCAAAATGCTAAGTCTTTCATTGATGCAATATTTAGCGCACTAAAATGATAAAATCGATGTTTAATCAATATACATCGATTTCTGTTTAAAGTGCCAAAGTATCAAGCGCCGCAACGATTTGCTAAGAAGTCGATGCCATAACGATTTGATAAGTGGCCATAACGATTTCTTCTTTGAGCGTATTGATTTGATAAGAAGTCGTTCCCATAACGATTCCTTAAGTGACCGAAATGATTTTCCAAGAAGTCGATGCCATAACGATTTCATAAGTATTCGCAACGATTTCTTTAGAAGCCATAACGTTTTGTTAAGAAGTCGATGCCATAACGATTTCTTCTTTGAGCGCAGTGATTTGGTAAGAAATCGTTCCCATAACGATTTGTTAAGAAATCGTTCCCATAACGATTTCATAAGTCATGCTCATAACGATTTCTTCATGAATTCTGAATTGCCTTTATATTTCAAATATGCTTGGCGCTTAAATAAAAAGTCAAATATCTTCTGACAAAAAGCTGCATGCATATTTCAGAATCTTGTCAAAAAGATATGACCTACTATTTTCAGTATGTTAGCAGAAGCACAGTACCATGCATCGTTTATCATAAACACTCTTTTATGCTAACACTCTCTTCTATGCTCACAGACATCGAAGACCATCAGAGTCTGATTAAGACAAATGAAGAGAAAGATCAGCAACGACTAGAAGAGCTCCAACGGATCTCTTCAACGGATCTATTCTAAAGCTGCTCAATATAAAAGATGGAGCATTGCTGAAGAACATAAGAGCCTTTTCTTGAATATCTTTGAAGGAGTGTACATCTGTGAGAAGCACCTTCACGCCACATACACTCAAGGAAAGAGAGAAAGAGCCTGAGCCAAGAAGAAGCATTCAAAGCATTTCAAGCTCTCAAGCTTCCAAGCTTTCAAGCATTCGAGCCTTCTTTTCTCTCTTCTGTTTCTCTCCGAGCTTATTGTATATCTGGGGAGAGTTTGGGACTGTGAGCTTTACATGAGTGTTCATCTTGTAAGGTCTCTCAGTCTGATCTTTCTAAGAAAGATCTGTGTCCAGCTGTAGGACTGTATACAGTTGTTAACCAGCTAGGGGTTGGTGTCTAGCAGAACCTAACTGGGGTTTGTACCACTTGTTAACCCAGCTAGGGGTTGGTGTCTAGCAGAACCTAACTGGGGTTTGTACCAGTTGTTAACCCAGCTAGGGGTTGGTGTCTAGCAGAACCGCACTGGGGTTTGTTCCAGGAGGTTGGCTTCTTTACCTGTAAGAGAAGTGGGCTGCCTTCTTGCCCGGGAAAGAGAAGAAGACCTGGTGGGGGATCCAGGGTGTTGTAAGGTCCATAAGGGGGACTGTACCCTTGGTTAGTGAAATCCCAAGAGTTTGCTTGGGGACTGGACGTAGGACTTCCATGTGGGAAGGGCCGAACCAGGATAAATCTCCTGTGTCCTTGTGTGATTGTTTATTTGCTTCCGCACTGCACTCTCTATCACACTGAACTAACCAAGCTTTCAAGTGTTATTTTCTGTGTTTAAGATTCTATTTCAGATTTCAGAAAAACCTATTCACCCCCCCTCTAGGTTGGCTTGCTGCCGTACCAAAAGGGCCAACAAGTGGTATCAGAGCGGATCTCTGATCATTCAAAGAAGATCCAACGATCTTAGAGCAAAGATCTATGGCAGCTCAAGGATATGCTGAAGGACAATCAGTCACCAGACCTCCATTCTTTGATGGAGAAGATTATCAACACTGGAAGATAAGGATGGAATGCTTCATTCGAGGCACAGACTTTGATCTGTGGCAGGTAATTGAGGTAGGTGATTTTGTTTTTATCCCTGCTGAAAACACTACTACTATCACAGCAGCGGATAAGATAAAGTTATCACTAAACTTTAAAGCTAAAAATTATTTATGTTGTGCTTTATCTAAAAAGGAATTTAGTAAAATATCCGCATGTATATCTGCTAAAGATATGTGGGACAAATTGAAGCTCACATATGAAGAAATACCCACTACGGATGAAATACCTACTGATGCTCAAGTGTTTAAAGAAACAAGACAGGAAGCTATAACTCCATCATCTCTAACTGTCGCCACTCAAGGGGAGCAACAGGAAGCACCTCAGGAAGTTATCCTTCCACATGAAGAAGAAGAAATAAAGGAGGAACCTCAGATTGTGGGGAAGCCTCATATCTTTTTCAAAAAGGATATCTCTAAAGAAATAAGCGCTGAAGAAGCTTCTGATGATGAAAACGCTGAGGATAAGGCTCATAAAATCCAAGTAACTTCTCAGGAGACATCTTCTGTAAACAACTCCTCAGGTAGCTTCAACATTAAAGAAGAAAATGCCTATCTACTCTTGATGAACAAAAGGAAAAGGCATTCAAATGGGTATGGTTAGAGGATGCTCAAAAACATCCGATTGGTGACTACCAACTCTTCACTTCATTCTAATCTGAAGAGGAAGTAGTCATCCTTTAGTTTTAGTTTTGTATTTTTAATGTACATTTATGTTTGTTATATTCAGTAAGCTACAATGCTACTAACAGTGTTTGCAAGTTTTCTGTTAAGATGTATGCAGATAAAAATCCTGAAGACTTGACAAACAACATGTCAAAGGTCAAGAGCAACAAGATCAGACTTGCCTCACATTAAGAGGGAGTCTCTCACTCAGGGGGAGCACAGACTAAGGGGGAGTTATTCATTTATGTCAATCATTGTTGAACCCCTCTATGGTAAGAAGTTCTCTCTAAGGGGGAGAGAAATGCATGGTAAGATCCTTCCTTTTTGGTTAGTGACAAAAAGGGGGAGAGTTTGTATGAATTTTCTGAAGCCTCTATGCTAACCTCTATGCTATATACATTTTTATCAGAAAATTCACATAAATTTTGTCATCACCAAAAAGGGGGAGATTGTTGAACCACTCTCTATTTGTTCTTGTATTTTGGTGATAATAAAATTTATGATGTAACTTAAATTGAATATTTTGTTTCATCTGTGTCGCATCAATCCCATAGCAAAATGCTAAGTCTTTCATTGATGCAATATTTAGCGCACTAAAATGATAAAATCGATGTTTAATCAATATACATCGATTTCTGTTTAAAGTGCCAAAGTATCAAGCGCCGCAACGATTTGCTAAGAAGTCGATGCCATAACGATTTGATAAGTGGCCATAACGATTTCTTCTTTGAGCGTATTGATTTGATAAGAAGTCGTTCCCATAACGATTCCTTAAGTGACCGAAATGATTTTCCAAGAAGTCGATGCCATAACGATTTCATAAGTATTCGCAACGATTTCTTTAGAAGCCATAACGTTTTGTTAAGAAGTCGATGCCATAACGATTTCTTCTTTGAGCGCAGTGATTTGGTAAGAAATCGTTCCCATAACGATTTGTTAAGAAATCGTTCCCATAACGATTTCATAAGTCATGCTCATAACGATTTCTTCATGAATTCTGAATTGCCTTTATATTTCAAATATGCTTGGCGCTTAAATAAAAAGTCAAATATCTTCTGACAAAAAGCTGCATGCATATTTCAGAATCTTGTCAAAAAGATATGACCTACTATTTTCAGTATGTTAGCAGAAGCACAGTACCATGCATCGTTTATCATAAACACTCTTTTATGCTAACACTCTCTTCTATGCTCACAGACATCGAAGACCATCAGAGTCTGATTAAGACAAATGAAGAGAAAGATCAGCAACGACTAGAAGAGCTCCAACGGATCTCTTCAACGGATCTATTCTAAAGCTGCTCAATATAAAAGATGGAGCATTGCTGAAGAACATAAGAGCCTTTTCTTGAATATCTTTGAAGGAGTGTACATCTGTGAGAAGCACCTTCACGCCACATACACTCAAGGAAAGAGAGAAAGAGCCTGAGCCAAGAAGAAGCATTCAAAGCATTTCAAGCTCTCAAGCTTCCAAGCTTTCAAGCATTCGAGCCTTCTTTTCTCTCTTCTGTTTCTCTCCGAGCTTATTGTATATCTGGGGAGAGTTTGGGACTGTGAGCTTTACATGAGTGTTCATCTTGTAAGGTCTCTCAGTCTGATCTTTCTAAGAAAGATCTGTGTCCAGCTGTAGGACTGTATACAGTTGTTAACCCAGCTAGGGGTTGGTGTCTAGCAGAACCTAACTGGGGTTTGTACCACTTGTTAACCCAGCTAGGGGTTGGTGTCTAGCAGAACCTAACTGGGGTTTGTACCACTTGTTAACCCAGCTAGGGGTTGGTGTCTAGCAGAACCTAACTGGGGTTTGTACCAGTTGTTAACCCAGCTAGGGGTTTGTGTCTAGCAGAACCGCACTGGGGTTTGTTCCAGGAGGTTGGCTTCTTTACCTGTAAGAGAAGTGGGCTGCCTTCTTGCCCGGGAAAGAGAAGAAGACCTGGTGGGGGATCCAGGGTGTTGTAAGGTCCATAAGGGGGACTGTACCCTTGGTTAGTGAAATCCCAAGAGTTTGCTTGGGGACTGGACGTAGGACTTCCATGTGGGAAGGGCCGAACCAGGATAAATCTCCTGTGTCCTTGTGTGATTGTTTATTTGCTTCCGCACTGCACTCTCTATCACACTGAACTAACCAAGCTTTCAAGTGTTATTTTCTGTGTTTAAGATTCTATTTCAGATTTCAGAAAAACCTATTCACCCCCCCTCTAGGTTGGCTTGCTGCCGTACCAAAAGGGCCAACAAAAACAACGATAAACCACGATAGTAACGGTTGCACAGCACCAGGTTGGGTACCGGCAGTCTGGTAGAAGTCACATCCGCCCATTAGCCGTGCTATGAACACTGGCTAGATGGTCCGACGTGATCACAAGATAAGAGAGATCTCACTAAGGCCGATTGGATCGTACTGATCCCTAAAAGTCTAACAGGACTTAAAGGTACAACCAGCTCGTCGGCTAAGGACGTGCGCCAAAGCCAAGAAGACTTACGGAGGCCTTGACAAGGAGTCCCTGGTCCAGTCGAGAGTATTCCCGGTGGAGAGGTGGTCCATGTCAAGAAAAAGTGTGTAATGAAACATTGTCTGTCTTGCCTCGAGTGCTCGAAGGCAGAGGGACGCGATAACGGTATACAAATCACGCGAATAAAACGAAGACATGTGTCATTTAAATAATAGGGAAATTAGGTAATTAATTTCACTTAATTACCAGATACATTATTGAGTAATTTAATATGGTCAAATCGCAATAAACATTGTTTAGGGTGCAAGTGTAAAAAAATCATGAGAATAGATAAAATTGTGCTCACGGCTTTTAAATTAATAAGAATTATTTAAATATTATCAAATAAAATTATTCAGGTCATTCATTAAGCTTAACAGTACATGGTTTAACTTGTACAAGGATTAGATGGTATTTAAAGCAGGGATATAAGAGCAATTAAAGGTTCTGGCCGAAATTTCAAGAAGGCGACGGGGTGCATGGGCGCGTTACTTTCAGTGTCGCGACGGGGTATCCCGTCGTGGTTCTGTCCGCGGTGGTGCGGCCTGGCGCGACAGGCGAACCGGCCGGCCTAGCCCGGTTCGGGTTTGAGAACGCGGCGGCGAGGCCCGTCGCGTTCATGACGCGGCCTGAAGGCCGACCGCGACACTCCTGTTATCGCGGCGTATCGCGCCGCCGCGATAACAGGGGCGGTCCTGGTTTTCCCCTTTTTCTCTGGGCGAGTCCTCTGTGATACAGGGACGTTCTAAATTCCATATAAAATAGTACGGTGGTCCAAAAAGTATGAAACTAGTTTTAAACGAAAGTATACATGTATATCTATCAACATGCACGATTAATTTGAAAATAGACAAGGTTTAGACATGCATTAATCAGGTTACTTTTCAGTGACCTAAACAGGCGCAGTCAGGGTTCAACGAATTAATTAGAGATGTATACATAATGAAAAGTTCTGAAACCAGCGGCGTTTGAAAGATAACATGTAGTAGTATTTATGATAATTTTATCATGGAATGATGGCAAGTGTGCACGAGGTTAAAAAGGAAACAAGAAGGGTCGAGTGCACAAGTCTGATAGATATTCAAAGATTTAATTCTCCCTCGTGGAAGATCGAAATCAAGCAAGACTAGGGGCGTTTGAAAGATAATGAGATGTAGTATATCTGAGAAGTTTATCAAGGCATGAGAGCAAGTACACGTTGGGGATTACAGAAAACACAAGATCTCAGTTCATGGTAACAACAGGACTTCATGAATTAAATTCGCCCAAATGGGTGAACGAAATACCACGAAACCATATGGCTTTTGAGGAGGTACATGAAGGCTACCTAGGGTAATTATTTCACGATTTTAGCTTGAGAGATTGCCTACCTTTTTCGTAGAGTAAGAAAACCCTAGTTTGTAGTCGAAAATCTGAAAAAGAAAGCCAAGCTCTAGCCCCTTCTTCTCCAAGTTCTTCCTCTAGATCGCCTCCTACTCGTCTCCAAAGCTCCAGCCATGATTTGGGGTGGGATGAGATGAAACTTGGGGTGTTTTAATGCTTATTAGAGTCCTTAATCACCATAAACTATTTCCTTTTCATTTAATTTCGAATTTTCATAATTATCACATATTTTTCTTGCTATATCTATCTAATTGGGTAAGGGAGAGGCCTAATTTCATGGCCAATGGTTTAGAATATGATTAGGACTCTTATTAAGATATATATGAGTCATATTAGTACTTTAATGACCCCTTTTTAATTAAGAGATAATATAGTTACGAATTTCCCTATTTAATTTGGGTCTCTTATATTTAACCCAATTGTCTCTCATCTAAATCCCAATTTTAGATTAGGATAGAGTCCTATTAGGTTAGACTAGGGTTATGACTCTTTTTAAGATAAGTAAGAGTTAAAATAGTCATTATCTTAACCCTTTTCTATTTATTACTATTTTTAGGTACGAATTTAGCCTAATTACTTCACATCTCATGATGTGCTCTTCTCATTTGGGCCCAACAATTCATGTTAGGTCCATTAACCAAACCCATTACTAATTTAACTTAATGGGTATTGATTTAGTTTCTATTTATTCACCTTTTATTCTAATTTAAATCTATTTATCACACTTATTCAAGTAATTTTATATTTTTAAATTGAATAAATATTATTCATGCCAATATTTCTAATATTCATCATTTGGACAATTACTCTTGGCCCAATAACTCATGTGAGCTTAATTGTACAACCCATGTACTTACTTTACTTAATGAGTTTTTATTTATCCTTTTCATTAAAGAATTTATTTATGGGCCAAGATGGTCCATTGGTCCAAATATCATAATGGGATATCATCCCATATTATTTAAAGTCTACCCACATATTTATTTTAATTTATAATCCACTTTGGGTCATAAAATAATGAGTTCTTAGACTTATTCCTTAATTATGCTAATAAGTCGCATAAATTCTTAAACTAAGTCCAAACGATTTTTCTATGCCCAAATTTCATGGTGGGTCATTAGAGAACATTATTTAAAGTATAACTATTATTTTTACGAAATTTTTATAGGGGTTTATACGCATGCAATAATGATGCGTACCGTTTTAACTTGTTGAATTTATTAATCGATAAAATTTCAATTTATCCATAATTTTTAATTAATAGATTTTCTGGGGTACTACATACAAAGTTAAATGTTGTAGGTTTTTGTACCTGAATTAAAATGTCACCTGCCTTTTCTCCCCATATTCTTACATATACATTCATTCACCTGCCTTTCCTCCCCATATTCTTACATATACATTCATAACAGTCATAATTCAACATCCACATATTTTAACAATCACAATTCAACATTCACTCATTCACATTCACATCATTGTAGATTCTATTTTTCGCTCTCATTTTGCGGGGAGGACGAAAAATAATCCACACCAATAACATGTACGGATACACGTGAAAAAAGGGGCGATAGAGCAAAAAGTGGCCCTTCGGGCGATTAAAAGACAATAAAAGCAATAAAGACAAACCGTGATCGCCAGGTACTTTTCCTAAAAAGCACCAAAAGTAGGGACGGGTAGGAAAGGAGGTGATGTGTACCTTTTCACCCGTAGAAAAGAAGCGGGATGTGTGGGCGTGGGTTCACCCTCCTCCTTCCATCAGCCGGTCGGCGAAGGAGATTCAGCTCGGGTACCTGAAGAGAAAAGACAACAAAACAAGAAGTAAAAATGGATTAGAAGACGTGTAGTAAAGAGGCCTTAAAAAAATGGAGACAAAAGACATAAATGTAAAAGGGATAACGCACCTTTTGGTGGCTTTATAAACCCCTAAAGACAGGTGTGTAGTGTGCATGCATGCAATGTGAAAATGAAAAGAAAATATAAAGGACCACGTGAGGTCCGGAGGAAGGAAAAGAGGGGTGCTTCCCCGAGGAGGCCGGACGGCGTGACGATGCTGTGGAGGGTAAACGAGAGGAGGAAGACAACGATGACGACGATGGAGAGCTCGGGAGAGACGGAGACGAGGAAGGGGATGGTGAGGAAGCGTACGACGAGGCAGGGCTGCGCCGTGTGGAGTTTACCCTCCTCTCTCTCTCTAAAATCTCTCTTTTTCTCTCTTAAAACCCTCTCTCTCTCTCTAAAACCCTCTCCGAAAAAACCCAAATTAATGAAAAGCCTCTCTCGGTGAAGCGCTGGCTAAGTTTTAAGGTTCTGGGTCAAAATCGCGTCCAGGACAGCCGCCGCTTTTAAGAAGGTCGGTTTGATAAGCACGAATTGCTGAACCGCCTTAAAATCGCGTCCAGTACAGTGGACGTGTTTCAGACTCGCATGGTTTCGAGAAAACCGACTCCCCTGCGCGCTGTCCGCCGACTGGACGTGGATGTGGCTTTTCTAAATCACGTCCAGTACAGTGGACGCCTTTTAATGTTCTTCCAAGAAACGCGTTGACCGAAACGGACGCGAATAAAGAGATAGGTCGGCGACTGATTTAGCGATGGAACAGCGACGGAATAGCGACGGAAAGCTCATGAATTGCGTCCACCAAAACCGGTGTAACGAATTTGGAAGGCGGTTCAGCGACAGAATACTTTGTCACCGCTAATCCGTCGCTGATTGGCGACAGATTAGCGACCGAAATTGACAATCGATATTCCGTCGCTGAGTAATCTTTTGCGACCAGACCCCTCCTGGGGGAAGCACCAAGGAAAAATGGGTGAAATTCAAGAAATATCAGAAAAATACTCTTTCAAGACAAAAAGAAGGACATTTTGGGCATGACAGCGCAACTCGAAAACTTCCCCGTGGTGGGAAAATTTGTGTGTCTACAGATGCTCAACCTTGACGTCTACTTTACAGGGGAGCAAGCGGAGGTACACGGAGTGAAGCGCAATGGAATGCAATGGAGTGAAATGGAGTGCAGCGTAGCGCAGTGGAGTGAAGTGGAGTGGACTGAAAGTAGACGTCAAGGTTAAAAAGAGACACGCGCTGAAGTGGCGAATGACTGGAGCTGTTCGTCAATTCATAATAAAGCTGCTCTTCGGAAACTCTTTTGGAGAGGAAACTCATCAATCAAAGACAACTAAGCTAAGGAAAGTAAAAGACAATGTAATGATCAACTTCCGTCGCCGGGAAGTTCCTAAGGACGTAATCTGTTAGGTTTCACCTTCGTGTGGGGCTGCCACGGCCGGAGGTGGATCGAAAAGTAAAGTAAAGAAAATAACAAGGATCCATGATGGATGAGTTTCTCTCCGAAAAGAAGATCTTCAAACAACTTTATGATAAACTGAGTACTTGACTCTGAGTGAAATATTCGGGTTGCTTTGGAATTTGAGCGCGGATGGCCCTTAAATTGCCTTGGAAGAGTAGATTTCCACAGTGATTTCAATATGCATGTATGCTGGGCTAAAGGGAAAAAAGATTAAAATGGGAGTAAAATATAACCAAGGATAATATTGTTATGCCGGTGAGTAAGAACCGGGGGTTATGCATGGGTCCGTCGTCCCCATAAGCCAAGCGTAATGGTCTATCCGTATGGCTAAGAATCCTCTGGGATAATCACTGTTTTTGATAGAGGGGAACTCAAATCCCAGATTTCTTAGAGCCACAAGGTCCTTGGTGTGCTCTAGTAGTATAACATATAGTAGATGCAGATAATTGATGGTGAAGGCAGTGATGTCCGGTGTTGCGCCGGATGAGGTAACTCGAATCCTGCACTCAAAACTTATTAGCCAAGATAACAAACATCACAAAAAATAGCTTTTAGCATGGAGCATACAGCATGGATAAAGCGTTTAAACAATAAGCATGGCTCATTCAATTAGTTTGTTTTAACCATGAGGATAAGTGGACTTGGACAAAGATAAAGTGCAAGATGAGAGGAACCCATGATTGGAAGGATTGATGCGATCTGACGCAGGCAGGAGGCGATTGCCTTGCAATACCATTAAAGGTTTTTTTTTTCTTTTGGAGTTTTGGATAGTATTTGAATTTTTGTGGGTTTTGAAAATATTTAGATTTTTGTGGATTTTAAAAATATTTGAATTTGTTTGGATTTTGGAAATATTTGTTTTTTATTTTGAGAATATTTGATTTTTGTGGGATTGTGAAAATATTTAGATTTTTGTGGATTTTGAAAATATTTGATTTTTTTATTTTGAAAATATTTGCTTTTTTATTTTGGAAATATTTGAACTTGTTTGGATTTTGAAATATTTGATTTTTTGTTGGTTTTGGAATATTTGATTTTTTTGTGATTTTGAAATATTTGATTTTTTTTGTTTTTGAAAATATTTAATTTTTTGTTGGTTTTGAAATATTGATTTTTTTTAGTTTTGAAATATTTGATTTTTTTGTGATTTTGGAATATTGCCATGCCGTGGTGGCATTGAAAATTATGAAAATTGACCGGCGAAGGGGTCCTTTGCTACCTCCCTTGTCATTAAAGAACGCCCAGAGTAGGGTGTGCGTTTTAACGTGGCGCCCACGAGCTGATTGCTTTTGGTTAACTGTGTAACCATCAAAACCATGCCTGAAAAGACAGCTTAAGTCTGGTAAAGTGAAAAGGAAGCTTAGGGATAAGCTTGGCATGGATATTCGAGGAGTTGGGTTCGGGTTCCTTCCTTGGCACAACTGTCAGAAGATTCTGTCTCATTAAGCACTTGGGCTTTTCCAATTATTTTGGAATCTTGAGTGATGAACGCTTGATTGTAGGACATGCGTACGCCCGGGTCCATTTGGATCTCCGCGGGGACTTTACCACTCTTTGCCATGCCCTATTGACTTAGTTTGCCTTTGACTTTTGCATGCATACGACCGGGTCCATTTGGATCTCCGCGGGGACCTTGCCACTCTTGACATGCATTTTGGACTTTTAGATTTTTTTGATTGGTCATTTGATTTGCCCATTTGGAGGACGTTTCCTTATGACGGAGGTGTTTTGGGTTGGTTGCCTTGCCCAGACTGCCTCTACTACCCATACTTAGGCCGAGCAAGAGGAGAGAAATAAACTTTATGCCATTCAGGCGTGGCTGTGACGGTGACGGTGTCTACCGGGAGCAATCGGCTTAGGGCGCCGTGAAGTGTGTACATTGCCCACGCTAAGGGCAAACTTTAATGACTTGGGAGAGAGTGCGGGACTCTTGGCGTGAAGTTATCATAACGAAAAAATGCTGGGACAGCATGGCAATGCTAAACAAATATTCATCTTTTTATGGATTTTTGAGTTTTCGACACTGCTAAAATATAGTAAGATTTCGGAGGGTAAAGGAGGACGAATGCCCTGCGCTGGGGCGGATGTCCCCTGCGTTGGGGGCGAGACTCGGGGGTTCTAAGGGAATGGACAAAATTCTTTATTCAAAATTAAAAGGACATGTGCGAGAAGGGCCGAAGGACCTGATTGAAAAATGGAGGTGACAATAAAACAAAAGACGAATGCCCTACTGGGGGCGAGACCTGGGGGTCTACACAAATTTATATTTTTTTATTCGAATTTAAAAATATAAGTGGGGACTAAAGCCCCTAAAGCAATGCGAGAAGGGTCGAAGGACCCGATTGAAAACGGAGGGGAGAGAAATGCGGAAAGGACGAATGCCCTGCGTTGGGGGCGAGACTCGGAGGTCTATGAGAATGTACATTTTTTTATTCAGAATTATAATTATACATAGGGGCTAAAGCCCCGAAAAGAGTGCGAGAAGGGTCGAAGGACCCGATTGAAAACATGGGGGGGAATGAAATACAAAAAGGACGAATGCCCTGCTAGGGGCGGGACCTGGAGGCCTAAGAGAATTTACATTTTTTATTCGAATTTAAAAAAGTAAAGTGGGGACTAAAGCCCCTAAAGTAATACGAGAAGGGTCGAAGGACCCAATTAAAAAATGGAGGTGCGAAGACTATAAAAAAGACAAATGCCCTGCGTTGGGGCGAGACTCGGTGGTCTACAAAAGATTTACATTTTTTTTTTGGAATTAAAATGACGAGTGGGGGCTAAAACCCCGAAAACAGTAGGAGAAGGGTCGAAGGACCCGATTAAAAACACAGGGGTCAACACGGGAAAAAGAATTTGAAAACTCTGGAGGGTCCGGAGGGGTTTGGCGGAAAAGGAGGGCGCGATGCCCTAAAAGAGGGACAAAATCCGGATGGCCCGGATAACATGAAGAAACAAGAGGGCCGCGAGGGGCCAACATGGAAGGTGCGCAGCGTAGGGCGCAAAAAGATGTGCCACGTGGGGCACTATATGAACAAAAATGGGCGCGATGCCCAGTGTACGTTGAGGGATCATAAAATAAATGAAAATAAAAAGCCTCCCATAGGGAGGGAATGCGGAGAACCCATGGGTCTGTACTAAGCAATATAAAAGAAGATTCAAAAAAGAGGGGGGTGAAGGTCCCCTGGCCTGTTGTCATGCCCGGCGATCAGATTTGGACTTGGGGGTCACTAGATGAACAAAAATGGGGCGATGCCCAGTGTATGCTGAGGGATCATAAAATAAATGAAAATAAAAAGCCTCCCATAGGGAGGGAATGCGGAGAACCCACGGGTCTGTACTAAGCAATATAAAAGAAGATTCAAAAAAAGAGGGGGTGAAGGTCCCCTGGCCTGTTGTCATGCCCGGCGATCAGATTTGGACTTGGGGGTCGGCGTTGGGACCCTCAAGTATCTCCTCACAAATCTTGCCCAGCGGGCAGATGGACGTGCTCTTCTCCTTTGAATTGAACGGCACTCGAAAATTAAAGGAAAATTGTTAACTTTTGTTGAAGTTTCGATGAAGAGCGATAATTCCCGTGGAATAAAATTCAGTGAAAGGGTGGGGAGTTCTACCGGCAATGTCAGAAGCAACAATAAGGGGACTGTGCCCAAGGAATGCGTCGTGTGACATAAGAGGGGGCATGCCCCTTGGGTGGTAGATTGTGCCAATGGTTTGGCTTCGAAGTGTGCGTGCACAATCTGCATGGTTGTTGCCCTCGCTGGAGCGGAAAGGTGCAACAGTGGTAACTCCCTTGAAATATGATTAAATGGATGGGTGGAGAGTTCCACTGGCTGAGTTAAAGGCAACAATGAGGGGCTCATGCCCAACGATTGTATGATATGTGATATGGAAAGGGGCACGACCGCTTGGGAAATCGATTCTGCCAAGAATTTGGCTTTGGAGTGCGATAGCACAATCTGAATAGTTAACCCCTTCACTGGAGTGGGAATGTAACGTTTCGGGTTTTCTTCTCGGATCCTTGTCGGGTCTGGTGGAGTTCTGTCGGGTTGACGGCCAAGGGTTGGACGTTGACTGTGCGTTGGCGTCGATAAGGTTGACGTTTAGCTGTTATGAACTTAACGGCTGTCGATCTGGACGTCGACTGTGTGGCGGTTCAGTAGGCGGCAAGGGATCTTGACGTCTACTGATCCGGCCTGTTCAAATAGGGCAGGCCGAGATCAGGTTTTCCTTTTCTCCTTCCCTTCTCTCCTTATCTTCTTTGATTTCTGTCTCGTTCCACTTCTCCTGGTGATTGACGGGGGTTCGTGGAAGGTCTTCGTTGCGTGTGGCGGCGGTAGTTCGGGCGGGAATCGCGGCGTTTCGGCATATTTCGCGCGGATAGCTCGGGGGGTTCCGGCGCGATTCGCGTCCATTGAAGGTTGTTCTTGGCGTTTAGAGGTAGGGACTTAACCCCTTTAACCCTCCCTGATGGATTAGCATGCTTAATTGGAGTAAACTACTTGTTAATTTCGTTTTAGGGTTTGGGTTGAGCATGTTGGGATTTTTAGGTATTTTGCACAATCCGGGTGACGGATTGTGGTTTTCCCGATTCCCAGCAATGTGTATGATTGTGAGGAAGAGTTTCCTTCCTTCCCTTTTGTATTTATATGGTGTTTTGGCCCGGATTAGTTGATCTGGTGCCGCTAGGGTTGCTAGAGCTGAGGATATTAACGTCCACATTTGTTGACGTTAATATCATCAGGTATGATGTAAACGACAGGATCCCTTGTCGTTGATATGTTGTTAACGACAAGGGAAGGCAGTCTACATCTTGGGTTGGCGGCAATCAATGTTGCCGTTAATCTGTCTGTGTGCCCAGCGTGCCTTTAGCAGTGTTGTGGTGTCTGTCTGTTGACACAGTTCACCAGACATCTGAGTGTGGCTCTGTCTGAGTGTGCTGGGGTTGACAGTGTTGAGACGTGACTGTGTTTCCGTCTGTTGTGCGCGTGTGGCGTTACCGCGTGCTGTTTCTGTTGTGCTACCTAGACGCGGGTGCGACTCCGTCTAGATGACTGGCGTGTGGGGGGTCCTCCGCCGGTGAGCCAGGGTGTTGAGAGCGTCTCCGTTCTGTGCGTACTCCTTGTGGTGGTTTTGAGCCGGTCTCCGTGGAGCCCCTTCTCTACCGCTAGGTCGGGCGTAGGGGAAAACCGGTCGTGGACCAGACGTTAGAGAGAGCGTCTGTAGTGTGCACACGTGGCTGGGGTTGCGAGACTCTGTGGCGACGGGACGCCGAGCTACAGACCCTAGCTGAGTCCTACTTGCTGTGTTGTGTGAGTGTGTGTGTTACTGAGCCGCGTGGTTTACAGTTTTAGTGCACTCCTGTTGGGGGAGCTGCGTAGTTGTCACTGGTTTCAGTTGTGTGCGAGGTGTATTTACTTTCTGTCTTTACTTACCGCACTTTAGTACTGTTTCCGGTGGGGTTGTGTTTCCCTACTGGGTCTCTCTTTCGTGAGACTCACTCCCTTCCCTTTCAGGTGCGTCGTCGACTCCCGTTCCAGGCGAGTCGAGTCACTCTGGTGCGCGTGCGCTCTAGCTGCTGTGAGTAGTACTTTTTTTGTACTCTCTGTACTCTGTACCTGTTGAGGTCTCTGAGTTGTACATGTTATATTTCATATAGTGGAATGTTTATTGTACCTTGGTGTGTATCTTTTTATATATAGTCTTCTCGGACGTTCTTTTCTTACCCTTCCGAGCTTGTCTCGTGGGTTAGCGGGTCAGAATTCGGGTTACTGGTCGGGTACTGGTAATGCGGATTCTGGGTCGTTACAGTTGGTATCAGAGCCTTGTTCCGACAAGATATATATAAGAAAATACCCATCATGGCGACTCAGAGTATAAGAGTACAGTAGCAGCTTTATGCCCAGAGTTAGTTAGTGTGTTAATGCGTTGTGTGTGTGCTTGCCTTGTGTGTAGTCTATGGCGCCTAGGCGACGTCCTGCGGAGAGAGTGGCTGAGCAGGCGACTCGGCAGGAGGCTGGAGATGCCCCGCCACCTCAGCAGACGCAGCCCTTGCCCCAGGACGCACACAGTGGTGTTGTTCCGCCACCACCACCTCCTCAGGCAGCTCAGGGGTTTGACTGGGCCCGGTTCTTTGAGGGGATGGCTCAGCTTGCGACTCAGCACCGTGACGTGCCGGCACCTCAGGGAGGTACTGGGAGGGTGCTGAGGGAGTTTTTGCAGTTGCACCCTCCTCAGTTTACGGGACAGCCAGATCCAGACACGGCTCATGCGTGGTTGGATGCCGTGGAGCGGACCTTCCGTTCCATGGAGTGTGTTCCCGAGGAGCGAGTGTTGTTGGCTAGCTACCAGTTGCAGG
Source organism: Colocasia esculenta (assembly GCA_014218235.1). Classification (NCBI taxonomy): domain Eukaryota; kingdom Viridiplantae; phylum Streptophyta; class Magnoliopsida; order Alismatales; family Araceae; genus Colocasia; species Colocasia esculenta. The sequence continues at coordinate 5,784,538 of CM024757.1, forward strand.
CGCAGGCGCTGGCGTGGTGGTCTTCTGAGTGGGAGACTACTTTTCGGTCCCGTGCACTTCGGCAGATTCCGTGGGAGGAGTTTGTCGCTTCGTTTGAGAGGGCCTTCTGTCCTACGTACGTCCGGACGGAGCGGTTGTACCAGTTTCTGGACTTGCAGCAGAGGGACTCTTCAGTGGTGCAGTACCGGGCCAGATTTGTGGAGCTTGGACGCTATGCTCCGCAGATCATGGCGGATGAGAGTTTGAGGACTCAGCAGTTCGTGAGGGGCCTGAGGCCAGAGCTCAGGCAGGCACTGATAGTTGCGCGCGTCACTGACCTAGACGCGGCCTATCAGACTGCAGCGGCTTTGGAGGCTGACACGTTGCGGACCCTTGGTCAGAGCACGGAGGTTCAGGCGCAGGTGTTTCCAGTTCAGCCATGGCAGCAGCAGGGTGTTACTCAGGCGACTCCGAGGGTCACGACTCCCTACGCGTCCACTTCTGCAGGGACGTCAGCGAGGTCGGGATCTCGGAAGAAGTTTCGGCGGGACCGGAGGCAGGCGGAGCAGAGGCAGCAGTCGGTCGGGAGTGTTCAGCAGCCAGTTGGGCAGTCTGTGCAGCAGGTCCAGCGTTCTTTTGCTGGACAGTGTTACCGGTGTGACCAGGTGGGTCACATGGCGCGAGATTGTCCGTTGTTACCTCGAGCGCCGCAGTAGCAGTCCAAGTCGCAGCCCAGAGTGCAGCAGCAGCAGCAGGTTCCTGTGCAGTAGCGTCAGCAGACTGGAGGTTCTGTTGGGTCGAGAGGTAGAGGCCGTGTTACCCACTTGACTCGTGCGGACATGGAGGCGTCACAGCTAGTGGAAGGTACCGTTACTGTTTTTGGTTTTGCAGCCAGAGTTTTGTTTGATTCCGGTGCTTCTCACTCGTTTGTGTCCGAGGAGTTTTTAGACTCCCTTGGTGAGCTGAGTTTGGGAGAGTCCGCGGAGTTGGTTGTGGAGTTGCCGACAGGGGACTATGTCCTTACGTCCTACTATCTCCGGGAGGCTCCAGTGTGGTTTCAGGGTCAGTGTTTGTCGGCCCGTTTGTTTGCTTTGCAGTTGCAGGACTATGATATTATTCTGGGGATGGATTGGTTGGAGCGGTACAGCGCAGTGGTAGATTGCCAGAAGAAGAGGGTGCACCTGCAGATACCCGGGGGAGCGGCGTTCTACTTCCAGGGTATTGTACCTTCTACTTCTCGCTTTTTAGTTTCTGCTTTGAGGGCAGCGAGGTTGCTTGCTTCGGGTTGTCAGGGTTTTTTGGTTTCGGCAGTTTCCCTTGACCAGGTTGTGTCGGGAGTGGGGGACATTCCCGTGGTGTGTGAGTTCCCGGATGTTTTTCCGGATGAGTTACCTGGTCTGCCGCCAGAGAGAGAGATAGAGTTCTCTATTGAGTTAGTTCCTGGCACAACACCGTTTGCTCAGCCGCCGTACCGTATGGCACCAGCAGAGTTGAGAGAGCTGAAGAGGCAGTTAGTGGAGCTGTTGGAGAAGGGCTATATCCGTCCTAGCTTTTCTCCTTGGGGTTCACCTGTTCTGTTTGTCCGGAAGAAGGATGGTAGCCTGAGGTTGTGTATAGATTACCGGAAGTTGAACCAAGTGACCGTCAAGAATAGGTATCCTTTGCCTAGGATTGACGATCTCTTCGATCAGCTTCAGTCAGCTCGAGTCTTCTCTCGGATTGACTTGCGGTCGGGCTACTATCAGTTGCGGATTAGAGACTCTGACGTTGAGAGGACTGCTTTCCGGACCAGGTACGGGCACTTTGAGTTCTTGGTGATGCCGTTTGGGCTCACCAATGCACCAGCGGCCTTCATGGATCTGATGCATCGGGTGTTCCACCAGTTCTTGGACCAGTTTGTCGTAGTGTTTGTTGACGACATCCTGGTGTACTCCGTGTCGGAGGAGGAGCACGCCGAGCACCTGAGGATCGTGTTACAGACGTTACGTGAGCACCAGTTGTATGCCAAACTTGGCAAGTGTGAGTTTTGGCTACAGCAGGTTCACTTTTTGGGACACGTGATCTCAGGTGAGGGAGTTTCTGTGGATCCGGCGAAGGTCGAGGCAGTTTTGCAGTGGGAGAGCCCCAGATCTGTGTCAGAGGTGCGTAGTTTCCTTGGTTTGGCAGGTTACTACCGCAGGTTTGTGCGGGACTTTTCGCAGGTTGCAGCGCCCTTGACTCGGTTGACGAGGAAGGGAGTTCCGTTTGTGTGGTCGGACCAGTGTGAGCAGAGCTTCATGGAGTTGAAGCGGCTGCTTACGTCGGCGCCAGTTCTTGTGCTACCTTCAGGTGAGGAGGGCTTTGAGGTTTGCACAGATGCTTCAGGTGTTGGTCTGGGAGCGGTCCTGATGCAGGAGGGCCGAGTGGTGGCTTATGCGTCTCGCCAGCTTAAGCCCCACGAGGTGAGTTACCCGACCCACGACCTAGAGCTTGCAGCTGTAGTGTTTGCGTTGAGGCTGTGGCGTCACTACCTGTACGGAGTGAGGTTTGTGGTTCGTACCGACCACCAGAGTCTGAGATATGTGTTTTCTCAGCGGGATCTGAACATGAGGCAGCGTCGTTGGATGGAGTATCTGAAGGATTATGATTTCAGCATAGAGTATCAGCCTGGAAAGGCGAATGTGGTCGCAGATGCCTTGAGTAGGAAGGCACAGATGAGTCATCTGATGCTTCGAGAGTGGCAGTTGTGGCAGTCTGCGGCAGAGGGGTCCTTCAGAGTTTCTTCCAGTCGTCAGCGTTGTGTGCTGGGCAGTTTGTTGGCGGCTCCCGCCATAGTGAGGCAGATTGTTGAGGCACAGCAGGCGGATCCCGAGTTGTTCAGAGTGCTTCTCCTTCCAGAGGTTGAGCTTTGTGAGGACGGGACTGTTAGGTTCCGAGACAGACTCTACGTTCCTGTTGAGGAGTCTGTCAGGAGAGCAGTGTTGCAGGAGGCACATGGTTCCAGGTACTCGATTCATCCAGGGTCTACCAAGATGTACCATAGGTTGAGGCGACAGTTTTGGTGGCCTGGGATGAAGAGAGACATTGTGGCTTTTGTTGCGAGGTGTTTGGTCTGTCAGCAGGTGAAGGACGAGCACCAGCGTCCAGGTGGACTTGTGCAGCCGTTAGAGATTCCGGTTTGGAAGTGGGACCATGTGACGACCGACTTTGTGTGTGGTTTGCCGAGGTCGGCAGGAGGTTTTGATAGCATTTGGGTTCTTGTGGACAGATTGACGAAGACTGCCAGATTCTTGCCTGTCAGGACTAGTTGGGGAGTGAGTAGGTTGGCTACGTTGTACGTAGAGCGGATTGTTCCTTTGCACGGAGTGCCGATCTCTATTGTGTCAGATAGGGATCCTCGCTTCACTTCTGGGTTCTGGCGCAGTTTCCAGAGGGCTTTGGGGACAGAGTTGGCTTTAGTTCCGCCTACCACCCACAGTCAGACGGTCAGTCAGAGCGGACCATCCAGACTTTGGAGGACATGCTTAGAGCTTGTTGTCTGGAGTGGCAGGGGTCGTGGACAGCTCACTTGTCGTTGGTCGAGTTCGCATATAACAACAGCTATCACTCCAGTATCGGCATGGCACCTTACGAGGCCTTGTACGGACGACCGTGTCGCACTCCTCTTGACTGGTTCGAGGTTGGTGAGCGTGTTGTCACGGGACCAGAGTTGGTGCAGCAGGCAGTTGAGGTGGTGCAGCTGGTGAGGCAGAGGCTTGTGTCAGCGCAGAGTCGGCAGAAGAGTTACGCAGATCAGCGTAGGCGACCGCTCGAGTTTGAGGTAGGGGACCAGGTGTTTGTTCGTGTGTCCCCTATGAAGGGGGTGATGAGGTTCGGTAGGCGTGGGAAGTTGAGTCCCCGCTTTATTGGGCCCTTCACCATTTCTGAGCGTGTCGGTGGTTTGGCGTACAGGCTTGAGCTTCCGTCAGAGTTGGCAGCAGTTCACGACGTGTTCCACGTGTCGATGCTGCGGAGGTACCTTGCTGACGAGTCTCACGTTCTCCCGAGTTCAGAGTGGTCAGAGGTGACTCCTGTGTTGTCAGTGCCAGAGTTTCCGTTGCACATTGAGGATCGCCGAGTTCAGAGGTTGAGGAACAAGGCTATCCCGTTGGTTCGTGTTGTGTGGCAGCGGCACTCAGGCGGTGAGTCGACGTGGGAGAGAGAAGACGAGATGCGCGAGCAGTTTCCGTTCCTCTTTGGTGAGTCTTCTTCCTTCATTGTTTGAATTTCGGGGGCGAAATTCTCTAAGGGGGGAGGGCTGTAACGTTTCGGGTTTTCTTCTCGGATCCTTGTCGGGTCTGGTGGAGTTCTGTCGGGTTGACGGCCAAGGGTTGGACGTTGACTGTGCGTTGGCGTCGATAAGGTTGACGTTTAGCTGTTATGAACTTAACGGCTGTCGATCTGGACGTCGACTGTGTGGCGGTTCAGTAGGCGGCAAGGGATCTTGACGTCTACTGATCCGGCCTGTTCAAATAGGGCAGGCCGAGATCAGGTTTTCCTTTTCTCCTTCCCTTCTCTCCTTATCTTCTTTGATTTCTGTCTCGTTCCACTTCTCCTGGTGATTGACGGGGGTTCGTGGAAGGTCTTCGTTGCGTGTGGCGGCGGTAGTTCGGGCGGGAATCGCGGCGTTTCGGCGTATTTCGCGCGGATAGCTCGGGGGGTTCCGGCGCGATTCGCGTCCATTGAAGGTTGTTCTTGGCGTTTAGAGGTAGGGACTTAACCCCTTTAACCCTCCCTGATGGATTAGCATGCTTAATTGGAGTAATTACATGTTAATTTCGTTTTAGGGTTTGGGTTGAGCATGTTGGGATTTTTAGGTATTTTGCACAATCCGGGTGACGGATTGTGGTTTTCCCGATTCCCAGCAATGTGTATGATTGTGAGGAAGAGTTTCCTTCCTTCCCTTTTGTATTTATATGGTGTTTTGGCCCGGATTAGTTGATCTGGTGCCGCTAGGGTTGCTGGAGCTGAGGATATTAACGTCCACATCTGTTGACGTTAATATCATCAGGTTGATGTAAACGACAGGATCCTTGTCGTTGATATGTTGTTAACGACAAGGGAAGGCCGTCTACATCTTGGGTTGGCGGCAATCGATGTTGCCGTTAATCTGTCTGTGTGCCCAGCGTGCCTTTAGCAGTGTTGTGGTGTCTGTCTGTTGACACAGTTCACCAGACATCTGAGTGTGGCTCTGTCTGAGTGTGCTGGGGGTTGACAGTGTTGAGACGTGACTGTGTTTCCGTCTGTTGTGCGCGTGTGGCGTTACCGCGTGCTGTTTCTGTTGTGCTACCTAGACGCGGGTGCGACTCCGTCTAGATGACTGGCGTGTGGGGGGTCCTCCGCCGGTGAGCCAGGGCGTTGAGAGCGTCTCCGTTCTGTGCGTACTCCTTGTGGTGGTTTTGAGCCGGTCTCCGTGGAGCCCCTTCTCTACCGCTAGGTCGGGCGTAGGGGAAAACCGGTCGTGGACCAGACGTTAGAGAGAGCGTCTGTAGTGTGCACACGTGGCTGGGGTTGCGAGACTCTGTGGCGACGGGACGCCGAGCTACAGACCCTAGCTGAGTCCTACTTGCTGTGTTGTGTGAGTGTGTGTGTTACTGAGCCGCGTGGTTTACAGTTTTAGTGCACTCCTGTTGGGGGAGCTGCGTAGTTGTCACTGGTTTCAGTTGTGTGCGAGGTGTATTTACTTTCTGTCTTTACTTACCGCACTTTAGTACTGTTTCCGGTGGGGTTGTGTTTCCCTACTGGGTCTCTCTTTCGTGAGACTCACTCCCTTCCCTTTCAGGTGCGTCGTCGACTCCCGTTCCAGGCGAGTCGAGTCACTCTGGTGCGCGTGCGCTCTAGCTGCTGTGAGTAGTACTTTTTTTGTACTCTCTGTACTCTGTACCTGTTGAGGTCTCTGAGTTGTACATGTTATATTTCATATAGTGGAATGTTTATTGTACCTTGGTGTGTATCTTTTTATATATAGTCTTCTCGGACGTTCTTTTCTTACCCTTCCGAGCTTGTCTCGTGGGTTAGCGGGTCAGAATTCGGGTTACTGGTCGGGTACCGGTAATGCGGATTCTGGGTCGTTACAGGGAAGGTTCACAACAACGGTGTGAGGGGCCATGAGAGCCTGGAGGGAGAGATTCCGTATGAGTACTTGAAAATGAACCCGGCTGGCGACGGGTATGATTGACAAATTCTGAAAAGAAGGCCTCTTGACGGCCAAAATTGAAGTGGAAGACTTTCGCTCGAGACATGTGCCCGGCGTATGAACAATGACCGGCATGCGGTGGATAAAATCATGATGTTGGAAAAGCACGTCCGGTCCCGGGACTGAAATGATTGGCAGAGAGGACTGCGGCTTGGAAAGTATCCCCGGTATGCGAACGATGACCGGTATGCGGGGGATCTGATCATGAAATTTGAAAAGCACGCCTGGTCCCGGGACTGGAATAATTGGCTCAGAAAATGTGCCCGGCATATTGACAATGACCGGCATGCGTGAAATAAATTCTGGGATTTTAAAAAGCATGCCCAGTCCCGGGACTTCCTTCTGCTGCTGACGCGATTTTTTGCTCCTTAAAAATTTACGCCTGCTCCGGCGGACGAGAGTGGATATGATGGGTGTAGTGGAAAGATGTATGGACTGTGGAGGCGTGATGGATATAACAGAAAGAGGTTGCTCAGGTGTGGTTGCCAAGGGTGTTGGCAGTGTGGGAGGTGTAGTGATTGGTGTGATGGTGGGTGTAATGGGAGTGGGTTTGATGGGTGTAGGTTTGATGATGGTGGGTGGTGTAGGTAAATGGCATACGGAGATGACCTGGAAAGGTTCATCATCATAGCGCCAAGTGGTTTCGGGGGATGGTTGGCGGCTGGCAACTTCAACCCGAGCAACGGGCTGTGATGGTAGTGGAGGAGATGGCTGTGGGGGTGGTGGTGTCGGCATGGGAGACGGAGCAAGTGCAATGTAGGGCACCGGAGCTTCTTGATAAATTGGGGCATCGTAGGGCCCTGTTGGAGGTTGATGGGTTGTCTGAGGAGGACGAATCAGTGGACGCCTAGGTGGCGGCATGTTGTGGTAAATAGGTGGATTATGCGGAGGCGCATATGATGTGGATGGGGTATAGTGGTGAGGGGGATAGTGGATGGCGTCCACTGATTTGTTCTGACTCGGATGAATTTGGCTAAAATGAAAAAGATCTGCGATCGGAGAATCCATTAGATGGCTCTGAATATAACGTCCCCGCTCGTAGAGCTCTTCCATTGAAGTGATATGATTCATGGTCAGGATGTGCTTGAATCTCGGAGTAGAGTTGGAAATAATGATTTTGACTTGCTCTGACTCCGAGAGCTCATACTGAAGGCGCATGGCCATCGACCTCCAACGGTCAGCAAACTGTACAAAGGCCTCGTCAGCCTCCATTATTTCGGATGCAATATCCATGATAGAAAGATAGGGGCTGACGCGATCTTTGTACTTTTGAAGGAATTTGTTCTGTAATGAGCGGAAGTCCTCTGCCTCACTTGGCTCTAGAGAGTAGAACCATTCGAGCGTAGGGCCGTCAAGAGATTTTCTAAATAAAAATGCCAACGTGAGGGGGTCATGTTGCCAGCGAGAAGACTCATAAAGGAATTCTTTAACGTGAATGTAGGGATTACCCGTGCCATTGTACAGTCGGTACATAGGCATCTCCGAAGGAGGAACGTAAATTTTTGGGAGAGCCGGCATGTCGGCAACGGGCTTACCCTTGGAATTTGAAAATTCATTGATTTGATTCTCCAGAGTATTCAATTTCTGGAGAAGAGCATTTTGGAGTGGAGTGGGAGACTGTTGGGCCTGTGAGGGAGTATATGGGGGTGGCCTTGAATTGATGGGCCTTCCCAAGGGGTGGTCTGTTCGGACCGGTGCACGGGAGTGCAAATGGCCAGGGGGCCGGGGTGATGAAGGATATACAAGAGCAGGTGGCGGAGTCATCGGAATATACATAGGCGACTGCCTAGGAGAAAGAGGAGGAATCGGGGAAGGTGCCCCACCCTCAAGCAAAGATTGAACCATAAGAAACTCTTGAGGTGTGAGCTGATCAAGTGCATTCAGGACATTCTGCACTGTGGGGTCCCTGGTCGGGATAGGCTCCTGCCGGGTTTGAATTGGTGGATGTGAAGGGACATCATGATGATCAGTGTGTGGTGTGCGCACATGACCGTAGGAAGTAGACGGTCGTCCCTTACGGTGGCGAGATGGACGGACATGGGATTGAGATGATAAAAACTGGACATAATCCTCATAGTCCATATTGTTAGGATCATCATGATTATACTTGTCCATCTTAACAAGCAAGTAAGTAGTTGAACAAAGAGTATCCAATCAATGTGGTTCAAAACATGTTGTAATGCTTGACGCTTGTTTTAGGAGTTGGCACAGTTATAAATGGATTCAAGCATGTGTGTCTCTCCAGATGAGATTCTAGCTGGGTAAATGAAGAGTACTTCGGGGTTCAACTAGAACCACAGCCTCACCACGCAATAAATGGATATCTAACCCGGGTCACCGGTAAAGGTACCGCCTGCTCGGTCCGCCGTGAGGGAATCCACGAGGTACGAAGTCTTACGGGGTTCCAGGAGAAGGTTCACTGGTCTAAAGGGACGGAATGCCCAATGGAGAGTTTGCCCTCACCGGAAGGGGTGTGTGGAGCCTAGGAATATGAGGGAAGGAGGTCCCCCGACCGATGCAAAATGTCCACAATGCAACAGTTTATAACACAAATGGCAGAAGAAGGCATTTCTGTCAACAGTTAAAATCGCGACGAGCACAGCCGCCGCGACTAAAAAATGCGTCCAGTCACCGCGACGTGGAAATGAGAGCCTGCGCGAGGTCCCTGTCGATGGTCTCTGTAAACAAAAATGCGTCGACTTCAGCCGCCGCGACAATAAGCATGCACTAAATCGCGTCCACTGGGTGTGACGCGCATAAAGACAGAAATTCTGACTCCGAAAAATTTTTAAAATGGCTCAAAATCGCGTCGACCGTGCTCGACGCGAATCAAGCCAGTAACCCACCCCACAAAATTTTTTAGAAAAATAAACAAATGGCGATGAATCGCGTCGGCTGTCCCCGCCGCGATTCAAGCCAGTAAGCCAAAACGTAAAAAATTTCACAGAATGAACAAGTAGCATGCACACATTCAACTGAAAAAAATGAAAACTAAAAACTATATGCTAATCAACTTACATAAACATGAAATTAAATAAATAATGAATGATAAAAGTAATAAAAGAACGCCGCATGGGGCGAAAACAAAGTGGCACACGTGGGTGCCAAAAAAGTAACGCCACATGGGGCGCAAAAAGGAAAGGCACACGTAGGTGCCTAAATGAGGTACCCGAGCTGAAATGTAGAGTGTCCCACCGAGATCGCCAAGTTGTAGATTCTATTTTTCGCTCCCGTTTTACGGGGAGGACGAAAAATAGTCCACACCAATAACGTGTACGGATACACGTGAAAAAAAGAGCGATAGAGCAGACAGTGGCCCATCGGGCGATTAAAAGACAATAAAAGCAATAAAGACAAACCGTGATCGCCAGGTACTTTTCCTAAAAAGCACCAAAAGTAGGGACGGGTAAGAAAGAAGGTAATGTGTACCTTTTCACCCGTAGAAAAGAAGCGGGATGTGTGGGCGTCGGTTCACCCTCCTCCTCCCAGCGGCCGGCCGGCGAAGGAGATTCAGCTCGGGTACCTGAAGAGAAAAGACAACAAAACAAGAAGTAAAAATGGATTAGAAGACGTGTAGTAAAGAGGCCTTAAAAAAATGGAGACAAAAGACATAAATGAAAAGGGGATAACGCACCTTCTGGTGGCTTTATAAACCCCTAAAGACAGGTGTGTAGTTTGCATACATGCAATGTGAAAATGAAAAGAAAATATAAAGGACCACGTGGGGTCCGGAGGAAGGAAAAGCGGGGTGCTTCCGCGAGGAGGCCGGATGGCGTGGCGATGCTGTGGAGGGCAAATGAGAGGAGGAAGACGACGATGGCGACGATGGAGAGCTCAGGAGAGACGGAGACGATGAAGGGGATGGCGAGGAAGTGTACGGCGAGGCAGGGCTGCGTCGTGTGGAGTTTCCCCTCCCTCTCTCTCTCTAAAATCTCTCTTTTTCTCTCTTAAAACCCACTCTCTCTCTCTCTCTAAAACCCTCTCCGAAAAAACCCAAATGAAAAGCCTCTCTCGGTGAAGCGCTGGCTGAGTTTTAAGGTTCTGGGTCAAAATCGCGTCCAGGACAGCCGCCGCTTTTAATAAGGTCGGTTTGATAAGCGCGAATTGCTGAACTGCCTTAAAATCGCGTCTAGTACAGTGGACGCGTTTCAGACTCTCATGGTTTCAAGGCAACCGACTCCCATGGGCTGTCAGCCGACGGGACGTTGATGTGACTTTTCTAAATCGCGTCAAGTACAGCAGACGCCTTTTAATGTTCATCCAAAAAAACACGTCGACCAGAACGGATGCGAATAAAGAGATAGGTCGGCGATTGATTTAGCGACAGAACAGCGACGGAAAGCTCATGAATTGCATCCACCGAAACTGGCGCCTTTAATGTTCTTCAAGAAACGCGGCGACGAAAGGGGTTGCGAATTTGGAAGGCAGTTCAGCGACATAATATTTTGTCATCGCTAATCCGTCGCTGATTGGCGACAGATTAGCGACAGATATTTGACAGTCGCTGTTCCGTCGCTGAGTAACATTTTGCGACCAGACCCTTCCTGGGGGAAGCACTAAAGAAAAATTGGTGAAATTCAAGAAATATCGGAAAAATACTCTTTCAGGCAAAAAGAGGGACATTTTGGGCGTTACAGCGCAACTTGAAAACTTGTCCGCGGTGGGAAAATTCGCGTGTCTACAATCATCTCATTCATTCATATACTTCGTCAACATAGCCACATTCATTCATTCAAACACATATTGTAGTCATTCACAACACTTTTCATATTAATGTCAAATATATATTCACAACATCTATTTGTCCAAAATTATACCAAAGTGTTTCAGTGCTAACCACTAAATAGTGATCGTTTTGCCTCATCCACCGACACCTACATAGAAAGAAAACAATAAAAGAAGTTAACAAAAATGGTAGATGATTTTTTAAGTAGTATAAATTTTCAATAAACAAAAAACGTACATAATTTTGAATCCATAGAATTTTCTTTAGATCTACACTTATAACAATGTCTTCTGCCACTTGTTCATTCTCTAAATCTAACAATTTCACCTTCTTCCCTATCATTTGAAATTACATAAAAATTAGTCATTAATTATATTGAAAGAAATTATATAAAAATATTATAACTAGCTCAAGTTGAACAAAAATAAACCATAATTGACCAGATTTTTGGAAAAGGGTTACTTACTTTGTTGTGCCTTGTACCACTAACCACATTCTGAGATGCAAAAATGGATATACAGGACATTGTGTCACCCAGAAAAGACAACAAAGGAGAAGATACGATTAGTGGCAGAAATTGCTGCTGAAGATTAAAGAGAAATATTGAATCTGTTCACTAAGGGTTTTTTTTCTTCCTGAAAATCACATTTAACAAAACACCTATCAGATGCATTAGCATTCATGAAATGCTCTGTAAAATGGAACTAAAAAATGCATCAAAAAACTAGATAGGTCATGGTAAATTGCATGTTTTAGTCAAAATTCAATGAACCAATCAACAAAAAAATAACAAGCTTAAAAACCTATAAACTTCCTTTATTTCTCATTTAACCATGGAAAGCCTAGTTTTTTGGAGGCTGGTGTGGCATATCTAGCCTTTTTCCCGAAAAGTAGGTGTGGCATATCCACAATTCTATATTATAAGGGCCGCTTTGATAATATATTCCGGTACAACTTATCTAGAATAATATATTCCATTATCAAAGAGACCCTAAAAAAATAAGCAATGGTAGTGTCTAAGAAGAAAGAGGAAGGCAACCAAACTCACTTACAGACAATTGTCCTAAAAGGTGCTTCCAAGTTATAAATCCAAATGCCATAAGCACGTGACTTTATCAACATGACAACACGGAATTTGCTGATTAGTTTTCTTTTGGTTTTTCAACTACAGAAAGATGTGATCAATCTTTGATTTGGTATGTCCTGGGAAACACAATGATTCAAAATAAACAAAAAGTATTATGCTTTAGCATTTTGTTCTTTGTTCAGATTTCTGTAAAGAGCTAAAAACTAAATAGAAACAAAGACCATCAACTCAACTAACAGCATGCAGATCTGAAATTAAAAAGGAACCTCAGAAGTAATGTCTTAAGGGGAAACAATAACGCATTGCACAACAAACATGAAAGATCATCCACCGAAAAAGACCTCTGCTTTCTAACATAAGAGAAATAGAATAACCCAAATAGGAACAAATATAAAAGATCAGTTGCGCACCTTTCTTAACTGCATTAAGCTGCCAAACCTTTGCAATGAAAACAGAGAGGACTGGAGTCACAAAGATAAAGACACATAACTTTTCCTGTTACATAAGCATACAAAGAGAGAAAGAAAAGATGGTTATGGGGTGAGACGGTAGTTAAGAAAACAACTATATAGCAAACAACAGCGAAGAGCAAGTTAGTAATGGAGGATCACAGCCTAAAACTGTTCATGTAATACAGGGGATTGAACAACTATTATAAAGGAAAGTACTAATGTAATTGTTTCCTAAAAGAAAATGGAAAGTTGAAAATAAGTACCACTTACCTTTACCAGTAACATATGGGTAACATGTAGCACAAATAGAAGGGCACAGAAGAATGAGAAAAGACTCCTTCCAACTCCAATCCATATCTCTATGGCAAATCTATCCAACTCCAACCCATATCTCTATAAAACATGAACATACAAGTAGAATATGTAAGAAACCACAAAATAAAGTTCAGGTGGGATGAGAAAATGATAATATATTGACAAACTTACCGCATACTTTGTGAAGTACTACTTTCTATGCTCTTACTGTCGCTAGCAACTGCGGTCGACCGATGGCTGAACGGAAAGCAATTGGCACCTCTATAAAATATTAAAGACAAGAAGATAGGCACATACACACTCTAAGACCCCCCACTGCCCCCTCCCCCCTTCCCCCACCAAACTAGTTGAAATTCAAACTTAATTTGCATGATGACAGCAGGACAAAAATATGACATCCAACTGTAGATGTTGCCGAACGGGACGACGAGCGGTCTGCAAAGAGGGGAGATGGAAAACAAAATAAAATAGATATGGTAGAAGGTCATGTGGTGTGTGGATATGGTGGAACGGAAAGCGGGAAATAGCGGAAAATAAAAAGATCATCATCGCCAGTCACGCGACGGTGTCAGATGGAGGATGCATGGCGAGAGGTGCGAGATAGAAGAAGTGATCGCGAGCGTACTTTTTGGAGCAGGGAGATTGCGCAGGGGATGTGGGTCCTTTATTCCTCTACGAGCATGGCCAGCCGTGGTAGAGGGTGTTTTCCGTGTTGATTACCCTGACAAAGAAAAAGATAAACAAAGTGAAAAGGGGGATTAGCCACGTATAGTACACAATTCTAAATAAATGAAATGAAAGAATAAAAGAACATGGGGAACAACTTACCGTGTTGTGGCTTTTAAAGCCCTAGAGAATGTGGGTGTGTGTGTATGCATGCATGTGTGTGTAAAAGAAAAGGGAGTAAGAAAGCCACGTGGGACCCGAAAGTATAAAAAGTATAGAGGGGAGGGGGTGCTTCCCCAAGAGTTAAGTGGCGCGGCGGTGATGCCGGAGTTGGTGGAGGAGGATAGGAAGGAGCTTCCCACACACGTGGACGATGGAGGGGACACCAGTTCCGAACTCCAGGGGAGGAAGGTGTGGATTGGCATGGAAGGGTGGATGCTCCTTCGTGGGTTGGAGCCGAGGCGAGAATCTGGCAGGGCTTTGCCGCTATCATTGGACCCCCCTTACAAATGACCCTCGGGGGTCTATTTATAGGCAACATAGGTTTAAATCACGTTCGGCATAGCAGACGCGATATTCAGAGTGAAATGCGTCCGGGCGGCAGGCCGCGATTAGAATAGCGTCGGGCAAGCGCGTCGCGACTTGATTTAAATTACGTCTGGACGGCAGGCCGCGATTCAGAAGATCAAATTGATGTGATGGGCGCATCATGACCGTAGCCCCAGCTACGCTTGGAATCGTGTCGGGTCAGGCCGTCGCGACTTAAAACGCGGCGGTGGCTTAGCCCGATGCAATTACAACTTGCGTGATTTCAAGGCAATCGGCTCATAAATGCGATGTCTGCTGATGTGGGATTTTGGATTTGACCTTCTAAATAGCGTCTGCTGACAAGGATGCGATTCCAATTAGAGCATGTGCTAGATAAACGCGTCGGCTTTGCCAGCCGCGGATAAGGTACTCCTAAAAAGCGTCCACTGTAGCGGACGCGGATCAGTGAAGTTATTCATGGGCCTTTTGTGAACTAAATTTAGCTTGAAATAAAGAGGAAGCACCACGGAAGAATGGGTGATCCAGAAATATTGAAAAAAAAAAACACTCTTGCGAGACAAAAGGAGGGTCATTTTAGCATTACGGCGCCATATGAAATTTGCCCGCGGTGGAGTCGAATTCGCGTGTCTACACCAGCAAAGAACAAATATCAAACTAGAGGCAAAAAACTCAATATGTCTCTCCATTTGTCAAAATGGGATATATATATATATATATATATATATATATATATATATATATATATATATATATATATATAGGGGCGTACAGTATCTCCATGGGTACATACATCATTCAAAATCTTTTTTTTTAATAAAAAAGAGACGCTAAATTTATTTAATAAAATTGGGAGAGAACGAGGGGCATGGTCAAAAACCAAGATCATTGTTCTATTAACAAGACATGCTAATTTAAACATGGAAAACCTCACATGCTAATAACCAAAAAATCAGTGCAGTGATAGGAGCATGCTAATAAACAACACAAAAGGTGAACATAAATTCTCTCGTAGCAGCCCGCAGAAGAAGGATGACAATTCAGTGTTGTTTGCATTGTCAAAAAAGGAAAATTTTCTATGAATCTGAAAACTGCGATCCCAAAGCATTTCCAACTTTTAAAAGCATGCAAATAGCACGACCAAAATTTTCTACTTATCCTCTACATCGACGGCTATAAAAAAATTACTCTCAACTCAAATACTAAATTCATAGAGTAGAAAATCACAACATCCTTCGTTCAAATTACCATCACAATAATACTATACAATCATGAAAATTGCATTACTGAAGTAAAAAAAGGGCAACAAATACCGAAGTATGCTTAGTCTACCCTTCACGCGCTGGCCGCAGACTGCTTCCTGGGAACGGCCTGAGCACCTATACAACAGAAGTATAGAACAAATTAATCACCAACAAAAAAAACGAACGGTAGAAACCCCCAGAGCTGTGAAGAAGCTTCGTTGCAATACCTTCACGGAAGCCAATCTTGAAGCGATGGGGTACAAGGCGGAGGTACCACATCCTCCCAGTCCCGGTCTTCTTTCTCCGGATCGCCTTCAAGCTCCAGTTATCTATGCCAAAGCGAAACGCGCAAACACCATTAGGCCAGTAAAAGCACCACGCCTCAAGGAAACTGGCGAAAATGGAACAGATCCGGGGAGGGGAGGATTCCGCCGGGCGAAGATGCAGCATGAGGAGAGGTTACATTTACGGATCCGGCTGGAGGGGTAGCCGCAGGCGCCGCACCGGCTCTTCTGGATAAGGAGTAGCAACTGCGGGATAAGTGTCGTAGTTCATTCTCAGTTTGTGGAATATTTTTCCACATCTAAGGTCTCTAGGGATAAAAGACATATATTAAAAAAAGAAAAGAAAAAAAGAGACAAAATAAATAGAAAATAATAAAATAATCAATAGAAAAAATGAGATGATTAAAAAGAGATGATGGAATAAAATTTCGTTCAAAAAAAAGAGACAAAAAAATTTAAAAAAAATGAAGAAAAGAAAAGAAAAGAAAATATAGAAAAAATAGAAGAAAGAAAAAAATAGAAAAAAATAGAAAAAATAGAAGAAAGAAAAAAGAAAAAAAATAAAAAATTAATCATGAAAATGAACATAACAAAATAAATGTACAAATAGAAAATAGAATATTTGATTTAAGAAATCGAGTCTCTCTGCCCACGTGTTGGGCTCCCATACTCGAATTCTTAATCAATCTATCAGGAGCTGCAACTGTGGGATAAATACCGCAGTCCAGCCTCAGATCGTGAAATGTTGCCACATCTGGGGTCTCCAAAGATATAAAAAGAATCCACCCTTAAGAAGCTGCAACTACGAGATAAATAACGTAGTCCAGCCTCAGATTGTGAAATGTTGTCACATCTGAGGTCTCCGAGGATATAAGAATCCATCCTTAAAGAGCTGCAACTACGGGATAAATACCGTGGTCCAGCCTCAGTTCGTGAGATTAGTACCGCGTTTGAGGTCTCCGAGAATATAAGAATTCATCTTCAAGGAGCTGCAACTACAGGATGAATACCGTAGTCCAGCCTCAGTTCGTGGGATTATTTCCGCGTCTGAGGTCTCTAAGAATATAAGAATCCATTTCCAAAGAGCTGTAACTACGGGATAAATACCATAGTCTAGCCTTAGTTCGTGGGATTAGTTCCTCGTCTAAGGTCTCCAAGGGTATAAACATCTATCTCCAAGGACCTGCAACTATAAGAAAAGCATTGTAGTTCGATCTCAACTGGTGGGGCAATTGCCACGTGAGATCTCCGAAGATTTAAGAGTTAAAATCGGGTTGCCATGTTCGATGTTTATATAATCAGATCATTTTGCAAGAACCGTATATTATCTCATCCTTTTTGCGGCGGTTCAGGGGATTTAACATTGAGCTTTGACATTCCACGCCCAAGATCCCCTAAGTCAATATGGTGGAGCCACCTTCACAATGGTCGATGGTTTGAGATGACGTCATTATGCTTCAACGTCAGAAGGATCTAACAACTCATGGAGCTAAATTCGACATTGCCTCGACGACATACACCCTCCAGTCTTTCATGTTCAAGAACTCTGAGAGTACACTATTGAATGTATGCTCGCGGTGCCTATCCTACGACATTTCTATATTAAAAAAATGAAATTATAAAAAAATGATGAACAAAAGGGCTAAAAATAGAGATACCCGTCGGACCTACTCGAATTCCACTGCCGAGTAGGGGTAAAAAGGACAAGAAAAATCCGGCCACGATGAAAACCCGAAAGGGCGTCGTGGGTAAAATTGGGAACCCTGCTACGTGAAAATCCGAAAGGGCACGTAGGCAAAAGCAAAAAGGGGCTAACTCCGGTGAAAATCCGAAAAGGCGCTTGAGTTAGTAAGGTGGTAAAAAAAAAGAAAATGAATGAAGTCAAAACGTCAAAATAGCAAGAAGGGGGAGTTCCATCCCTGCTCTTTCAAGAAATCCTCTTTTTGCTATTCATTCTCCGAATCCAGCTATGCACTCTCTAGTCAATACAAGACCTCAAAACTTAGACAAGCTGTCTCTTGCTATCTATGCCTCACCTTATATGTGCTTGCTCTCGCCAAGTAGACCCTAGGGTTAGATAGCCTCTGCCTTTTCAAAATTCCAAATAAAGCTTAGCATTGACTTCTTGCCTTGGCTAACCAATAGATGCTTACCTTTAGAACACCCGCTGAAGCTAGCACATAGGTTTTCTAGATTACCATTTTGCAATTTGCCTAAATAACCCCACACCATCTACCAGCATCATGGTATGATTAGTGGTCGAGTTACCTTCCACTCATGAATCTCTTCGTATAATATATATACATATATATATGTATACCAAAAAAAAAAACAAAAAAAGCATAAAATAGAGGTGCCTCGCTGGATTTGTCTAGGTCTCCCCTAGACAAGGGTAAAAAGAGTTAGAACCCGGTCATGGCGAAAACCCGAAAGGGCGTCATGGGTAAAATTGGGTACCCCGCTACGTGAAAACCTGAAAGGGCGCGTAGGCAAAAGCAAGAGGGAGTCGGATTGGGTGAAAACCCGAAAGGGCGCTCAATTCGATAATGTGAAAATAAAAAAAATCAATCAAAGATAGATACCAAAGGCAAGCAGGCTTCAAGTCTCTAGAAAGGAAATCCTGACAGAAGTGGTACTTGACAGTCAAGGCTCATCTTCTTGTCAGTGTCAGCCAATGCTCATCTTCATGTCAGTGCCGGCCGAAGCTAGTCATCATCACCAGCCGTTGCTCGTCTTCATGTCACTGCTAGCCGAAGCCCGCCTTCATGCCAGTTGAAGTTTATCTTCACAACAGTCAAAGCTCATATTCATGCCAATGCTAGCCGAGGCTCATTTTCATGTCAGTGCTAGCAGAGGCTCCTCTTCGTATTCGTGCCAGCCAAAGTTCATCTTCGTGCTAGCTGAAATTGTCTTGTTCCAATCGGATTTCTATCTCAAAGGGGACAAAGCAAAACTTCGTTGTATGTGAAGTGGATTCTAACAAATTTCAAGTCTCTGGAGGGAAATTCTTGATAGAGTTGGTCGACAACCAACGAAGCATGTGTCAACAGATGATCTGTTCTAATAGTTTTCAAGTTTCTGGGTGGATAATATTGAAGAAACCTGTCGATACCCAGACATAACAAAAGTCAAGAGAGGAAGGCAATAGCACATTAATCTAGCTATGAGCTAAGTGGCATTAATAAGAGCTACAAGATCTCCAATACGTTACTGGGATTGCTAAAAGCTACAAACGAACACTGCACCACTCGTCTCTCGCTTGCATTGTTCGCAGGTGGGGGGCATTTGTGGGCACCCAAAAAATTCTGCCATGGCCTCCTTGGCCCAGTCCCATTTGAAGGAAAACAGACACATTAAAAACTCACTAAAAGACCACTCCACAAGGCCCATAACCCAATAGCCCATCCACCCCATGCAAGGGGGTCATCCTAAGCTACCTCTTACCTCCCCACCACAAGAAAAAAAGCTGCTGTTGCAGTAGTAAAAAAGGCTCCTCCTATCCCATTTATTGTTGGCCACGCAGAGAAGGAGGGAGGGGGCTGGAAGCTTCCTTGGCTAGCTTCCTTTGGCTGGCTACGGAAGAGAGCAGGAGGGGGGTTTTTCTTCTTCCTGGAGGTTGGCGGTTAGCAAAGGGAGGAGAGCATCTCCTGCTGGGTTGCGTAAGAGGTTTGGAAGAGAGAAGGGAGAGAGGCTCTCTCTTGCTTCTTGGTGGCTGCCTACGTGAAGGAAAAGAGCAAGGGAAAAGGAGGGCGGTTGGCTGCTGTGGGCTGGGCAAGAAGGCTGAGCAGAGAGGAGAAGAGAAACTTGGGCAACAAGGGAGCCCCTCTTGGGCTGGCCTCCACCTGGTTCCCGGGAACAAGAGAAGCAAAAAAGAAAGAAGAAAAGAAGAAGTGTGAGAAGAGAGAGAGAGGAGGAAGAGGGGGACTGCCACGGCAGTCCCCATGTGTGTTCCTTTCCATTGTCTTGTATTTCCCTTCCTCTCATGTAACCTCATATTCTCAATAGTGAAAAGATTCCCTCCCGTTCTCATATGTTTTTTTGTATGGTCTGTGTGCTCTTCCCCTTCCCCCTTTCTTTTTTTTGCTTCAGTTCTATTTTCTTGTGCTTTAACATGGAACCGAAATGCTCTCTATATGTGGTAAATAGGTCTGCTCTTTACCATGTGTTTTTTCTTTTATCTTCTTTTCTTATTTTGCATGAGACCACCCCATTACCTCATACAGGACATTGGGGAGGGCCATTGAGTATTTCTCAGCCCAACAAGGGCACCCTATGAGAAATTACCCACTGCCATGGTATGTTTGCTGCAATAGGTCCCTTTATTTGATGCTATTTTATCCGGATTTTTATGCATCAACTGTGACTGTTGAAAGCCCAATACAAGGAGCTCATGTAGGGCCATGTATGTGCCTCCTTTGATGGGTCTAAGGGCAGACAAGGCACTGTTCAAATCCCCTTGTCATTGCCCCCGACTGGACACTCAGATCATCTGTGGATTTTGAGAACCATGTCTTCAAATGGCTGCCGATTCGTTGTTTCTTGCGGTTTTGAACAAGAAGGGTTGGGTAAACAATACCCATGCCCGGTTCAAGCCAACAGACAGATTTTGCATATGTTAAATAGTCCGTCAGCCCGACCGGATGCTCAGATTATCGTCGGATTTTGAGAACCGTGTCTTCAAAGTGCTGCCAATTCGCTATTTCTTGCGGTTTTGAACATGAAGGGTTCGGTAAACAATACCCATGCCCGGTTCAGGCCCATGGATGAATTCCTTGTATGTTGAATAGCCCGTCAGCCCGACCGGACGCTCAGATCATCTCTGGATTTTTAGAACCGGGCCCCCAAAGTGCTACCGATTCGTTGTCTCTTGCGGTTTTGAACATGAAGGGTTGGGTATATAATACTTGTGCCCGGTTCAAGCCTATAGATGGATTCTTCATATGTTAAATAGTCCGTCAGCCCGACCGGACGCTCAGATCATCACTGGATTTTGAGAACCGTGTCTTCAAAGTGCTGCCGATTCGCTGTTTCTTACGGTTTTGAACATGAAGGGTTGGGTAAACAATACCCATGCCCGGTTCAAGCCTATAGATAGATTCTTCATATGATAAATAGTCCATCAGCACGACCGGACGCTCAGATCATTACTGGATTTTGAGAACCGGGCCCCCAAAGTGCTGCCGATTCACTGTCTCTTGCGGTTTTGAACATGAAGGGTCGGGTAAACAATACCCGTGCCCGGTTCAAGCCTATATATGGATTCTTCATATGTTAAATAGTCTGTCAGCTTGATCGGACGCTCAGATCATCGCTGGATTTTGAGAACCGTGTCTTCAAAGTGCTACCGATTCGCTGTTTCTTGCGGTTTTGAACATGAAGGGTTGGGTAAACAATACCCATGCCCGGTTCAAGCCTATAGATAGATTCTTCATATGATAAATAGTCCATCAGCACGATCGGACGCTCTGATCATTACTGGAGTTTGAGAACCGGGCCCCCAAAGTGCTGCCGATTCGCTGTCTCTTGCGGTTTTGAACATGAAGGGTCAGGTAAACAATACCCATGCCTGGTTCAAGCCTATAGACAGATCCTTCATATGTTTAATAGTCCGTCAGCCCGACCGGACGCTTAGATCATTTCTGGATTTTGAGAACTGTGCCCCCAAAGTGCTGTCGATTCGCTGTTTCTCGCAGTTTTGAACATGAAGGGTCGGGTAAACAATACCCATGCCCGTTTCAAGCCTATAGACAGATCCTTCATATGTTAAATAGTCCGTCAGCCCGACCGGACGCTCAGATCACTTCTGGATTTTGAGAACCGTGCCCCCAAAGTGCTGGCGATTCGTTGTTTCTTGCGGTTTTGAACATGAAGGGTTAGGTAAATAATACCCACGCCCAGTTCAAGCCCATAGATGGATTCCTTGCAGGGTAAATGGTCTGTCAGTCCAACTGGACGCTCAGATTATTCCTGGATTTTGAGAACTGTGCATAAATGGGGCCGCAGAATCACCATGATTTGACATTTTGGACAAAAGGGCCGGATAACTTAATTCCCACGCCCTGTCTAGAATTGAGCAGAACCCTTTCATGGTCTGGATGCCATTTCCTTCCAACCCGGCCTTTGAGTCCTCCGTTTTCCCTGTGTTTTGTGCATGGCAAGGGTTGCCGAATCACTTTGGCTTGTGAACAGTGCTGTCGATTCACCTCTGCCGATTCACCCCTGCAGAATGAGTCTGGCTGCCGATTCATCCATGCCGATTCGCCCCCCCCCCCCCCTGCAGAAGGGGTTTGGCTGCCGATCTGCCCTTGCCGAATCGCTCCCGCAGAATGGGTTTAGCCGCCGAATCGTTTTGCTTGCCGAATCAAATGGATTGTGCATGATGAAGTTTCGGCATATAAGAGTCAAATGAGATCGAATCACGAAAAGAATCATGATAATCAAAGCATATGTCAAAGTCATTGCATTGCCAAATAGAAAGATTGTGTAATAAATAAAAGAACAAACAAACAAGCATGCAAATTGACCTTTAAAAGATGAAGAGCATACACATTCAACTCTCTCGTAATCTTAACTGCAATTTTGTGGTTTCATTTTGCACCTTTATCGGATGTTTCCGTTTCAAGGTCATAAGGCTTTCTAATCTGGCGATTAATCAAGGGTTTTCTCTCTCCAAGAGATGTAATTAATATAACGTCGTTGCGTTCAGGCAACGACGGGATCTTGGTCCCGACCCGATCTTCACAATCGTTTGACGAAGTCAAATGGCGCGCACAATAGACCTAAAGTCCTTCGACTCCCGGAGGCAGAACATGTTGTCACTTTAGTGACTGGCACGCCCGCGCTATGCGATTACCGATTCATCTCACGTCACCGTTGCTCGAGTAGCATTCGACGGGACTTGGATTAGCAATATGCATCCATGAGAACATGAGAAAACATGATAAAAAGGATGAAAGAACAGAGATTTTAAATTTTCTTTTAAAATCCATTTCCACAGCGTGGCACGCCCGGTGGGACCAAACTTCCCTTCATCTCTTCGCCAGAATAGAAAGCCATGTGGCCTTACATAATCGATAATGATTATCATTTTGAATTGACTAACAGGTACTAACAGAACAATGGATGGAGTGCATTTTGGACCGCTGGTAGTCCAAGATCATGCCAGGTACGGCTACCTAGCCGTGCCGACTCGGTTCGGGAGCTTCCCTCCAGTTGTGGAGTTCCCCAATTTCCTGGGGGTCCCGTTCGTCGACATTTTACACCCAGAGACCAAAAAGGAAGCTGAAGTTGGACACAAAGTTGAAACCAAAGAGATCACTGAGGAGTTAAGCTGCCACGTTCATCACGTGGAACGTGGCCATCTTAACAAGAACAAAGGGAAGGGAATCAACAGATGCCCGCAACAGATAACAGAGGATGAGAACATTGTCACCCATCGCGCACGAGTTTCCAACTCAGGGAGAAGTGTGCAGATTGGAGATCTCAGAATTCATCTGCAAGCCAAGAGAACTGAAGCTGTACCAGAATGGGTTACAACGACAGTACCCGTGAAGAACTCGTTTTAAGGTTTAACGGAAAAAAGAGAAATGTTTAACACCTTCAGGGGCAAGCTGCCCTCAAAGCCCATCAAATTCATGCAGGTCTGGCGACCTAAGAGAGTGCAAAAGCCTAGGCTGGAAGAGCCTACACTAGAAAAGGATGTACCAAAAGAAGTAGCTGATGAAAGGGTCCCTGACTACCATAGGCCATCCAGAGGCTTCAGGGCCAGAGTTCGGCAAGGGGGGGCATGTGCTTATGCCCACTTCCATAACAAGAAGGCAGAGCTGTGGAAGTCCGCCCATATTCCACCTATCCGGGAAAGGTCTCTCTTACCGACGCTCTCAGCCACATATGACCGGCAGGGGAAAACACAGGTCATGTACGACCGCATTCCTCATCTCGTAAATGCCCCGCTACGGCAAGCGAGAATGCAAAGAGATAAAGGAGCCCCTCAAGCGAAAGCTGAGAGCAGTACTGATGAGAACAATGTTCTATGCGAACACGATCATGAACAGATCGGGAGAGCCAAACCCCGGGTATCAGTTTTTGAAAGGTTATCCTTTCCTCCTCAAACTTCCCGAAGGGTCGAAAGAGACCGAAACGGGAACATTAAAATCTTTGCATGTCACATGGCTGGCATAAGAAGCCGTTATGGAGCCTTGCCGACCGATGATGAAGAGCTGGTAGAACTGGCTGAGAGGCCCAGTGCCGTTACAAGAAGAAGAGCAGTTGTGGCAGCTCTAACAACAGCATACGGAGGAGTTAGCACCTCCCCAACCCAAATGACGACAATTACCGCCAATGTGGTCACCGCCCAGGGCAGTGGGGGCAACGATGAGATTCCCCCGCCACCACCACCAGAAATGACTCCTGGGGGCACAATGCGGGAGATTCCTCTTGCTGCACCCCTAGATCCAGCTACCCTGGAGCTGCTGCAACAATACCAGGCCAAAATTGAAGAGCTCAAAAGGCAGATTAAATGCAAAGAGACTGAGGGACATGCATCCTGAGAAGCTGAGGGCTCAGGGAAGACTCCTCAAAGGACCTTAGGGTCAGTCGAGGCCTCGAATCAACGCATTGTCATGCAGTAAATGAACAACCACAACAGACGTCTTTGGCTACGGCTTAGCAACCGCGTCCACAGACTCAATACCAACTCCTGCAGCCACAGTTCTTCCAACAACAGCAGCAGCCATATCAGCCGCTGCAAGGCTATCCCGTGCAACAACAGTCATTGTCTGCTCATGCTCCTGAGCAGCAACTTGAAAACCAAGTGCCTACCATCAACACTCCAAACAATAAGTTGGCCCACCTCCATCCAAATCTTGCAGATCCAACACTAATATGTGGCTTGATGGAGCTGGCAGAAAAGGGCAACAACTCTGCTACCTTACCTAATGCTCACCAGACTCCATACTCTCCACGTCATGATACGCATTGCGTCGATGCGATGGGAAGCTTGACTCTTGATGCGCCATGCAGGCCAAAGTCTCCTGGGTCCTCATCGGTGGGGTATACACGTTCAGATTCCCCCACCATATCCAGGATAGACCAGCCGGATAGGTGGTCGATGTCTAAAGTAGACCCCTATGTGGTTGAGGAGGAAGTCCCAATAGAAAAGTTCTTTGCCATTGCCCAAGAGCATGATGAATCAGCTCATAATTATATTCAAAGGTGGAGGAACCTTACTAGAAGGTACAAACAACCACCATGTGAAGAAGATGTTGTCCGCATGTGCAAGCACAATTTGTGGGAGGAAATCTTTGAAAGAACGGTCAGAATTGATATCAAAACCTTCAGCCGACTGAGCAATGTTGCGTCTGATATCGAGGCATTCCTCGCCAAGTATTCTTCTGCCGATGAGGCAAACCAAGAGAAAAGACAGCCCAAGGGTTTAACAACTGCTAAAGGGGTGGCCAGCTCCCCACCTGCCTGCCAAGTTGTCAAAGCCAAGAAAGCAAATTCTGCTACAAGAGAAACTGCAAAAGTCTTATTCCTTCCCAAGGAACAAAACAAGGGTCCTCTTTGAGCTAGCCCGCGAACACAATAAGCTTGTCTTGCCAAGTCCTAAAAGGCCAAAGGACTCCAAGAGGAGAGGTGATCCACTCTTTTGCCTTTATCATCAAGTGGTGGGCCATGCCATAGAAGATTGCTATGTGTTCAAAGATGTGTCCTAAGCATTGATCAACAAAGGAGAACTGCAAATGGGCGAGTACAAGGTGGATCCGCCACGCCCACATGAAGCCCAAGCCCGACAGGAAGCGCGGCAAAAGGCTGTAAATGTAGTTTCTCTATATCAACAGCTACCCCAAGAGATGCCAAAGGGTAGGTCTGAAAGGATGCAGACACCCAGGAATGAGGTAAAATGCAAAGAAGCCGAAAGAACAGACAAAGCTCTGCAAATATGCACTTGCTATATGACCGTAGTGGATGGTCAACACGGGGATATGCCCCCTGAGCAAGATGAATTGCCAAGGCTCAATGAAGGGCCGAATCCTCCTGTCAGGAGGGAAGAAGCCGCAGATATAACAGCAACTGATAATATCAGTAATCTGCCACCTACCCCTCTAGGAGGGGCCCCAATTGAAGTGATATCTGATATCCCTAGCACTCATACATATGATCCTGCTGTGACAGCATTGCTACGGAGATACCAACAAGAAATTGAAGTGCTGAAGAAGCAAATTGAAGAAAGGGACGCCCAGGCTCTTGCACCAAGAGAAGCAGGGGGCATAGTGGGGGTACCACAAGTTGACACCAACCTGCCCCATGATAGCCCACAAATGCGTCGTTAAACACGTGACTAACAATCTCAAATTATCGGCCTACACTAAATATTTTGACAATAGTTAAGTGGTGAGAGCCGAGTCAAATCCACGGGGAACTAGATTTTAGAATTGAAAACCTTGGATTTTTATTTAGGAAAATAATGTTGTGATATTTAAACTAAGTTGCATTAAATAAAACTAAACTAATTAAACTAAGTAAATAGAGAGAGAGATAAATAGTGGATTAGAGACAAAGAGACAAAGTTCTAAAATTGCATTTCATTAAATAAAATAGTTAACAAAAATTGTTTGATATTAAACGAAGTAAATCAACAACTATCCTAAGAAATACTAGAAAATAGAGAGAGAAAGGAGAGAGAGAACGAGAGAGAGAGAGAGAACAAAAGAAGAGAGAGAGAGAGAGATGAAAGAGAGAGGAGCGATAGGAGAGAGAGAGAAGAGAGAGAGGAGAGAGAGCACGTGAAAGAGAGAGGAGAGAGGCGCGAGAGGAGAGAGAGAGAGGAGAGAAGAGAGAGAGATGAAAGAGAGAGGAGAGATAGGAGAGAGAGAGCAAGAGAGAGGGGAGAGGAGAGAGAAGAGAGAGGAGCGGCGCGTGAGAGAGAAGAGAGAAAAGAGAGAGAGGATAGAGAGGAGAGAGAGAGGAGCGGCGGCGCTGCTGCGCTACGTGCATGCAAAAGCATGCACGTAGAGCAGCAGAAGGGGAGGCAGCTTGGCGCGGGCCTAGGTGCGAGGGCGGCCTGGGCTCGGGGCACGGGGCGGCCTGGGCGTGGGGTGGGGCGGCCTGGGCTCGGGGCCGGGCGGCCTGGGCGCGGGACAGCGTGCCCGAGCGCGGGGCAGCGCGCCCGAGCGCGGGCGGGCAAGCGCGCAGGGGCCCGGCGGGGGTCGGCTGGTGCGGCGCCGTTCTGCTTCGTCCACCGAGAGAGAGAGAGATCGGGAGAGAGGGAGAAGAAGAAAGAGAAAGAAAAAGGGAAAGAGAAAGAGGAGAAAGGAGGTGCGCAGGAGAGAGGGAGGAGAAGGAGAAAAGAATTGAGAGCCGCCTTTAAAAAGAGGAGGGAATTCTTTTAAAATATAGATAGAATGAAGAGAGGAAAGAAGAGAGAATTAAGAGGAAGGGTTTTAAAAATAGAGAGAGAGATTAAAATGAGAGAGTTTTGAAAATTAGAAAGAAAGAGAGAGAAAGAGAAAATATAATTTAAAATTAGAATCTCTCCTCATTGTCTCTTATCCATCATGGTCCATTAGCAAATTCTTGTTGAGTGACCCATTATCCTGCAAACAAAGCACATACAAAGATTTAATCAAATTATTGTTTCTGTAACAAAATAATAATGGATTAATATAAAATTGAGCATCAATAGATAATAAACCATCATGATTATCATCAATAATTATGCATTTATCACACCCCCCAACTTACTCATTGCTAGTCCCTTAGCAATACAAACAACTGAATAATTGGGACAAACAAAAGTTCAAACATCATATTTCATGGCAAGATAGTAAGAATGAGAATGCTTGATCATAAGTATTTCAAGTTCCAGTCGAGAGTGTCAAAGGCAAATATGTCAGTTCATGTCATTAGACAGTTCCTCAAGATACACACAAAATTTCATAACTTTTTGTTCAATGTTTGAGCATCAAAGAGAGAATGCATGGGCTTTTTACTTATCACTCAAGGATGGTATCAACTCTACACTCCTTAAATTCGATCCTCGAATTACAGGTAGCTTTCACTCTACCCAATTCTTTTTTTTATGTTCTTTTTCTTTTCTTCTCATTTACATGGTACTGTAGTTCCCTTCACCGTTTGACGCGAGTCTCAACTCTTACCTTAGGAGCCACAGGCCCGGTTACTAAGATCAGGGGCATTTTTCATGTTTCTTTTTTTTTTCACTACTACACACATTTTTACATTTATTTGTAGGCAGGTAACATTTTCCCCACGATTGGTCATCAATAGGAATGTAGAATATCAATCAATCAACCTGAATGTTCGGTAAAAATCTCATCATCCATTTGAATAGCTCAAAACAATACTTTTTCTATGTTGATGAAATTTCAAATGTATTTTGAGGAAGATGTTAAAAACATAACTAGTTAACTCACCCCTTCAACTCACCATCTTCACAAGTACACACTATGAGTCAAGCTAGGAAAAAAAAAAAAAACTTGCATGAAATATGAAGCATGAAGTACAATGTTAGGGACAAAAATTTGAAATACAACTTATATCTCTCCCCCCAACTTAAATGACATTGTCATCAATGGCATAAAAGTAATGACAATAGAATAAAACCAATGTAAGTTAAGAAAGGAGAGATGCAACCTGATGATCACATGCGGGTGGTTGCACACTAGTTTCATCAAAGGATAGTGGCCAGCAAACACCTAAGACACAAAATAAAAATGAAATCAATAGAAATTAATTTTCCTAAAAATATTGGGTTGCCTCCCAACAAGCGCTAAGTTTAATGTCTTCAGCCAGACACATGGGGGTAACAGGGTCACGTAACACCCCCAATCAATTGACGCCAAATTTTTTCTTTGTAAGGCATCACCAGCCATGGTGGGTCAAGTGTTCCAAATGTACTTAGCAGATCAGTAAAGGATAAAGAAATTGAGGCACTCAAGATCATATCTTCAATTAAGAAATTTTTATTTGCGCACTTAAGATCTTTATATGTGTTGAACACATCAATGCGGACTTTATTATTTTCTCCATTTTCACCCACAACTTCCATTTTCAGATGCGCTTTCATGATGTTCAGGTCAGATTGAGTTGAATGCTCAGAGGATTGTTTAAACTCCACAGGCTGACTTGTGTCAAAAATAGTAGCATGATCTGGAATGAAATGGATATGACTTTCAACACAAGGATGCTTAAAAGTTTCAAGTGTAGTTGACCAATCAGCTAGTGATAGCATGTCCATGAACATGTTGGGTTTGCCAAGGTTAGGCTGAGGTAGGAATTCTATGTCTTTCTCAACATCAAGAGAGACCCAGTCAATGTGGACTTTAGGCAGAATTGCTAATTCATCTCTTACCCAATAAGAATGATTAATGATTACACCCAACCCTTTCTCCACACTCACTTCTTCTTTGTCACCCACTTGAAACAATGTCACATCAAACTTGGGCCCAACATCTAGATGACATTCTTTTTCGTCTCCCCCCAACTTGTGTTCAGCTAACTCACTAGAGCTTTCCTCAAGTATGACATTATGGATGGAGTCTTCTTGATGATCAGTTTCATGTTGGGCCAAGACTTTAGATTGATTTTCAATGGCACCCATCTCCTCCTGATTTGACTCATTAATATTATCTCTCATTTTCCAAGTGGGCGTGTCCACAATCATGTTGGACTGAGAATCTGTGGATGGAATTTGAGAGTAAAATTGTTGGTCACAATCAAGATAATGATGTTCATATTTGTCAATGGGTTGACATGGTGATTGGCCATCTTTCCTCCTTTTGATTTCTATGAGTTGCGCAATCAGGAGGTCAGTTTTGACAAATGATTGCTCTAATTCTTGTTGTTTATGGGCGAATGTTTGCTCAAAGACTTGTTGGTTATCATGGAATTTTTGCATAAATTGCCCAAATTGATCATCAAATAGGCCTGATTGTGGGGGAGAAGTATAAGTGGACTACGGATATACATGTCCCTCATGATGGCTTTTGTCATGAATATCAATTGGCATTGGGCCCAATGTTGAAAGTTTTGGATAGGTAGATTTTGGGCTTGGGCCAGAATAGGTTGATCTCTAAGTGTTAAATGTGGCATTACTTCTCCAAGTGGTTGGAAGGGTGTGCCATCAGGAGCATTTGTTAAGCACACAGGTAGATCAATGCCAAAATTTTTTTGATCGAACCATGATATGATTTCGGCACCTAGAAAGGGTCCTTGAATTTCCCCTTGAGGATCTTGATAGAGTAAACTCAATTTTTCAGGGGAGACACATTGGTCAACTTTTGAGTAAGGAGTGGGTGTGGATAACACTTGAAAGGTTTGGGTCTGTTCTTGGGTTGAGGGATGTGATGAGATATAAAGTGGGTCAATATATTTCCTCCACCCTGAATCATACATGTGATCTTTAATTCGGTGACCATGAATCAGATGGGCTTGAGTCCATTTGGAGCCATTGGACTGGTAAGTAGAGGTTGATGGATAAAGTGGGTGAGGTTGAGAGTGCATACCATAGTGGGCTGATCCAATTTGTCCAATTGAAGTGCCAATTTCATAACCATGATTGTCAACCCACATAAATATCTTTTTTTTTGTTTTTTTTTTAATTTTTTTTATTGTTTCGAAATATCTGATTTTTTTTGTATTTTCAAATAAGTTAGCAAACAATTAATCCTATGACACCTATGGTTCCCTAGGACATAAACATTTGATTTCTCACTAATCAACTGAGGCCTAACTCAAATCCACTCTCAAGCTCGTTAACCGGTCAGGTAAGAGGTGGGAAAGTGGGAGGTTCCCCCTGCTCTCACAGGGACCTAATTAAGTAACCACTTGTCCACTTAGGCGTTTGCCAATAAACCTCTAGCCTTAGACACCAGTCTCCAAACTTGATAGTAGGCCCAAGTGGGCCTAAGTCTCAAAGCGAACCCTAGGTCAAGTTTCTACTTTCTTTTATTGGGCTTGGGAATGCAAAAGATGCAGGAAGTTGTGGTTTATGGGCTAAGGAAGGGTGATCAAATCCCCACCTTATCTTGTTAAGGAAATTGTCCTTAAAATATTTTAGAAATGATGTGCACATCACAAAATCAAGTAAGGGGTTCTATGCAAGCATGACAATGCATGATCATGATTTTAAGAAAGTTGAGATTCTCACCTTGCCTCCTGCAATCTTCGACAAGAAAGTAAACTTTTCAAAAAGAAAATTACCTAAAGATGGAAATCTAAATGATGCATGTCCTAAAGATGGAAAGTTTCTAATCTTGACATGACATCTTTTATTGGATTCAAGTGATTGATTTTTTTAATTTTTTTTATTAATTGTCGAAACATGGCAACTAAGAAAAGGAAACTCGATCAAGAGAGTTTTAAGGGTACTTACCTCCAACGCAATCCCTCATTCTTTTGGAAAGTTAAACAAATAGAAAGAGTGAGAGAGAGAAGGAAACTCACCTCACTTACCATTTTTTCTAATTTTTTTTGTGCAATTTTCGGATTTGTTTTCCAAAACAGCCCCTTTTACTTACAGATCTCCCTTTTAGTGACATATTTCTGACAGATTCTTCAATTTTGTAATTTTCAAGATTTTTCACTCTTTATTTGATAACTACAAAAAGAAAGAAAATGTTAGCCTGAATATATACAAGAAAAAACTAAGATTATCAAAACTAAAAATCTAATTTCCCGGCAACGGCGCCAAAAATTGATAGTTCACAAATGCGTCGTTAAACACGTGACTAACAATATCAAAATTATCGGCCTACACTAAATATTTTGACAATAGTTAAGTGGTGAGAGCCGAGTCGAATCCACGGGAAACTAGGTTTTAGAGTTGAAAACTTTAGATTTTTATTTAGAAAAATAATGTGGTGATATTTAAACTAAGTTGCATTAAATAAAACTAAACTAATTAAACTAAGTAAAAAGAGAGAGAGATAAAGAGTGGATTAGAGACAAAGAGACAAAGTTCTGAAATTGCATTCCACTAAATAAAATAGTTAACAAAAATTGTTTGATACTAAACCAAGTAAATCAACAACTATCCTAAGAAATACTAGAAAATAGAGAGAGAAAGGAGAGAGATAACGAGAGAGAGAGAGAGAGAACAAAAGAAGAGAGAGAGATGAAAGAGAGAGGAGCGATAGGAGAGAGAAAGAAGAGAGAGAGGAGAGAGGCGCGAGAGGAGAGAGAGAGAGAGGAGAGAAGAGAAGAGAGAGAGAGAGATGAAAGACAGAGGAGCGATAGGAGAGAGAGAGAAGAGAGAGGGGAGAGAGGAGAGAGAAGAGAGAGGAGCGGCGCGTGAGAGAAGAGAGAGAAGAGAGAAAAGAGAGAGAGGATAGAGAGGAGAGAGAGAGAGGAGCGGCGGCGCTGCTGCGCTACGTGCATGCTAAAGCATGCACGTAGAGCAGCAGAAGGGGAGGCGGCCTGGCGCGGGCCTGGGTGCGAGGGCGGCCTGGGCTCGGGGGCACCGGGCGGCCTGGGCACGGGGAGGGGCGGCCTGGGCTCGGGGTGGGGCGGCCTGGGCACGGGGCAGCGCACCCGCGCGCAGGCGGGCGAGCGCGCAGGGGCCCGGCGGGGGCCGACTGGTGCGGCTGCCGTTCTGCTTCGTCCACTGAGAGAGAGAGACCAGAGAGAGGGAGAAGAAGAAAGAGAAAGAAAAAGGGGAAGAGAAAGAGGAGAAAGGAGGTGCGCAGGAGAGAGGGAGGGGAAGGAGAAAAGAATTGAGAGCCGCATTTAAAAAGGGGAGAGAATTCTTTTAAAATATAGATAAAAGGAAGAGAGGAAAGAAGAGAGAATTAAGAGAAAGGGTTTTAAAAATAGAGAGAGAGATTAAAATGAGAGAGTTTTGAAAATTAGAAAGAAAGAGAAAATATAATTTAAAATTAAAATCTCTCCTCATTGTCTCTTATCCATCCTGGTCCATTAGCAAATTCTTGTTGAGTGGCCCATTATCCTACAAACAAAGCACATACAAAGATTTAATCAAATTATCCTTTTATAACAAAATAATAATGGATTAATATAAAATTGAGCATCAATAGATAATAAACCATAATGATTATCATCAATAATTATGCATTTATTACCCCACATCCTATTACAACCAATAATGCCTCAGTCGGTATCAGGCCTTACTGGGGGCACCTCAAGTCCAACAACTCCAGAGCAGCCCATAGCCTGCCAAACAGCACATCAAGGGCCCGCCACCATGGCTCAAATGCAGTCGGCTCCTCCTCATCCAGACATGGTCCGGATGCCGACTATGAATAGAAAATATTCGAACAGATCATAGAAACAAAACTATCTGGAATGGACAAGTCTGACCAAGCCCTATTTGAGGTGTACCAGATTCCATATCCTGTATGCCACGCTGCAAAGAGATTACCTCCTGGCATAAGCAAGCCACCCAAGTTCGAAAAGCTCAATGGGCAAGGATCGCCAAAAGAACATGTTGCACATTATATCAATATGATGGGAGATTTGGCCATAGATGAGTCATATTTGCTCAAATTCTTTGGGTCTTTCTTGTCTGGACTGACTTTCGAATGGTATTCAAATTTACCAGTTGGATCCATTATAGACTGGCCAGATATGCAAAGGAAGTTCATAGAAAGATTCTATGTTGCTGAAAGAGAAATCACACTGGTCGAGCTATATGCAACCAGGCAACAAGATAATGAGTCGGCTCTAGACTATGTCAAAAGGTGGAGAGATCTCAGCATGAGATGCAGACGACCATTACATCCAGATGATGTCATTCAAATTTGCAAGCAAAACCTGAGCAGGCATGTTCTAGAAAAGATGATCGGCATTGAGATCAAGTCCTTTGACTGGCTAAACAAAGTTGTGGCTGAAATTGAACAATTTTTATCCAACTATCCTCATGTCTATGCGTCAAGTCAGGAAAACAGATTGCTTGGGAAAAGACCAGCACTTGCAGATGTTCATACTGTGAACTTCAAAGCCTTTACACGACAAAGGAGTGAAGATGGCTCTCCTATTATCGAACAGACGAAGCGAAATAAAAGGGGTTCATTGCAAGAGAAGATACAAAAGTCATACTCATTTCCAAAAGATAAGACACAGACCCTCTTTGAATGGGCGCGTCGGTATAACAAAATCATCCCACCCGAGCTTAGAAGGACAGAGGACATCAAAAAGAAGGACGATCCCCGATTCTGCTTATATCATCAACTGCCGGGGTATGTTACAGAGGACTGCTATGTCCTCAAAGACAAAATTGAAGCATTGATAAGAAAAGAAGAGTTACAAGTGGGCAAGTACAAAGTGGACCCGCCGTGCCCTCATGGGGCTCAAACGCAATAAAAAAAAGCATACTGCAGCTTGCGCTGGCCAACATGGGGTGTAGATGCAAGCTAGAAAAAGTATAAGCGAATCAAGATGCTCGATGCGCAGATGAAGCTCATGCCCCTAGGGGGAACTTCAAGATCTTCAGCCAGCAAATAAATAAGAGACAGCTCGTCAAGATTGAGCGATTCTAGGGGCAGATGCAGATCAAATATGTAATGTCCATTCATGTAAATACTCATTAAAAAAAAGAAAAAAAGAATGATAACAAAAAAAGAGCAAAAAAAAGAAGAGAAAGAAAGTAGCT
Source organism: Colocasia esculenta (assembly GCA_014218235.1). NCBI lineage: Eukaryota > Viridiplantae > Streptophyta > Magnoliopsida > Alismatales > Araceae > Colocasia > Colocasia esculenta. The sequence goes on from CM024757.1 coordinate 5,818,679, forward strand.
TGTTGAGGTCGTCACACCGACCACCCAGCATGAGACCTAGTCATTGAAGTGGTCTCAACCGGCTCTTTTAGGGCCACCTGAGGTATTATTGTCAATGACGAGCAGCAAAAAATAAATAGGCCAACCATACCGCTAGTCGGACTATGGTTCTGAGATAAATAATACCTCAACAAAATTATATATTTTCTGCAGGGCGATGATATGAGCCCGCATGATCATATCGCATCGGGCTTTCACCGCTTATGTGCATATGCATACATGGGTTTTCTTATCGGATTTTGAGTGCATATTCTTTTTTCGGATCCCTAATAAAATGGACGATGGATTTATCCTTATTCAACTTCAAAAAACTGGCAAATTGTCACCATATTTTCAAAATCCATATTTTAAAATTGGCAAGCTTGTCATTCATGATTTTAAAAGAATTCATATTACAAAGGTGGCGACTCGCCAATCATGTTTTCAAAAGTCATATTTTAAAATTGGCAAACTTGCCGCCCATAATTTTAAAAGAACTCATATTTCAAGAGTGGCGACTTGCCAATCATATTTTCAAAAGTCATGTTTTCAAGTCGGCAAGTTTGTCGCTCATGATTTCAAAAATTCATATTTCAAAAAAAACGGCATCTTGCCAATCATATTTCAAAAAAAAAAACATATTTCAAAACTGGTAATTTGCCAATCATATTTCAAAAGATATATTTCAACAACTGGCAATTTACCCATCATGTTTCAAAAGACATATTTCAAAACTGTCAACTTGTCAATCATATTTCAAAAGAACTCATATTGCAAAAGTGGCGACTCGCCAACCATGTTTTCAAAAGACATATTTCAAAACTGGTAATTTGTCAATCATATTTCAAAAGACATATTTCAAAACTGACAATTTGCCAATTATATTTCAAAATTCATATTTTAAAAAAATGACAATTTGCCGGTCAAATTACAAAATCGACGTTTTCGAAGTAACGATGCGTCAGTCATATTTGAAAATTCATGTTTCAAAACTCAAAATCATGTTTTTCAAACAGGACCTTAGCTCCCACATGTTTAATAAAAGATCGAGGCATTTACGCCCTCACAAATTTCAAATCGGGCTTCCATGTCCTCATAATTTCAAAATCGGATCTCTGTGCCCAATATTTCCAAAACTGACTAAAACGACATTGAAAGCAAAAGAACTTTAAAATCAAATTAATCTCAAAGGAGCTGCAACTGCGGGATAAGTTCCGTAGTCCATTCTCAGTTTGTAGAATATTTCCCACATCTAGGATCTCTAGAAATTCAAAATTAAATTTATCTCAAGGAGCTGCAATTGCGGGATAAGTTCCGTAGTCCATTCTCAGTTTGTGAAACATTTCCCACATCTGGGGTCTCCAGATATTCAAAATCAAATTAATCTCAAATGAGCAGCAACTGCGGGATAAGTGTCGTAGTCCATTCTCAGTTTGTGGAATATTTTTCCACATCTGGGGTCTGCAGGGATAAAAGATAAATTGACCTCAAATGAGCAGCAACTGTAAGACAAATATCGTAGTACATCATCAGTTGTGGAATATTTCTCACAGTTGTGGTCTCCAAAGATATAAATCAAAATTGACCTCCTACAAATAGACACTGCGGAACAAGTACCGTAATACAGTCTCCTTTTGTGAAATATTTACCACATTTGAGGTCTCTAAAAGACATACATTAAAAAAAAAGAAAAAAAAACAAAATAAATAGAAAATAATAAAATGATCAATGAAAAAAATGAAATGATTAAAAAGAGATGATGGAATGAAATTTCGTTCAAAAAAAGAGACAAAAGAAAATAAAAAAGAAGAAAAGAAAAGAAAATATAGAAAAAATAGAAGAAAGAAAAAAAAGAAAAAAAGAAAAGAAAAAAATAGAAGAAAAAAAAAGAAAATAAAAAGAAAAGAAAATAAAAAATTAATCATGAAAATGAACAGAACAAAAGAAATGCACAAATAAAAAATAGAACATTTGATTTAAGAAATCGAGTCTCTCTGCCCACGTGTTGGGCTCCCATACTCGAATTCTTAATCAATCTATCAGGAGCTGCAACTGTGGGATAAATATCGCAGTCCAGCCTCAGATCGTGAAATGTTGCCACATCTGGGGTCTCCAAAGATATAAAAAGAATCCACCCTTAATTAAGGAGCTGCAACTACGGGATAAATACCGTAGTCCAGCCTCAAATCGTGAAATGTTGTCACATCTGAGGCTCCGAGGATATAAGAATCCATCCTTAAGGAGCTGCAACTACGGAATAAATACCGTGGTCCAGCCTCAGTTCGTGGGATTAGTACCGCGTTTGAGGTCTCCGAGGATATAGGAATCCATCTTCAAGGAGCTGCAACTACGGGATGAATACCGTAGTCCAGCCTCAGTTCGTGGGATTATTTCCGCGTCTGAGATCTCTAAGAATATAAGAATACATCTCCAAAGAGCTGCAACTACGGGATAAATACCGTAGTCCAGCCTCAGTTCTTGGGATTAGTTCCTCGTCTAAGGTCTCCAATGGTATAAACATTATCTCTAAGGGGCTGCAACTACAAGAAAAGCATTGTAGTTCGATCTCAACTGGTGGGGCAATTGTCACGTGAGATCTCCAAAGATTTAAGAGTTAAAATCGGGTTGCCATGTTCGATGTTTATATAACCAGATCATTTTGCAGGAACCGTATATTATCTCATCCTTTTTGCGGCGATTCGGGGGATTTAACATTGAGCTTTGACATTCCACGACCAAGATCTCCTAAGTCAATATGGTGGAGCCACCTTCACAATGGTTGATGGTTCGAGATGGCGTCATTATGCTTCAACGTCAGAAGGATCTAACAACTCATGGAGCTAAATTCGACATTGCCTCGACGACATACACCTTCCAGTCTTTCATGTTCAAGAACTCTGAGGGTACACTATTGAATGTATGCTCGCGGTGCCTATCCTGCGACATTTCTATATTAAAAAAATGAAATGATAAAAAAATGATGAACAAAAGGGCTAAAAATACAGATGCCCATCGGACCGTCTCGGATTCCACTGCCGAGTAGGGGTAAAAAGGACAAGAAAAATCCGGCCACGATGAAAACCCGAAAGGGCGTCGTGGGTAAAATTGGGAACCTTGCTACGTGAAAACCCGAAAGGATGCGTAGGCAAAAGTAAGAAGGGGCAGACTCCGGTAAAAACCCGAAAGGGGGCTTGAGTCAGTAAGGTGGTAAAAAAAAGAAAATGAATGAAGTCAAAACGTCAAAATAGCAAGAAGGGAGAGTTTCATCCCTGCTCTTTCAAGAAATCCCCTTTTTGCTATTCATTCTCTGAATCCAGCTATGCACTCTCTAGTCAATACAAGACCTCAAAACTTAGACAAGCTGTCTCTTGCCATCTATGCCTCACCTTATATGTGCTTGCTCTCGCCAAGTAGGACCCTAGGTTTAGATAGCCTCTGCCTTTTCAAAATTCCAAATAAAACTTAGCCTTGATTTCTTGCTTTGGCTAACCAATAGATGCTTACCTTTAGAACACCCGCTGAAGCTAGCACATAGATTTTCTAGATTACCATTTTGCAATCTGCCTAAATAACCCCACACCATCTACCAACATCATGGTATGATTGGTGGTCGAGTTACATTCCACCATGAACTCATATATACCAAAAAAAAGCTTAAAATAGAGGTGCCTCGCTGGACTTGTCTAGGTCTCCCCTGGACAAGGGTAAAAAGAGTTAGAACCCGGTCATGGCGAAAACCCGAAAGGGCGTCATGAGCAAAATTGGGTACCCCGTTACGTGAAATCTGAAAGGGCGCGTAGGCAAAAGCAAGAGGGGGTCGGATTGGGTGAAACCCCAAAAGGGCGATCAATTCGTTAGTGTGAAAATAAAAAAAAAATAAATCAAAGACAGATACCAAAGGCAAGCAGGCTTCAAGTCTCTAGAAAGGAAATCTTGACAGAAGTGGTACTTGACAGTCAAGGCTCATCTTCTTGTCAGTGTCAGCCAAGGTTCATCTTCATGTCAGTGCCGGCCGAAGCTAGTCATCATCACCAACCGGGGCTCGTCTTCATGTCACTGCTAGCCGAAGCCCGCCTTCATGCCAGTTGGAGTTTATCTTCACGACAGTCAAAGCTCATATTCATGACAATGCCAGCCGAGGCTCATTTTCATGTCAGTGCTAGCCGAGGTTCCTCTTCGTATTCGTGCCAGCCAAAGCTCATCTTCGTGCTAGCTGAAATTGTCTTCATTCCAATCGGATTTCTATCTCATAGGGGACAAAGCAAAACTTTGTTGTATGTGAAGTGGATTCTAACAAATTTCAAATCTCTGAAGGGAAATTCTTGATAGAGTTGGTCGACAACCAACGAAGCATGTGTCAACAGATGATGTGTTCTAACAGTTTTCAAGTTTCTGGGTGGAGAATATTGAAGAAACCTGTCGATACTCAGACACGACAAAAGTCAAGAGAGGAAGACAAGAGCACATTAATCTAGCTATGAGTGAAGTGGCATTAATGAGAGCTACAAGATCTCCAATACGTTACTGGGATTGCTAAAAGCTACAAAAGTTCACCTGCGAACACTGCGCCACTCGTCTCTCGCTTGCATTGTTCGTAGGTGGGGGGCATTTGTGGGCACCCAAAAAATTCTGCCTTGGCCTCCTTGGCCCAGTCCCATTTGAAGGAAAACAGACACATTAAAAACTCACTAAAAGACCACTCCACAAGGCCCATAACCAAATGGCCCATCCACCCCATGCAAGGGGGTCATCCTAAGCTACCTCTTACCTCCCCACCACAACCAAAAAAGCTGCTGTTGCAGCAGTAAAAAAGGCTCCTCCTATCCCATTTCTTGTTGGCCATGCAGAGAAGGAGGGAGGGGGCTGGTAGCTTCCTTGGCTAGCTTCCTTTGGCTGGCTACAGAAGAGAGCAGAGGGGGGTTTTTCTTCTTCCTGGAGGTTGGCGGTTAGCAAAGGGAGGAGAGCATCTCCTGCTGGGTTGCGTAAGAGGTTTGGAAGAGAGAAGGGAGAGAGGCTCTCTCTTACTTCTTGGTGGCTGCCTACGTGAAGGAAAAGAGCAAGGGAAAAGGAGGGCAGTTGGCTGCTGTGGGCTGGGCAACAAGGGAGCCCCTCTTGGGCTGGCCTCCACCTGGTTCCTGGGAACAAGAGAAGCAAAAAAGAAAGAAGAAAAGAAGAAGGGTGAGAAGAGAGAGAGAGGAGGAAGAGGGGGACTGCCACGGCAGTCCCCATGTGTGTTCCTTTCCATTGTCTTGTGTTTCCCTTCCTCTCATGTAACCTTACATTCTCAATAGTGAAAAGATTCCCTCCCGTTCTCATATGTTTTTTTGTATGGTCTGTGTGCTCTTCCCCTTCCCCCTTTCTTTTTTTGCTTTAGTTCTATTTTCTTGTGCTTTAACATGGAATCGGAATGCTCTCTATATGTGGTAAATAGGTCTGCTCTTTACCATGTGTTTTTTCTTTTATCTTCTTTTCTTATTTTGCATGAGACCACCCCATTACCTCATACGGGACATTGGGGACGGCCATTGAGTATTTCTCAGCCCAAAAAGGGCACCCTATGAGAAATTACCCACTGCCATGGTATGTTTGCGGCAATAGGTCCCTTTATTTGATGCTATTTTATCCAGATTTTTGTGCATCAACTGTGACTGTTGAAAGCCCAATACAAGGAGCTCATGTAGGGCCATGTATGTGCCTCCTTTGATGGGTCTAAGGGCAGACAAAGCACTGTTCAAATCCCCTTATCACTGCCCCTGTTTTACTGTCTCAAATCCTTCCGAATCGCTTTTTCGGGTAGCTTTGAACATGAAGGGTTCGGTATACAATACACATGCCCGGCTCAGGCCCATGGATGAATTCCTTGTATGTTGAATAGCCCGTCAGCCTGACCGGACACTCAGATCATCTGTGGATTTTGAGAACCGTGTCTTCAAAGTGCTGCCGATTCGTTGTTTCTTGCGGTTTTGAACAAGAAGGGTTGGGTAAACAATACCCATGCCCGGTTCAAGCCTACAGACAGATTTTTCATATGTTAAATAGTCCATCAGCCCGACCGGACGCTCAGATTATCGCCGGATTTTGAGAACTGTGTCTTCAAAGTGCTGTCGATTCGCTGTTTCTTGCGGTTTTGAACATGACGGGTTCGGTAAACAATACCTATGCCCGGTTCAGGCCCATGGATGAATTCCTTGTATGTTGAATAGCCCGTCAGCCCGACCGGATGCTCAGATCATCTCTGGATTTTGAGAATCGGGCCCCTAAAGTGTTGCCGATTCGCTGTCTCTTGCGGTTTTGAACATGAAGGGTTGGGTAAACAATACCCGTGCCCGGTTCAAGCCTATAGATGGATTCTTCATATGTTAAATAGTCCGTCAGCCCGACCGGACGCTCAGATCATCGCTGGATTTTGAGAACCGTGTCTTCAAAGTGCTGTCGATTCCTGTTTCTTACGGTTTTGAACATGAAGGGTTGGGTAAACAATACCCATGCCCGGTTCAAGCCTATAGATAGATTCTTCATATGATAAACAGTCCATCAGCACGACCGGACGCTCGGATCATTACTGGATTTTGAGAACCGGGCCCCCAAAGTGCTGCCGATTCGTTGTCTCTTGCGGTTTTGAACATGAAGGGTCGAGTAAACAATACCCGTGCCCGGTTCAAGGCTATAGATGGATTCTTCATGTGTTAAATAGTCCGTCAGCTCGACCGGACGCTCAGATCATCGTTGGATTTTGAGAACCGTGTCTTCAAAGTGCTGCCGATTCGTTGTTTCTTGCGGTTTTGAACATGAAGGGTTGGGTAAACAATACCCATGCCCGGTTCTAGCCTATAGATAGATTCTTCATATGATAAATAGTCCGTCAGCACGATCGGACGCTCAGATCATTACTGGAGTTTGAAACCGGGCCCCAAAGTGCTGCCGATTCGCTGTCTCTTGTGGTTTTGAACATGAAGGGTCGGGTAAACAATACCCATGCCCGGTTCAAGCCTATAGACAGATCCTTCATATCTTAACTAGTCCGTTAGCCCGACCGGACGCTCAGATCACTTCTGGATTTTGAGAACCATGCCCCCAAAGTGCTGCCGATTCGCTGTTTCTTGCGGTTTTGAACATGAAGGTTGGGTAAATAATACCCACGCCCAGTTCAAGCCCATAGATGGATTCCTTGCAGGGTAAATGGTCTATCATCCCAACTGGACGCTCAGATTATTCCTGAATTTTGAGAACTGTGCAAAAATAGGGCCGCGAAATCACCATGATTTGACATTTTGGACAAAAGGGCCGGATAACTTAATTCCCACCCCCGTCTGGAATTGAACAAAACCCTTTCATGGTCTGGATGCCATTTCTTTCCAACTCGGCCTTTGAGTCCTCCATTTTCCTCGTGTTTTGTGCATGGCAAGGGCTGCCGAATCACTTTGGCTTGTGAACAGTGTTGTCGATTCACCTCTGCCGATTCGCCCCTGCATAATGGGTCTGGCTGCCGATTCATCCCTACCGATTCGCCCCCCCCCCCCCCCTGCAGAAGGGGTTTGGCTGCCGATCCGCCCTTGCCGAATCGCTCCCGCAGAATGGTTTTAGCCGCCGAATCGTTTTGCTTGCCGAATCAAATGGATTGCGCATGATGATGTTTGGGCATATAAGAGTCAAATGAGATCGAATCACGAAAAGAATCATGATAATCAAAGTATATGTCAAAGTCATTGCATTGCCAAATAGAAAGATTGTGTAATAAATAAAAGAACAAACAAACAAGCATGCAAATTAACCTTTAAAAGATGAAGAGCACACACATTCAACTCTCTCGTAATCTTAACTGCAATTTTATGGTTTCATTTTGCACCTTTATCGGATGTTTCCGTTTCAAGGTTATAAGGCTTTCTAATCTGGCGATTAATCAAGGGTTTTCTCTCTCCGAGAGATGTAATTAACGTCGTTGCGTTCAGGCAACGGCGGGATCTTGGTCCCGACCCGATCTTCACAATCGTTTGACGAAGTCAAATGGCGCGCACAATAGACCTAAAGTCCTTCGACTCCCGGAGGCAGAACATGTTGTCACTTTAGTGACTGGCACGCCCGCGCTATGCGATTGCCGATTCATGTCACGTCATCGTTACTCGAGTAGAATTCGACGAGACTTGGATTAGCAATATGCATCTATGAGAACATGAGAAAACATGATAGAAAGGATAAAAGAACAGAGATTTTAATTTTTCTTTTAAAATCCATTTCCACAAATAATGAGTGCACTATGAAGAGAAGAGTAGCTCGAAAAGTTCTTCGTCATTTTCCAATTATTCCAAGACTAAAGAGATTATTTATGTCATCTAAAACGTCTGTGAATATGACATGACATGAAAGTAAGCGTCAAGAGAATGGCATGTTAAGGCATCCTGCTGATACTGCTTGTTGGAAAAATTTAGATGTCATTGATGATTTTGGGTTAGACTATCAAAATGTACATCTCGAATTATCAAGTGATAGTTTTAATCCCTTTGGTACTATGAACATTAGTCATAGTACATTGCCAGTTTTGCTAGTTCCTTATAATTTGCCACCATGGGAATGCATGAAAGCATCAAATATTTTTTTTATCATTACTCTTTTTTAGCCCAAAAGGTTCTGATGTTGACGTTTATCTACAACCACTCATAGATTAGTTGCAGATTTTATGGCATGGTGTTGACACATTTGATGCAGTTAAAAATGAGATATTTTGTATGCGTGCAACGCTGTTATGGACAATTAATGATTTTGCAGCATATGCATATATGTCTGGCTGGAGTACTAAAGGTCGGCTAGCTTGCCCCAATTGTAACAAAAACACTTGTTCTAAATGGCTTGATGCTAGTGGAAAATATTGTTAAAGACATAGAAGGTGGTTATCTAATGATCACAAATTTCGAAAAATGAACCAACAATTTGATATACATGAAGAATAGGGTAAGATACCCACAATATTATCTGGGCATGAAATATTACAGCAACTACAAGGCCTCTCTTTCAAGGTGGGGAGAAAGAGTATCAAGAAAAAAGGTAAATGGAGAAAAAAAAAGTAAAAAGTCAATCAAGAGAAATATTTAGGATGGAAAAAGCATAGCATTTTCTTCTCTCTACCATATTGGAGTTCTTTGTTGTTACGTCACAATCTTGATGTTATGCATAATGAAAAAAATATATGTGAAAGTCTCATCAGAACTCTTCTAGCAATTGAAAGGAAGAAAGAGTTAAGGCTCGTAAGGACTTGCAAAACATGGGTATAAGGACATCTCTTCACGCACAACAAATTGGTGAAAGTAAAAGGTGGAATCAATACCCGATCCAATTTTAAAGTCCCTATTTAATTTCTGGTCCATTGACCGGTCAACTTTAATTTTAAGTCCATCAATAGGAAAACTCTTAATTTCCGGTCCAAAATGGATAACCACCGTTAGAATGGGACGGTTTGGGGTGCAAAATGTCTAAAATGCCCTTCAAATTTGTTGAATAAATAGTCCTAATGATATAGTTAAATTGTAATAAATGATCACATTCATTTCAAATATAATTTAATACTATATTCATGAATAGAATAAAATAAAAAAATGAAAACACAAATCATATACTAATTACATATACCAAGATAAAAAAACATATTTATACAGACAAACCATATATTTATCTTGTATAATTATATAATATGCATGTGTAATATTAATCTAGTGATGTTTTAACACTCCCATCTATTTATCATGTATAATTATTTAATATGCATGTGTAATATTAATCTAGTGATGTTTTAACACTCCCATCCCTGTATCATCTAGTGATGCTTCTCGTGGAGCACTTTTTGTTACTTTTTCTATTAGTGAAATAAGTAAAAAATGTCCAGAATAATTAATTTGGTTAGGGGGTTTGGTTCGTAGTCAAACTAAGGGTAGAATAGGGTTTGTGGGGAAAAAATGGGAGGAGATAATAGAAAAGACTAAAAATTTAACACTTAACTGATTTAGGTCTAAAAATTAAAATTTTCAAACGGTGGACCTAAAATTAATTTTGAAGATACTTTTTGGACCGGAAGTCAAAATTCCCAAAGTAAAATCATTTTAACGGCAGCTCAGTTCACATGTAGTAATTAAAAAAGAGAGAGAAATTATTTTCAGCTTGTTTCAAAAAGTGAAGGTTCCAGATGGTTATGCATCCAATTTTGCCAAACTACTTTCCAACAAGGGAAAATTTTGTGGGGTTTAAAAAGTCATGACTATCATGTCATAATGCAATAACTACTTCCAATAGCAGTACGAGGACTTTCTCAAAAGCAAATATCCACTGTCATAAGTGACATGTCATTTCTTTGTAGATTTGTGCTTGAAGACTGCCACATCAGAAGACTTTTATGAACTTGCCAGTCAAGTTTTATTGGTTTTGTGCTGTTTGGAGATGATCTTTTCTCCTAGTTTCTTTGATATCATGATACATTTGATCATTCATTTAACAGATGAAGCTAGAGTTGCTGGTCCAGTACATTATAGGTGGATGTACCCTATTATCATAGCTTTACTAATATATTTTATTATATTTATATGATGCCTTTTATTATAGTTTCCAATGATACTTGTTTTCTGCAAATATTTAGTGAGATTGAAATTTTATGTGCGAAATAAAACTTGTCCAGATGGATCAATTGCAGAGGGATATATAATTGAGGAGACACTCACATTTGCATCTAGGTATTTAGGGGATGATGTGGGGACATCATTAAATAGGTCTTCTCGACAAGTAGAATATCATCCTACTGTGGTGGAGAAAGGATTTGAGATATTTGCACATACATGTCGCCCAATCGAAGTAGGGGTTAACGCAAAGTTGCAATCTGATGAGTTTTTTCTAGCACATATATATGTGTTTTTTAATTGTGAGACAATTAGACTATACATAAAGTAAGTTGCTGCATTATTAAGAATGTTAGATTTTTTTAATTTGTTAATAGAAAGATGGAATCACTTCACTGCAGCTGCCATCTTGATGAGATTCTACATATGTACCCTCACTCACGTCAGATGGAAATAGAACGTATTCATACATATGAATTCTTAGGTTGGCTAAAAACACAAGTAAGTCGCATTCACATTGAGGAGCCTATTTATCGATGATTATATTTTTTGTCACCCAATTTATCCAATATTTCTATATAGGTGGACAAATTGCAAGAAAGAAGACTTGAGGCTATTTCATCCAACCTTTGTTGGATCAAAGATGGTCCACTTAATGTGGTTAAAAAGTATGAAGCCTATATAGTCAATGGATTTAGGTTTCACATAAAGAACCTTGAACGTCGTCGAGTTACACAAAATTTTGGAGTTGTAATGTCGGCGACTACATTAAGTTTCTCAAGTTCAAAAGACAAAAACCCCATCCACGGGAATGTTACATACTATATATGGTGTTCTTGATGAGATTGTCCAGCTTGATTACTATGGGAAGATGAAAATAGTATTATTTAAGTGTGATTGGATTGACATTCATCGAGGTCCGTCATGCAGACTAAGAACTAATGAGCCTTATGTTTTGGCATCACAAGTTGATCAAGTATGGTATGTTGAAGATCTTTAGGATGTTGGTTGGTATATTGTTCGCAAGACATCACCACGTGACTTCTTTCAAATGGGAGATCGAGAAAATAATGATGGAGATTTTATAGATATTGAGACAATACATAAAATTGAAAATAATGTTGACAAGCATAGCGAGGGTGTCATTGATGATGTGGGTATAACTTGGGAGAGAGATGATGTTGACGGAATAGAGATGTAAAGTTAATACAGTTGATGATAATGTTCTTATTATAAACTTTTTCAATTTCTCTCTTTAGTGATATTTTGGATGTGGTCTCTTCTGTTTCTTCTGCCTTTTTTTCTTTGTTGAGTACACCAAAACACCCACATCTGAATTTTTATTTGATTGCTATGGGATTTGTTGTCATTTTTGCCCAATCTCAATCTAGCATGGATCGGATGGCTTTCAGAAGCTCTGTTGGCAGAGATCAACATTTTCTTTTTGAATGTTGGTATTCTTTCAATAAATTTTGGTATCTACAGTACTATTTTTTACCCAACTTGATCATATTCTTTTGATATCAATTTTATATTTCAATAGTGTAACCCGATCTCTTCTTCTTAATAATGATGTGCAACTGTGTAGATATTAGACAACATATTGATATTTAAGATAGTATTTGGAGAAGCTAAGAAGTTTACATTTCGTGGAATATGTAAGTATATTACTAACTTCTTATATACATTTTATGGGTACATCTGAACATATGTTTCTCTTTATTGTTTTTTTGAGACAAGGGGAAGAGACGGATGAAGGGTTTGTCTTTCACTACAACAAGCAAAAAAGTGAAGAAGGCATGTGGGGTCCATCACCATTGTTAAACCCACATCAACCTAAGAAAGTTAAGAACATTGAAGACATTTACACAAACACTTTCAAACAGTCAAAGTTGAATTCAGATATCGTTCAATCATACATATAGTGAGTCTATTCTTGTAAAGTCATTATTATCTTTTTTTATATATAACGATGCTAACTTTATTGAATTCATAGGCATATGTGGTTGGAAGTTGGAAAAGAACAAGTCGACATGGAATATGTAGATTGCTTGCACTCAACTCTATTCCTCTTCTACTTCCTAAGATGCTTCCCATAACATAGTTACTACTTTATATTGAACTTTGCTGCCCACTAAATATTTTCTGGTTTATAGGTCCCACAACATAGTGGTGGGGAGAAGTGTGGTGTCTTCATATTATACTAGATGTTTCTATTTGCAATGAATGCTCTAAAGTCTTTTAGTCGGACTTCATATCCATACTTTGTAAGTTAATCCATTATTTTTTTATGTCTAACTTTGTAAGGAGTGATTTATGTCTAACTTTGTAAGTTAATCCATTATATTTTTTACAGTTATCTGAGCATTGGTTTTCTTATGATGATGTTGAGGCATTTGAGAAAAAAGATAAGGACTTTTGAGAAAAGATGTGAAACAGAAACAACAGAATCTCTTGCAAGAAAGATTGATAGTGTGGAGAGAGAGGATAAAGTAGAAGGCACAAAAAACTCAGATTAAAGAGAATACATTAAATGAGGAAAGACTTAGCAAGGAAAAGTGCAAGACTCAGAACCTACATGTAGCCTTGAGGTTCATGGCATGGAAAGTGATAAAAAAATTTATGTTGAGTGGAACAATGTTGGCCAACCTGTTGGTCCTGGTGGTCGTTCCTTAAGAACATTCTTGGATACTATGGCGAGAAATGCTTCAAAATTGCCGATTGATATTCCTGTTTGGAATAAAATACCCAAACATCTCATTGAGGAAGTGTGGGACTTTATCAAGGTAATGTTCAACTTCAATCTATTATATATATATTTTGGCTTTGTAAATATATTATCGAATATTATCAAGTTGATGTTCAATTTCTATCCTTGTAGAGAAAGCATGATGTCGGAGAATCGGAGAAGAAATGGATAATGAAGATATCTCTCAAAAGTGGAAGTATCAGAAGTATGCCCTGCGAAGGATATTTTTCATGCAGAGTAAAAAAATAGTTCAAATTAATCCACCAGAGCATTTGCATATTAGCGCAGGCATGTGGAAAGAAGCAGTGAAGATATGGACATCTGAACATTAGGTGGTAAGCAATTTGAAATATGTCAATCGCTAGTTTTATTAGATCATGTATAACTATACTACATATTATGCAGCGGAGGAGTGAAGTAAATTGCAAGAATAAGGGTGTCCAGAAAAATTTCATTGTGCAAGAACTCAAACATTTACAGACATCTGCAAAGCTGAGGTAAAGTAAATGAATTAACATGCAATCTTTAATTCTTTTTTGGTGCAAGTGTGACTAAAAAAGATGCACAACCCGTGAGTTTTCAGTAGCAAATGTGACTATATTTTTAAATGTCATTGATCTCATGTATATCAATGTGATAAGGCAACCTTGAATAAGTTATCAGTTAAATTAAGAACAGATCTCAAACTACAGGAACTCTCCCTTGAATAAATTAAGAGGATTAGAGAGATTTAACCAATGTTTGGAGACACTGATATTGCCTAGTTTTTTTTCTGGAATCACTATCACCAGCATGGTCAGCTTGGTTTCAGTTCTAATTATTCAATCCTCTTTTATTCATGTCAAAATTAGTCTTCTTCATCACTACTGCTATGGTAATTATAAGCAACACCTCTAAATGTTCTGGAATTGCTTCTTGATAGCAGATCTTATATGGAGTTTATGGTTTGACAGAATCTTTGTTCACAACTTTGTAGCGTGCTATCATGTAGAAACAAGTCGTTTCTCGGGTCTTTCAAGAAGAAGCTGCTCTTCTTGTTTAAGCTTGTGGCCAATTCACCATGTTCTCATATTCATGCTATGTTGTTATGTAACGCCCCGACGCGGAATATCGGAGCGGGATTACAGTTATTAAATAGTACAGAGCGAGAAAATAAAGCAACCATTGCACAATTGGATAATACCAAATAAACTCCAATTTCATTAATAATTCAACAATCTCCATTACATTCACTAATAACTCATCATCTCCATAAACTGACTAATACATCAACGTATCAGAGCCAAAACTAGGGCCCAGAGTACTTTATTCCAAATCAACTATTACATCATGACTAACTGACTCATAACTATACTAACAGACTACTACTAGACAACATTGGTTGCTGAATGCTCACTCCTGAGTCTCCTCATCGGTCCCATCCTCGTGAGTGTGGTCATGATCCGACTCACCTGAAACACATTAAATAAATACGCAGGATGAGCGAATAACGCCCAATAAGACTTAATATCTCATGAACACAAGCATGCTTTAAATAGTTAACGTCTTAAAGGCAAGTTAACTAGAGAGTAAAGTCATGTAGGGCATGTCAAGATAACGAGAGAACAATTGCAACTGGCACAGGGAAAATAGTACAACGAGAACGATAATAGAATGGCCATGTAACAATATAACTTGTAAATTGCACAACGGTGCACTAGTAACGATCACGCTTGCACTTGTAGAGATAGCACTTTGATTGTCATAGATTAATCTAGATAGAAAAATGGCGCTGGATGCATGCCGTAACACATCCTTGATCATTTTAACTCCCATGGGCACTGGCACTTTTCGGGCGCTCCTCCCAGGACCTGATCGGGCCCTATTGCGCTGGCATTAGTCATTTCTTTTATCATAGACAATCACACGAATGGCCAATAGAGTACCAAGAAGAGATAAGAGAGTACTAGACGAGATAGATGAGAGAGTAGAGAGAATGTGAACATATGAGAGTAAAGGACTGTAGATGAGAGGGGTACAATCGTAAAACGACGATAAACACGATAGTAACGGTTGCACAGCACCAAGTCGGGTGCCGGCAGTCTGGTAGAAGTCACAACCGCCCCTTAGCCGTGCTGTGTACACGGGTCAGGTGGTCCGGTGTGAACTCAAGGCGAGAAGGAACACTAAGGCTTGGATCGTACTGATCCCTAAGAGTGTAACGGGTTTTAGGGTACAACCAGCTCGTTGACTAAGGACGTGCGCCAAAGCCAAGAAGACTTACGGAGGTCTTGACAAGGAGTCCCTGGTCCAGTCGAGAGTATTCCCGGTGGAGAGGTGGTCCAAGTCAAGGGAAAAGTGTGTAGAAAATGGGTCCGTCGTGCCTCGAGTGCTCGAAGGCCGAGGGAAACGATAACGGTAGATAAAATGCGCGAGTAAAAACGAAAACAATTGTATTTATCAAAATAGGGTAATTTAGTCATTTATTTCGATAATTTACCGAATACATTATTGCATAATTTATCGGGGTCAAATGACATTTAATAATGTTGTGTGTGTAAGTGTAAAGAAATCTTGAGGATATGACAAGTCGTGCAGTGTCATTTTAAATAATTAAATTTATATCAGTAATGGTATTTATTAATTTACCAAGTCGAATTAACTATAACATGATTTAATCATGACTAATTAAAGGGTATAAAGCTTAAACAATCAGGGCATATGTACAATTTTCAGTTCTGGTCGGATTCTTGAAAACGCGGCAGACATACCCGTCGCGTTTCAAGTCGCGACGGGGCGGTCGGGCGCGACACGGGACCTGGTCGGTCTGGCCCGGTCCGGGGTGAATCGCGGCGGCCCGTGCCGCCGCGTTCTTGACGCGACGCCATCGGCCGGCGCGACCCCACTGTTATCGCGGCGGGTCGCGCCGTCGCGATAACAGGTGGGTTTGCTCTTTTTCCTTTTTTCCAGGGCGAGCCCTCTGTGATACATGGACGTTCTAAATTACATATAAAATAGTATGGTGATTCAAAAAGCACGAAACCAGTTTTAAACGAAAGTAGACATGTATATCTATCAACATGCACGATTAATTTGAAAATAGTCAAGGTTTAGACATGCATTGATCAGGTTACTTTTCGGTGACCTAAACAGATGCAGTCAGTGTTCTATGAATTATTCATGGATGAATACATGACGAAAAATTACAAAACCAGCGGCGTTTGAAAGCTAACAGGATGTAGTATTTATGATAATTTTATCATAATCAGAGATCAAGTATAAACGGGGTTCACAAGCAATCATGAAGGGTCGGGTGCATGTATCTGACAGATATTCAAAGAATTAATTCTCCCTCATGGGAGATTGAAATAGAACGAAACCAAGGGCGGTTGAAAGCTATTGAACTGTAGTATCATTGAGAATTTTCTCATAGCATGGGAACAAGTACGTGCAGGGGATTAGAGAAAACATGAGATTAGGGTTCATGGTCATAACAGAGTTTCATGAATTAAATTCGCCCAAATGGATGAACGGAATACAACGAAACTATAGGGCTTTTGAAGAGGTACATGAAGCTACCTAGGATAATTATTTCACGATTTTTCTTGAGAGATTGCCTACCTTTTTCGTGAAGTAAGAAAGCCCTAGTTTGAATGACGAAAATAAGAGAACCCTTCTTGCTCCAAGCCTTCTCCTTCCTTGCTCCTTGGTCCAGATCTTCTCCTCTTCTTCTCCAAAGGTCTTAGCACGAAATTGTGGGGTGTTAGGGTCAAATGGGGGGTGTTTTGATGGCTTATAGAGTTCTAAATCACCTAAAACTCTTGCTTTCTCATCCAACTCCGAAAATTGGCATTTATCTCCCACTTTCTCTTATTTATCCACCTAATAGAGTTGGGAAGGGATCCAATTTCGTGGGTAGAGATTTAGGATAAGTCTAGGACTCTTTTTAGGATGGGTATGGACTATTTAATAATTATTTAAACCATTTCCTAATTATCACTTATTTTTATTCCGAATTTGGCTTAATTATTTCTCATCCTATGATGGGCTATCCCTATTTGGGCCCATTCCATTGGGTTTGGGTTATTAGAGTAACCCATTAATAATTTAGCTTAATGGATGTTGCATTAATTCCCTTTTATTCCATGTATTCTCCCTTTATTATAATTAAATTGATTTATCTCATTTATTAAATAATAAATTTTTATTTTTCTTGATTTTAAAAATCAAGGGTGCTACATGTTATCTTAGATTCTATTTGTCTTTCTGTTGATTAAGTTTGCTATGTTTCCTTGCTTAAGTTGTGGGTGAAATTTCACTCTTGGTGGATGAGCTCCCTCCCCTCTTTTGATTCCATCTTTTGCTAATGATTGCTCTTAAGTTTCTTCAAGTTATATCGATTGATGTGGGTGACACTTATTTCTAGTTAGCTTCTTTTTTCTTTTGTTGTTGCAGGTGGATCTTAAGTGGGTTCTTGCTCCATGAGTGGCTTTGTCTCTCTGTGGTGATGGTTTCCAAATTGGGTTATATATTTTAATTCCCTTTCTTTTTTTTTAATCTTAAAGTTTGAGTTCAATTTATGTCTTCTCATCTCCATAATTTTCTGAGGTCGGTAGAGAACACAATTGTTTTGCTTATTTGTGTTGGTTTTTATTATTTTGTAAGGAAAATTTTCAGAGATGTTGCCACTATAAAGACGGCTGCAATCGTCGAAATGGAAGAGTATTGTTGGTCATATTTCAGAAAGGGCGTCCTCCCCCCACCAATTAAAAAATTGAAATGACAGGAAAAACAAGACAAGGCATGATATTTCCTTTTTCCATTACATGCTGCCTTGATGCTTTTAGGTGGACATCAGTACCAATTCTTTTAACATGTGTTATCTTTCTATTCCAGCTAACTTATTGTCAAATGAAGTGCCAATTCAACACTTGTCAAATGTTGATCTGCATCTTTTGATGTATTGGTGTCAAATGAAGTGCTAGTTAGATCTATATCCTGAGTTTATTATCAAGGACCACAATACCTTTATATGAAACTAGAATATGAGATTTGGTATTTTGATGTGAATTTCTCAACAAGATGATTAATCATTTCTCATTTTTTTTACTTGTAGTTGACATCAAAACGAGTTAAATTGTTGGATATGTATGGAAGTCAAGTGGCCATCGGTATTGTCATGAGCATAGTTCCAAACAAAAGTAGTGATGGGCAGGCCTATTGGCCAAGATTTTTGTGAAGTTGTTGTCTTATTGGCAAACAAACCTGACTCTCCACTATTTATCAAGAACCATAACAGGAAGACAATGAAGCATACTATTGGAAGTCACATCCTATGGTTTCTAGAATATGTATGTGTTCCACTTGTTTATGCTTTAAATGTTTGTCATGTTGTGATAATTTTTTTCCTAACTTTACTCTCCTCTCTCTCTCTCTCTCTCTCTCTCTCTCTCTTTACAATTTCAGGTGCAATTGATTTTAAGAGCTAAGTTGGTGATCATGATTAGCATCCTAACTATATGTAATGTTCCACTTATTCATGCGCACACTTCTTATCCATTGGATGAACAATTATAGAAAGTACTTGTCATGTGTATAACTTTAATCTTAGTGATGAAACTTTCTTAGATGTATATTTCACCTTTACTTTTGATGTTATTTAAATTGTGAGAAATTGTGGATGTTTGTGAATGGATGTGTTGGATGGATGTGTACATGAAGTGTTGGTTGTGGATGTGAACATGAAAGAGTGTTTGTAATTGGTGGCCCTCGAGGTCACATTTCTGAAATTATGTACAATTGTAATTTGGTAGGTATATATTTACCTACATCTATTATTTGGTAGGTGTATCTGTCTAACGCATCTAGTCAAATTATCTACACAATATATACATGGTAGGTAAAGACAGTCTACACCTACGACTTTTACTTCGTCGGTATATGTTTTATCGACAGTATTTATACCTACGACCCAACTCGTAGGGAACATCATAGGTAAAGATCATTACCTACTATTTTTTACTTGCACCTAAGGTATACATACATATATATAGGCCGAGAGCAAAAGCAGCAACATTTTCTACTAATTTCAGCCGCTCGGTCGCCTTCTATGTTTTTAAAAAGGTGTTTTAATACCTCAAGACTTCCTAGAGTCGATCCTAAACATGTTAGGAAGGACCTCAGCCCCAGAGACGGATGTAGAAATTTTATTGAGTGGGGTCACTTAAATAATTTTTTTAATATTTATTTAAATAATATATTATATATAATATAAATAAACATATCATACATAAGAGGTGACCCCAGTGAGACAATTCAGTGGAGTCACCCCTTATATAAAATTATAAATCTTTCTCAAATCTCCAATTTAAATGGTCATTTAAGAAGAAAAAAATTTGAGTCGGGTCACGTGAGTACGTGACCCCACTCAGTACAAGCTGGATCCGTCTATGCTCAGCCCCGTAGAAAGTCGAGATCTTCCCAAAACTTAAAGATAGATTCGCTCCGATTTGCCCAGTTTGCAGTCGGAATTGCCAAGTTTTTATCAAGTGTTGACACCACCGACGACATCTTCAACAGTATTGAATGATTACAAGGCTTGTAACTT